>JASDDO010000031.1:601098922-602298922 GCA_030015575.1 Agapanthus africanus | reverse complement strand
TCATTGAGTATGCAAAAAACTTTAAGGTGTTCAATGGTGCAGAAATCTATACCGAGGAGGAGGATGAATTCATCATTGAATATGCAGAAAACCTACAGGAATACAATAATGCAGAATTCTATACGGAAGAAGATGGGTGGATCGACGACGAGAACGAAAACTCTGAGCATAACTCATGGGAAGAGGATGGATGGTAGCGCCAGATGTGCAACAATTGATTTTGTATGAGTAGATGCATGTTTTGAAAATTAAAAAGACCATTTTGGTAGAAGAGGAGGTTTTTTTTATTATGATATTGTGATTTTTATCATTACCTTTCTAATTTTATTAGTGATAATTAGAGAAGAGATATTTTTTTGAAATTTTCTTAATAAATAGATTTTAATTATGATAATTTTGCAGTTCAATACGATTAGAAATTCAGTAGAATAATATGATTAACTTCCATTGTTTAACCAACATGATGGCACAACTTAATTATATGTCCTATTTGCGCAAATATCAAACAAGATTATTTTACCATTAGCATTTTGGAACGCACGGAAAAAATTGTTTCTGATATTTAAATATATATTTGTACTGTATTACTTTAATTTGTTATTAATTTATAAGTTGAAAAGATCTGAGAAGATTTGATTGGTCGGTGAATTTCTTTATAAAAAAAAGGGAATTTCCCAAAATTACATGTTATCATTACAATCAAATTTGCATTTTTAGTTTGAAAACCCCTTCCCCTCCAGTCTAGCAATAATCGTTTAAGAAGATATATATTGCATGGATTCATCAAGAAGGAGATCTATCTAGAATATGAGTGTGACTCTTTTGACGGATCCTAAAATCTATATCATATTCTAGATGTGTCAAACATATACCGATGATTAAACCACAAGCGATCTATGCATAAATGCTAACAAATTATTAGTGTATATTCTTTAAGTTTAGAATTGCTAAAATGATAATTTTGTGTTATTATTCGTATAAATTTAAACAATAAAAATCTGGCATAAATACGAACAAATTATTAGTATATATTTTTTAGTTTAGAATTGCTAAAATTATAATTTTGTGTTATTATTCGTATAAATTTAAGCAATAAAAATCTGGGATGAAATCGCTACTTGGATTCATATCGTTTTTGGTGTCTATATGACTTTCCAAATCCATTCTATTTAGCTTACCGTCAAAGCCTTTCCCTATAAAAATAGGGTAAGGCAAGGATGTATATTTTCAACTCCGGTCCAAAATAAATGAGAATGATCTAGAATGAATAGCATATATAATGATTAATGGGTCAACCTTATATGTTCTGATTGCACGATATCGTATGATTTTACAATTTACCTAGAAATCACAAATGAAATCAAGAACCAAACAGAGTTCATGGTATCACAAATAAATTTCTGTCCTTATATGTCAACCTGGCACAAAGTATCATCATTTGTATAAAACTAAGCAGGTATAAATATCTTTCTTGCACGATGTAAACATTAACAGTTGGAAACATATTCTACTAAAATGACATAAAATTTAACTGTACTCGTCAAAATATTATCTGCTAAAAATGAGAATACCTTGAACAATAATCCGATAATTGCTATGCAAAAGTAAAGATGTCTATTGAAATAGATGGCTTTTTCTTTTCGAATTATTCTGCTGCGGGTAGTATAATTTATAAATTCAGTCCTCTGCAACCATACGATTATCTTTGCTCGATGAAGATACAGAATAATGTGGAGAGATTATGGATGAACAATAGTACAAAATGAAAGCCATACATAGATTATCATGATATATTTTTTCAATGTCCAGAAAATAACAAGAACTCATAAATATGCATGAAGAAAATCAATGCAAAATGAAGTGCTTAAAGACGGGAAGCGCAAATTACCCTTCATTAGTTCCTTTTTTTTTTAATGGAATAAATGGAAGCCGAATATTACTAGGACTCATTCCTGCTTCCGAGATTGACTGCATCAACTGTAGCAAATTTCAAGGCCATTGCCACCAACTTCTGCTTTCAAGCACTGGAAGCCGCACGCTTCTAGCTCAGCAATTACTTTACCCACAACGGTGGTTGATAATACTGGTCAAGTGTCAAGGTATTACTCAATAACAAAATTAAGTGAACATAATACATATGTTGGCATGGAAGATCTACAATGTTCAATGGTAATAAACATATAAAGACTAATTTCAAGAGTATCAGGTGCTAACAAACGAAATGAGGATATGTGTGTTGGATGAAATACAGAAAGATACAGGGTGTTATATGCAATTAACCATAGCATAGAAATAGTTACTGAAAACCACCCATTAAAGTAGCATTAAACCACTCTAGAATATAGCAATAAATCCCATAACCCTCATCACAACTTCAGAGTTCTGTTGCAATGGTGGGAACATTTTAAAAACCTGAGTCTAGAATATAGATACATTCTTGAAAGTTGAAACAATAGAACCATTGGTGTAAAATTCATTTAAAAAATAAACACAACATTCAGTACATTAGTACTAATTGAAGTTGTAGGATATAAAGTGATGGACAAATTAGTTTCAATTGGCATATTTGTAAACTTTTCTTCATTATTCTCTTTATATAATGTGTTTCCAAGGGAAGGGAAAAAAGAAGAAGATGAAGTTAATCGATGCACGTTAAATATTTTCTACAGGCATATTACAAGCTCCTGCTTGGACAAATTCAAAAGGATGCCTAAGCTCGAGAAAAGCTAAGAAAAGAACTGCCAGATTCTAACAACCTTTTGTGCTAGCGCACACACAAGCACTCAAATGCGCGTGCACAAATGTGTTTGTAATTAATCCAGCATTTAAAGCTGGTTGAATAGTTAAAGATAGAAAGACGCATATCTCCCAATGCCTGGGAAACCAGGAGAAAAGAACTGTAACAGACACGCATATTAACAATGTTTAACTACACAAAACACCCTTGTAGTTTATCCCTTGTAACACTTATACCCCTTGCAGTGATTCATTGGCACAAACACGCCCTCTATTCTCAACCAAAACTCAAAAAGGAAAAAAAAAAGGAAATTATTCTATAAACAAACACAAGTTCTGGACTCTAGGGTTATAATAACAACCATTTCAGTTGTTTAGAGTCGAATTTTGAGTGGTTTTTAAGGGTTTTGATCAACTTACAGCGGGGTTGTTTGCACTAATGAATAACTTGAGGGTGCAAGTGTTGTATGAGATAAGGTGTGATTTGTGAAATCAACCTTACAAACAGACAAGGGCGGACCTATTCAAGGGAAGGGTGGGGCCATGACCCCATCCTATTTTTTGAAACATTAGGGGATACCCTGCGGTCCCCGCCCTCATCTCGACCTCAATCATTAAAATAATACACCTCCTCATCTCTGAAAAAACCACGCATATCTTCTCTAAAAACCCTAGCCTCATGGCCCTCATCTCGATCCAAAAGTCAGCGTGTCATCTCTAAATCCCTCGCCTCTCAGACTCTCACTCTCATCTCTAAAAACCCTCGCATGAGCCTCATCCTCTTCGTCGGAATCCTTGCCCTCGCCCCTCACGGTTGCGGCCTCACCTCGCCCAATCGCAAGTCATACTCGTCTTCATCAGTCATCTCCTCCTCTTCATGAATAGTCGCCTCATCGCCGCTGAAACCCTAGAATCTTGTCGATTCAAAATCTATATGGTATTTTTCTTTTAACCCAAACCCTAAATTTCAATTATTTGATTTTGAATGAATAGCTTGATTTTGTTCAATGATTTCAATACTTGATTTTGAATGAACATCTTGTTAAAAAAATTGTGAATGAATAACTTGATTTTGTTAATAGCTATAAGATAACTTGATTTAGACTTGATTTTTGTTAAAAAAATTCTGAATGAATAACCTGGATCTTGGCCCCACCTTTTGAAAATTCCTGGATCCGCCACTAAGAACAGATATAAGAAGTTTGTATTCTAGAAAAAGTGCATCATATATTCAATGACATAGTAATAGAAAAGAAAATATGCTAAGGATAAAAGTCGAGAACAAGGATACATGTAGGTAGCAAAGTCAGAACACAACCGCCGCCGCCAGCTCCGGTCAGCTTGGAAGCTAATTTATACTTCAATGTTGTTCGAAGAACAGTTTCAATAGCAGCGTGGGTAACTCCCATGCACTGGAGCAAACCTTGGTTCATTTCCATAAGTTCTTCTATTTTCTCCTCTTTTGCTGTCACGGAGATCTCATCTAGAGCAGGTGACTCAATTATAGTCGACATTTCTTTGCTAATATAATCAACTGATGTGAACACTGATGCCATAGCATCTGGATGCCGAGATGCTCTTTCAGATACACCAGTAACCAATGCCTTTGTGTTTCTACCGACCTTGGTGTTTGTTATGAGCATTTTGAGGGGTGTGCTTGATTTGATTCTAGTCAACTCTCCATATCTGAACTTGATCATGCTTCCTATTGCCAAGAAAAGGTAAAAAGAAGAAAGTCAAATCTAAAAAGAAATCGATATGATAGCAGATATGATAAGGAAAATAATATGTACAGGGCAATGTAATTCCCAGATCTTGTGTCCAGGTGAAATTTTTAGAATAGTAAGATATATAGCTATAAATTATGAGATCTATTGTGGATAATAAGTTATGAACACACAAAAGTGTTCTAGTTATATTCATCCTTGCTTCCAATTCCTTATCTTGGTTTCAAGCTATGATCCTTTGACACATATATAATATCAAATATGACAAAGGAGCTACTTGACGGTAGGGTGTACATTTTGTCACTCCATCAAGGATCTTTGACTTACCACTACCTAACTATTTTCTTAAATAAACCTTGGCAGACATTATATATTTATTCAAGATCTAAAATTATATTAAAAACTTTCAGATGGATATGAAGCATAAAAGATACCACAAAACAATTCATCACGCATAAGAGGTATAAAATATAAAAAGAACAGAACCTAGGGATTCTAGATCTAAAGGCGTAATAACCACATTTTTTGTTTTGCTTTCAAAAGTAACATTTTCTACATTTCTTGCTAAACAGAGGAATAATGAGAAAGTGAACAAAATAATAGAATGCATCCAACGAACTGTAACTAGGATTGAAAAAATTCCTACAATGTTAACATTAATAGATATAATGGTAGGGAGGACTATAACCCTTTATTCAAATAATAAATAAGCTAGTTAAGGCATAAAACTTTTGAATTTTTTTTCTTCAAATTTATTGCAAGATATAATATGCATGCGCGCATGTATACTCTTAAAATCTGCTCACATAATGCATAGAATGGTACCAAAGTTTCATAAGATCAGTTGTAAATCAGCACATACTTGTAGCGGACTAGAGAAACATACATCTGAGAGTTCACAAAAAGCATGCATACCAAATGTGCTCACTGCATTGTCAATACCAGAAGGCTTCCCATGGATAATCTTTTCACCCTCAAATGCCCATTTGTTCACGAGGTCAAGCTCGCAATCTCCTAAAGTTAACCAACCAGTTCCCTTATTCTCAGTGTTAATGGCATCAGAAAGTGCAAGAAGAGCCGCTGAAATTGAGACACAGAATGAAGCAGATGATCCTAAACCCGACCCCAAAGGAAGATCTGAATTCACAACCACCTTGGCAGGCTTGAACCTAGAAATAAGGAGATCAGGGTTATAGAAAGCATAAGAGAACATAGACGTATTTGAATTCCGTGTCAATCATAAATTTGTCTACAAATTAAAGGATCAAAGTGAAAATCATATGCATATAATTATATCATGGAATAACTGCATAAGATATTTTACACTGTGAACCTTAATTTTCACCCTAAAGCATACTTGATTTATTTTATGATTTCTGAGTTGCGCATTTAGACCCTAACAACTAAACATTATAATTGAAGAACAATTTTAATCGACGGGTATAGACAAGTGAAAAAAATGTGTCCTTCAAATAATACCGAGAAACTGGAATAATATTGTAAAATTGAACGTTGAACTTGCAAATATTATAGGAGTACCATTAGAAACATCATTTCAGATGTGTGGAACACAGACGCAAGTCCATGGTACAAAAGTGTGTTTATGTTACAGGTACTAGTATATTATAAAATATTGGATGGTCAACATTTGTGGGTAGTTATTGTGGGAGAAGAATGTGGGATAATTTTTAGGGTAAATTGTCGACAAAAAAAAAACAAGTACTTTTTTCCGCTGTTAAAAACCCCCTGGCCTCGAAGTGGTGGCCAAAACCCCCTGAAAATTTTTCATGCGATATCTGCATAGTAGCATGCTATATCTAACCAGTTCATACAAATTATTTAGATATCGCAGGAAACGGTTTAGATATGATAGGCAACTGCTTAGATATAGCAGACTATTGCTTAGATGTCCTAGAAAACTAGATATAACAGGTAGCTGCTAGATATCACAAGGGGTTTTTTTTACAACAAAACTTTTTTATGAGGGTTTTAACTACTGTTTTGAGGCCGGGGTGGTTTTGACAGCGGAAAAAAGTGCTTGGGGAGTTTTGACAATTTACCCTAATTTTTATTAGTGTGTATTTTTAATTAGCGAAAATTAATTTAATTTGGTGATGAGTACTTCTTTCCCTTCTACATTCTCATAACAATTTTTGTTGGGCTTCGTAAATATGGTTTATTGATGTTGGACAAAACTCTAGAATGGAAATTTGGCTCCATTTTCGGGCATGAATTTGAATTCCATAATTTATTGAGAATGGAGGGAAGTGGTCTTGATTTTTATTTGTCTTCTCATGGTGACATGGCAATAGCCTAATTCATTATAATGTCCATCTTTTTTCTCTCTTTTTTTCTTTTTAACTGTATGCCTATAAAAGATAGACATGTGGGTGAGCTACAAACTCAATTTGGTATCACTCGAGAGTTGCCAATATGATAGTAGAGAAGTAGAGATGAAATGTTTGAGAAAGAAAAATCGTCTAAAATTTATTAATCATAAAAAAATTAACACACTTACCCATGGATTGAGGTGTAAAGAAAGAGGAAGGCAGCAACTCCAGAAGATAGCCAAATCTTAGCTTCAGGAATTTTTTGTTCCTCGACCAGGGTATCAATCACCTTATTGTATTGTGGCGAACAGGACCGAGGAGACGATGCAAGAGGAGAATTTAACTCATGTAATGCTTCTTCAAGTTTTAAGGTTGGCCAAGAGAAGAGTAAATTCATGTCTTTGAGTTTCAGTTCTAGTGACCCCTCACCATTATCTGAAATAAAAGTAGTGATTGTTACAACATATATATCAAACTATTTGTGCTAATTGATTTATAGATAAATAATTATATGTTAGAGTTTGGTGCGTAAGAAAGTAAAGCAAAAGGAGAAATAAAAAGCGCTTCAAGAAACCATTTTTTACGGTCTACAAAAGAGACTAATTAAACTTTGTTATTATAATCATATCAGTTAAATATTTCCCAGGTTTCATCTTTTTATTCCTTTTTGACTTTCTATGTAATCCGCCATGCAAACATTGGATTGTGTTTGAATTAATTTAAAGATTTTGAAATGTAGAAACTGAGTTGATATTTTTGTTGGTTCAATTTTCCGTTTTATTCCATCATTCCCTACAACCAAACTACTGGAAGCAATTCGTAGGTTTCTACCATATTTCCCTATATCAAATCTACCATCTTTCCCCATATCAAATCTACCATCTTTCCCCTTGTACTAAGTTACTGCCAAATCATGATCATTTAGAATTATGGCAAGCCCCTCTGTAGTTCATAGTTCAACTATATTTTGGTCTCGGGCTATGATAGTTTGGGGGATGCCGGCTAGTAACAATACCCTCTCTTCTTCATAGTTCATTGTCAAGGAATTTGGCTCTCAAAGAGAGATTTTATGCCTTTAATGGGGGTTTGTTTCAAGCCTTAGATGACACTAAGAATTAACAAAGTTCGTATCTTTTTATTTATGCCCATTTGTTTAGCTGTAAACACACAAAATTTTCATAATAAAAACATCCAAATTGCTATAAAATTAAAGAGCGAAGCCCTAGATGAAAAATGAGAACCGACAAAGTTCCTATCTTTTTCATGCCCTTTTCTCACATTTCTTTCTGCTTCTAAAATCAATCACAATCACCACTTCCAAATTCTATCTCTACAACACAAAATTCGAAATTCAGTGATACTAAGTAACAACAAAAACATTGAAATTTCTTCCAAAATTAAAGAGAGGGAAGATTGGATCAAGGACCTGGAGAGGACGTGGGGGTGAAGGAGACGTGGGGTGTAGAGAACGATGGCGGCAGCGACGACGGTGGAGCCGTCGACGACGGCGTGCTCGCCGGAAAGGATGATCTTGCCGGGGGCACGTGATCGGACCTCCATTGATTTCATCGATTTCGATTCGATTTGATATTTGAAGAAGAAAGAGTTTTTAGCCGATCAATGGTGCCTCTCGAGAGCTCACTGCACGTGAGTGCATTTTTAATATACGTCGTGTTTTTTTATAATTAATTATAAACGATTTTTATATATTAGTTTAATCCCTTGCCTTGCACGTGCAAGGCTTTGATATTTCCTTTTTCCCTGATTTTTAACCGTTCAGCACTAAAAATGACTTAGAATTTGTGCACGTGCGTTGCACGTGTTTAAAAAAATTAAGAAGCGGATGGAGAAATGTGAAGGGTTCTAGATTCTGATTATTTATTTATTTATTTAAAAAAATAGGGGAGAGATGAGGTGGAGGGCTTGAGAGGTGAGAAAGATGAGGTGGAGGGCTTGAGAGGTTGGAATTTTTCTTGTTTTTTCTTTTTTTCTAGAAAAACTATGAAATGTGGCCCTCTAATCAAGGGTATTTACATTATATATAGAGACTAATCAAGGGTATTTGCATTATATAGAGAGATATATAGAGAGACAAAACAAGGGTATTTGCATTATATATAGAGATATATTATGCATGAATATATATATAAGTTGGTGATAAGAAAAATTCTCCCTTTCTTCCCTTTTTTTCCTTCTTTTTGATAATTTATAATGATTAAAAAAATCTCTTTGCTTGGAAAAAACTTGCTTTGAATTTATTTCTAGCAACCATTCATTCTTTAACGACTTCAACATGGTTTGTAAATTTTAGCTCCAATTAGAATTTTGGGTTCTACATCATAGAACATTAAGCATCACCTGCCTCGGCTACAATAGTACATTTACTCAAATTGAGAAGCATTGGGCGGTGGTTTGGAATTATAAATCACCAAAAATCGTATCATAAGTTCTGGACCTCCGATTTAATATCGATAGGCAGCCTAGCTATATCCAAAATAAGATTCAAAACCTAGTGCAGCTGGCTCGGAATTTGAATTTCTCTATGGTTTGGATATTGGATTAGACTCATGAAGCCTTCCTTTTTGCCGGAATCCTTATGGAGGTGACATCACCTTTGACAAGGCTTCGATAACAAAAATTCTCATCATCGATGAACTAAAGTCCATTAAAAATTCTACTTTTATTGAGTTAATATGTCATTGTTACAAATGATGGGTCGGTGTTGATATCGCTTTGTAGAACATGGACAAACGAAATAAATGCAACACTTTATTAGCATAAAAAAAATATTCCAAGATGACTCTCATGCTCTTGTGCTCACACACTTAACACTTTCATGCTCTTTATAAATCATACTCGGAATCTTTCTCGCTTAGGTCTTATGAGCTGCTCACTTGTTTACTTGTTTAGTTATAACGTGACTATATGAGAGACTGACCCTCTATTAAAAGGCATCCATTAGAACATTGTAGAGTAGTTATTCATAAAACCTCTAACCATGCAGATTCTTTCTTGCTTAGAAGCATCTAGAGCATCCTTCAAAACATCCAAATGGGCTGCATTAAATCATGAAATCAAATCTTAAAATGTTCTAGACTTGTTGCATTCCGAACATTTGAAAGTTGTTGATCTCAACAGATCGAGATACATGGAACAGCTATGAACATGTCAATTATGTTTTTTAATTACATGTCCCCACCATGTTTAATCACGAATTCAACAACTCTTTTGACAACAAGGGTCCTCAGGGATCAGGTGAAAGAGAAAGATATGAAGAACTAAGCAAACTATTATGCTCCTTAGTTTATATTTGTTTCCCCCAACCAGAGCAAAACTCTGATCAAATTTCAAATTTTGAAATGAAGCAGCGCTAAGTGCGCTGCACCCCAAGTAGCGCACCACGTGCAAAGCACGTGCGTGTTAGCGCTAAGAGCGCTGCACTCTAAGCAGCGCACCACGTGCAAAGCACGTATGCGCTAGCGTTAGAACTAAATATTCTCCACCGTTGGATCAAAAATCCAACGAACATGATTAAAAATCATCAATTGATCAGAACAAAATTCTGTTGAGGAAATATTCCTCAGAATCTTTCCAAACAGGAAAGATTATGCTCTGAAAATCAGAGCATCGTTGTATCAATGATCCAATGGTGATTAAAAATCACAAAAATTACATAATAAATTCTGTATGGGGAAAGATTTCTTAATCTTGTTACAACATATATATCAAACTATTTGTGCTAATTGATTTATAGATATATAATTATATGTTGAGTTTGGTGCGTAAGAAAGTAAAGCAAAAGGAGAAATAAAAAGCGCTTCAAGAAACCATTTTTTACGGTCTACAAAAGAGACCAATTAAACTTTGTAATTATAATCATATCGGTAAAATATTTCCCATGTTTCATCTCTTTATTCCTTTTTGACTTTCTATGTAATCCGCCACGCAATCGTTGGATTGTGTTTCAATTAATTTAAAGATTTTGAAATGTAGAAACTGAGTTGATATTTTTGTTGGTTCAATTTTCAGTTTTATTCCATCATTCCCTACAACCAAACTACTGGAAGCAATTCGTAGGTTTCTACCATATTTTCCTATATCAAATCAACCATCTTTCCCCTTGTACTAAGTTACTGCCAAATCATGATCATTTAAAATTATGGCAAGCCCCTCTGTAGTTCATAGTTCAAATATAATTTGGTCTCGGGCTATGATAGTTTGGGGGATGCCGGCTAGTAACAATACCCTCTCTTCTTCATAGTTCATTGTCAAGGAATTTGGCTCTCAAAGAGAGATTTTAAGCCTTTAATGGGGGTTTGTTTCAAGCCTTACATGACACTAAGAATTAACAAAGTTCGTATCTTTTTATTTATGCCCATTTGTTTAGCTGTAAACACACAAAATTTTCATAAGAAAAACATCCAAATTGCTATAAAATTAAAGAGCGAAGCCCTAGATGAAAAATGAGAACTGACAAAGTTCCTATCTTTTTCATGCCCTTTTCTCACATTTCTTTCTGCTTCTAAAATCAATCACAATCACCACTTCCAAATTCTATCTCAACAACACAAAATTCGAAATTCAGTGATACTAAGTAACAACAAAAACATCGAAATTTCTTCCAAAATTAAAGAGAGGGAAGATTGGATCAAGGACATGGAAAGGGCATGGGGGTGAAGGAGACGTGGGTGTAGAGATCGATGACGGCAGCGACGGCGGTGGAGCCGTCGACGACGGCGTGCTCGCCGGAGAGGATGATCTTGCCGGGGCACGTGATCAGACCTCCATTGATTTCATCGATTTCGATTCGATTTGATATTTGAAGAAGAAAGAGTTTTTAGCCGATCAATGGTGCCTCTCGAGAGCTCACTGCACGTGAGTGCATTTTTAATAAACGTCGTGGTTTTTTATAATTAATTAAAAACGTTTTTTATATATTAGTTTAATCCCTTGCCTTGCACGTGCAAGTCTTTGATATTTCCTTTTTCCCTGATTTTTAACCGTTCAGCACTAAAAATGACTTAGAATTTGTGCACGTGTGTTGCACGTGTTTAAAAAAATTGAGAAGCGGATGGAGAAATGTGAAGGGTTCTAGATTCTGCTTATTTATTTATTTATTTAAAAAAATAGGGGAGAGATGAGGTGGAGGGCTTGAGGGGTGAGAGCGATGAGGTGGAGGGCTTGAGAGGTTGGAATTTTTCTTGTTTTTTCTTTTTTTCTAGAAAAACTATTAAAGGTGGCCCTCTAATCAAGGGTTTTTACATTATATATAGAGACTAATCAAGGGTATTTGCATTATATATAGAGATATAAAGAGAGACAAAACAAGGGTATTTGCATTATATATAGATATATATATATATTATGCATGAATATAGATATAAGTTGGTGATAAGAAAAATTCTCCCTTTCTTCCCTTTTTTTCCTTCCTTTTGATAATTTATAATGATTAAAAAAAATCTCTTTGTTTGGAAAAAACTTGCTTTGAATTTATTTCTAACAACCATTCATTCTTTAACGACTTCAACATGGTTTGTAAATTTTAGCTCCAATTAGAATTTTGGGTTCTCCATCATAGAACATTAAGCATCACCTGCCTCGGCTACAATAGTACATTTACTCAAACCGAGAAACATTGGGCGGTGGTTTGGAATTATAAATCACCAAAAATCGTATCGTAAGTTCTGGACCTCCGATTTAATATCGATAGGCAGCCTAGCTATATCCAAAATAAGATTCAAAACCTAGTGCAGCTGGCTCGGAATTTGAATTTCTCTATGGTTTGGATATTGGATTAGACTCATGAAGCCTTCCTTTTTGCCGGAATCCTTATGGAGGTGACATCACCTTTGACAAGGTTTCGATAACAAAAATTCTCATCATGGATGAACTAAAGTCCATTAAAAATTCTACTTTTATTGAGTTAATATGTCATTGTTACAAATGATGGGTCGGTGTTGATATCGCTTTGTAGAACATGGACAAACGAAATAAATGCAACACTTTATTAGCATAAAAAAAATATTCCAAGATGACTCTCATGCTCTTGTGCTCACACACTTAACACTTTCATGCTCTTTATAAATCTTACTCGGAATCTTTCTCGTTTAGGTCTTATGAGCTGCTCACTTGTTTACTTGTTTAGTTATAACGTGACTATATGAGAGGCTGACCCTCTATTAAAAGGCATCCATTAGAACATTGTAGAGTAGTTATTCACAAAACCTCTAACCATGCAGATTCTTTCTTGCTTAGAAGCTTCTAGAGCATCCTTCAAAACATCCAAATGGGCTGAATTAAATCATGAAATCAAATCTTAAAATGTTCTAGACTTGTTGCATTCCGAACATTTGAAAGTTGTTGATCTCAACAGATCGAGATACATGGAACAGCTATGAACATGTCAATTATGTTTTTTAATTACATGTCCCCACCATGTTTAAACACGAATTCAACAACTCTTTGACAACAAGGGTCCTCAGGGATCAGGTGAAAGAGAAAGATATGAAGAACTAAGCAAACTATTATGCTCCTTAGTTTATATTTGTTTCCCCTAACCAGAGCAAAACTCTGTTCAAATTTCAAATTTTGAAATGAAGCAGCGCTAAGTGCGCTGCACCCCAAATAGCGCACCACGTACAAAGCACGTGCGTGTTAGCGCTAAGAGCGCTGCACTCTAAGCTGCGCACCACGTACAAAGCACGTGTGTGCTAGCGTTAGAACTAAATATTCTCCACCGTTGGATCAAAAATCCAACGAACATGATTAAAAATCATCAATTGATCAGAACAAAATTCTGTTGAGGAAATATTCCTCAGAATCTTTCCAAACAGGAAAGATTGTGCTCTGAAAATTAGAGTACCGTTGTATCAATGATCCAATGGTGATTAAAAATCACAAAAATTACATAATAAATTCTGTATGGGGAAAGATTTCTTAATCTTCTTACAACATATATATCAAACTATTTGTGCTAATTGATTTATAGATAAATAATTATATGTTGAGTTTGGTGCGTAAGAAAGTAAAGCAAAAGGAGAAATAAAAAGCGCTTCAAGAAACCATTTTTACGGTCTACAAAAGAGACCAATTAAACTTTGTTATTATAATCATATCAGTTAAATATTTCCCAGGTTTCATCTCTTTATTCCTTTTTGACTTTCTATGTAATCCGCCACGCAATCGTTGGATTGTGTTTGAATTAATTTAAAGATTTTGAAATGTAGAAACTGAGTTGATATTTTTGTTGGTTCAATTTTCCGTTTTATTCCATCATTCCTTACAACCAAACTACTGGAAGCAATTCGTAGGTATCTACCATATTTCCCTATATCAAATCTACCATCTTTCCCCTTGTACTAAGTTACTGCCAAATCATAATCATTTAGAATTATGGCAAGCCCCTCTGTACTTCATAGTTCAACTATAATTTGGTCTCGGGCTATGATAGTTTGGGGGATGCCGGCTAGTAACAATAGCCTCTCTTCTTCATAGTTCATTGTCAAGGAATTTGGCTCTCAAAGAGAGATTTTAAGCCTTTAATGGGGGTTTGTTTCAAGCCTTAAATGACACTAAGAACTAACAAAGTTCGTATCTTTTTATTTATGCCCATTTGTTTAGCTGTAAACACACAAAATTTTCATAACAAAAACATCCAAATTGCTATAAAATTAAAGAGCGATGCCCTAGATGAAAAATGAGAACTGACAAAGTTCCTATCTTTTTCATGCCCTTTTCTCACATTTCTTTCTGCTTCTAAAATCAATCACAATCACACTTCCAAATTCTATCTCTACAACACAAAATTCGAAATTCAGTGATACTAAGTAACAACAAAAACATCGAAATTTCTTCCAAAATTAAAGAGAGGGAAGATTGGATCAAGGACCTGGAGAGGGCGTGGGGTGAAGGAGACGTGGGTGTAGAGATCGATGGCGGCAGCGACGATGGTGGAGCCGTCGACGACGGCGTGCTCGCCGGAGAGGATGATCTTGCCGGGGGCACGTGATCGGACCTCCATTGATTTCATCGATTTCGATTCGATTTGATATTTGAAGAAGAAAGAGTTTTTAGCCGATCAATGGTGCCTCTCGAGAGCTCACTGCACGTGAGTGCATTTTTAATAAACGTCGTGTTTTTTTGTAATTAATTATAAACGTTTTTTATATATTAGTTTAATCCCTTGCCTTGCACGTGCAAGGCTTTGATATTTCCTTTTTCCCCGATTTTTAACCGTTCAGCACTAAAAATGACTTAGAATTTGTGCACGTGTGTTGCACGTGTTTAAAAAAATTGAGAAGCGGATGGAGAAATATGAAGGGTTCTAGATTCTGCTTATTTATTTATTTATGTAAAAAAATAGGGGAGAGATGAGGTGGAGGGCTTGAGAGGTGAGAGAGATGATGTGGAAGGCTTAAGAGGTTGGAATTTTTCTTGTTTTTTCTTTTTTTCTAGAAAAACTATGAAGGGTGGCCCTCTAATCAAAGGTATTTACTTTATATATAGAGACTAATTAAGGGTATTTGCATTATATATAGAGATATATAGAGAGACAAAACAAGGGTATTTGCATTATATATAGAGATATATTATGCATGAATATAGATATAAGTTGGTGATAAGAAAAATTCTCCCTTTCTTCCCTTTTTTTCCTTCTTTTTGATAATTTATAATGATTACAAAAATCTCTTTGTTTGGAAAAAACTTGCTTTGAATTTATTTCTAACAACCATTCATTCTTTAACGACTTCAACATGGTTTGTAAATTTTAGCTCCAATTAGAATTTTGGGTTCTCCATCATAGAACATTAAGCATCACCTGCCTCGGCTACAATAGTACATTTACTCAAACCGAGAAACATTGGGCGGTGGTTTGGAATTATAAATCACCAAAAATCGTATCGTAAGTTCTGGACCTCCGATTTAATATCGATAGGCAGCCTAGCTATAACCAAAATAAGATTCAAAACCTAGTGCAGCTGCCTCGGAATTTGAATTTCTCTATGGTTTGGATATTGGATTAGACTCATGAAGCCTTCCTTTTTGCCGGAATCCTTATGGAGGTGACATCACCTTTGACAAG
Source organism: Agapanthus africanus (assembly GCA_030015575.1). NCBI lineage: Eukaryota > Viridiplantae > Streptophyta > Magnoliopsida > Asparagales > Amaryllidaceae > Agapanthus > Agapanthus africanus. The sequence continues at coordinate 602,283,047 of JASDDO010000031.1, read as the reverse complement.
GCTTCGATAACAAAAATTCTCATTATCGATGAACTAAAGTCCATTAAAAATTCTACTTTTATTAAGTTAATATGTCATTGTTACAAATGATGGGTCGGTGTTGATATCGCTTTGTAGAACATGGACAAACGAAATAAATGCAACACTTTATTAGCATAAAAAAAATATTCCAAGATGACTCTCATGCTCTTGTGCTCACACACTTAACACTTTCATGCTCTTTATAAATCTTACTCGGAATCTTTCTCGCTTAGGTCTTATGAGCTGCTCACTTGTTTACTTGTTTAGTTATAACGTGACTATATGAGAGACTGACCCTCTATTAAAAGGCATCCATTAGAACATTGTAGAGTAGTTGTTCACAAAACCTCTAACCAGGCAGATTCTCTCTTGCTTAGAAGCTTCTAGAGCATCCTTCCAAATGGACTGCATTAAATCAAGAAATCAAATCTTAAAATGTTCTAGACTTGTTGCATTCCGAACATTTGAAAGTTGTTGATCTCAACAGATCGAGATACATTGAACAGCTATGAACATGTCAATTAAGTTTTTTAATTACATGTCCCCACCATGTTTAATCACGAATTCAACAACTCTTTGACAACAAGGGTCCTCAGGGATCGGTAAAATATTTCCCATGTTTCATCTCTTTATTCCTTTTTGACTTTCTATGTAATTCGCAACGCAATCGTTGGATTGTGTTTGAATTAATTTAAAGATTTTGAAATGTAGAAACTGAGTTGATATTTTTGTTGGTTCAATTTTCAGTTTTATTCCATCATTCCCTACAACCAAACTACTGGAAGCAATTCGTAGGTTTCTACCATATTTCCCTATATCAAATCTACCATCTTTCCCCTTGTACTAAGTTACTACCAAATCATGATCATTTAAAATTATGGCAAGCCCCTCCGTAGTTCATAGTTCAAATATAATTTGGTCTCGGGCTATGATAGTTTGGGGGATGCCGGCTAGTAACAATACCCTCTCTTCTTCATAGTTCATTGTCAAGGAATTTGGCTCTCAAAGAGAGATTTTAAGACTTTAATGGGGGTTTGTTTCAAGCCTTAGATGACACTAAGAATTAACAAAGTTCGTATCTTTTTATTTATGCCCATTTGTTTAGCTGTAAACACACAAAATTTTCATAACAAAAACATCCAAATTGCTATAAAATTAAAGAGCGAAGCCCTAGATGAAAAATGAGAACTGACAAAGTTCCTATCTTTTTCATGCCCTTTTCTCACATTTCTTTCTGCTTCTAAAATCAATCACAATCACCACTTCCAAATTCTATCTCTACAACACAAAATTCGAAATTCAGTGATACTAAGTAACAACAAAAACATCGAAATTTCTTCCAAATTTAAAGAGAGGGAAGATTGGATCAAGGACCTGGAGAGGGCGTGGGGGTGAAGGAGACGTGGGTGTAGAGATCGATGGCGGCAGCGACGGCGGTGGAGCCGTCGACGACGGCGTGCTCGCCGGAGAGGATGATCTTGCCGGGGGCACGTGATCGGACCTCCATTGATTTCATCGATTTCAATTCGATTTGATATTTGAAGAAGAAAGAGTTTTTAGCCGATCAATGGTGCCTCTCGAGAGCTCACTGCACGTGAGTGCATTTTTAATAAACGTCGTGTTTTTTATAATTAATTATAAACGTTTTTTATATATTAGTTTAATCCCTTGCCTTGCATGTGCAAGGCTTTGATATTTCTTTTTTCCCTGATTTTTAACCGTTCAGCACTAAAAATGACTTAGAATTTGTCCACGTGCGTTGCACGTGTTTAAAAAAATTGAGAAGCGGATGGAGAAATGTGAAGGGTTCTATATTCTGCTTATTTATTTATTTATTTAAAAAAATAGGGGAGAGATGAGGTGGAGGGCTTGAGAGGTGATGTGGAAGGCTTAAGAGGTTGGAATTTTTCTTGTTTTTTCTTTTTTTCTAGAAAAACTATGAAGGGTGGCCCTCTAATCAAGGGTATTTGCATTATATATAGAGACTAATCAAGGGTATTTGCATTATATATAGAGATATATAGAGAGACAAAACAAGGGTATTTGAATTATATATAGAAATATATTATGCATGAATATAGATATAAGTTGGTGATAAGAAAAATTCTCCCTTTCTTCCCTTTTTTTTCCTTCTTTTTGATAATTTATAATGATTAAAAAAAATCTCTTTGTTTGGAAAAAACTTGCTTTGAATTTATTTCTAACAATCATTCATTCTTTAACGACTTCAACATGGTTTGTAAATTTTAGCTCCAATTAGAATTTTGGGTTCTCCATCATAGAACATTAAGCATCACCTGCCTCGGCTACAATAGTACATTTACTCAAACCGAGAAACATTGGGCGGTGGTTTGGAATTATAAATCACCAAAAATCGTATCGTAAGTTCTGGACCTCCGATTTAATATCGATAGGCAGCCTAGCTATATCCAAAATAAGATTCAAAACCTAGTGCAGCTGGCTCGGAATTTGAATTTCTCTATGCTTTGGATATTGGATTAGACTCATGAAGCCTTTCTTTTTGCCGGAATCCTTATGTAGGTGACATCACCTTTGACAAGGCTTCGATAACAAAAATTCTCATCATCGATGAACTAAAGTCCATAAAAAATTCTACTTTTATTGAGTTAATATGTCATTGTTACAAATGATGGGTCGGTGTTGATATCGCTTTGTAGAACATGGACAAACGAAATAAATGCAACACTTTATTAGCATAAAAAAATATTCCAAGATGACTCTCATGCTCTTGTGCTCACACACTTAACACTTTCATGCTCTTTATAAATCTTACTCGGAATCTTTCTCGCTTAGGTCTTATGAGCTGCTCACTTGTTTACTTGTTTAGTTATAACGTGACTATATGAGAGGCTGACCCACTATTAAAAGGCATCCATTAGAACATTGTAGAGTAGTTATTCACAAAACCTCTAACCATGCAGATTCTTTCTTGCTTAGAAGCTTCTAGAGCATCCTTCAAAACATCCGAATGGGCTGCATTAAATCATGAAATCAAATCTTAAAATGTTCTAGACTTGTTGCATTCCGAACATTTGAAAGTTGTTGATCTCAACAGATCGAGATACATGGAACAGCTATGAACATGTCAATTATGTTTTCTAATTACATGTCCCCACCATGTTTAATCACGAATTCAACAACTCTTTGACAACAAGGGTCCTCAGGGATCAGGTGAAAGAGAAAGATATGAAGAACTAAGCAAACTATTATGCTCCTTAGTTTATATTTGTTCCCCCAACCAGAGCAAAACTCTGTTCAAATTTCAATTTTTGAAATGAAGCAACGCTTCGTAGCAGCGCTAAGTGTGTTGCACCCCAAGTAGCGCACCACGTGCAAAGCACGTGCGTGTTAGCGCCAAGAGCGCTGCACTCTAAGCAGCGCACCACGTGCAAAGCACGTGTGCACTAGCGTTAGAACTAAATATTCTCCACCGTTGGATTAAAAATCCAACGAACATAATTAAAAATCATCAATTGATCAGAACAAAATTCTGTTGAGGAAATATTCCTCAGAATCTTTCCAAACAGGAAAGATTGTGCTCTGAAAATCAGAGCACCGTTGTATCAATGATCCAATGGTGATTAAAAATCACAAAAATTACACAATAAATTATGTATGGGGAAAGATTTCTTAATCTTGTTACAACATATATATCAAACTATTTGTGCTAATTGATTTATAGATAAATAATTATATGTTGAGTTTGGTGCGTAAGAAAGCAAAGCAAAAGGAGAAATAAAAAGCGCTTCAAGAAACCATTTTTTACGGTCTACAAAAGAGACCAATTAAACTTTGTTATTATAATCATATCAGTTAAATATTTTCCAGGTTTCATCTCTTTATTCCTTTTTGACTTTCTATGTAATCCGCCACGCAATCGTTGGATTGTGTTTGAATTAATTTAAAGATTTTGAAATGTAGAAACTGAGTTGATATTTTTGTTCGTTCAATTTTCCGTTTTATTCCATCATTCCCTACAACCAAACTACTGGAAGCAATTCGTAGGTTTCTACCATATTTCCCAATATCAAATCTACCATCTTTCCCCTTGTACTAAGTTACTGCCAAATCATGATCATTTAGAATTATGGCAAGCCCCTCTGTAGTTCATAGTTCAACTATAATTTGGTCTCGGGCTATGATAGTTTGGGGGATGCCGGCTAGTAACAATACCCTCTCTTCTTCATAGTTCATTGTCAAGGAATTTGGCTCTCAAAGAGAGATTTTAAGCCTTTAATGGGGGTTTGTTTCAAGCCTTAGATGACACTAAGAATTAACAAAGTTCGTATTGTTGGGAGGGAAAGTCGATCTACGGAACAGTGCTCGCGACAAAACCCAAATCACGCAAAAATACAATCACGCAATTAAATGACGAAAGACAATATAAATTAAAGTGCAGGAATAAGAAAGCAATCAATCACAAACAAGATAGATTTGTTAACGAGGTTCACCCACCGTATGGCTAGTCCCCGGCAGAGCGGAATCTGCAAACGTCTACTATACTTGAATCAAGTTTACAAGCAAGAACAACCCTAGAAGATTTCTCTCAAATCTCTCTATACAAATCTCTCTTGGCATTTGCCTCTTGTGATGATACTTGTGATGGATACAAGTGATGGATAGATTCAAAATGCCTCTCATAAGATGTGCTTTTATAGCACCCAGGACAATGTCACTATCTAACAAAGTCACCACCTATCATTGTCACCACCTAACAATGTCATGGATGTCAAAAGTGGCACCTATCAAAGTCACCACCTATCATTGTCACCACCTAACAATGTCATGGATGTCAAAAGTGGCACCTAACAAAGTCACCACCTATCATTGTCACCACCTAACAATGTCATGGATGTCAAAAATGGCACCTAACAAAGTCACCACCTATCATTGTCACCACCTAACAATGTCATGGATGTCAAAAGGTGGTACCTAACCATAGACTTTAATTTGCATCAATTTTCAACAAACTCCACCTTGATGCAAATTCATCACAATCTCGACATTGTCCCACTTGGAGTAATTTTTTGGCTTGATTCTCAGTACTAGTAAACTTCACACGATTCCGCTGCTGCTCTCTCCTCATTAAATTTTCATGGAGAGATTCACCAATCTGCAACAAAGATTCAGCTTATCTCTGTCTACTATTTTGGTGAACATATCCGTCGGATTCTTTTCTCCCGCGATCTTCTGCAGTGTCAACTCACCATCTTCTAACGCCATGCGTATGAAGTGGTACCGCACCTTGATATGCTTCGTCCGAGAATGATATGCTGCATTCTTTGCCAAATGTATTGCACTTTGGCTGTCGCTCCACAAGGTATTGAAGTCTTGCTTCTTACCCAACTCTTCGAGTAACCCTTGTAGCCATATCATCTCTTTGCTGGCTTCCGTGATTGCCACGTACTCAGCCTCCGTAGTTGACAATGCTACCACTTTTTGCAGTTGAGATATCCAACTTACCGCTGTTCCCCCAACTGTAAATATGTATCCCGTTGTGCTCTTCCCACTATCTCGATCACCCGAGTAGTCTGCATCAACGTAACCTTGCACCTTTAGAGAGTCGCCCCCGAAACATAAGCAGTGACTAGACGTACCCTTAAGATACCTCAAAATCCACTTCACCGCATTCCAATGCTCCTTCCCCGGGTTTTGCATATACCGGTTCACAACTCCCACTGCATGTGCAATATCTGGTCTCGTACTCACCATTGCATACATTAAACTCCCCACCGCAGAAGCATAAGGCACTCTTGCCATCTCGTCTTTCTGCTCTTGAGTTGTAGGGCAAAACTCCTTCATGAGTTTGAAATGTTTTGCTAAAGGCATACTCACCGGTTTTGACTTGTCCATGTTGAACCGCTTCAAAACCTTCTCGATATAGTCGCTTTGCGATAACCACAGCTTCCGCTGCTTCCTATCTCGAACGATCTTCATGCCCAAAATTTGTTTGGCCGCTCCCAAATCTTTCATGGAAAACTTTTCAGCCATCATCTTCTTCAGACTTTGAATTTTCTCGAAGTTCGGACCCGCTACCAACATATCATCTACATAGAGTGATAGAATGATATAGTCTCCATCCTCAAAAGTCTGAATATAGACACGGTGATCTGACTCACCGCGCACAAATCCCGTCTCTAGCATGAACTGATCGAATTTGAGATACCACTGCTTTGGAGCTTGCTTAAGGCCGTACAAGCTCTTTCACAGTTTACACACCATAGTTTCTTTTCCCTTCACCTCGTATCCCGGTGGCTGCATCATATAGATCTCCTCCACCAAATCTCCATGAAGGAACGCAGTCTTCACATCAAGCTGCTCTAAGTGCAGATCCTCCACCGCCACAATACTAAGGATCACCCGAATTGATGTCATTTTCACCACAGGGGAAAATATCTCTTGATAGTCAATTCCTTGCTTTTGTGCATATCCCTTGACTACCAAGCGAGCCTTGTACCGCTTCACACCATCGGCCTCATCTTTTATCCGGTACACCCATCTATTCAGCAACACTTTTCGACCCTTGGGTAGCTTCACTAGGTCCCACGTGCGGTTCTTCTTCAAAGAATCCATCTCCTCGTCCATAGCTCGCTCCCACTGCTTACTAGCACCGTCTTGCGTCGCCTCTTCAAGGGATTCAGGCTCCCCCGAATCCGTGTACAAAATGAAGTCGGTGACAAGTCTTTCAGGTAGTCTCCTTTCTCTCGTAGATCTCCTCAAAACTGGTACATCTGGTTGCTGAACATGGTGGCCATCATGTTCTTGCACCTGATCCTGCACTGCAGCTTCCTCCACGTTTTGATCCCCACTTGAAGACACCTGATTGTTCTTTTGAGTTCCGTCTAACTCCACGAACTCAGATACAACACCATCTTTGGCTTGCTTTTCTTCTCTATATAAGTGTTGCTCATCAAAGACAACGTTCCGGCTTCGTATTACTTTCTTACTTGTGTAATCCCACAGCCGATATCCGAACTCGTCTCCACCATACCCGATGAAAGCACACTTCTTAGATTTGGAGTCAAGCTTACTCCTTTCTGCCTTATCAATCAAAGAATACGCGATACAGCCAAATACTTTAAGGTGCGAATAATTGACCGGTTTACCCGACCAAATTTCTTCTGGAATGCCTCCATCAAGCGCACTCGCCGGGCTTCTGTTGATCAGATATACAGCAACATCGACCGCTGCTGCCCATAAGAATTTTGGCAGATTCGCATCCAAGGTCATGCTTCGCACTCGCTCTAGGATCGTTCTGTTCATCCTTTCAGCGATGCCATTCTGCTGTGGCGTCCCAGGTACCGTCTTCAACCAACGAATACCCTTTTGCGAGCAAAACTCCTCGAACTCTTGGGTGCAGTATTCCCCGCCATTATCGGACTTAAGGCATTTAACCTTCATCCCCGTTTGGTTCTCCATCTGTGCAATCCAGTGTTTGAAGATGCCAAACACATCGGACTTTTTCTTCATCGCATACACCCATGTCTTCCGACTTGTATCATCGATGAACGTCACAAAGTACCGATTTCCTCCATAAGACTCCACCGAGGCCGGACCCCATACGTCCGTATGCACCATCTCCAGTTTCTTGGTCTTTTTCGCTACGCCTCCAATTTGAAAACTGAGCGCGTTTTGCTTTCCACAAACGCAGCTCTCGCAAAACCCCAACTCCACCTTTTTCAGCCCCGAAAGAACACCCTTGGCTTGAAGAATTTTCATGTTCTTCTCGCTGAGGTGCCCCAATCTTTTATGCCACAACGAAGTCTCCGAATCTTTCTCCGAACTGGCCGTCAATGCAGCCGAACCTCCGCTGCTCCCATTGAAAGAGTACAACGAACCGCTCAGCTTGTCCCTTGCGACCACCAACGATCCTTTGGAAATCTTCCATTGAGAATTCCCAAACGCTGTAATAAACCCTTCGTTGTCTAGCTGACTTGTGGAAATCAAGATTTTCTTCAAATCAGGAATATGACGAGCATTCTTCAATTTGATTTGACCACCTCCCGACGGTTGCAAGATGATCGTCCCTTTTCCAACGATCTTACACGATTCACCGTTTCCCACCGTCACATGTCCAAGATCGCCCTGAACATACTCGCTAAAGTGGTGTCTGCCCGAAGTGCAATGAAAAGAAGCCCCTGAATCTAGGAACCAAGTATCCGCCTTTGTATTATCGTTCGCCGATAGACAAAGACCTTGTTCCCCTTGTTCTTGTGTAGATACCACATTCGCTTCCTTTTCATCCGTCTTCTCATCTGAGCCTTTCTTCGGAAGCCTGCATTCACTTCTTCTGTGGCCATTCTTTCCGCAATTCCAACAGGCGCCTTGGATTTTTCCTTGAGATTTACCTCGGCTTTTAGACTTGCCCTTTTTCCACTTCCCCCTTTCTATTGTTCTGCCGCGATTCTCCACCGAAAGTGCAGAAGTTCCAGAACTCCCACTCACGGATTTTCTTCGCATCTCATCGTTTAATATGCAGCTTACCGCATCATTAAACGTGAGAATCCCCGAGATAGAGTTGCTAATCGCCATCACTAGGTTCTCCCAACTCTCTGGCAACGAACATAGGAACAGTAGGGCTCGAATCTCGTCTTCAAAGATGATTGAAACGGATTCAAGTTGGCTTGTCACGCTGTTGAACTCGTTCAGGTGCTCTATCACCGAACCATTCTCTACCATCTTCATATTGAAAAGCTTCTTCATCAAAAATATTTTATTTGTTGTCGATGGCTTCTCATACAACTTCGCTAACGTCATCATTAGCGCCTTAGTTGTTTTCTCCTTTGAGATATTAAAGGCCACCTGCGGAGTCAACGACAATCTGATCGTCGCTAAAGCTTTCCTATCCAAAAGGTTCCACTCCTCATCGGTCATCTTCTCGGGCTTTTCTCCTAGCAACGGAAGATATAGATCCTTTTGGTATAGACAGTCTTCTAACTGCATGCGCCACCAACCGAAATTATGACCATTGAATTTCTCGATTCTTATCTTATCCTCTGCCATCTTTCGTCTGTATCGCAGCAAACTCGACTTCCTCCTAGATCTGAACCAACGCCTTCAAAACTATAATCTAAGAAAGTGGGGAAGAGGACACAAGCGTCGTTACCCACCGTTACCTAGATTATAGAATCGAAGAACCCTAGGTTCTCTTAACCTCTCTCTGATACCAGTTGTTGGGAGGGGAAGTCGATCTACGGAACAGTGCTCGCGACAAAACCCAAATCACGCAAAAATACAATCACGCAATTAAATGACGAAAGACAATATAAATTAAAGTGCAGGAATAAGAAAGCAATCAATCACAAACAAGATAGATTTGTTAACGAGGTTCACCCACCGTATGGCTAGTTCCCGGCAGAGCGGAATCTGCAAACGTCTACTATACTTGAATCAAGTTTACAAGCAAGAACAACCCTAGAAGATTTCTCTCAAATCTCTCTATACAAATCTCTCTTGGCATTTGCCTCTTGTGATGATACTTGTGATGGATACAAGTGATGGATAGATTCAAAATGCCTCTCATAAGATGTGCTTTTATAGCACCCAGGACAATATCACTATCTAACAAAGTCACCACCTTTCATTGTCATCACCTAACAATGTCATGGATGTCAAAAGTGGCACCTATCAAAGGCACCACCTATCATTGTCACCACCTAACAATGTCATGGATGTCAAAAGTGGCACCTAACAAAGTCACCACCTATCATTGTCACCACCTAACAATGTCATGGATGTCAAAAATGACACCTAACAAAGTCACCACCTATCATTGTCACCGCCTAACAATGTCATGGATGTCAAAAGGTGGTACCTAACCATAGACTTTAATTTGCATCAATTTTCAACACGTATCTTTTTATTTATGCCCATTTGTTTAGCTGTAAACACACAAAATTTTCATAACAAAAACATCCAAATTGCTATAAAACTAAAGAGCGAAGCTCTAGATGAAAAATGAGAACTGACAAAGTTCCTATCTTTTTCATGCCCTTTTCTCACATTTCTTTCTGCTTCTAAAATCAATCACAATCACCACTTCCAAATTCTATCTCTACAACACAAAATTCGAAATTCAGTGATACTAAGTAACAACAAAAACATCGAAATTTCTTCCAAAATTAAAGAGAGGGAAGATTGGATCAAGGACCTGAAGAGGGCGTGGGGGTGAAGGAGACGTGGGTGTAGAGATCGATGGCGGCAGCGACGGCGGTGGAGCCGTGGACGACGGCGTGCTCGCCGGAGAGGATGATCTTGCCGGGGGCACGTGATCGGACCTCCATTGATTTCATCTATTTCGATTCGATTTGATTTTTGAAGAAGAAAGAGTTTTTGGCCGATCTATGCTGCCTCTCGGGAGCTCACTGCAGTTGATTGCATTTTTAATAAATGTGGTGTTTTTTTATTATTAATTATAAACGTTTTTATATATTAGTTTAATCCCTTGCTTTGCACGTGGAAGGCTTTGATATTTTCCATTTTCCTTTTTCCTTTTTTCCTGATTTTTAACAGTTTAGCACTAATAATGATATATCATGCATGAATACAGATATAAGTTGGTGATAAGAAAAAATCCCCCTTTCATTTTTTTTTCTTCTTTTTGATAATTTGTGATGATTAAAAAAACTCTCTCTTTGTTTGAAAAAGACTTGCTTTGAATTTATTTCCAACAATCAATCATTCTTTAACGACTTCAACATGGTTTGTAAATTTTAGCTCCAATTAGAATTTTGGGTTCTCCATCTTAGAACATTAAGCATCACCTACCTCAGCTACAATAGTACATTTATTCGAACCGAGAAACGTTGGGCGGCGGTTTGAAATTATAAATCACCCAAAATCATATCGTGAGTTTTGGATCTCCGATTTAATATCGATAGACAGCCTATCTATATCCAAAATAAGATTCAAAACCTAATGCAGCTGGCTCGGAATTTGAATTTCTCTATGATTTGGATATTGGATTTGACGCCTTCCTTTTTTCAGGAATCCTTATGGAGGTGACATCACCTTTGACAAGGCTTCGATAACAAAAACTCTCGTCATCGGTCAATTAAAGTCCATTAAAAAATTCTGCTTTTATTGAGTTAATATGTCATTGTTACAAATGATGGGTCGGTTTTGATATTGCTTTGTAGAGCATGTAGAGCATGGACAAGCGAAATAAATGCAGCACTTTATTAGCATAAAAAAATATTCCAAGATGACTCTCAGGTTCTTGTGCTCACACACTTTACACTTTCATGCTCTTTATAAATCTTAGTCATGCAGACTCTTTCTCGCTTAGGACTTATGAGCTGCTCACTTGTTTACTTGCTCGGTTATGTGAAAGTCTGGCCCTCTATTCAAAGGCATCCATTAGAACATTATAGAGTAGTTATTCATAAAACCTCTAACCAAGCAGACTCTTTCTCGCTTAGAAGCTTCTAGAGTATCCTTCAAAACATCTAGATGGGCTGCATTAAATCATGAAATCAAATCTTAGAATGTTCCAGAGGCTTGTTGCATTCCGAACATTTGAAAGTTGTTGATCTCATACATGGAACAACTATGAACATGTCAATTATGTTTTTTAATTACATGTCTCCACCATGTTTAATCACGAATTCAACAACTCTTTGATATGAAGAACTAAGCAAACAACTATGCTCTTTAGTTTATATTGTCATTCTATATCATCTCTTGTTTTTTAGATCTCTTGTTGTTAACATGCAGGATTCAGATTTTCTTAAACAAGGAGCAATCTCTCCTTCACTTCATGCCTGCCTATATTTTGCGGATTTTGTCGTCTCTGCCGGCAGTTGATGAGTCAAGCAAAAGCCGAAAATAAGACAATGAAATAGAGCTACCAAGCAGGGTCTCATAAAATAGTGAAGACTAACATGATGGTTTCCCATGAATTATGCCAAGAACTCGTGTTTCATTTATTCAACATTGATTCTTATGTTGGCCATCCCTAACATTTGATGCCAAGAACTCGTGTTTCATTTATTCAACATTTGATCAGTATGGCGCAGCTATATAAATATCTTAATCTATATTACGGTATTAAAAAAGACCAGCCTTTTTAGTGTTTTGAATTTCCAATACAAATGATCTTACAGAATTGACCACGAGTATAGCTCCGTTTGTCATAGCATTTAGACATATAAATGGAAATTCAATGAGGCTTGCTGACATTCAATGGTAACTTTGCTTCATTAAATTTACCACTTTCTTATCATATTTTTATTTTAAGATGAGAAAAAAAAATTAAGTGCCACACATAAAAAACCAATCATATTTCCTAAAATTTCCAAAAGTGAAAAATTAAAATTTGAACCAAAAATAAATTCTTCAAAATTTTTATCTTCATATCAATTCCCTAAAAACCACTGTTTCAACTAATCCAAAACCACATGTTTTACGATTCCAATCACCAATCAAATTAAAGTACAAATTGGTTCACATTCCCCGAAAACAAATCAATCAAAAGATATTTAGATCTTAACAAAAAATATTATTTGCTTAGCAGGTGCAAAATACTAACGCCTATAGACCGCAACAATATCTCAAATCTCTTTCCCTCTCCTTACATAAATTTGAAACAAACCCCCGGTTTAAATAATATGAATAAATTTTCATAAGAAAAATATTTTGAAGCAAGATATGGTAAAATACCAAATTAAAAGATCTCAAGATTTAAACCTTATAAAAATCAGATTTAATTAAGATAATGATAAATACAACTAAAATATTGAATCATGGTGCCAGTAGACTTCTGCATTATCTCAAAACACCATCCCCTATAAATAGACTCCACCTCTCCCTATACAAAATCACAAAGTTTCCTCTCCTTCAACCTTTGTTTCTCCTCCAATCTCTTAGTACCCTTTTCGCCATGTATAAGAAGGAATATCAGCACATCCTACTACCGGATTTGGATGATAAGGAATATCATCAGATTATGTTGCCGATATCCGAATTGAAACGACAGCTGCCGCCGGAACTCATACCCCAGGAGCATGAGACCTTACGCCAAAGGATCCCAAAATACTTTGGAATCGGCCTTGTGATGCCCCTTGCGATAGTCGTCGCTGTTATCGTCATTTATCTAAAGATCGGTTTACACGCCGTGGGAATTTCTGAAGAAAAGATCGCGAAAGCAAAGAAGATTTTCCGCGTGCCCGAAATCAAAGCTCTCGAGCATCCACATATTGCTCATCAAGATGAGGAGGATAAGTTGATCATTGAGTATGCAAAAAACTTTAAGGTGTTCAATGGTGCAGAAATCTATACCGAGGAGGAGGATGAGTTCATCATAGAATATGCAGAAAACTTACAGGAATACAATAGTGCAGAATTCTATACGGAAGAAGATGGGTGGATCGACTACGAGGAAGAAAACTCTGAGCATAACTCATGGGAAGAGGATGGATGGTAGCGCCAGATGTGCAACAATTGATTTTGTATGAGTAGATGCATGTTTTGAAAATTAAAGAGACCATTTTGGTAGAAGAGGAGGTTTTTTTTATTATGATATTGTGATATTTATCATTACCTTTCTAATATTATTAGTGATAATTAGAGAGGAAATATTTTTTTGAAATTTTCCTAATAAATAGATTTTAATTATGATAATTTTGCAATTCAATACGATTAGAAATTCAGTAGAATAATATGATTAACTTCCATTGTTTAACCAACATGTGGCACAACTTAATTATATGTCCTATTTGCACAAATATCAAACAAGATAATTTTACCATTAGTGTTTTGGAACGCACGGAAAAAATTGTTTCTGATATTTAAATATATATTTGTACTGTATTACTTTAATTTGTTATTAATTTATAAGTTGAAAAGATCTGAGAAGATTTGATTGGTCGGTGAATTTCTTTATAAATAAAAGGGAATTTCCCAAAATTACATGTTGTCATTACAATCAAATTTGCATTTTTAGTTTGAAAACCCCTTCCCCTCCGGTCTAGCAATAATAGTTAAGAAGATATATATTGCATGGATTCGTCTAGAATATGAGTGGGACTCTTTTGACGGATCCTAAAATCTATATCATATTCTCGATGTGTCAAACATGTACCGATGATTAAACCACAAGCGATCTATGCATAAATACTAACAAATTATTAGTATATATTTTTTTAGTTTAGAATTGCTAAAATGATAATTTTGTGTTATTATTCGTATAAATTTAAACAATAAAAATCCGGCATGTTTAAATGAATCGCTAAAAATCTGGCATAAATACTAACAAATTATTAGTATATGTTTTTTAGTTTAGAATTGCTAAAATTATAATTTTGTGTTATTATCCGTATAAATTTAAGCAATAAAAATCTGGGAGGAAATCGCTACTTGGATTCATATCGTTTTTGGTGTCTATATGACTTTCCAAATTCATTCTATTTAGCTTACCGTCAAAGCCTTTTCCTATTTTACAGGGTAGGGCAAGGATGTATAATTTTAACTCCGGTCCAAAATAAATGAGAATGATCTAGAATGAATAGCATATATAATGATTAATGGGTCAACCTTATATGTTCTGATTGCGAGATATCGTATGATTTTACAATTTACCTAGAAATCACAAATGAAATCAAGAACCAAACAGAGTTCATGGCATCACAAATAAATTTCTGTCCTTATATGTCAACCTGGCACAAAGTATCATCATTTGTATAAAACCAAGCAGGTATAAATATCTTTCTTGCACGATGTAAACATTAACAGTTGGAAACATATTCTACTAAAATGACATAAAATTTAACTGTACTCGTCAAAATATTATCTGCTAAAAATGAGAATACCTTGAACAATAATCCGATAATTGCTATGCAAAAGTAAAGATGTCTATTGAAATAGATGGCTTTTTCTTTTCGAATTATTCTGCTGCGGGTAGTGTAATTTATAAATTCAGTCCTCTGCAACCATACGATTACCTTTGCTCGATGAAGATACAGAATAATGTGGAGAGATTATGCGATGAACAATAGTACAAAACGAAAGCCATACATAGATTATCATGATATATTTTTTCAATGTCCAGAAAATAACAAGAACTCATAAATATGCATGAAGAAAATCAATGCAAAATGGAGTGCTAAATGACGGAAGCGCAAATTACCCTTCATTAGTTCCTTTTTTTTTTTTAAAATGGAATAAATGGAAGCCCAATATTACTAGGACTCATTCCTGCTTCCGAGATTGACAGTGTCAACTGTAGCAAATTTCAAGGCCATTGCCACCAACTTCTTCTTTCAAGCACTGGAATCCGCACGCTTCTAGCTCAGCAATTACTTTACCCACAACGGTGCTTGATAATACTCGTCAAGTGTCAAGGTATTACTCAATAACAAAATTAAGTGAACATAATACATATGTTGGCATGGAAGATCTACAATGTTCAATGGTAATAAACATATAAAGACTAATTTCAAGAGTATCAGGTGCTAACAAGCGAAATGAGGATATGCGTGTTGGATGAAATACAGAAAGATACAGGGTGTTATATGCAATTAACCATAGCATAGAAATAGTTACTGAAAACCACCCATTAAAGTAGCATTAAACCACTTTAGAATATAACAATAAATCCCATAACCATGGTCACAACTTCAGAGTTTTGGTGCAATGGTGGGGACATTTTAAAAACCGAGTCTAGAATATAGATACATTCTTGAAACAATAGAATCATTGGTGTAAAATTCATTTAAAAAATAAACACAACATTCAGTACATTAGTACTAATTGAAGTTGTAGGATATAAAGTGATGGACAAATTAGTTTCAATTGGCATATTTGTAAACTTTTCTTCATTATTCTCTTTATATAATGTGTTTCCAAGGGAAGGGAAAAAAGAAGAAGATGAAGTTAATCGATGCACGTTAAATATTTTCTACAGGCATATTACAAGCTCCTGCTTGGACAAATTCAAAAGGATGCCTAAGCTCGAGAAAAGCTAAGAAAAGAACTGCCAGATTCTAACAACCTTTTGTGCTAGCGCACACACAAGCACTCAAATGCGCGGGCACAAATGTGTTTGTAATTAGTCCAGCACTTAAAGCTGGTTGAATAGTTAAAGATAGAAAGACGCATATCTCCCAATGCCTGGGAAACCAGGAGAAAAGAACTGTAACAGACACGCATATTAACAATGTTTAACTACACAAAACACCCTTGTAGTTTATCCCTTGTAACACTTATACCCCTTGCAGTGATTCATTGGCACAAACACGCCCTCTATTCTCAACCAAAACTCAAAAAGGGGAAAAAAATGAAATTATTCTATAAACAAACACAAGTTCTGGACTCTAGGGTTATAATAACAACCATTTCAGTTGTTTAGAGTCGAATTTTGAGTGGTTTTTAAGGGTTTTGATCAACTTACAGAGGGGTTGTTTGCACTAATGAATAACTTGAGGGTGCAAGTGTTGTATGAGATAAGGTGTGATTTGTGCAATCAACCTTACAAACAGACAAGGGCGGACCTATTCAAGGGAAGGGTGGGGCCATGGCCCCATCCTATTTTTTGAAACATTAGGGGATACCCTGCTGTCCCCGCCCTCATCTCGACCTCAATCATTAAAATAATACACCTCCTCATCTCTGAAAAAACCCCGCATATCTTCCGTAAAAACCCTAGCCTCATGGCCCTCATCTCGATCCAAAAGTCAGCGCGTCATCTCTAAATCCCTCGCCTCTCAGACTCTCACTCTCATCTCTAAACCCCTCGCATGAGCCTCATCCTCTTCGTCGGAATCCTTGCCCTCGCCCCTCACGGTTGCGGCCTCACCTCGCCCAATTGCAAGTCATACTCGTCTTCATCAGTCATCTCCTCCTCTTCATAAATAGTCGCCTCATCGCCGCTGAAACCCTAGAACCTTGTCGATTCAAAATCTATATGGTATTTTTCTTTTAACCCAAACCCTAAATTTCAATTATTTGATTTTGAATGAATAGCTTGATTTTGTTCAATGATTTCAACACTTGATTTTGAATGAACATCTTGTTAAAAAAATTGTGAATGAATAACCTGATTTTGTTAAAGGCTATAAGATAACTTGATTTAGACTTGATTTTTGTTAAAAAAGAATTCTGAATGAATAACCTGTATCTTGGTCCCACCTTTTGAAAATTCCTGGATCCGCCACTAAGAACAGATATAAAAAGTTTGTATTCTAGAAAAAGTGCATCATATATTCAATGACATAGTAATAGAAAAGAAAATATGCTAAGGATAAAAGTCGAGAACAAGGATACATGTAGGTAGCAAAGTCAGAACACAACCGCCGCCGCCAGCTCCGGTCAGCTTGGAAGCTAATTTATACTTCAATGTTGTTCGAAGAACAGTTTCAATAGCAGCGTGGGTAACTCCCATGCACTGGAGCAAACCTTGGTTCATTTCCATAAGTTCTTCTATTTTCTCCTCTTTTGCTGTCACGGAGATCTCATCTAGAGCAGGTGACTCAATTATAGTCGACATTTCTTTGCTAATATAATCAACTGATGTGAACACTGATGCCATAGCATCTGGATGCCGAGATGCTCTTTCAGATACACCAGTAACCAATGCCTTTGTGTTTCTACCGACCTTGGTGTTTGTTATGAGCATTTTGAGGGGTGAGCTTGATTTGATTCTAGTCAACTCTCCATATCTGAACTTGATCATGCTTTCTATTGCCAAGAAAAGGTAAAAGGAAGAAAGTCAAATCTAAAAAGAAATCGATATGATAGCAGATATGATAAGGAAAATAATATGTACAGGGCAATGTAATTCCCAGATCTTGTGTCCAGGTGAAATTTTTAGAATAGTAAGATATATAGCTAGAAATTAAGAGATCTATTGTGGATAATAAGTAATGAACACACAAAAGTGTTCTAGTTATATTCATCCTTGCTTCCAATCCCTTATCTTGGTGTCAAGCTATGATCCTTCAACACATGTATAATATCAAATATGACAAAGGAGCTACTTGACGGTAGGGTGTACATTTTGTCACTCCATCGAGGATCTTTGACTTACCACTACCTAACTATTTTCTTAAATAAACCTTGGCAGACATTATATATTTATTCAAGATCTAAAATTATATTAAAAAATTTCAGATTTATTGCAAGATATAATATGCATGCGCGCATGTATACTCTTAAAATCTGCTCACATAATGCATAGAATGGTACCAAAGTTTCCAAAAGATCAGTTGTAAATCAGCACATACTTGTAGCGGACTAGAGAAACATACATCTGAGAGTTCACAAAAAGCATGCATACCAAATGTGCTCACTGCATTGTCAATACCAGAAGGCTTCCCATGGATAATCTTTTCACCCTCAAATGCCCATTTGTTCACGAGGTCAAGCTCGCATTCTCCTAAAGTTAACCAACCAGTTCCCTTATTCTCAGTGTTAATGGCATCAGAAAGTGCGAGAAGAGCCGCTGAAATTGAGACACAGAATGAAGCAGAAGATCCTAAGCCCGACCCCAAAGGAAGATCTGAAGTCACAACCACCTTGGCAGGCTTGAACCTAGAAATAAAGAGATCAGGGTTATAGAAAGCATAAGTGACCCCTCACCATTATCTGAAATAAAAGTAGTGATTGTTACAACATATATATCAAACTATTTGTGCTAATTAATTTGTAGATAAATAATTATATGTTAGAGTTTGGTGCGTAAGAAAGTAAAGCAAAAGGAGAAATAAAAAGCGCTTCAAGAAACCATTTTTTACGGTCTACAAAAGAGACTAATTAAACTTTGTTATTATAATCATATCAGTTAAATATTTTCCAGGTTTCATCTTTTTATTCCTTTTCGACTTTCTATGTAATACAACAACAGAGCCTTTTATCCCAAGCATATGGGGTAGGCTACATGAACCAACATGAGAATCACGCCGGGTCCAACACATGAATCCTCTGTCTCCACTCACTTCTATCGAACAATATACTTTCATTGAGTCCTTTGGCAACCATATCGTTTCGTATCACCTCCATCCATGTTTTCTTCAGTCTCCCTTTTGCCTTTTTGCCATTGCCCATATCGAGAGTATCTATTCGTCGAACCGGTGCTTTCATAGGTCTGCGTCGCACATGACCAAACCATCTTAGCCGATTTTCCCGCATCTTCTCCTCCACAGGTGCGTCACCAACTTCTGCACGAATATCCTCATTTCGCACCTTATCTTTTCTAGTGTTACCGCACATCCAACAAAGCATGCGCATCTCCGCTACGTGCATCTTCTATGTATGATGCTTCTTAGGAGCCCAGCATTCTGTGCCATATAATAAGGCAGGCCGAATAGCGCTCCGATAAAACTTCCCTTTCAATTTTAACGGAAAGTTACGATCACACAAAATTGACTTTCTATGTAATCCGCCACGCAATCATTGGATTGTGTTTGAATTAATTTAAAGATTTTGAAATGTAGAAACTGAGTTGATATTTTTATTGGTTCAATTTTCCGTTTTATTCCATCATTCCCTACAACCAAACTACTGGAAGCAATTCGTAGGTTTCTACCATATTTCCCTATATCAAATCTACCATCTTTCCCCATATCAAATCTACCATCTTTCCCCTTGTACTAAGTTACTGCCAAATCATGATCATTTAGAATTATGGCAAGCCCCTCCGTAGTTCATAGTTCAACTATATTTTGGTCTCGAGCTATGATAGTTTGGGGGATGCCGGCTAGTAACAATACCCTCTCTTCTTCATAGTTCATTGTCAAGGAATTTGGCTCTCAAAGAGAGATTTTAAGCCTTTAATGGGGGTTTGTTTCAAGCCTTAGATGACACTAAGAATTAACAAAATTCGTATCTTTTTATTTATGCCCATTTATTTAGCTGTAAACACACAAAATTTTCATAACAAAAACATCCAAATTGCTATAAAATTAAAGAGCGAAGCCCTAGATGAAAAATGAGAACTGACAAAGTTCCTATCTTTTTCATGCCCTTTTTCTCACATTTCTTTCTGCTTCTAAAATCAATCACAATCACCACTTCCAAATTCTATCTCTACAACACAAAATTCGAAATTCAGTGATGCTAAGTAACAACAAAAACATCGAAATTTCTTCCAAAATTAAAGAGAGGGAAGATTGGATCAATGACCTGGAGAGGGCGTGGGGGTGAAGGAGACATGGGTGGAGAGATCGATGGCGGCAGCGACGGCGGTGGAGCCGTGGACGACGGCGTGCTCGCCGGAGAGGATGATCTTGCCGGGGGCACGTGATCGGACCTCCATTGATTTCATCGATTTCGATTCGATTTGATATTTGAAGAAGAAAGAGTTTTTAGCAGTTCAATGGTGCCTATCGAGAGCTCATTGCACGTGAGTGCATTTTTAATAAACGTCGTGTTTTTTTATAATTAATTATAAACGTTTTTTATATATTAGTTTAATCCCTTGCCTTGCACGTGCAAGGCTTTGATATTTTACTTTTTCCTTTTTCCCTGACTTTTAACCGTTCAGCACTAAAAAGGACTTAGAATTTGTGCACGTGTTTTAAAAAATTGAAAAGAGGATGGAGAAATGTGAACGGTTCTAAAGTCTTGCTTATTTATTTATTTATTTAAAAAAATAGGGGAGGGATGAGGTGGAGGGCTTGAGAGGTGAGAGAGATGATGTGGAAGGCTTAAGAGGTTGGAATTTTTCTTGTTTTTTCTTTTTTTCTAGAAAAAATATGAAGGGTGGACCTCTAACCAAGGATATTTACATTATATATAGAGACTAATCAAGGGTATTTGCATTATATATAGAGATATATAGAGAGACAAAACAAGGGTATTTGCATTATATATAGAGATACATTATGCATGAATATAGATATAAGTTGGTGATAAGAAAAATTCTCCCTTTCTTCCCTTTTTTTTCCTTCTTTTTGATAATTTATAATGATTAAAAAAAAATCTCTTTGTTTGGAAAAAACTTTCTTTGAATTTATTTCTAATAACCATTCATTCTTTAACGACTTCAACATGGTTTGTAAATTTTAGCTCCAATTAGAATTTTGGGTTCTCCATCATAGAACATTAAGCATCACCTGCCTCGAGTACAATAGTACATTTACTCAAACCGAGAAACATTGGGCGGTGGTTTGGAATTATAAATCACCAAAAATCGTATCGTAAGTTCTGAACTTCCGATTTAATATCGATAGGCAGCCAAGCTATATCCAAAATAAGATTCAAAACCTAATGCAGCTGGCTCGGAATTTGAATTTCTCTATGATTTGGATATTGGATTAGACTCATGAAGCCTTCCTTTTTGCCGGAATCCTTATGGAGGTGACATCACCTTTGACAAGGCTTCGATAACAAAAACTCTCATCATCGATGAACTAAAGTCCATTAAAAATTCTACTTTTATTGAGTTAATATGTCATTGTTACAAATGATGGGTCGGTGTTGATATCGCTTTGTAGAGCATGGACAAACGAAATAAATGCAACACTTTATTAGCATAAAAAAATATTCCAAGATGACTCTCATGCTCTTGTGCTCACACACTTAACACTTTCATGCTCTTTATAAATCTTACTCGGAATCTTTCTCGCTTATGTCTTATGAGCTGCTCACTTGTTTACTTGTTTAGTTATAACGTGACTATATGAGAGACTAGCCCTCTATTAAAAGGCATCCATTAGAACATTATAGAGTAGTTATTCACAAAACCTCTAACCATGCAGATTCTTTCTTGCTTAGAAGCTTCTAGAGCATCCTTCAAAACATCCAGATAGGCTGCATTAAATCATGAAATCAAATCTTAGAATGTTCTAGAGACTTGTTGCATTCCGAACATTTGAAAGTTGTTGATCTCAACAGATCGAGATACATGGAACAGCTATGAACATGTCAATTATGTTTTTTAATTGCATGTCCCCACCATGTTTGATTACGAATTCAACAACTCTTTGACAACAAGGGTCCTCGGGGATCAGGTGAAAGAGAAAAATATGAAGAACTAAGCAAACTATTATGCTCCTTAGTTTATATTTGTTTTCCCCAACCAGAGCAAAACTCTGTTCAAATTTCAAATTTTGAAATGAAGCAGCGCTAAGTGCGCTGCACCCCAAGCAGCGCACCATGTGCAAAGCACGTGCGTGTTAGCGCTAAGAGCGCTGCACTCTAAGCAGCGCACACCACGTGCAAAGCACGTGCGTGTTAGCGCTAAGAGCGCTGCACTCTAAGCAGCGCACCACGTGCAAAGCACGTGTGCGCTAGCGTTAGAACTAAATGTTCTACACCGTTGGATCAAAAATCCAACGAACATGATTAAAATTCATCAATTGACCAGAACAAAATTCTGTTGAGGAAATATTCCTCAGAATCTTTCCAAACAGAAAAGATTGTGCTCTGAAAATCATAGCACCGTTGTATCAATGATCCAATGGTGATTGAAAATCACCAAAATTACATAATAAATTCTGTATGGGGAAAGATTTCTCAATCTTGTTAAAAACAGAAAAATTGCTAACTGTAAATCAGAAGCCCTTGGATCAAAAATCCAACGATGGGGAAATCCCCAAATCAATTGGAGAAAAGATCTCCTTAACCGATTGAACAGATCAGCCTTCACTATATAAAGGCCCCAAGATTTCAAGTCTCATATAGAGGACCCCCCTATAAATTTGAGAAATCTCAGAAAGAAGAGTAAGCTCTCGGTAGAAGAAGAACTTTTCTTCAAGGTAAAAAAAACAGAGATAAGAAAATCTCATTAAAGAAGAAGGACATAATTTTTCTCACAGATCATAGATCTATAAAACTAAGGTCTTTTACAAAAAGAGATCATGAACATCTTTTTATAAAAAAGGGGGAGAGAATAATTCAATTCTCTTAGAATCATAAATCCATAAAGGCAAAACCTTTCACCAGAATAAGAGATTGAAACATCTCCTATAGAATAAGAACTTTGTTCGTTGAATCTTGAGACAAAGTATCTTATAAACGAGAATTTATTTCTCAGATCATAAAACTGATCAAATAGCGCTTTGCGCTTTTGGACCGGCGCTCAGCGCCAAGCGCACCAGGTGCTCCCCACGTTGTTGGAGTCAAAATTTGCACCCCGATTGACCAAGTCAAAGTCAAGATCAACCCCAAGCCCAGGTCAAGTGGGCCCATGCCCAAGTCAAGCCCGCGGCCAGCCTCCTCCATGCCAAAATAAAAAATCATGTAATAAATAATTTTTATGTAATTTTTTATGCATGAATGGGCATAAAGCCAATTTTTTGTAAGCCCGTGGTTTATGTGGAAAAAGAAATAGCACATAAGACATGGGATGGGCAAAATACCATTTTGTAAAGCCCAAGGGCTATATGCAAATATGTAAGTCTATAAAAGGCAACATGATGATGAATAAAAGAGAACTTTTCATTCTCAAAAAAATTAGGGCCTGTACCTCTTTCTCCTTCCTCAAAGTTCTAAAACCTTGTTCTTTCTTTTGAATTAAATCAAGAGTTTCACTCTTCCTTTTCCAAAACTAAATAGTTTTTCACCACAAAACCCATAAAGGGGAGCTTGGATCTTCCATTAGATCTCAAAAAGGAAAGATTTTTAAATCTCACCCCCTTTCTCCAAAATCCGGCTAAACGACAGGAAGAAGAAGGAGACCCATCTCCAGAAAACCCCACTTTGGGGAAGATCTAGGGCTCAAGGGGAGAAGCCCCTTCATCAGCTTCAAAATATCCTAGAAGTTTAATTTCTCTCTCTCATACACACACACACACACACACAAAATAATAAGTGTTCCTTTCTGGGAGTACAACTCCCATTGCAGGGACCAAGTCCCTTTTGCCTTCGGAGCGTCAACGTGTCTGGCACGTGAGGCGCTAGCGCCCTTGCGCTCAAAGCGCCAGTGCCCGAGTGCCCACGTGCCTGGCACGTTGGGCGCTTTCGCTTAAAGCGCTAGCGCTCTTGTGCTCAAAGCGCTAGCGCCCGAGCGCCCACGTGCCTGGCACGTGAGGCGCTAGCGTCCTGGCGCGCACCCAAAGCGCTAGCGCCCGAGCGCCCACATGCCTGACACGTGAAGCGCTTGCGCCCAAAGCGCTGACGCCCGAGCGCTTTCTCCCACGCATCCTTTGGATGCCCTTATATGTGTGTGTGTGTGTACA
Source organism: Agapanthus africanus (assembly GCA_030015575.1). Taxonomy (NCBI): domain Eukaryota; kingdom Viridiplantae; phylum Streptophyta; class Magnoliopsida; order Asparagales; family Amaryllidaceae; genus Agapanthus; species Agapanthus africanus. The sequence goes on along the minus strand of JASDDO010000031.1, from coordinate 602,258,892 downwards.
TACACACGCATACACATACTTCACGACATTGTCCCTGTTAGAAAAAAATTTCTAATGGGGCGTTGCCCCGCACCCTACAAGGGGGCTGCTAGCTCCCTTGACCCCCAGCCCGCTATCTGGGTAGCGGGACCTCCGTAGAAACTCTGTGGGGCCCCCGATATATCTAAACCCCTTTTCCAAACACGCACACTGCATATTGAGTTCGCATGACCAGTTTAACCCGTCAATCGGAGGTTCTCTCGCTCCAAATGGGAGGGGTAATTAATGGTAGCTTAGTCCGCGGCTGCCGGAGATTCCGATGCCCACAATCAATAAACCCCAGCCTACCCTAGGTAGGGGGAATCTGTAATGCGCCTGACAAGCGCACGCGCATTCCCATCTCAATGGGGTGACGAAAAATACCCTACAGATTTCAGAATGCCCGGTGGGACCTATCTCTCCTCCCATATTTCGGGTTAAACGTTCATGCGAACTCAATAAATATACATATCTATATTTATACTAAAATAATGCTCTTTCATGCAGGTTTTCAAGCAATCTCTTTTCAACAATGTCTCCAAAGACGATCTCAGCTCCCAGCATGGCTCCCATCTCCTACACGGTGAAGATGGACGCCAGGACGGTCCTTCCGGCCAATCTCAGGCGACAATGGGAAGAGCCGCCGCTACCATTTGGCTCTATTCTGTTCATGTCAGCTAACGCCATCTCAGCTCCTCAATCCCCGGTGACAGACAAACCGGTCTCGAAAGGCAAGAGTCCAAATGTGGTGGTCTCGAAGGTGCCCAACTTAAACGCAAGTCGGTGTTTGAACGACTTTCCTTGGCCCCGGCTGGGGGGTGTTCTCCTTCGAATACAAAGATGCGACCGCGTAGGTTTGTCTTGCCTGAATTTGGGGGCAGATACTATTTGGTGCTATCCGTCCACCTCTCCGAAGATGCCAAGTTGATTTATGACACCATGTATCGAAGGTTTAAACGGATATGGCCGATATAGCAGACTTCGTAAGATTCCCCCTCGTTGAGGGGTTTTTGATTGTGGGGACGCTCTTCCATGCAGGCGCAAGACCCTATAGTTAATTACGCCACCGTATCGCGGTAACAACTTTCTCCTTCTCCAGATGGTCACTTCATGTCGTGGGTGTTTGTTTTGTTTTTGGTTGCCCGTAGATTGTATACGGAGACTAATTTATGCTGTCGCTCGTAGGGCGTGGATTAGTCCAAATCCGTATCTTCTTAGATTTGGGTTTGGGGTTGGGTTTAAGGATACGTTAGTCTCATTTGAGACTAAAATCAACTTAAATATTTGTTAAGGATACGTTAGTCTAATTTTAGACTAAAATCAACTTAACGGGATCATTTAGATCCAACAAAAGAGCATTTGGGCTCTATTGTTTAGTTTAGGGACGTTGCGGTCAATTGTTAGTTTAAGTACATTACGGTCCAATATTAGTTTAAGGACATCTCGGTCCATTTTTAAGGGCATCATAGTTCGTGAGTTTAAAGACATCACAGTCAAGGTTAAGGACATCATAGTCCGTGAGTTTAAAGACCTCACACTCAAGGTTAAGGACATCATAGTTCATGAGTTTAAGGACCCCACGGTCCATAGAATGTCTGGTTGTCGGGACCCGTCACCTCTCTGAAGACGTTGAAGGATTACAACGACAAATATCATAAGAGTGAAGAGATGTACCCTTAAACCAATTTTAGTTGAGAGATCTACAACCCAACTTGGGACTATGACCAGAGATTTATGAGCATATGAACTCAATCAATCTGAATTGAGGAATTATGGTCAATTTGGGCTAAGTCCATTCAATTACAATATTCAACATTTGTTTTTGAGTTATTAGATGTTTGTTTGAGCCCAATCCCTTAAAAATGCTGAGTATTGGTTTGGTCTCTGGCAATGTTTCGTCTTTAGTTGAATGTTGTGCATTTGTCATAGCTCCAGGCTTATTCAAAGAACAGTTTATGTTCTGTCCAAGCGCACATAAAAGCATGTGGCGCACTTGGCACTAGCGCCGGTCGATGAGCACAGTGCGCTATGGTTAAAGCGCTAATGCGCTTAGTGCTTTATACCAGATGTGAAGCGCTAATGCGCTTTGCGCTAAATGAAGAGCATCGATGCGCTTAGCACTTTGCGCGTGTAGAGCGCTGATGCGCTATAATTGAAGCGTTGAGGCGCTTGGCGCTGGTGCCATATAATGAGCGCAAAGTGCTTTTAGTAATGCAGCACACACGTGAGGAGCACGTGGCGCGCTTAGCGCTAGCCAATGAGCGCAGTGCGCTGTGTTTGAAGTGCCATGGCACTGCAGCGCTTTGCGCTAGATGAAGAGCACTAAGATACTTTTAAATTAGGAGCGCTAAGGCTCTTCTTAGATTAGGAGCACTAGGGCTCTTCTTAAATTAACTTTGCGCTCTGAAGATTATCTTTTCTTTGATAAGAAACTTTGTCTCAAGATTCTAATTATAGGACATATTTCAATCTCTTTTTGATGAAAGGCTTTGCCTTTATGGATCTATGATCCTAAGAGAATTGAATAATTCTCCCCCCTTTATAATGAGATGTTCATAATCTTTTTTGTGAAAGACAATTTGTCTTATAGATCTATGATCTGTGAAAGAAGTAAATACTTCTTTTTATATTGAGATGATTTCGTCTTTCTATTCTTTTTTTTTTACCTTGAAAAGAATTGTCTTCTTTCGCGAGAGCTTCTTCTTCTTCCTGAGATTTTCTCAAAGTTTATGGGGGGTTCCTCCTTCTTTTTCTTGAAGTTTAGGGGCCTTTATATAGGGCAAGCTGATTTGTTCAATCGGTTAAAGAGATTTATTTTCTAATTAATTTGGGAATTTCCCCAACGTCGGATCTTTGATCCAAGAGCTTCTGGTTTACAGAAGATAATTTTCTTGTTTTAACAAGATTGAGAAATCTTTCCCCCTTACAGAATTTGTTCTGTATTTTAGTGATTTTTAATCACCATTGGATCATTGATCCAACAGTGTTCCAAATTCAGGGCACAATCTTTTCTGTTTGGACAGATTCAACATAATTTCATTCTTGTTAATAGATGATTTAATCATATCCGTTGGATATTTGATCCAACGGTAAGGAACATTTAGTTCCAGCGATAGCGCTTATGCGCTCTGCCCATGGTGCGCTACCTGGAGTGCAGCGCTCTTAACGCTAGCGCACACGTGCTTTGCATGTGGTACGCTAGTTGGAGCGCAGCGCATCTAGCGCTAGCGCCTATGCGCTTTGCACGGGGCGCTAGTTGTAGCGCAACGGTTTTTATAAAAGCGCGGCTTTAACTCAAATTTTGAATTCTGAACAGAGCTTTATTCTAATTAGGGAAACAAATGACCCCCACCGTTGTGCTCACGGGGCCCACTCATGGGTGCAGCGGTGGCAGCATCTCCACTCTTGGATCAACCGAGGAATTGAAACGGCGCTTAGTGTCTATAAATAGGACCCTTGGCCCTTGAGATGATCTCTGTTCATCTTTATTTTTGTCTTCTGAGAATTTTTATTCACTTTCAGAGTATAGCTCTTCATTTTAAGAACTTTCAAGAGTCAAAATTCTGCTAAATTTTCTGTAAGATTTGAACTTTATTAATAGAGCTTTACTCTTCTCAGATCATAGATCTCAAAATGTTTTTAGGGTTTTACCCATTAACAGAGCTTTGCTCTCCTGAATAATGGAGATTTGTTAATTTCTTATGAAGAACTTTTTAAGAGTTTGTTCATGGATTTTGAAGATCTCGGAATTTTAATTCATTAAAAATTTTATTTTAATTTTTCTGATGGGTTATTCCATCATTTTTACAGAGCAAGGCTCTTGGAATTCCCGGAGAATTTTTAACTCCCCTCATAATTGACTTTGACAGGTGTCATTCCTGTCTGCAAAGCATTGCTCTCGAGGGGTTTAACTCCTTGGCCCGAGGGACCTTTTTATTAAATACGAAATTCTTTTTAGGATTTCTTTCTTAACATCACAGAATTAAATCCATCGGGTGTTTAATTAGCACTTATTCCTACCTTGGGGATATCAAGAGTTATTTAAATCCCGTATCTGTTTCAATAAGCTTTTCTTAATCAGTCTGTCCACTAACTCTCACTGATTTTTCCATTTCAGACGTTATGGATGCTCATATGTATGATCTCGACGAGATTATTTCCTATGGAGACATTCGCGCACTTGGCCGTTCCCAAAACCAAGAATTCACAAACGCCCAATGTGCTGAAATTATGGGTCGTTTTGATGTATACAATGGTCGACTGCTTCCTCGTCGTTCCTCTCTCTTGAAGCTTATTGTGAGAGCGATCTGGGAAGCCCTTTCTCTATTTTATGCCAATATGCCACTTAAGGTATTGGACGACGCCGAAGATAAGGTGCACTCGATGTATCTGATGAGCTTAATCTCAAAGAAAATGTGAAACAGCCTTATTGATATCCTACATCAAGCTTTTCAGCAGGCGGAAATACTTGCTGCCTATCGAAGGATGGAGGATATCAATGAGGATCCTAACGTTTGTGATCGTGAAAGGATGCACACGAAGATGGTTCGAGAGGCCAGCAAAATTTTGGACGGCCTCACCTTTGAATTTCTCAATCCATGTCCTGGATTTGATGTTGTGCCTTTGTAAACACTTCTAATGGTGTTTTTGTTTACCGTTTTCATCAACGTAGGCATTTTCTGAAGTATGAATAGCAAGCTTTTTCGTTTCCATGTGTCTATTTTATGCATCAAACTTTTTCTCAGATGCATGAATGGGTATGCCTTGAACGCTTAACTGAATGTGAACCAAATGTTCTCCTTACTGTCGCTTTCTTCTCTTTGCTGTGTCATTGCCATGTGATTTTAGAAAGTGTGGCCTGTAGATACTAAGGAACATTTCATCTTAGCCTCCTTATAGGGTAGCGATGGCTTAGGAAGCAGGTTCAGGTCTGCTGTAGGGTTATTAGACACTGTCACAAGGCATTAACCATACCTGATTCAAATTTTTCATGTGTCGAACAACCCTAACCAGGATCTTAGACTAGAGATTAGGCGAAACAAAGCAAGTAAACAACTTTACTTCTAACAGTTAGGGATTACAACCTTTGTAGTCCGTTCCTTCACTTCTAAAGCTCCGTGTTGAGGTCCCTTCGCCGCGATCATCATGTACCCGGACTCTAGAGAGGCTGCATGAAGAAAAAGATGCAATCTTGCTTCCGATCTTCAATAACAAAGATGATCTACCTTGAAGAAACTCAAACACAAGCTATTGCTTTGCTAATCAAGTATTAGCAAAGCAAACACCCTAATATAAGTGGCAAGAATAGATGGGGATGATGAAGTAGGAAATTAGCTCTCATTTGTTTTCAATTTCTCACTTATTTTCATCACATTAGAAAAAGCTAGAAAGCTTTTCTCAAAGGAAGAAGAAGAAGAAATCACTTTGTGATGAATAATGAAATCATTAGTTATGGTTACAAATCAACCCTTGGTTAAGAAACAAAAGACTTAACCATTGTAGAGAATAAACCATGGTAAAGGGCTTGGGTTGGGTTAAGAAAATATCTTCAAAATATCATAACAAAATATCTTTGCTTAAAACAAAACATAAAGCTTCTAGAAGCTTCATGAAAGTGTTAACCCAAATCAAACCCTAATCATGTTTAATCTCCACAAAACATGTGGCATTAGTAATCATAACTTGTTACAATATTATATATCACAAATACAATATTTATTGTAACAAAATAAAATAATACAATTAACATATATCACACATATATATCAATGTATTACCCGAGTGAGAAAAAGAATCTTTAAGTGCTTATATTAGTTAATGCAATTTAATATATCAAATATATAATTATACATTAATTATCGAATCAACACTTGATCCGATAATCCGGCTATTTCACAAATAACCGACTAATATAATCTGTATCAGTTCATCGAATCAACACTTAATCCGATGACCCGGCTATATCACATATACCCGGCCGATATCACATATCGCGAGAATTTGATATGGTATCACATACATGTATTGCTCTCGGTCCCGCACATATCATATATGTGCTCCTACTCCGTTTTGCCTGAGCCAGGAAATCTCTGTGTAGGACTCTAAACAATCGTCAATACGCCGGCAGTAGGTGATGATCATATCAAACACCCACAAGCTGCAAGCGGTCAGCTAAACGTAACAGCCACCCAGGTATTGAGCAATCAGAAGATCAACAAGTAAGACTGTACTTTCTCCCGTGAATCCAACCAGTAAAACTCCCGTACAGTTCGATCTCTTCGTCTGATATGTCGCATATATCGCCTAGGGGTGGTAAACGTCAGACCCCAGTAGCTTGATAAGTCGTGTCGATATGAGGTCTATAACAGTTCGAGAAAGTACTGATAACACTTACCAGTAAATCTCAGCAACCCTGGCCAGGGATTTCCAGTTATAGCCAATCGAACACAGCGCAACATCAACTCCCTATACCGGGAGAGACGAAACCCCTTCTATCGCTCATTACCTCCATGTGATTCGGGACTGTACCCAAAAGCCACCGTTTCGCACGCCCTCTTGAACGTGGTATGATGGAAATCAAAACACAGTAGGAATCACACAAGACTCTATGACGATCTCGGGTCTACAGATTAACCTATACCAGTGTCACCAGAAAACTGCCATCTGACGTGAGGTATAATACCATATGGGAGTTCTCGGCGAGTCCGTCCAGTATACCCAGTCTCCACTGAGCACCCGTATACCTTCTCTGATGTCAAACACCAATGGATATGGGATCATCCATTGCTCATCATATGGGTCAAGAAGCGCATATACTAGTCTACTCTGGAGTATCGATGCTCTGTCTCGGTACTCCCACGACTAGGAACATTTGAAGGATATACTTGGCGACTACTCTGTCCCCACTAATATGATCTGCATCATAGTCCTGGTAGTCAAGTACTCATCCTAAGGGCTTTATCAATATGTAACATAGAGACAATCAGAGTACATGTTAAGATAAAGGGCAACCAGATAGCATACTATCATATCGAGCAAGAAAGTCATCCCTATATATGTCCAAGCATCCACTACAATATACAACGTATGTACAGTAATGGCCTATAGGGCATACATATAACTAACAATCTCCCACTTGCACTAGGGCCATCTGTTGTGGTATCTCATACCCAACAATAAGCTGCGGTTAAAGTATCTTATACTCAACCATCCCATAAAAGTCTTTACTGGGAAATTGGCCTTTGTGAGTGGATCCGCGCTGTTCTTCTCTGTGTCTACTCTCCTAATCTTGATCTCCCTGGAGATTAACCATCTCCATGATCAGGTGATACTGCCTTAGAATATGTCCGGATCTCTGATGGGATGAGGGTTCCTTGGCATAAGCCACAACTCTATTGTCACACAATGGCAGGAAAGAAGTTCATCTCATGAACTTATATATATATTCAGACTGCCACTTTGGTAGCATCCTCGGTAACGATGTATCTTGCCTTTAATCGTCTAGTAAGTCACGGTATCTGGCTTGGAACTCTTCCAACATACCGTCCCTCTACTGAGGGTAAAGGCAATGCCTGCGACTGATATTCAGTCGTCCTTATCACCCTGGAACATTTCCAGTGATTCTCCCTAGAATCGATTGATACCATCTCACTACAACTAGTGAGAATCCTAACATTCATTTAGATCTATCTCATAGATCCATAATCCAGGATTTAGAAGGTATCACCTTGATCCTATAGAGAATCTTTGTGATAAGTGGAGATTGACCGAGAGTGGCATAGGAAACTCCTTCGCTATCAAGAGTATGTCATCCACGTACTATACGAGGATCACCACCATACTCTCTACTACATTTTTGTATATACAACGTTCATCTACCATTTTGATGAAGTCAAACTCTTCGACTACCATCAAAACAGATGTTCCAACTCCGCGATGCCCGATTCATCCTATAAAACATCCTGCACATGTTTCCGCTGCTCCCACCTTCTACGAAGCCCTCTGGCTGTGTACTTATAGACGCTCTCTTCCAAATCATCATTTAGAAAAGCAGTCATGACACCCAACCGCCAGATATCGTAGTTATGGTATGTAGCCGTTGTTTACCCCAATCAGAGCAAAGCTCTGTTCAAATTCCGAAGCGGGAGATGAAGCAACGCTTCATCTTCCCCCAATCAGAAACAAAGCTTTGCTTTGAAAATTTAAACTTCAATAAATGAAGCAACGCTTCAGATCCTCTGCGCTGCACGCAACGCGCCACGTGTTTGGCGCAGATGCCTCAGCGCAGCGCCCAAGGCAGCGCGCTCAATCAGAGCAAAGCTCTGTTAAAAAAAATTAAAATAAAAGCAAAGCTACAGTTGTGCAAGCGCTGCGCTACGCGACACGTGTCAGCGCAGTTGCGCAAGTGCACCTGCACTGCGCTGTGCGCTGCATGACACATGTCACGCGCTAGGGCATCTGCGCCAAACAGAATTAAAATTCTAAGAAATCTTTCTATTCTTGTTAAAACAAGAAGATTTTCTTCTGTAAAACAGAAGTCCTTGGATCAAAAATCCAACGGTGGGGAAAATCCACCAAATCACTCAGAAAGATCTCTTTAACAAATTTAACTAATTTATGGGCACTATCAAAAGGACCCCAGACCCCAATTCAAAAGGCATGAACATTTTCGGAGAAAAAAAGAGTACTCTGAAGAACTCCTCAAGAACAAAAAGGTAAAAACCTTTAGAAAAAGAGAAAGTTCTCTTATGAACAGATCATACATCTAAAAAACAAGATCAATGATCTTTAATAAAAACAAAGAAAAAATAATAAAATAGTGCTTTGCACTTTTTATGAACCCTTAGTTCTCTGAGATAAGAAAGGTAAGAAAAACTTATTTTTCTTTAGAGCAAGAAATCAAATAGTGCTTTGCACTTCTGTCCTTGAATCTAAAAGATTTTTAGTGCTTTGCACTTCCAAACTGCGCTGTTGCGCTCTTGGGAAAGCGCCACGTGTCAGCAGCGCAAGCGCAGCGCACTAGCGCAGCACACTGCGCTTGCATGACACGTGTCGTCACCACAAGCGCTTGCGCTCCCTGATTGGCGCAAAGCGCCTGACAAATGCAATGCATTTCTTAAAGGGCCAGGCCCAAATCAAAAAGACCAACAGGCCAAAATAAATTGCAAAGCAATAAAAAAGGACAGAGCCCAAACAAAATGGATGCTCTGCATCATTTATAAAAGGGCAGAGCCCAGTCCAAACAAAAATAGAAAATAATTCAAGTGTTGAATATTTTTTAACTGGACTTAGCCCAGTCATGGCCATAAGTCCTCAAATTAAATTGACTGAGCCAGCCTGCTCCCTAAATCAATTTACCTCCGGTTCAAGGGTACATCTCCGAACTCCTTTGACACCTATCGTTGTAATTCCTCAACGACGTCAGAGAGGTGACGGGTCCCAACGACCACACATCAATATGGACTGCGGGGTCCTTAAACTAATAATGGACCGAGACGTCCTTAAACTAATAATGGGCCGAGACGTCCTTAAACTAATAATGGACCACCACGTCCCTAAACTGGCGATGGACCACCACGCCCCTAAACTGGAACATAGACCACAACGTCCTTAAACTACCTATGGACCACTACGTCCCTAAACTGGAACAATAGAGCCTCCAAATGCTCTTTTACCGGATCTAAATGATCCCGTTTAAGTTGATCTTAGCCCCAAACACGGCTAACGTATCCTTAAACATTCAAATGGACTATAAAACTCTAAATCGACTTTGGTTCAATGGTACATCTCTGAACTCCTCTGACACCGATCGTTGTAATCCTTCAACGACGTCAGAGAGGCGACGAGTCCCAACGGCCATATATTAAATGGATCACCACGTTAAGTTGATCTTAGTCTCAAATCAGACTAACGTATCCTTAACGAATGTTTAAGTTGATCTTAGCCTCAATGCGGCTAACGTATCCTTAAATTAAAAACACCAAACCCAAATCTAAGTAAATACAGATTTGGACTAATCCACGTCCTACGGGCGACAGCATTACTCAGTCTCCGTATACAATCAACGGGCAACCACAAACAAAACAAACACACACGACACGAAGTGAAATTCTGGAGAAGGAGAAAGTGGCTGCCGCGATGCGGTAGCGTAATTAACTGCAGGGGCTTGCGCCTGCAGAGAAGAGCGTCCCCAAAATCAAAAAACCCCTCTAGCGAGGGGGAATCTGACGAAGTCTGCTATATCGGCCGTGTTCCCCCGATCAGAGCAAGGCTCTGTTTGAATTTTGAAAATTCAAATTTTGAAGCAACGCTTCGGTTCCCGTGCGCTGCGCGCAATGCGCCACGTGTCAGAAGTTGACACGGCAGCATAACGCCCGAGGCGGTACGTCCGATCAGAGCAAGGCTCTTTAAAAAACATAAGCAACACTCAACTGCACAAGCGCACGGATATGCGACACGTGTCTGCGCAGTTGCGCAAGCACAACTGCGCAAGCGCACGGCTGCGCGACACGTGTCTGCGCAGTTGCGCAAGCGCTGTTGCGCAAGTGCTTCACTGCGCGATACGTGTCTGCTCAGTTGCGCAAGCGCACGGCTGCGCGACACGTGTCTGCGCGGTTGCGCAAGCGCTGTTGCGCAAGTGCTTCACTGCGCGACACGTGTCTGCGCGGTTGCGCAATCGCTGTTGCGCAAGCGCTTCACTGCGCGACACGTGTCACTCACTGGGAGAGTTGCGCAAAACAGAATAAATCTTGTTAAAACAAGAAGATTTTCTTGTATAAGGCAGGAGCCTTTGGATCAAAGATCCAACGGTGGGGAAAATTCCCCAAATCACTCAGGAAAAGATTTATTGAACAAATTTAACTAATTTTTGAGCAATATAAAAAGGACCCCAGACCCCATTTCAAAGATATAGAGAATTGGATAAAAAAAAAAGAGGAGAACTCTTGAGAATTTCTGGAGAACACAAAAAAGAAGGTAAAAACCTTTGAGATAAGAGAAAATTCTCTTAAAGAATAGATCATTGATCTAGAAAACAAGATCAGTGATCTTCAATAGATAAATAAATAAATAAAAATAATAAAAATAGTGCCTTGCACTTGCTATGAACCTCTGGTTCTCTGAAACAGAAAGAAAGAAAAGATTTCTTTCTTTTCTTTTCTTTGATCTAAATTTAGATCAAGAAATTAAAAAGTGCTCTGCACTTCTTTTCCTGAATCTAAAAGATTCTTGGTGCTTTACACAAATGCAATGCATTATTTGAAGGGCTAGGCCCAAATCAAAAAGATCTAGCAGGTCAAAATAGATAAAAGGGCTGGGCCCCAAATAAAATTGATGCCCCGCATCTTTTCTGGGCAAAACCCAAATAAAAATAAAAAACAAATGCAAATAAAATATTGGACATTTTTAACTGGACTTAGCCCAATTGTGGCCATAAGTCCTCAAATTAAATTGACTGAGCAAAATGGCTCTCCTAAATCAATTTACATCCGGTTCGAGGGTACATCTCCGAACTCCTCTGACACCTATCGTTGTAATCCTTCAACGACGTCAGAGAGGTGACGGGTCCCAATGACCATACATCAATATGGACTGCGGGGTCCTTAAACTCGTGGACCGAGACGTCCTTAAACTAATATTGGACCGAGACGTCCTTAAACTAATATTGGACCGAGACGTCCCTAAACTAATATTGGACCACCACGTCCCTAAACTGGAATATGGACCACCACGTCCCTAAACTGGCACAATAGAGTCTAAATGCTCTTTTGTTGGACCTAAACGGTCCCGTTAAGTTGACCTTAGTCTCAAACTGGACTAACGTATCCTTAACAAATGTTTGAGTCGATCTTAGCCTCAAAAATGGCTAACGTATCCTCCAAACAGACTTTAGTCCCAAATTGGACTATGAATCTCCCTAAACTGGAAGAATAGAGCCTCCAAATGCTCTTTTGCCGGATCTAAACGGTCCCGTTTAAGTTGAACTTAGCCCCAAACAAGGCTAACGTATCCTTAAACATTCAAATGAAATATAAAACCCTAAATCAACTTCGGTTCGAGGGTACATCTCCGAACTCCTCTGACACCTGTCGTTGTAATCCTTCAACGACGTTAGAGAGGTGACGAGTCCCGATGGCCATATATTAAATGAGTCACGTTTGAGTTGATCTTAGCCTCAACGAGGCTAACGCATCCTTAAACTAAAATATCAAACCCAAATCTAAGTAAATACGGATTTGGACTAATCCACGTCCTACGGGCGACAGCATTACTCAGTCTCCGTATACAATCCACGGGCAACCACAAACAAAACAAGCATACACGACACGAAGTGAAATTCTGGAGAAGGAGAAAGTTGTTACCGCAATGCGGTAGCGTAATTAACTGCAGGGGCTTGCGCCTGCAGGGAAGAGCGTCCCCACAATCAAAAACCCCTCAAGCGAGGGGGAATCTGACGAAGTCTGCTATATCGGCCGCATCCGTCTAAACCTCCGATACACGGTGCCATAAATCAACTTGGTATCTTCGGAGAGGTGGACGGATAAAACCAAATAGCATCTGCCCCGAACCTCAGGCACAGACGCAACGTCTAGGCCGCCGTTCGGAGGGGAACAGATTCTGGCACGCCCGGTGGGACCTTTTCCTCTTTCCACTCCACACTTCGTGTGTCGTGATTCGTGAACCAATCGCGGTTCGCTAATAGTTGCCCTTGGGTTTCAAGATACTAAGAATTGGCGTCTTGCTTATTGCAGAAAGCAAAGGATCGATGACTTCTACTTCTGCGAAATTCTCTAACTGCTCAAACTGCAATTGCGACCAACGCTCTGCCTCGCCAGGAGCCATAGCCTACGTGTTGCGCCACGGCAGCGCCCCGGCCTCTTGCTCGAGGCCAAAATGCGGAATAAAAATTTTCCTTACTCGGAAACCGGCGCTACCGCGGACAATGAAAACCCGGATCGTAAACCATTAACCTATACTAGCTAACTAGAGATGGGGTGAGAAGTATACCGAGTGATCCGAGTCCTCCGGTCTTCTCGTCATCGTCCCTATCTCCCGCGGAAAGTGTTGCCTCCACATCGTCGCCTCCTTGCCGGAAAGGGCACCACATCGCCTTCTTCTTTTACGGGCTCCCGCCTCAATACCGAGGCAACTCGCGCATGAAGCCGGCAACTCGACATGCTCAAGATGTGCTGTAGAATGTGTAGTGTAGAATGCGCTTTGTCTCAATGGGGTTTGTAGTTGCCATGATGGAGGAATCAAAGAATAGAAAAATGGTGCTTGCATTTTTCTAGCAAGAAAATGAGATCAAGAATGGACTCTCAAGATGAACCTCTCATTTTCTTCTCTCTTTTCTTTTTCTTCTTCTCTCTTTTCTTTTTCCTCTCATGAAAAACTTATCATCCATCAAGTGAGAACAAGAAGGTGGAGGAATGAATATGATAGCATAAACATGAAGGGAGGTGAGTGTAGGGTAAAGGAAGTGGTGACCATATCAAGACATAATCATCACAAACTCACATCAACTCTAAATCAATCCTAATCCCATCTCATCAACAAAAAGCAAATGATAAAGATGGATAAGAAAGGTATCAAAAGATGCTTTCATAATAAAACATCTTACAAATAAAACCTCCACCAAAAGTAATTTGCAAAACTGCAAATTACCCCCTCCATCAGAAAAGTCCGGCCGGGAAAGAACAAAGGAAAACCGGCCGGAACGGAATGCAAACTGGCAACTCCAGAAAACTGGTCCCGTAATAGATTACAGGAAAACCCCAAAACTGTGCATACACACCCGCATCTGTATTCCGACCGGATACAAATGCAATGAGACAAAAAACTACACTGTACTAAACTAGTACCGGCTTAAACCAAAGCCGGCTAGTAAAATCCGTTCGATCCTGATCCGTGCAATACCGCACGTATCAGATCAAACGCTGCCATATAACTATACGGCCACTAGTACATTACCGTCCGATCCTGATCCGTGCAATACCGCACGTATCTGATCGGACCCTGCCATATCTCCATACGGCCTCTACAGCGTTTCGCCCGAAAGCTTGAGTAACTGAAAGTGTGGTGGACTCTAAAGACTCGTCAATACTATGGCTGTGGATTTAACCACTAGCACGTCAGAGGTATTAGCCAATACGTGACGGGCCACCAGCTATTGACCAAAAGGGACGTCGATGAGGAAGCTCACCCCGACACCCAACTGAGCCTGTCAGTGACAATATCCGTACAGTCCGGTCCGTTCGTCTATGAGTATCGCATGGCGGGCCTAGGGGGTTGGTAAAAGTCAGACCCCCAAAAGCGGTACAAGTCGTGTCGGAGCGTAGCCCAGAACGCCCTGAGATACTACTGGAATACCTACCAGTAAATCTCCTGCCTCGGCCGAGGGCTTTGCGTAATGGCTCTCCTAGACACAGCGCGACCTCACCCCCAATACCGGGAGAGACGAACCCCTGAAGATCCGCTCACTGCCTCCATGTGGCTCGGGACTGTACCCAACTAAAACCTGTTTGCACGACTCCTTTGAGCCGTGGTAGGGTAGTAATCAAAGCACAGTGGGAACTCACACGAGACAAATGACGATCCTCAGGTCGATGAACTAACCTGTACACATGTCACCAGGGAACTGCTATCTGACATCTGGTATAAGACCAACTAGCAGGTTCCCGGCGAGTCCTGTCCGGTGTACTCATAACCCAATGAGCACCTGTATACATCTTAGGTGAACCAACTGACACCAGTGGCTTGTGAGACCGGCCACCGCCCCTCGTCGGGGTCTCGACTGTATACACTAGTCTACTAATGGAGTATCGATGCCCTGTCTCGAAACTCCTACGACTAGGGACCTTTTAAGGATGTGCTTATAGACTACCAGCTCCCACGTATATGATCGCCATCATACTGCCGGCAGTCAAGCAAGAATCCTAGGGGCTCTATCAACGTGTAATAGCGACATGTCAGGTCACCTAAAGCAGTACACGATGATAAAGATAAACCAGATAGCATACTATCATCTCGAGTAAGACTGTCCTACCGGGATAGGTCCTCCCTCAATCATTGCAATCACGTGCCTGTGATCCAATAATTGACTCTGAGGGCACTATCTCCAACACTACGGACCCCAAGCTGCTTCGTTGTTCACAATGCCGGTGGACCAGGTAACTCAAGCCACTACCGGATTGTTCTTTGGGACTATACTCCCACCATCAAGCTTCGCGGCGCCGGTGCTGACAAAGGAAGCTCTCAAGAAGTCGGTCTTTGATCGTCTTACCCCTGCCGCGGCTCCTCTCAACGAGTCGCCCAACGTCAACGCCTCGGTCTTCTCTAGATTGGGCCAGAAATCCTGCGAACTCATCATGGGGCCTATAATCTCAGAGAAGGCTGCTTCTAAGAAAGTGGCCGCTCCTACCCCCGAAATTGCCAAGGTGGCTTCTCCGGCCAAAAAGTCGGTCTTTACAAGATTGACGGCTTCAGCTCCCGCTCCTACTGCCCAAAAGACATCGGTCTTTGACAGGCTAACACCAACAACAACCCCCCACCCACACAGGGGGCAAGACAAAACCATTCTTACCGCTGACCCAACGTCGTCCGCTCGACACGCTCGACGTCGCCATTGGCGCCGAGTAAGGAAGGCTGGGGGCAACTCCCCCTCTGGGTTGACTCCATCAGCCCCGGTGGCAGAAGTTAATGCTGCTGTTCCAACTGGGAACAGCTTCGAAATGCTAAATAAGGTGCGAAGAAATTCTCCTACTGCAGTGTTGAAGAGGTCTCCTCCCCCATTAAAGAAGGCTGCGGAAATAAAACCGGAACAGCCCCAATCTCCTCAACGGCTGTCTTCCAAAATCTATAAGGTTTGGCGGCAGGCCCGAGACTCGATCATCGATCCAAACTCCTCCCGCCAGCACAAGAAGCTGAAAATCCAACCGGAAGCTGGTCACCAGGCTGAACCCCGAAAGGCTGTCGGGACGCCCACTTCAACAGCCCCCTCAACCTCCATGGCTCATAAAAGGAGGAAGCCAGAGAAGACCCCCCAGCGTGCAACGACGGCTAAAAGCACTGAGCCCAGACACCCTAAGTCTGGGGGCATGATGGTCCACACCGTATACATGGCCTCTGGAAAGGAGGAAAGCCGCACTTCTACAGGCCACCGACCACTTACCCGATCCGTGACGAAAGCCCAGGAGCAGCAACAAAAGCTCCAAGAAATGATGAGTGCTATGGCCGCACTTACCGGGCCAAAAGAAAGCCCAGAAACATCCTCAGACGCGCGCCAAGAAGAAGAAACCGACGCTGAATTCCTTCGCCGGATACTGGAGAAAAAGGACAAAGAGGCTGCTGAACAAGCAGCCAACATACAACGTATGGGCCTTCTCTTCCAAGATATGATAGGAATGATGATCCAGCAGGACTTGCCCGCCGAAGATCCCCCAATCGTTCTTGAAGACGACCGAGGAGAAACGTCGAATCCACTGCCGGCCCTCTCAACGGCCAAGGAGGAGGCAATCTCTAAGGCGGACCTGGCTGACTACATAGCCCAGCAAATCCGGGTCCATCATGCGACTGAGGCAGCTGGTCAAGTCGTGAAAACGGGGCGGCCGTATCCAAGCTGGTACGACCAAATCAAATACCCGCAAGGCTATACGATACTAAAATTCCACGTGTACAAGGGGACCGGCAATCCCCATCAACATGTCGCCCAGTTCCGGGCCCTCTGTGGTAACACCGGCGGTGATGATAAACTGTTGCTCCACCAGTTCGTAGGTAGCTTATCAGAAACAGCATTCGAATGGTATTCGGAACTCCTGAACGATTCTATCAAAACGTTCGCTGAAATGGAGTTGTTATTCACTCAGCGATTCGCAAGTGCCAGCGAACGCACTCCAATAACTGCTTTGATTAACGCCAGAGTAAAACCAGGCGAAACCTGGGTCCAGTATGCTATACGCTAGCGGAATTTGTGGTCGAGATGCGAGCAACGCATTGAGGAGGCACCCGCAGTGGGCATGTTCGTGGGAACCCTAGACCCCTACGCAACTATCTCCCAGTTTATGATGTTCTTTAAGCCAACCACATTCCAGGCTTTAATCGACAAGTTGGCCCAGATGGACCAGATGGGTCATAGACCACCTCCCCCGAAGTCGGAACCTCGGAATGACAAGGGTAAAGGAAGGGCGACCTTCGTCGCAAATGCCCAACAGCAACCTAACGCCCCGAAACCGGCAGATCAATTGGAAGAAAGACGCTGATATTATAATGAGAAGATGAAACGTCCCTACTCGTTCCCACGAGACAAGACGAAACAGTTATTCGAGCTGGCAATACGCAACAGACTTATAAACCTACCGAATCCAAGGCGACCGCCACAACCCACCGAGGTGAATAACCCTAGCTATTGCCCTTACCATCAAACGGTAAGTCATCCGATTGAAGATTGCTTCGCCTTCAAAGGATGGATTGAAGATCAATACCTCCAGGGGAAGTTTGTACTGTCCGAGAAGTGGAAGGTGAGCCCACCACAGCCGCATACTCCTAAGAAAACAGATACATTGGGGGCAACCTGCTCCTTTATTGAAGAAGCACCATGGGAGGTCGTGCTATCAACGAAAACCAAAAGAATGCTGAGAGACCTTCACGCGTGCTCTGCGATCGAATGGAAAGACCCTCTTGAATCTCAAATTATCGAGGGGATGTCGAAGCCCCGCACAACTACGAAGGCTCGTGATAAGGGCCCAAATACTCACGCCCAACCGTCGAAATCTTCGAAGAAAAAGAAGAAGAAATCCAAGAAGCCCGCGAAGCCTGGAGACGAGCACACGAACTTGCAGAAGCAAATCGACGCGCTGGAAGAATACAATCAAAAGGCTCGAACTCCTGTCACCCTGCAAGAGTTCCTCAACCACATCTTTCAAGAGGGAGATGATGAAGAGAGCCCATCGGATGAATCCGAAGAGTATGTGGCGAGTTGTAACGTAATCTCCCACTCGTTTACCGATGATGGGAAAACTCCTGACACTAAGAAGCTGGAGGCAGAACCTGAACCAGAGCGTGCGGGGCTGACAAATGAAATGATCAATGCCTTTCTAGACGAAATTCGTCTAAAAAGTAAGGCGGATCAGGAGCATGAGATGGCGACGTCAGAAAGAACCAAATGCAGGCGACTGAATGAAAGAGTTGAACTACCCCCGCCAGATCAAAAGGCATCCGAAGTAGACAAAAAGATATTCAAGACGAGGAAAAGGTTTGCCAAAGCCATGTCAATGGGGATGAAGCTACCACCCTCGGAAGGGAATACACACGATGGGGCGGAGAGGCACCCTAATTATTGCGCATATCATCGGAGAATCTCACACCCCACGGAGGAGTGCGACGCCTTTAAAATATGGTGGCAAGGATATGTTACTCGTCGACAACATTTTAAGCGCATGAAACGCAAGAGCCGTCGGGAGCGAAGAAGTACTGTCGAAGGGCACAACAGAACTACTGGCAACTGTTACATGGTTAACGCCGGGGGGTCACAAGTTCTCACCTTTGGGAGCGACTCTGATGAAGAAATGGCTCTGGGCCCTCTCTTTAAAGAATCCGTTTTAGAGAAAGAGGAAGAACTAGAAGCCTGCGAAAATATTCAGCTGCGCAATCGCACACTCCCAGAAAAGAATCTCGGGCCCGTGAGTAGAAAAGATAAGGGAAAGGAAAAAGTCACTGAAGATTTCGCTTTAGATGACCAAGTCGTGAAAGAACTGGCTGCCAAAGACCCTCCTAGGAGGAGAAAAGTGGACTATAACATCCTCGCGCACCTAAGGAAGCTACCTTCTCAGCTTAGCATTCTCGACGCCCTCCTATTATCAAAAGAAGCGCGAGACTCACTAATTAAGGCGTTACAAGAACCTGAGCAATTCCAAGCCTTCCTCGCCACTGAAAAGATGAAGGATGAACCGGAGGAAGTGCATACGGCCGATATCACTTTCGATGATGAAGACCTCCTTCTCGGGATGTGCAACCATAACCGTCCCCTATATGTCTCCGGATACTGCCATGATATCAAGATAGGCAAGATCCTGGTGGATAATGGATCCTCCGTCAATCTCCTTAATGTTCGGGTGTTGAAGGAAATCTGCATGAGTGTGCAACATCTCGCTCGTGACAAAATTACTATCTTCGGTTTCGATTCACAATCGTCACGGACTCTCGGATCTGTGATACTAACATTATGCTTTGGACTTCTCGTCACAGACATCAAATTCCATGTCATTGACGCCAAGACCTGCTACAACGCCTTGCTCAGCCGTCCTTGGCTACACGAGTACAACATCATCCCTTCTACACAACATCAGTGTATGAAATACTTTAAGGATGGTTTCGAGTATACTGTAACAGGAGAGTTAAACCCATTTTCCGTGAACGAAGTCCGCAAATACGAAGATGCAAAGTACTTTTTGCCAGATTTCGAGGATACAGAAAGGTGTCGCAATCCGGAGAACAAAACCGCCGCCACCATCCCTGTGTTCGGGAGCGATACCGAAGAAGAGGAAGAGATAGTTTATGCAGGGCCATCTCAACGCAACAACCTGGGGACGCCCGCCCCCATGTTGGTCTTCGGAAGTGATTCAGAAGATGAAGTTAATGCCGTGTTCTCCAATCGGCTGTCAATACAAGCACCCCTTTGCGATGACCATAGTTTGCAAATCACCATGGTACCGCGAGAACACTACAAGGATCTCGACACGCTTCAAGCTTACAATGTGCAGGACCTGCAAACATTTTACGTCCCTCCCAGGCAAAGGGGTGAGAAGGTGATCCTATTCTACCGATCCTCAGAGTCGAAAATAGAGAAAGAGATCTGGCATGGCGCGGATGCTACATGCGACAGACTCCAACCCATCCGTCTGCCCAGATACTATACAAATGGATTAAAAAAGCTATTGAAGCGCGAAGGAGTACCCTTAAAACAGACTGTTCGGCAGGCTCGGTTCTACAACAAGATTTGGGATGTCCCTGGGACTCAGCGCAAATTGCCCAACGGGAAAATGGAAACACTCGGGCTTGGATACGCGAGAGCGGGAAAACGGGAACGGGTCCACAGTAACTACGCCATATACACCTTTGATGAAGAGGAGGACGCCCTGTCAGGAGATGCCAACCCCTCGTCAAAATTACACCCCGCGATCGAAGCGCCGAGTCCGTCATTTGAAGAACGAACGGACAAGCCTATCAGGAAAATGGGTCCGAAAGCTCAGGAAAACCACAACTGCGAAATGGCCATCTACGAGAAGGCCAGGACGCAACGTCTATTTCAACAGGCTCCAAAAGACAAAGATGCTCATCTTTGTCAACCCGTTGTGCGAAAGGCCCGATGCGGAGACGGAAATAAATTAAGAAGCGGGAAGAGGAGCCGACAACAACGACGCAGGATTAGGGGGTTACGGGTACTGCGCGGCTCGGATTCGTCCCTCATGGAAAAGATGAGTCGAGCGTATTCCTTCCCCCGAGACAAGACGAAGAAGTTACTCAAGCTCGCTTTAAAACATCAAATGATCGCGCTTCCAGAGTCTAGACACCCTGAGCAAGCTAACAAGGCTTCTCGTTCGAGCTATTGCTCTTATCACCAAGCCATAGGACATCCTACCGAAGACTGCTTCACCTTCAAGAACTGGGTCGAGGACCAGTACCAACGGGGCAGATTCGCTTTCTCCAACAGCTGGAGGGTAACGCCGCCACAAAAGCATGAACCCAAGGCCACAAGAGCAAAACCAGATCCACCTCAGTCCTGGGAGCGGATTCGCACCTGTTATACGATTACGATATTAAAAGAAGAGCGCGAGAACATGGATGACCTTCCCCAGTGCTTTGAGAACGGCGATGATGAGGTGATCTCAGAATTTCCGCCAGCTCCGAGAGAACTGGAAGATGGTATACATACTACGGCGGATAACCTCAGAAAGATTGAGTTGGGATCGGCAGATGACCCGCGACCGACATTTGTCAGCGAGCTACTCTCTGAAGAAAAGGTGGCCGCGTTAAAAAACGTGCTACTACGGCATAAAGACTGCTTCGCGTGGAACTACTCTGAGATGCCAGGATTAGATCCGGAGGTTGCTGTGCATAAATTAACAATATCCCCAGATATCAAGCCAATCAAGCAAGCGCCAAGAAGGATGCGACTCGAGCTTGAGATGAGCATCAACACCGAAGTCAAGAAGCTGATCGATTCTGGATTTATCCAAGAAGTCCAATATCCCGATTGGATCGCCAATATCGTCCCGGTAATGAAGAAGAATGGGACGGTACGCATATGCGTGGATTTCAGGGATCTCAATAAAGCATGTCCAAAGGATGATTTCCCAGTACCAGTAACCGAGCTAATGATAGATAACACGTCCACTCACGAGGTTTTCTCCTTTATGGACGGTTCGTCAGGATACAATCAAATAAAGATGCATCCCGAAGACCAGAAGCACACCGCTTTCCGGACCCCTTTGGGTATATTCTGCTACAGGGTTATGCCCTTTGGTCTAAAGAACGCGGGCGCTACCTATCAAAGGGCCATGACAAAGATCTTCGACGACCTCATACATGACATCGTCGAGTGCTATATCGATGACCTCGTAGTAAAGAGCATGTCATACGAAGATCATTTAAAACATCTGGAGACTGTATTTCAACGCCTTCGGCAATACAATTTGAAAATGAATCCCCTCAAGTGCGCGTTTGGAGTCTCCTCGGGCAAATTCCTGGGATTCATCGTTCGACACCGAGGAATTGAAATAGATCCATCAAAGATTAAAGCGATCATGGAAATGCCTCCGCCAAGAACTCTCAAACAGTTGCGGTCTCTCCAAGGGAAGCTCGCATACATCCGGCGATTTATCGCCAATCTTTCTGGCAAATGCCGTCCTTACAGCCACCTGATGAAAAAGGGAACTCCGTTCGTTTGGGATCATAAATGCCAAGGTGCACTAGACGAGATCAAGCAATCCCTGCAGAACCCTCCGGTGTTGGCCGCGCCGGTCAAAGGAAAACCCCCCATTCTTTATACAACCACCCTCGAAGGTTCCTTGGGCGCATTATGGGCATAAGAGAACGATCAGGGAAAAGAGAGAGCACTCTACTACTTAAGTCGAGTTCTGCTGGGGGCAGAAAGCAACTACTCTCCCATTGAAAAACATTGCTTGGCATTGATCTTCGCGATAACAAAGCTCAGGCACTATGCGTTGGCACATGAAGTCCGTCTCATTTCAAAGGTGGACCCCCTGAAATACTTAATGTCGAAAGCCGTACTGACGGGACGACTCGCTAAGTGGGCCCTACTCTTGATGGAGTTCTCGGTAACGTATAAACCTCTCAAGGCAGTAAAAGGCCAAGCCATTGCCGATTTCCTCGCCGAGCACCCGATACCGGCCGATTCTCCTCTGAACTGTGATTTGCCGGACGAGCATGCATTTGACGCGATTGGCAGCGGTAGCACCCGATGGGAACTCTATTTCGATGGAGCGTCCTCCGTAAAGAAACAGAAACAGGGTATCCCAATGATCAAATCGGGGATAGGCCTCATCTTTGCAACTCCACAAGGAGGGATAATGCGTTTCGCCTTCTCCTTAACAGAGCCGAGGACAAACAATGAAGCTGAATACGAAGCTCTGATAGCGGGCCTCGAAATCGCCATCGACTTGGGAATTGAAGACCTCCTTATATCCGGGGATTCTCAACTGGTTGTTAGTCAAGTAAATGGTGATTACCAAACGTGCAAACCGGAGTTGGTGAGGTACGGCGAAAAGGTGCAACAATTATTGATCCAAATTCCCTCCTATACTTTGGAGAATATACCGCGCGCGGAAAACAGCAAAGCAGACGCGTTAGCCAAACTTGCTAAAGAACTGGCGGACGAAAACCTCGATGATGTAAGAATCGTGGTACAAAGCCGTCGAGTGCTTGCCCCGGCAGAAATACCTCCGGAATTATCTAAGGAAAAGGGAGCGACTGAGCAGACGACCCTACAAATAAAAGACCGTGAGAAGGCTGAGGACTGGAGGGAAGTCTTCATAGACTACTTTAAGTCCCACCAAATGCCCAAAGATACATCCTCAAGGCATCAGCTCATGAAACGAGCTCTATCTTTCGCCTTCGTCAACGATACTCTATACAAGAGATCGTTTGATTCTCTATGGCTGAGATGCTTAGGACCTGACGAAGCGGAAAGAGTCATTCAGGAAGTTCACGACGGACTTTGCGGTTCTCACCAAGCAGGCCCAAAGATGAAGTTAAAAATTAAACGGATGGGTTACTACTGGCCCACGATGATCCAGGACTGCCTCGAGTATGCGAAGCAATGCCACTCGTGCCAGATTCATGGAGACTTTATCCACCAACATCCGAATCCACTACACCCAACGGTGGCTAGTTGGCCATTCGAAATGTGGGGGACTGACATAGTCGGCCCCATCGAGCCAGCATCATCCCGGGGACATCGTTTTATCCTGGCGACGACTGATTACTTCTCCAAATGGGCAGAAGCAATACCACTGAGGGAAGTAAAGACGGAGAATATCCTCCATTTTTTCAAGACGCACGTCATCTATCGGTTCGGAACCCCACGGCGGATTATCTCCGATAATGGGCCAGCCTATCGAAGCCATAAGATTAGCCGCTTCGCGCAGCAGCACAATATAGACTGGAGATATTCTTCAGTTTACAACCAACGAGCTAACGGTCTGGCCGAAGCCTTCAATAAGACCTTGACGAAGATCATAAAAAAGACCGTTTCCCGAAACAAGAGAGACTGGCACGAAAGGCTGCAAGAAGCCCTTTGGGCTTATCGAACTACATTCAAGACGGCCACGAACACAACGCCGTACGCGTTGGTATTTAGGACAGAAGCAGTGCTCCCCCTCGAGATAGAGTTACCCTCTCTACGAGTGGCAGTCCAACACGAGCTGACGGACGAAGAAAATGCTCACCTTCGGCTTGAGGAGCTTGATGCCCTCGACAAAACCCGGCTCATAGCGCAACAACATCTAGAAGCCTACAAAGCAAAGATGACGCGCTCGTACGAAAGATTGACCAGGCCGAGGACATTCCACCAAGGCGAACTCGTATTAGTGGTCAAAAGACCTATGATCCCTAATCGTGCCAAGCGGGGGAAATTTGAGCTAAACTACGAAGGCCCTTACATCATAGACAAGGTCTATCAGGGTGGAGCCTATCTACTCATGGACATGCACGGTGAAAGGCCTTTCAGACCAATAAACGGCCGCTTCTTAAAGAAATACTATGCTTGATGAGCCATAGCCTGGGTCAATGATAGATGACGACGACTATGTCCGCTCGCTATCTTCCTAGGCTCAGACCTTGCAAGCAGTGGCTGGCCCTCCCATATTGACGGACCGAAACGTCCTTAAACTAACAACGGACCGAAACGTCCTTAAACTAACGACGGACCGAAACGTCCTTAAACTAACGACGGACCGAAACGTCCTTAAACTAACGATGGACCGAAATGTCTTTAAACTAACGACGGACCGAAACGTCCCTAAACTACTACCGCAGCATCCTTAGGCTGACGAGATAAAAAAAAAGAATAAAAAAAAAAGAATAAAAAACGGTGCGTCCATAAGCAAAACGGGCACGAATGAAAACCCGAGAGGGCTCCGTGAGTAAAAACAGCAGGACTACCGGCGAGTGTTTGTGAAAACCCGAAAGGGCGCAACCTCGTTAAAAGATACTTATAGGGTCCTCTTGACCTTGTAAGGAGAAACCAACTGCGTGAGATCCTTACGACTCACAAAGGAGCAACACACTTAGGGATCCTCACGATTCCTAAGGAGAAAATACACTTACGAGATCCTCACGACTCGTATGGAGAACTTTCTTATGGGACCCTCACGGCTCATAAGATTTGAAAGTCTTAAGTTACAGAGACCTAAACCTGTGCTTAAGCAATCTTCCACAACCTTCGATATTGCCCTACAAGCGGCTCAGATTGACCCTTGTATACAATCCACGGGCGCGAATAAACATTTCCCCAGCAAAGTCCAACCATTGTAGGTCCTCTCGATCCATAAGGAGAAAGCCCTCTTGTAGGATCCTTACGACTTACCGAGGAGCACACATTTAGGAATCCTCACGATCCCTAAAGAGAAAATACACCTGCAAGATTCTCACGACTTGTAGGGAGAAATACCTTTGTGAGACCCTTACGGCTCATGAAGTCAAAAGCCTTGGTCGACAGGACCCCTAACCCTGTTTGCTGAGCCACCTTTGTTCGTCATCGACAAAGGCAGATGATGATTCGCTCCTGGCAACATTCCAGTCGTAGCGGTGCTGATGCCGAAATCGGTGCCTAAAATCCAGGCTGGCAGCGAAAAAGCTAGCAAGCCACACATGCCTACAAAATAGCCGAAATGATGGGGCAACTCGCAATAAAAAGCAGCGAGCAAAAAATAAATAAATAGCCGAAATGATTGGGCACCGCGAAAAATAGCCGAAATGATGGGGCAATCGTGACCTTCGCGATATAAAAGCTGAAATGATAGAGCATCGCGGAAAAAGAAATAAAACAAAAGTGAAATCCTCGCCCTACAGGTGACGGTACACCTACCCCTGTATACAATCCAGGGGCGTAAACAAAGAAGGGGTCGCACTCCTCATCCACAGGTTTCATCAGAAGAAGGAGCCGAATCTCGACGGGCCACAAATAACCTAGAGATCGTCTCAACACTCGTCTCGTCACAGCGGACACATCATCAAGCAAAGCGGAACAGCGGTAACTCCCAGTTCCATGACTCGACGATGTACTCCCACAGAGAGTCAAATCCCAACTCCGTGAAATGCGGATATAATCAACAAAATTCCTGGTCACGTGGAACGCGGATAACATCACTCTTTGACCCCGTGGAAAACGTCCAGAGCGGATCCTGGTCCTCGCAGAACACGGCAGTGAACCCGTGTGAAGCATCCAGAGCGGAGCCTGGTCCTCGCCGAGCACGGCAGTGAACCCGTGTGAAGCATCTAGTGCAAAATTCCTGGTTACGTGGAACGCGGATAATGTCACT
This sequence comes from Agapanthus africanus, assembly GCA_030015575.1. Classification (NCBI taxonomy): domain Eukaryota; kingdom Viridiplantae; phylum Streptophyta; class Magnoliopsida; order Asparagales; family Amaryllidaceae; genus Agapanthus; species Agapanthus africanus. The sequence goes on along the minus strand of JASDDO010000031.1, from coordinate 602,232,820 downwards.
CTTTGACCCCGTGGAAAACGTCCAGAGCGGAGCCTAGTCCTCGCCTAACGCGGCAGTGAAACCGTGTGAAGCATCTAGTGCAAAATTCCTGGTCACGTGGAACGCGGATAACGTTACTCTTTGACCCCGTGGAAAACGTCCAGAGCGGATCCTGGTCCTCGCAGAGCACGGCAGTGAACCCATGTGAAGCATCCAGAGCGGAGCCTAGTCCTCGCCTAACGCGGCAGTGAAACCGTGTGAAGCATCTAGTGCAAAATTCCTGGTTACGTGGAACGCGGATAATATCACTCTTTGACCCCGTGGAAAACGTCCAGAGCGGAGCCTAGTCCTCGCCTAACGCGGCAGTGAAACCGTGTGAAGCATCTAGTGCAAAATTCCTGGTCACGTGGAACGCGGATAACGTCACTCTTTGACCCCGTGGAAAACGTCCAGAGCGGATCCTGGTCCTCGCAGAGCACGGCAGTGAACCCGTGTGAAGCATCCAGAGCGGAGCCTAGTCCTCGCCTAACGCGGCAGTGAAACCGTGTGAAGCATCTAGTGCAAAATTCCTGGTTACGTGGAACGCGGATAATGTCACTCTTTGACCCCGTGGAAAACGTCCAGAGCGGAGCCTAGCCCTCGCCTAAAGCGGCAGTGAAACCGTGTGAAGCATCTAGTGCAAAATTCCTGGTTACGTGGAACGCGGATAATGTCACTCTTTGACCCCGTGGAAAACGTCCAGAGCGGATCCTGGTCCTCGCAGAGCACGGCAGTGAACCCGTGTGAAGCATCCAGAGCGGAGCCTAGTCCTCGCCTAACGCGGCAGTGAAACCGTGTGAAGCATCTAGTGCAAAAATTCCTGGTTACGTGGAACGCGGATAATGTCACTCTTTGACCCCGTGGAAAACGTCCAGAGCGGATCCTGGTCCTCGCAGAGCACGGCAGCGAACCCGTGTGAAGCATCCAGAGCGGAGCCTGGTCCTCGCCAAGCACGGCAGTGAACCCGTGTGAAGCATCCAGAGCAAATACCGGACGGTGGGGTCCTTAAAATCCACGGACTATGACGTCCTTAACCTCGACCGTGATGTCTTAAAACTAACGATCACCCCCCCGATTCCCTACGGATTCTGCCTTGGTTTAAGGGTACATCTCTTCACTCCTTTGATACCTGGCGTTGTAATTCCTCAACGTCTTCAAAGAGGTGACGGGTCCCTGCAACCAAACACCGGACTGTGGAGTCCCTAAATCCACGGACTATGAGGTCCTTAACCTTGACCGTGATGTCTTAAAACTAACATCGGACTGTGGAGTCCCTAAATCCACGGACTATGAGGTCCTTAACCTTGACCGTGATGTCTTAAAACTAGCATCGGACTGTGGAGTCCTTAAATCCACGGACTATGAGGTCCTTAACCTTGACCGCGACGTCTTTAAACTACAATACGTAGAGCAGCCCCTGACCCCGTGAAACACGGATAAGGGTGATCACATCCGACACTTGCAGGTCCTCATGACCTGTAAGGAAGGAAAAAAAAACTCTCTTGTGAGATCCTTACGACTCTAAAGGGAAAACCCGCTTAAGAATCCTCACGATTCTTAAGAAGAACTTACACCTATGGGATCCTCTCGACCTATAGGGAGAAAAACTCTTTACGAGACCCTCGTGGCTCATAAGATGCAAAAGCCTTAGGAAGCAGATCTTAACCCTGAACCCTAAGCCATGGCCGTCCTGCAAGGAGATTGAAATAGAATATTCGCAGAACATATTCAATAAAAAAGGGGATACACCATTGAGAGAAAAATTGTATCTTTTATTCATAAGCCAAAATGGATACAAAGTACAATTTATGAAAGAAACAAAAAGAAAGGATGCTCTCATCCATGAGTATGTACAAAAAGAAAAAAAAAGATACAAGTCCTCAAGCCGGCGGGCGGTGTAGTAATTTTACCAGCTCATCGTTCTGTTGCTGAGCCACGGCTTCATGACGCAAGATCTCCAGAAGACGAGCCTCCGCCTGAGCTTGCTGAGCCTGATACGAAGCAAGCCGAGCTTCGAGCTCTTTCTCGGTGGCTTTATGAGCCTCGACCCTCTCACGAGTGAACGTGGCGGCTTTATCGAGAGCCACCACCTCTTTGATGGACTCCTGAAGCACCCGCCAGAGTTCGTATGCTTTGTTGGCCCTGGCTGTGAGATTGGCTTGAAGCTCGCCCAGCGCCTTGGAGGCTAGCGCCCTCTCCGAGAATTTACGGCCAAGCCTCTTCTCACATGACGTCATGTTTGCCGCGCACCGTGCTATCAGCCCCCGTAACTCTGCCTTTGCAGCCACAGCCTCCGAGGAAAGGCGAGAACACTCGAGAGCGTACAAACAGGCCTCCACCTTCCTACAGAACTCCACCCAGACCCGCACCATCTCCTCGCGGTGATAGGTGGCGAGAAAAGGAAGGGAGCCGTTAGCTTCAGCAGCAAACGCTTCGGCTGTAGTCGCACTACCAGCGCGAAGCTCCTCGACGAAAGAAGATAGGGAGACAAGGCTCAATTAGGCCAACCGTTCTGAAGCCCGCAAAGCATAGGGGCCGGGCGGCATCACAATGCGTGATTCTAAAGCCATAGAGACTGGCAGGGCTGCTCAAATTTGGCGAATGTTAGTAAAACTTTTAAACGCAGAATGAATGGGACTATAATAAAACGTCACTCACCGACAGTCATGCAAGTAGGAGCTGAAGGTTCCCCTGGCCCTTCGACGACCTCAACCTCATCGTCGGCTTCTAAAACTATAAGAGACATCAACGTCATTTCGCAAAATGGTAACAATGCTATGGTAAAAAATGGCGAATGACACTAACCTTGCCCAGAGGAAAGGACAATACGCTGAGGGGGGATCGCCTGCGGAGCTGCCATCTCCAATAAACGCTGAAACGATTGACGAGGCGACAGATCCGCGATCGTGGCCGCCAAGTCGCGCAATTCTGGGAAAGGTAAAAGAGTTCAGACTATGAAGGGGTTGCTAAATTAAAACGCAGAAGGATACCTTCAACACTCTTCCCATTCTGAGCCGGGGGGATAGCGGCTTCAACGGTCTCCGTCGTGACCTCAGGCTCCAACAAAGGGAGAGGAGCCCCGACTACCTCGCTTCCAGCCCTTGAGCCGACCTCAGTAAGCGCCATGGGGACGGCAGCCTCCAAGGGAGCCTCCCCCAAAAGGGCAAGCACTCCCTGGCCAAGAACCGCCGCTGGAGGTTCTATCATGAGAGGAGCAGCCTCATCAGCCCTCTCCATATCCGGCAAAGCTTCATTAAGAATTTCGGCGGGCTTTAGCTTTAATGGGACAGTAGGGAGCTCCCCCAACGTCGAAGATTCTGCACAATTCAAACAAAAATAACGATACATACCCACGAGTATAAATAATCGACAAGATTACAGGATAAGCACAACATACCTATACGTAAAGAAGCCCTCAATATGGCTTCTTCAAGCCGCTTCTCCTTCTCAAGGAGATAAGCTCGCCGAGGTTCAAGAGTAGACTCATGACCGCCGGTCCATAAAGAAAGTGCATCAGCTGCGTCTTCTGAAGCGGCCTGCTTCAAAGCCCTTTCCCCCCATTCCTCCAAAGGGCCGATAAATCGCCGCCGAATCCATGAAGGGTCTTCGTAAAAAATTACAGCGGGATAAGACTTCTTCGGAACCTTGGCGTTATGGGACGCGTCTTTTGAATGCCGTATGGCCTCAGCCAACTGTGCAGCCTCCTCATCAGCCGAACTCGGGAAGAGAAGTCCAGCGCTTGACTCTTGCAAGGCCAATGGTTCGTCTTCGAGGATTGGCTCAGACTCCACCACAGAATCAAGCAGGGTGGTAGCCGCTTTCCTGCGCCGCTTAGACCCAGAGCCGGTCGCTGAGGATGACCGCTTCCTTCCTCGCGAAGCCTTAGGGCGGCGCTGGCCCACATCGCCTTCAGCACTCTCATCCCTGTTACTTTCGCTCGGTGCCACAACCGAGGACGACATCGCCGGTGTCGACGCCACGGGGGGCGGTGCCGCCACCGGCAGAGGTGCTACTACTGGAGCCCGTCTACCCCGCGATCGAGAACCCAAGGGCATACCAGCTATTGGAGTAAGGTCTACCCCTGACTCCCCCGGAATGAGGGCGGTGCCAATCTCCCTCAAAGGGAAGCGGACTGGAACCCTCGGTCGCAGCTTAGCTCCCGAAACCTGAGGAGGGGAGTCGTGACCAAGAAGAACCCTTCTTTCTTCAGCAATAATTGGGGTGATTCGATGAAGATACCAGCCCGTAAATGCACCTACGCATCGGGGCATGTACTCGGCTTCGGGGACCATGAACTGAGAGCCGGTGTTCAACCTCATGAAATGATGAGCGGCATCGCGAACAGCGTCGAGCGAAGGGATCGGGGCGACCATAAAAGCCTCAAAAGGAACACCCTGGTCGTATCCAAGCTGCCGGGCAAATCGATGCGGATTGTACCGCATAAAAAGAGCTGCACTGTCCTGGCGAAACACCAAGTAGCCCGGTCTAATTGAATACAGATGCGTGGCCTCTCGGGGCTTCAGAGAAGGCGCGTTGTCCTTTGACTGGTCCCAAAGTTGCTGAACGGGACCCGAAGGAGTAGACAGAACCCGATCATTAAAAACCAACCCGCCAGCGGTGGCATGAGGAGAAATCAGCACCCGAATAGCCCCAAATTGAGTTGGGTCGGCAGCAGAAGCGCCCACCAGTCGCATGAGTCACGGGAAGGGATAGGCGTCGTAAAAGGCGGGCCTCTGATGCATTGCGAAAGACCCCAGCACATGCATTTCGATCCACGACGTGAAATAATGAAGCGAAAAGTTCACTACGTCCACGCCAGGCGTAGAGGTATTAGCTGCGGTGCCCAATCCGTCATAGAGGTGCGCCAAGGCCGGGATGCCGATAGCCAACCTCATCCCCTCAGCAATACGATGAGCCGGGTAGATGACCGAGGCTCTCATGAAGCGGCGATGCATGGGGATAACGAACCAACTGAGCCAGACGCTAACAAACCCCACAAAGAACGTCTCCTCGTCCATGCCTGGGGCAGCAATGGATTCAAAAGAGATCGGCGATATAATAGGGATGTAATACTGAGGTAGATCTGATTCGTTGGTCGGCAACCTCTTCGGGCCAAACCCAAAAGGGTCCCCAATGTTGGCAAACTTCGGGGCTGTCTTCGATAAGGCGTCCTCACGAAGAAAACGAGCAATGAAGCTCTTGAAAGTGACGCCCTGCTCCTCGGACTCGGTGAATAATTGGTCGAAGATGCCTAGGGCCTTAATTGAACTGGGGCGCTTGTGGCGAATAGCATTCTCAGCAGACAGACCGTCAACTGGGGCGAGCTCAGGCTCAAAAACATCCTCGTCAGGAGGTAACAACTCCTCATACAGATTACCCCTTATCGGCAACCCCGAGATATCATAAAATTCGGTCAGAGAAATCGAAACCTCGCGATCTCCCAGAATGAAAGTATTAGTGGGAAGATTCCACTGGTTCAAAAACGCCTTGACCCACCAGGCATGCGGGGACTTATAATGGAATAGCGACGCGTATATGGCCTGATAAAGCCCGACTTTCTGCAACCGCGCCCGATGGGCAGAAAGGATGTAGCGAGCCCAGAGAAGGTAGCCCGTAGGATGCCTAGGAGTGAGCCCTATCATATAAATTTGCCCCCACGGGTGGGCCTCACCCTGGCAGATACGCCGTCCCAAAATGTCTATGGCCGGGATCGGATGGTTCGGAATGCCGGTCGTCGAAGGCTCTAGCCTCCCCGTTGGAGTCCAGTTGGGCATTTCCACAGCAAAAGCTGTCCTTGGAGGATCCATCGGTAAAAATGGGAAAGTGGGCTCCATCGGCACCGCGCAAAGAAAGCTCCGGCGACCCTGAATAATCTGATTGTACCAAGGTCCCCATTGAAGAAGATTGGTGCAGTTCGGGTCATGGGCCCGAATCATCGCCATCGCTTCCTCATCAGACGGCGACTGAGGAAAAGCAGCCTCCGAGCGAGAAAAGGGAAAGTGTGGAACAGAAGCCATCGCACCTGAAATCCAATAAAGGAGGACCGTTAGAAGAAAAGTCAGCAACGTATATTCATGCATAAACTTGAAGACTAGTTAAAGAGAGCAACAGCAGGGTTTTCTGGGGTCACTAGCTACAAAACAGATGGGTCCCACAGAATCCGGATGACGGCTCATTAATAATGAGGCCAAAAGCGTTATAATAAAACAAAGGGAATATCCTCAAAGAATGATGATCATGCACAGCCCCCCCAACAGAAGCTGTCTCGGGCTCTACAAAGAATCTAGCAAAATCAAAGGAATTAAATTCCCACCAAAAGACATCATTACAAAACCCCCATTGCATTAATGGCAGGAAGAACCACCTAGGGCCAAAAGACCTCAGGAAGCCTCCATGCGAAGAAACTGAGTTCTTCATAGGAATTAAATTCCTTATTAAGAAAAGGGAATTAAATTCCCAGAAACATTTTTTGATGGAATTAAATTCCATGGGGGTTGAAACGCCATCATCATTTCCCCAAAGATCATCTAAACCCTAAGAGATCTACAGTTTGAAGGTTAAGCGGTTTTCATGTTCTTATGGAAAGTAGGAAGGAAAAAGGGGTAAAAACCCTTGTTTTGGATTTTAAATCTGGAGAAATGTGAAGGTCCATCATTGTCCAAGAACATTACCTGAGAAAAAGGATTCTTTTCGAACAGAGTTAAACTCTGAAGATTGTTTCAAGACAGAGAACTAAGCTCTGAAAGCGAGAATTAAATTCTCAAGGAAGAAGTTCTCAGAAGAAAAAGATGAAGATGAGCAAAGTGAAGGCTCCTATGAAGAGACAGAGGTATTTATAGAAGGCAGTGGAAACGTTTCATCTCCCCAGATCCCTAGAGGAATCCAACGGTCACAAGAGGTGACAGCGTTGCACTCATGTGCAGACACGTGAGAACAACGCTGTGGGGGCATTTGTTTCCTGATTTAAAATCAGGAAAGCTTCTGGGAAAAGCTTCAAAAAGGGTCCACGTGCTTACACGTGACTAGCAGTCACGTGTTGACACGTGACATATAAAGCAGCGGAAAAGGGCACATTGGTTCCCTGATCAAGTCAAGGAAAAGGGCTTCAGAAGAGGTCACGTGCTCCCACGTGACCAGGGTCACGTGTTGGCACGTGACGTTCAAAGCAGCAGACTCGCTCTCCAGTTGAACCAAGGAAAGAGGCGCCAGACAGGGGTCACGTGCTCACACGTGACCAGGGGTCACGTGGTAGCACGTGACGGCTAAGCAGCAGAAGAAGGAAGAGTGCAAAAGAGGAGAAAGGCTCGTTCCAAGAGAGTCACGTGTCCACACGTGACCATGGGTCACGTGGGCACACGTGACCGGCTTTCAAAGCCCATTTTGCTAACAGAATTAAATTCTGAAAGAGATTCGAATCTTTCCAAAGGAAAGCAATTATCTGGAACCGATCAAATTAAAGATTCAGAGATGATTAAATATCATCTATCTATGGAAAAATCTCGAGTTTGGAAAGATTTCCCCTTTAAATCTAACAGAAATAACAAGGGAGAATCCCCGGATTTGAAATCCAAGGGTGAATAAAATTCACCTAATAATCCAAAGGTCCAGAACGAATGATGGATGCAAATCAAATCTCTCAATGAAGATTCGTCAAAAACTAATTGACTCGGCTGCTTCTCCTATAAATAGGAGCCAAGAGATACAAAAAAGGAGATAGACGCAGAGAAAAAGAAAGGAGAGAGCCTTGATACTTTGAGGAATTTGGAGCTTCTGCAAAAGAAAACCCTAGGTAAGAAAGGGAAGGCTTCTTGAAAGAAGTAGAATTTGATTCTCAACAGAGTTTAACTCTGACAAAATAAAAAACAGAAGAACATATTTCTTCTCTCTTTGGTAGAGGATCTGCAAAGTGCACATCTCCCCTTTAGGTTGAGAATTTAATTCTCAATGGGTTGAGATCCTGCCATGCAGATCCAAAACATGGAGAGGGAATGGAAAAACGAGAATTTAATTCTCACAGAACTATAGGAATTTAATTCCTCTAAGACAAAAGTAAGGCTTGACCCTGTGTTATGGGAATTTAATTCCTTCAGAACAGAGAGAAACAGGGTTTAACCCTAATTAAGAACTTAGTTCTGTTGAAACAACGGGAATTCAATTCCCTTAATCATAATTTAACAGGGACTGGAACTTTAATTCCTTAAAAAGCTTTTATTAGGGTTTAACCCTATTCAGTTCTTCACATAAACGAGGAATTTAATTCCTATAGAAGATTCAGGGTTCGATTCTACTCCAGAATATAAGTCTTCAAAAGGAAGTAGAAATTTAATTCCTTTGAAAATTAAAGCCCGAGGAATTTAATTCCTGAAAAGAAAGATCAACAGATTCTCTAAACAATATACATGGAGGCAGGGTCACGTGCCACCACGTGACCCCCTCAAAAGATCTACAGAAAGCCCTTTGAGGCAGCCCCCCACGTGACCCACGTGACCCTTGACAGAAGCTCTAAAACATAGGCATATGAATGCCCGTCACGTGATGGCACGTGATGCTCTGAAAGATGCAGCAATTTCAGCAGAATAAATGAGGGGAGGGCGCTCTCACGTGTCGCCACGTGACCCTTCTTGCTTTAGTGTTTAACACTAAGTTGGAACTCCTGAATCCAGTGTTAAAACACTGTTGGGCCGTAGTGTTCAACACTAATCAAAGAACTTTATTTGCAGTGTTCAACACTGACTACCTTAGTGTTTAACACTAATTTGAGAGCGTTGTTGCCAATGCTTGATACTGATCTGTTTTAGTGTTTAACACTAATCTGAAAGCCTTGTTGCTGGTGTTTAACACCAATTATCTTTTAGTGTTAAACACTAACTTGTCAACCTCATTACCAGTGTTCAACACTGATTGCTCTGAAGTGTTTAACACTAGGCTTTGGCCCAATTGGCTAAAGGGATAGAGGCAAAGCCTCTCCCTCAATGGACCCACAAGAAGTCAATATTCCAGACATGATAGGACTTAGCCCAAGCTGGCCATAAGTCCTCAATTCGTAATTAACTGGGCCAATGGGCTCATAATATAATTAATGGGTCTTGATCTCAAATTGGGCCAAGGACTATTTAATCCATTCCGGTTCTAGGGTACATCTCTTCACTCCTTTGATACTTGGCATTGTAATCCCTCAATGTCTTCAAAGAGGTGACGGGTCCCGATGACTACCCACGATATGGACTGTGGGGTCCTTAAACCCATGTCTAATGCAAAATTCCTGGTTACGTGGAACGTGGATAATGTCACTCTTTGACCCCGCGGAAAACGCCCAGAGCGGAGCCTAGTCCTCGCCGAACACGGCAGTGAACCCGTGTGAAGCATCTAGTGCAAAATTCCTGGTTATGTGGAACGTGGATAATGTCACTCTTTGACCCCACGGAAAACGCCCAGAGCGGAGCCTGGTCCTCGCCAAGCACGGCAGTGAACCCGTGTGAAGCATCCAGAGCACATACCGGACTGTGAAGTCCTTAAACCCATGGACTATGACGTCCTTAACCTTGACCGAGATGTCTTAAAACTACCCATGGACCGCAATGTCCTTAAACTACCCATGGACCGCAATGTCCTTAAACTACCCATGGACCGCAATGTCCTTAAACTAGAACAATAGAGCCCAGGATGCTCTTTTATCGGATCTAAACGGTCCCGTTTAAGTTGATCTTAGCCTCAAAGATGGCTAACGTATCCTTAAACCTTCAAACAGACTGGACTATGAATCCCCCAAATTAACTTTGGCTCGAGGGTACATCTCTGAACTCCTCTGACATCCGTCGTTGTAATCCTTCAACGTCGTCAGAGAGGTGACGGGTCCCGACGGCCACATATACGATGGACCACTATGTCCCTAAACTGGAACAATGGAGCCCAAACGCTCTTTTGTCGGATCTAAACGATCCTGTTAAGTTGATCTTAGTCTCAAATCGGACTAACGTATCCTTAACAAACGTTTAAGTTGATCTTAGCCTCAAGTATGGCTGACGTATCCTCAAACCAAACCCCCAAACCCAAATCTAAGATAAACACGGATTTGGACTAGTCCACGCCCTACGGGCGACGACATAACTCAGTCTCCGTAAACAATCCACGGGCAACAAAACACAAAACAAACACACACGACACGAAGTGACCATCTGGAGAAGGAGAAAGTTGTTACCGCGATGCGGTAGCGTAATTAACTGCAGGGGCTTGCGCCTGCAGGGAAGAGCGTCCCCATAATCAAAAACCCCTCAAACGAGGGGGAATCTGACGAAGTCTGCTACATCGGCCGCATCCGTCTAAACCCCCGATGCACGGTGCCATAAACAATTTGGCATCTTCGGAGAGATGGATGGATAGCACCAATTAGCATCTGTCCCGAACCTCAGGCTCGGACGCCCGAGTCCAGGCCGCCGTTCGGAGGGGAACAAATTCTGGCACGCCCGGTGGGACCTCTTCCTCTTTCCACTCCACACTTCGTGTGTCGTGTTCGCGAACAAATCACGGTTTGCTGTGATTGCCTGTGGATTCAAGGTACTAAGATTTGGTGTCTTGCTCCGTGCAGAAAACAGAAGATCAATGGCTTCGAACTGCATCACCTGCAGCAACAACTCTCGCTCCGTCATTGCTGGAGGAGTGACTTATGGGCCCCAAGCGGCCTCCCTTTTCAAAATGCCGGTGGAGCAGGTGGCTCAAGCCACGACTGGACTATTTTTTGGGACTATGCTCCCACCAATGAGCTTCAACGCCCCAATGACATTGCAAGAAGCTCCAAAGAAGTCGGTTTTCGATCGACTTACCACTGCCGCGACCCCTCTCAATAAGTCGTCCAACCCCACTGCTTCAGGTTTTAATGGATTAGGCCAGAGCTCCATCGGGCCCATGAAGAAGCCTGCCATACCAGAAGGCGTTATCCCGAAGCGGATAGCCATCCCAGCTCCCGTTCTTGGTGAAGTCACCAAGGTTGCTTCCCATGTTCGGAAGCCCGCTTTTGACAGGTTGGCCGTCCCCGTTCAACGGACGTCGATCTTTAAAAGGATGGTACCCGCATATTCTGACCAACACAGGGGGCATGAGGAGGTCACCCCTATATCTAAAACAATTCCATCAGCACGACATGCTCGACGTCGCTACTGGCGCCGAGTTAGGAAGGCTGGGGGCAACTCCCCCTCTGGACTTACTCGTCCAACTCTAATGGTTGGCATCGATACTGCTGTTCCAACCAAGAACAGCTTTGAACTGCTCAACAAGGTGCGCAGAAACTCTCCTACTGCGATGTTGAAACGAACTCCTTCACCTGTGGAGAATACTCCAGAGAAGAAGTTAGAGCAGCCCCCTCAACGGCTGTCCTCTAAAATTTACAAAGTCTGGCGACGGGTCCAAGAGTCGGTGATCGATCAAGACTGCCTCCGACGACAGAAAAAGATGAAGGTTCGGCAGGGGAAGGATTACTCTGTCAAACCACAAAAAGCAAAAGCTACTTGGGTGCCCACTACAACGGCTCCCTTAACTCCAATCACTCAAAAAAGGAGGCCGCAAAAAGCCCCTGTGTCTTCGGCAAATCGCAAAGACACCGAACACAAACGCCCCAAGTCTGGGGGCATGGTGGTGCACACTGTTTATATGGCTTCTGGAAAAGAGGAAAGCCGCACTTCTACGGGCCACCGACCGCTCACCCGATCCGTGACGAAAGCCCAGGAGCAACAACAAAAGCTTCAGGAAATGATGACTACAATGGCTGCACTCACTGGGCCAAAAGAAAGCTCTGAAACATCCTCGGATGAGCGTCAAGAACAAGAAACGGACGCTGACTTTTTACGCAGAGTTCTCGAAAAGAGGGACAAAGAAGCTGCAGAGCAAGCGGCTAACATAAAACAGATGGCGCTCCTCTTCCAAGATATGGAAGGGATGATGTTACAGCCGGACCCTCCTGCTGAAGATCCTCCGATCGTCCTTGAAGACGACAGGAGAGAAACGTCAAATCCTCCGCCGGCGCTGTCAACAGCCAAGGAGGAGGCAATCTCCAAAGTCGACCTAGACGAATATATAGCTCAGCAGATCCGGGTTCATCAGGCGAATGAAGCGGCTGGGCAAATTGTTAGAACCGGACGACCGTATCCGAGCTGGTACGACCAAATCAATTACCCGCCAGGATATACGATCCCTAAATTCCACGTATATAAAGGGACAGGGAATCCGCATCAGCATGTCGCTCAATTCAGGGCCTTGTGTGGCAATACTGGAGGCGATGACAAATTGTTGCTACGTCAATTCGTCGGCAGCTTAGCAGAAACAGCCTTTGAATGGTATTCGGAGCTACCTAACGACTCTGTCAAAACATTTGAAGAGATGGAACTGCTGTTTACACAAAGATTCGCAAGTGCTAGTGAACGCACCCCGATTACAGCACTGATAAATGCCAGGATGAGGCCCGGCGAAACGTGGGTCCAATACGCAACACGATGGCAAAACCTATGGTCGAAATGCGAACAGCACATAGAAGAGGCACCTGCGGTAGGCATGTTTGTGAGCACTCTCGATCCGCAGGCGACCATCTCGCAATTCATGATGTTCTTCAGGCCGACCACCTTCCAGGCCTTGATCGACAAATTAGCCCAAATGGACCAGATGGGCCATAGACCGTCTCCTCCAAGACCCGATCCTCGAAATGAGAAAGGAAAAGCGATCATCGTCGCCAACGCTCAGCAACAGTCGAGCAACTCAAAGCCGGTCGCTCGCCAAAACAACGTGCGTCCACGCCCATCCCTCGAAGAGAGGCTAGGACGTCATTACTCGTTTCCTCAGAATAAAACGAGAAGACTGTTCGAGCTGGCAGTACGCAACAGACTCATTAATCTGCCGAATCCAAAACGTCCGTTGCAGCCAGGCGATATTAATAATCCTAATTATTGCCCTTACCACCAAACGGTAGGTCATCTGATCGAGGATTGCTACGTCTTCAAGAACTGGGTTGAAGACCAATACCAACAGGGCAAGTTCGCGTTGTCCGAAATTTGGAAGGTGAACCCGCCACAACCGCATGCTCCGAAAAATATGGACACGCCGGGGGCATCATGCTCATTCATAGAGAAACCCTAACGGACCACTACGTCCTAAAACTGGATAACGGACCGAAACGTCCTTAAACTAACAACGGACCGAGATGTCCTTAAACTAACGACGGACCGCAATGTCCTAAAACTTGCAAATGACCGAAACGTCGTTAAACTACTCCCAAATCGCAGCATCTTCAGGCTGACGTGTTAAAACAAAAAAAAACAAAAAAAAACGGTACGTCCACAAGTAAAATGGGCACGGATGAAAACCCGAAAGGGCTCCGTGAGTAAAAACAGCAGGGCTACCGGCGAGTGTTCGTGAAAATCCGAAAGGACGCGACCTCGTTTAAAAAAAAAGAATAAAATAAAAGATTAAAAAAACGGTACGTCCACAAGCAAAATGGGCACGGATGAAAACCCGAAAGGGCTCCGTAAGTAAAAACAGCAGGGCTACCGGCGAGTGTTCGTGAAAACCCGAAAGGGCGCGACCTCGTAAAAAAAAAAGAAGAAAAAAAAAAGAAAAAAAAATAATAAAGGTATGTCCATAAGCAAAAAGGGCACGGATGAAAACCCGAAAGGGCTCCGTGAGTAAAAACAGCAGGGCTACCGGCGAGTGTTTGTGAAAACCTGAAAGGGCGCAACCTCGTTAAGAAACACTTATAGGGTCCTCTCGACCCTGTAAGGAGAAACCACCTGCGTGAGATCCTTACGACTCACAAAGGAACAACACACTTAGGGATCCCCATGATTCCTAAGGAGAAAATACACTTGCGAGATCCTCACGACTCGTAAGGAGAACTCTCTTGTGGGACCCTTACGGCTCATAAGATTTGAAAGTCTTAAGTTACAGAAACCTTAACCTGTTCTTAAGCAACCCCCACAACCTTCGGTATTGCCCTACAAGAGGCTCATATTCACCCTTGTATACAATCCACGGGCATGAATAAATATTTTCCTAACAAAGTCCCATCCGTGACTAGGAATATGCTTGTACAGCAAACAACACTTGTAAGTCCTCTCGACTTATAAGGAGAAAACCCTTTTGTAAGATCCTTATGACTTACAAGAGAACATGCACTTAGGAATCCTCACGATTCCCAAAGAGAAAACACACCTACAAGATCCTCACGACTTGTAGGGAGAAATACCTTTGTGAGACCCTTACGGCTCATGAAGTCAAAAGCCTTAGCCGACAGGACCCTTAACCCTGTTTACTAAGCCACCTTTGTTCAACATCGACAGAGGCAAATGATGATTCGCTCCTGGAAATATCCCAGTTGCAGCGATGCCGATGCCTAAACCGGTATCAAATTCCAAGCCCTTTAGAGGCAAATGATGATTCGCTCCTGACAATATCCCAGTTGCAGCGATGCTGATGCCTAAACCGGTATCAAATTCCAAGTCCTTTCACGGCAAATGATGATTCGCTCCTGGCAATATTCCAGTCGCAGCGATGCTGATGCCAAGATTGGTATCAGATCCCAAATCCCCTACTCATAAAAAAAAATGCATACGAAATAGTTGAAATGATGGGGCAACTTGCAAATAAAAAGCAGCAAGTAAAAATGTATGCATACGAAATAGCCGAAATGATTGGGCAACTCGCAATAAAAAAACAGCGAGTAAAAATAAAATAAATAGCCGAAATGATTGGGCACCGCGAAAAATAGCCGAAATGATTGGGCAATCGCGACCTTCGCGATATAAAAGCTGAAATGATAGAGCATCGCGGAAATAAAATAATAATATGAAAATGAATGAAACTTTTGCCCTACAGGTAAAATCACATCGATCCCTGTATACAATCCAGGGGCACAAACAAAGAGGGAACCATACCTTCCCAACAAGCTCCGCCAAAAAGCGAAGCCAAATCTCGACGGTTCATAGACAACCCAAAGACAACCTCGACATCTGTCGCAATATCCCCGACATAATGTCAACAGACAAAGCAAAAGGAAGATCCTGAGGTTCAGGGTCTCAATGGCTACATCTACAGCCTGGAGACCAACAACGGCCTGTCTCCTCATTCCAGCAGGACACAGATGTTACACCATCAAGCGGAGCGATGGCAAAATCCCAGCTCCACCTCAGCGTTCGTCTCGTTACAGCAGACGCAATGTCAACAACGGCGTTCCTTCGCAGTCCAGCAGGATGTAGATGCAACGTCAACCAAAGACCCCATGATCAGTAAAGCGGAGTGGCGGCAAAATCCCAGCTCCACCTCAACATCCGTCTCGATACAGTAGACGAGATGTCAACAATGGCGTTCCTTCGCAGTCCAACGGGATGCAGAAGCAACATCAACAAAAGACCTCATGGTCGAAACAAAGCGGAGTGACGGCAAAATCCCAGCTCCACCTCAGCATTCGTCTCGATACAGCAGACACAGTCAAAGCAAACGAAGCGAAGGCCAAATTCCTAGCTTCAACATCTTGACGGTAAGTCATATAAAACCGGAAAGACAAACAAAGATCATCCCACATGGAGTGGTCACCACCACGACATTCATCTCGATACAGCAGACGAAATGTCACTACAGCATCCTTTCTCCAACAGGATCCGGACACACCAAAGAAAACAAAGCGAAGGCCACATTCCTAGCTTCAACGTCTTTTACGGTAACTCACATAAAACCGGAAAGACAATCGGAGATCATCTCGCACCAGCACAGAGTGGTCACCACCTTGACGTTCGTCTCGATACAGCAGACGAAATATCAACCTCAGCGTTCTTCCTCCAGCAGGGATTCAGACATGACAAAGCAAATGAAGCGAAGGCCACATTCCTAGCTTCAACGTCTTTTACGGTAACTCATATAAAACCGGAAAGACAATCGGAGATCATCTCGCATCAGCACAGAGTGGTCACCACCTTAACGTTCGTCTCGATACAGCAGACGAAATGTCAACCCCAGCGTTCTTCCTCCAGCAGGATTTGGACACACCAAAGCAAACGAAGTGAAGGCCACATTCCTAGCTTCGACGTCTTGATGGTAACTCATATAAAACCGGAAAGACAACCGGAGATCATCTCGCACTAGCACAGAATGGTCACTACCTCGACGTCCGTCTCGATACAACAGACGAGATGTCACCTCAACGTTCGTCTCGACACAGCAGGCGCAACGTCATTAAACGAAAGGAGCCACGGCAAAATCCCTAGTTCCAAACCTCGATGGTTCACCAGCAACCTAGAGACAACCTCGACGTCCGTCTCGATACAGTAGACGAGATGTAACCCCAACGTTCGTCTCGACACAGCAGGCGCAACGTCATTAAACGAAAGGAGCCACGGCAAAATCCCTAGTTCCAAACCTCGACGGTTCACCAGCAACCTAAAGACAACCTCGACGTCCGTCTCGATACAGCAGACGAGATGTCACCCCAACGTTCGTCTCGATACAGCAGACGCAACGTCATCAAACAAACGGAGCCACGGCAAAATCCCTAGTACCCACCATGACATTCGTCTCGATACAGAGGACGCAATGCCAGCAAACGAAGCAAAGGCCAAATTCCTAGCTTCAGGGTCTTAACGGCAAGTCATATAAAGCCTGAAAGACTATCGGAGATCATCCCACACCAGCGCGGAGTGGTTATGACTCATCGGGGCTCTCCAAAATGAGCCTAACCTCAAGTAAAAAGCGGCATGGCAAATTCCTAGCGCTTGCTCTTCCGATGGTCAAACTGCCAAGGAGGATTGCTTGAAGACGTCTTGTCCAGCCCCCGAAGGGATCAGAGACACGGCAGTCGCAGGGCTACTCGAACAGCACGATTGCCTATCGAGGACTATATCAGCTTATGCGATGGTACGATGGCTAAAACCTAAGTACCACCAACCTTAACGGGCTTCTGTCGTAAAGAGCAGAGGTTAAATGCGACGTTAAGATGTTCTTGCGAGAAACGTTCGATTCGTCTCGACTTGTGAAAAATTGTCGAGGTGGCTTGACTCGTGAGATAAAGCCTTGGGCAGTGGGCATAAAAGAAGCCTGTTTCCTAAGCATTGGGACCCCGTAAGTTGGCCCAAAACGGTCTCTTGCATACCATCCACGGGTCTCACTCTCCAACGTCGAACTTCGACAAGGAGGGAAACAACCGCTTACAAGTCCTCTCGACTCGTAAGAGGGAAAAATTCTCTTGTAGGATCTTTATGACTTACAAGAGAAAACCACACTTAGGAATCCTCACGATTCCTAAGGAGAAAAACCCACCTACGAGATCCTCTCGATCCGTAGGGAGAAAAGTCTCTATGAGACCCTCACGGCTCATAGAGTTGAAAAGTCTTAGGCAGCAGATCTGAACCTGCGGCCTAAGCCCTCGCTATCTCGTGGAGAAATCAAGAAGCTTACTCTATTACCTGCTAATTATGACGACATGCTGAGAAAGAGGAAAAGCAACAGAAAGAATATCCGGTCTACATTTGATCTGGCATGCGTGACGCATTCATTTATGCATGGACAGAAAACTCAGGACGAGAAATAAGAGAAGCTAAAATAAAAGGTTTCCATTCATATTGGCAAAAATTCTTACAATTATGAAAAGCAGTAAAAGGAAAACATTATTACAATGGAATGACTTCAGATCCGGGGCTGGGATTGAGGAATTCAAAAGTAAGGCCGTCCAAAGTTCTCCTGGCCTTTCTAATTATTCTTATGCGCAGCCTCTCGCGCTCCTCGGTGTCGATATCATCGGCAAGCCCCTCCGGCCTTCGATAAGCAGCAACGATCGTCGTCTGCTGAAAGATTTGATGTAGGATGTCAACGAGGTTGTTTCACCGTTTCTTCGAAATCAGCCCCGTCAGGTACACTGAATGCACCTTGTCTTCGGCATCATCTAGCGCATTGAGCGGTAAGGCCTCGTGAAGACCTGGGAGTGCTCTCCATATTGCCCCCAGCACGACTTTCAAGAGGTCCGAACGACGAGGTAGCAGCCAGCCACCTCTGGCATTCAGGCGACCCATGACCTCTGCACATTGAGCGTCCGTAAACTCCTGGTTCTGTTGACGGCCCTGTACACGGATATCCTCATAAGTGATGAACTCGTGCAAGCTGTATAGACGCACCGCCATAATACCTGAAGAAAATAATACGGGGATATTAACAAACAAGAAAATACAGAAAGTTAAAAGTTAAACTCCTCGAGAGCAATGCTCTGCAGACAGGAGCGACACTAGTCAAAATCAGTTATGAGGAGAATTTGAGGAAAATTCCTTGAGAATATTGAGAGCTCCGCTCTGGAAAAAAAAATGATATAATAATAATAATATTCTCAAGTGCCATATAATTTGGGAGGAGCAAAGCTCCATTAATTAAGAAGATATAAGAAAAAAATCTTTTATAGAGCAAAGCTCTATTAATGGAACCCTAACAGGATTCTCCTGAGTTCTCTTTAGACCTCTTTAGAGCAAAGCTCTGCTAAATGAAACCCTAAATGGGTTTTCTTTAGATCAGGGATCTATGGAGAGCAAGGCTCTATTAAACAGCTTTAATTTAATTTTATTTTATTTTATTTTTACCTATGATGGTTATGAACTATGGAGTTCTTGGAAAAAATCAAGAGCAAGGCTCTGAAAATTCTTAAGCAAGAGCAAGGCTCTGAGTCAAAATTCTTGAAGTGGTAAAGAATTTTTTGAGGACCAAAGGTCCTATTTATAGGCATCAATCGCCTCTTCAACTGCCAAAAGGTGCCGCGACGGTTCGGATTCTGCCACCGTTGCGCTTGCGTTTGGAGGCCACGTAAGCGCAGCGGTGGGGGGGCATTTGTTCCCCCGATCAGAGCAAGGCTCTGTTTGAATTTTGAAAATTCAAATTTTGAAGCAACGCTTCGGTTCCCGTGCGCTGCGCGCAATGCACCACGTGTCAGAAGTTGACACGGCAGCACAACGCCCGAGGCGGTACGTCCGATCAGAGCAAGGCTCTTTAAAAAACATAAGCAACACTCAACTGCGCAAGCGCACGGATGTGCGACACGTGTCTGCGCAGTTGCGCAAGCGCACGGCTGCGTGACACGTGTCTGCGCAGTTGCGCAAGCACAACTGCGCAAGCGCACGGCTGCGCGACACGTGTCTGCGCAGTTGCGCAAGCGCTGTTGCGCAAGTGCTTCACTACGCGACACGTGTCTGCTCAGTTGCGCAAGCGCACGGCTGCGCGACACGTGTCTGCGCGGTTGCGCAAGCGCTGTTGCGCAAGCGCTTCACTGCGCGACACGTGTCACTCACTGGGAGAGTTGCGCAAAACAGAATAAATCTTGTTAAAACAAGAAGATTTTCTTGTATAAGGCAGGAGCCTTTGGATCAAAGATCCAACGGTGGGGAAAATTCCCCAAATCACTCAGGAAAAGATTTATTGAACAAATTTAACTAATTTTTTAGCACTATAAAAAGGACCCCAGACCCCATTTCAAAGATATAGAGAATTGGATAAAAAAAAAGAGGAGAACTCTTGAGAATTTCTGAAGAACACAAAAAAGAAGGTAAAAACCTTTGAGATAAGAGAAAATTCTCTTAAAGAATAGATCATTGATCTAGAAAACAAGATCAATGATCTTCAATAGATAAATAAATAAATAAAAATAATAAAAATAGTGCCTTGCACTTGCTATGAACCTCTGGTTCTCTGAAACAGAAAGAAAGAAAAGATTTCTTTCTTTGATCTAAATTTAGATCAAGAAATTAAAAAGTGCTCTGCACTTCTTTTCCTGAATCTAAAAGATTCTTGGTGCTTTACACAAATGCAATGCATTATTTGAAGGGCTAGGCCCAAATCAAAAAGACCTAACAGGTCAAAATAGATAAAAGGGCTGTGCCCCAAATAAAATTGATGCCCCGCATCTTTTCTGGGCAAAGCCCAAATAAAAATAAAAAACAAATGCAAATAAAATATTGGACATTTTTAACTGGACTTAGCCCAATTGTGGCCATAAGTCCTCAAATTAAATTGACTGAGCAAAATGTCTCTCCTAAATCAATTTACATCCGGTTCGAGGGTACATCTCCGAACTCCTCTGACACCTATCGTTGTAATCCTTCAACGACGTCAGAGAGGTGACGGGTCCCAATGACCATACATCAATATGGACTGCGGGGTCCTTAAACTCGTGGACCGAGACGTCCTTAAACTAATATTGGACCGAGACGTCCTTAAACTAATATTGGACCGAGACGTCCTTAAACTAATATTGGACCGAGACGTCCCTAAACTAATATTGGACCACTACGTCCCTAAACTAGAATATGGACCACCACGTCCCTAAACTGGCACAATAGAGTCTAAATGCTCTTTTGTTGGACCTAAACGGTCCCGTTAAGTTGACCTTAGTCTCAAACTGGACTAACGTATCCTTAACAAACGTTTGAGTCGATCTTAGCCTCAAAAATGGCTAATGTATCCTCCAAACAGACTTTAGTCCCAAATTGGACTATGAATCTCCCTAAACTGGAAGAATAGAGCCTCCAAATGCTCTTTTGCCGGATCTAAACGGTCCCGTTTAAGTTGAACTTAGCCCCAAACAAGGCTAACGTATCCTTAAACATTCAAATAAAATATAAAACCCTAAATCAACTTCGGTTCGAGGGTACATCTCCGAACTCCTCTGACACCTGTCGTTGTAATCCTTCAACGACGTTAGAGAGGTGACGAGTCCCGATGGCCATATATTAAATGAGTCACGTTTGAGTTGATCTTAGCCTCAACGAGGCTAACGCATCCTTAAACTAAAATATCAAATCCAAATCTAAGTAAATACGGATTTGGACTAATCCATGTCCTACGGGCGACGGCATTACTCAGTCTCCGTATACAATCCACGGGCAACCACAAACAAAACAAACATACACGACACGAAGTGAAATTCTGGAGAAGGAGAAAGTTGTTACCGCAATGCGGTAGCATAATTAACTGCAGGGGCTTGCGCCTGCAGGGAAGAGCGTCCCCACAATCAAAAACCCCTCAAGCGAGGGGGAATCTGACGAAGTCTGCTACATCGGCCGCATCCGTCTAAACCTCCGATACACGGTGCCATAAATCAACTTGGTATCTTCGGAGAGGTGGACGAATAAAACCAAATAGCATCTGCCCCGAACCTCAGGCACAGACGCAACGTCTAGGCCGCCGTTCGGAGGGGAACAGGCCGCATCCGTCTAAACCTCCGATACACGGTGCCATAAATCAACTTGGCATCTTCGGAGAGGTGGACGGATAAAACCATATAGCAGTTGCCCCGAATCTCAGGCAAGGCGTACGTACATCATCTCCGCCGCCATTCGGAGGGGAACAGATTCTGGCATGCCCGGTGGGACCTTTTCCTCTTTCCACTCCACACTTCATGTGTCGTCTTCATGAACCAATCACGGTTTGTTAAATGGTTGCCTTTGGATTTAAAGTTTACTAAGATTTGGTCTCTCGCTTGGTGCAGAAGAGAAATCAAGTATCGATGGCCTCAACTTGTTTGAAGTGCTCCAACTGCAGCTGTAGCTCGTGTCCTGCCTCAACTGGGGGCATAACTTACGGGCCCCAAGCGGCCTCTCTGTTCACCATGCCCGTGGAGCAGATTACTCAGGCCACCACGGGATTGTTTTTCGGAACTATGCTTCCGCCAACAAGCTTTAGCACCCCCGTGCCCGTACAAGAAGCTCCTAAGAAGTCAGTCTTCGATCGATTTTCAGTTACTGCGGCCCCTCTCAACGGGTCACCCAACACCAGCACCTCGGTCTTCTCCAGATTGGGCCAAAACTCCTGCGGGACCACAATGAAGCTTGCAGTCCCAGAAAAGGTTATTCCAAAAAGAATAGCCAAACCTGCTCCTGAAGTCATCAAGGCGGCTTCTCCTGCTAAGAGATCGGTCTTTACAAGATTGACCGTCCCAACCCCCACTCCTGCTCCTGCTGATCAAAAGACATCAGTCTTCAATAGGCTGGCACCGGCAACCGCCCCACACTCGAACAGGGGGCAAAAAAAACTGTCTCAATCTCTGAGCCAGTCCCAACGGCTCGTCGTGCTCGACATCAACATTGGCGACAAGTGAGGAAGGCAGGAGGCAACTCCCCCTCAGGGATAACTCCACAGGCTCTAGTGGTGGAGGTCAACGCTGCTGTTCCAACTGGGAACAGTTTTGAGCTGTTAAGGAGGGTACGTAAGAACTCTCCAACCGCTACATTGAAAAGATCTCCTCCACCTATGGAGAGAGTTACGGAAACAAAGCAGGAACAGCCCCCTAAACGTCTGTCTTCAAAAATTTATAAAGTTTGGCGGAGGGTTCAAGATTCCGTGATTGATCCAGACCACTCTCGTCAACAGAAAAAGGCGAAGATGGAAAAAGAAAAAGGTCGTCCTATTAAACAGCAGAGGACAACAGTCGCTTAGGTGCCCACTTCAACAGCCCCCTCCACTTCAACGGCCCACAAAAGAAGAAGGCCGGAGAAAATCCCCGCGTCGGCGGCAAATATTAAAAGTGGTGAACCTAAACGCCCTAAGTCTGGGGGCATGGTAGTTCATACCGTCTACGTGGCGTCTGGTAAAGAGGACAGCCGCACATCAACAGGTCATAGACCGCACATGTGGTCGGTGACCAAGGCGCAGGAGCAGCAACAGAAGCTCCAAGAGATAATGAATGCTATGGCCGCACTTACCGGGCCAAAAGAAAACCCTGAAACATCCTCGGATGAACGCCAGGAGGAAGAAACCGACGCCGAATTCCTTCGCCGAATATTGGAGAAGAAGGACAAAGAGGCTGCTGAACAAGCAGCCAACATACAGCGTATGGGCCTCCTCTTCCAAGATATGATAGGGATGATGATACAATCCTTCGGCTGAAGAGCCCCCGATCGTCCTTGGAGACGATAGGGGAGAGACATTAAATCCCCCGCCGGCTTTGTCAACGGCTAAAGAGGATACAATCTCTAAAACTGATTTGGATGAGTACATAGCCCAGCAAATACGGGTTCATCATGCGACTGAAACAGCCGGCCAGGTCATAAAAACGGGACGGCCATATCCAAGCTGGTATGACCAAATCAAGTACCCACCGGGTTACACAATTCCCAAGTTCCATGTCTACAAGGGAACGGGCAATCCTCACCAGCATGTTGCCCAGTTCAGGGCACTCTGCGGCAACACCGGCGGTGATGATAAGCTTTTGCTTCGCCAGTTTGTTGGAAGTTTATCAGATACGGCGTTCGAGTGGTACTCTGAGCTCCCAAACGACTCTATCAAGACCTTCGCAGAGATGGAATTGCTGTTTACCCAACATTTCGCGAGTGCCAGCGAGCGTACCCCGATAACGGCATTGATCAATGCCAGGGTAAAGCCGGGCGAAACATGGGTCCAATACGCTATACGGTGGCGTAATTTATGGTCAAAATGCGAGCAGCGTATAGAAGAAGCTCCTGCGGTGGGAATGTTTGTGGGAACCCTCGATCCGCAAGCAACCATCTCACAGTTTATGATGTTCTTCAAGCCGACCGCCTTCCAGGCGCTAATTGACAAACTGGCGCAAATGGATCAAATGGGCCATAAACCTCCTCTTCCAAAGCCGGACTCCCGAAACGAGAAGGGAAAGAAGAAAGCGATTGTTGTCGCTAATGCTCAGCAACAGCCAAACAACCCGAAGCCGGTCATTCGTCAAAATAATATGCGCTCGTACGTACCCCTTGAGGATAGGATGGGACGTTCTTACTCGTTCCCCCGAGATAAGACGAGAAGGTTATTCGAGCTGGCGTTGCGCAACCGACTCATAAACCTGCCAGAGCCAAAACGTCCGTCGCAACCAAGTGACGTCAATGAGCCCAACTACTATCCTTATCATCGAGTACTGGGTCATCCAATTGAGGGTTGCTACGTCTTCAAAAATTGGCTTGAAGACCAATACCGACAGGGCAAATTTGCATTGTCCAACAAATGGAAGGTGAATCCACCGCAGCCCCACACCTCTAAGGGAATGAATATGCCGGGGGCAACATGCTCTGTCGTTGAAGAAACTCCTTGGGAGGTTGTATTATCAACCAAGACAAGGAGGATGTTAAATGATCTTCAAACGTGCCCTGCGATCAAGTGGAAGAACCCGTTGGAACCGCAGATCATTGAAGGAATGCTTAAGCCTCGTCCGACTCAAAAGATCGATGGAAGTGGCCCAAACATTCATAACCAGCCGTCGAAATCTTCAAAGAAGAAGAAGAAGAAGTTGAAGAAGCCCGTGAAGCCTGGCGATAAGTGCACGGACTTGCAAAAACAAATTGACGCGCTGGAGGAATACAACCAGAAGGCACGGACTCCCATTACATTCCAAGAATTCCTCAACCACGTCTTTCAAGAGGAAGATGAGGGAGATAGTTCGTCAGATGAATCCGAGGAATATGTGGCAAGCTGTCATATGATTTCCCATTCATTCGTAGACGATGAAGAGACTCCTTGTACTGAAAAGCTGGGGGCAGATCCTGAACCAAAAATTCCGAAACCATCGGATGAAGTGATTGATGCATTCCTTAATGAAGCGTTCTTAAAAAGCAAAGTTGATCGGGAGCGCGAGGCGATTATATTCGAAAAGGCCAAATGCCAGCGTCTTGACGAAAGAATTGAGATGCTCCCGCTAGAGCAAAGTGCACCCACAGCAGATAAAAGCAAATTCAAGATGAGGAAGAAGTTTTCTAAAGCCGTCTTAATGGGTATGGAACTACCACCCTCTGAGGGAAGTGTTGCTGGTGAAATGGAAAGCCACCCCTCCTATTGCTTGTATCATCGGAAGGTTTTGCATCCCACTGAAGAGTGCAAAGCTTTCAATAGATGGTGGCAAGGATATGTTGCTCACCGGCAGCAGTTTAAGCGGGAAAAGCGCAAAACTCGCCGAGAGCAAAACGGTACGACCAAAGGGCTTAACAGAAGTACCGGTGATTGTTGCATGGTTGACGCCGGAGGATCACAAATGCTCACATTCGGGAGCGATTCTGATGAGGAGCTGGAGCTTGCCCCCCTCTTTAAAGAATCCACTGTGGGAAAAGAAGAGGAACCGAAGGTTTGCGAGAATATCCAGCTGCGCAATCGGACTCTACCTGAAAAGAATCTTGGACCTTTAAACAAGAAAGATAAAGGGAAAGAGAAGGTCTCTGAGGATATTACTCTAGATGACCAAGTTGCGGAGGAGCTAACTGCCAAGAACCCGCCGAAGAGAAATAAGGTGGATTACAACGTCTTAGCGCAACTGAGGAAGCTACCCTCGCAGCTCAGCATTCTTGACGCACTTTTACTATCAAAAGAGGCGAGAGATTCGTTAATAAAGGCACTATAAGATCCGAAGCAGTTCCAAGCCTTCCTGGCCAAAGAAAAGATGAAGGATGAATTGGAAAAGGTGCACACAGCCGATGTTGCTTTTGGCGATGAAGACCTTCTCCTCGGGACGTGAGAACACAATCGTCCCCTTTATGTCTCAGGATACTGCCATGACATAAAGATAAGTAAAATCTTGGTCGATAACGGATCGTCTGTTAATCTACTCAATGTGCGGGTGTTAAAGAAAATCTGCATGAGTGTCCAACACCTCGCCCGAGACAAGATCACCATCTCCGGGTTCGATTCCCAATCATCAAAAACTCTTGGATCTGTGATAATGACGCTACGCTTCGGGCTGCTCGTCACAGATATTAAATTCCACGTCATAGATGCCAATACATGCTACAATACTCTGCTCGGCCGACCATGGTTACACGAGTACAATATCATCCCTTCTACACAGCATCAGTGTATGAAATATTGCAGGGATGGTCTCGAGTACACTGTGGCAGGAGAATTGAATCCGTTTTCCGAAAACGAAGTTCGCAAATATGAAGATGCCAAATACTTCTTACCGAGTTTCGAAAACACGGAAAGGTGTCACAAGCCGGAGAACAAAACTAACGCTACCATCCCTGTCTTCGGCAGTGATACTGAGGAGGAAGAGGGGATAATTTACTCGGGTCCGCCCCAATACACCAAGCCGGGACCATCCGCTCCTACGTTGACCTTTGGTAGTGATTCGGAGGATGAAGTCCTTGCTGTATTCTCTGCTCGGCCTTCAATACGAGCTTCCGCTGACGAAGAGCAAAGTCTGCAAGTAGCCATGGTGCTGCCTAAACATTATAAAGAACTGGACGCACTCAACACCGACAGTGTAGAGGAGTTGCGGACGAAGTGCTTCCTATTCTTACTTTAGGAAGAACATACTAAACTGCATAAAGGGGACGCGAAAAGGCGAAAGGGTAATTCTATTCTACCGCTCTGAAGAAAACAAAGTGGAGAAAGAAATTTGGCACGGAGCAGATCCAATGCTGAACAGGCTTCAACCCATTCGTCTACCTAGATATTGTACAGAAGGCTTGAAGAGGCTGTTGAAGCGCCAAGGGATACCCTTCAAAAAGACCGTTAGAAATGCCAAATTCTATGACAGAGTCTGGAACGTTCCCGGAACTCAGCACAAGCTGCCCAGTGGGAGGATGGAGACGATCGGGCTAGCATACGTTCACTCCAAGAAACGAGAGCTGCTCCGTGACTGTTACATCGTGCAAGACTTCAATGAAGAAGCAGATGCTCAACAGGAGGACGCTAATCCTGAACCAGTAAAATTTCCTGATGTAATAGTGCCCAGTCCGTCGTTTGAAGAACAAATGGACAGACTTATAAGGGAAGCTGGTCAGAAAGTCCGAGATGATCACAACCGTGAAATGGCAATCTACGAGAAAGCCAAAACGCAACGCCTCCTTCAACAGGCCGTGAAAGACGAAAATGTCGCCCCATGTCAACCTGTTATAAAAAAGGCTCAACGCGGAGGCAGAAACAAGTCGAAAGGCCAAAGGAGCGTTCAACGGCAACAAAGTGGGGTAAGAAGCCACGCAAACAGGAGTCGAGCATTATTGAGCCATCCCTCATGAAGAAAATGGGTCGAGCGTACTCGTTTCCCCGGGACAAAACGAAGAAGATTCTTGATCTTGCTCTAAAACATCAAATGCTTACACTACCGGAGTCCAAGCACCCCGAACGAGCAGGTGAAGTCTCTGACCCAAATTATTGCTCTTACCATCGAGCAATAGGGCATCCTCTTGAAGACTGCTTCACTTTTAAGAATTGGGTCGAAGATCAGTATCAGCTCGGCAAATTCGCTCTGTCTGACAACTGGAGGGTAGCGCCGCCACAGAAGCACGAACCCAAAGCCATAAGAACAGAGTCAACTCCATATTGGGATTGGAAGCGGATTCGCACCTGTCACATGATAACAATATTAAAAGAAAAGCCTGAAAACGTAGACAGCCTTCCTTGGTGTTTCGAGAACAACAATGATGAGGTCATCTCAGAATTTCCGCCAGCTCCGAAAGAACTGGAGGATGGAATACATACCACTGCAGATAACCTCAAGAAAATTGAGTTGGGAATGGAGAACGATACGCGACCAACGTTCGTCAGTGAGCTGCTCTCTGAACAGAAGGCGGCTGCGTTAAAAGACGTCCTTATACAGAATAGAGATTGCTTCGCATGGAACTATTCTGAAATGCCGGGATTGGATCCAGAAGTTGCTGTACACAAATTGGCGATATCCCTGGATATCAAGCCAGTCAAACAGGCGCCGAGAAGAATGCGGCTCGAGCTTGAGATGAGCATCAAAGCCGAGGTCAAAAAGCTAATCGACTCTGGCTTTATCCAGGAGGTTCAATATCCTGAATGGATCGCCAACATCGTCCCGGTGATGAAGAAAAATGGGACGGTGCGCATATACGTGGATTTTCGGGATCTCAATAAAGCCTGCCCGAAGGATGATTTCCCAGTACCAGTCATCGAACTGATGATAGACAATACGTCCACGCATGAGGTTTTCTCCTTCATGGACGGCTCATCAGGGTATAATCAAATAAAGATGCATCCTGAAGACCAGAAACATACGGCTTTCCGGACTCCTTAGGGAATATTTTGTTACAAGGTAATGCCCTTTGGTCTAAAGAACGCTGGTGCCACCTATCAAAGGGCTATGACGAAGATTTTCAATGACCTTACACATGAAATCGTCGAGTACTATATCCATGACCTCGTGGTTAAGAGCAAATCATATGAGGAACATCTCGAGCATCTAAAGACTGTATTTTGACGCCTTCGACAATACAATTTAAAGATGAACCCCCTCAAGTGTACATTCGGAGTTTCTTCGGGCAAATTCCTAGGATTCATCGTCCGACACCGAGGTATTGAAATAGATCCATCCAAGATCAAGGCGATTATGGAAATGCCTCCACCGAGAACTCTTAAATAGCTGCGGTCTCTCCAAGAAAAGCTCGCATATATTTGGCGATTTATAGCCAACCTCTCTGGCAAGTGTCGCCCTTACAGTCACCTGATGAAGAAGGGAACTCCATTCGTTTGGGATCACAAATGCCAAGGCGCACTGGACGAGATCAAGCAGTACCTGCAGAACTCTCCAGTGTTGGCTGCTCCGGTTAAGGGAAAGCCTCTCATTCTTTATTCAACCGCCCTCGAAGGTTCTTTAGGCGCATTATGGGCGCAAGAAAATGATCAAGGGAAAGAAAGAGCACTCTACTATTTGAGTCGAGTTCTTCTGAGGGCAGAAAGCAATTACTCCCCCATTGAAAAACACTGCTTAGCGTTGATCTTCGCGATAACAAAGCTCAGGCACTATGCGTTGGCACACGAAGTCCGTCTCATATCGAAGGTGGACCCTCTTAAATATTTAATGTCAAAAGCCATACTGACAGGTCGACTCGCTAAATGGGCTCTGCTCTTGATGGAGTTCTCAATAACCTATCAGCCTCTCAAAGCAGTGAAAGGCCAGGCCATCGCCGACTTCCTCGCTGAACACCCGATACCTGCCGATTCTCCTCTGAATTGCGATTTGCCAGACGAACATGCGTTTGACGCGATCGACAATGGTGATACCCGATGGGAGCTTTATTTTGATGGAGCGTCCTCCATGAAAAAGCGCAAACAAAGTACGCCAATGATCAAATCGGGGGTAGGCCTTATCTTCGTGACCCCACAAAGAGGGATAATGCGCTTCGCTTTCTCCTTAACAGAGCCGAGGACGAACAACGAAGTCGAATACGAAGCTTTGTTAGCAGGCCTCGAGATCGCCATCGACATGGGAATTGAAAACCTCCTCATATACGGAGATTTCAACTGGTCGTTAGTCAAGTAAACGGCGACTACCAAACGTGCAAACCGGAGTTGGTAAAATACGGTTAAAAGGTGCAACAACCATTGACCCAAATTCCCTCCTATACTTTGGAAAGCATACCACGCGCGGAAAATAGCAAAGCGGACATGTTAGCTAAGCTCACTAAAGAACTGGCTGATGAGAACCTCGATGACGTCAGAATCGTGGTACAAAGCCGTCGAGTGCTCGCCCCAGCGGAAACATCTCTGAAATCATCCGAGGAAAAGTGAGCGACTAAGCAGGCGACCTTACAAATAAAAAATCATGAGAAGGTTGAGGATTGGAGGGATGTCTTTATAGACAACTTTAAGTCCCACCGAATGCCCGAAGATGCGTCCGCAAGATATCAGCTCATGAAACGAGCTCTGTCTTTCGTCTTCGTCAATGATACTCTGTACAAGAGGTCATTCGATTCTCTGTGGCTGAGATGCTTAGGACCTGACGAAGCAGAAAGAGTCGTTCAGGAAGTTCATGACGGAATCTGTGGTTCTCACCAAGCGGGCCCAAAGATGAAGTTGAAAATCAAACGGAAGGGCTACTACTGGCCCACGATGATTCAGGATTGCCTTGAATATGCGAAGCAATGTCACTCATTCCAAATTCATTGGGACTTCATCCATCAGCATCCAAATCCACTAAATCCAACAGAGGCTAGCTGGCCATTCGAAATGTGGGGAACTGACATAGTCGGCCCCATCGAACCAGCATCGTCCAGGGGACATCGTTTCATCCTGGCGACGACTGATTACTTCTCCAAATGGGCAGAAGCAGTACCGTTAAGGGAGGTGAAGACGGAGAATATCCTCCATTTCTTCAAGACGCATGTCATATATCGGTTTGGAACGCCGAGACGGATCATCTCCGATAACGGGCCAGCCTACAGAAGCCATAAGATCAGTCGCTTCGCACAGCAGCATAATATAGACTGGAGATATTCCTCAGTTTATAATCCGCGAGCTAATGGTTTAGCCGAAGACTTTAATAAAACCTTGACAAAGATCATTAAAAAGACGGTATCCCGAAATAAGAAAGACTGGCACGAGAGACTACAAGAGGCTCTTTGGGCGTATCGAACTACGTTCAAGACAGCCATGAACACAACGCCATATGCGTTGGTATTCGGTACCGAGGCAGTACTCCCCCTCGAGATAGAGTTACCTTCTCTGCGAGTGGCAGTCCATTACAAGCTGACGAATGAAGAAAATGCTCACCTTCAGCTTGAGGAGCTTGACGCCCTTGAAGAAACACGGTTCATAGCGCAACAAAATCTGGAAGCTTATAAAGCAAAGATGACGCGCTCATATGAAAGATTGGCCTAATCAAGGACATTACGCCAAGGCGAACTCATGCTAGTGGTCAAAAGGCCTATGATCCCCAATCGCGCCAAGCGGAGAAAATTCGAGCCAAATTATGAAGGCCCATACATCATAGATAAGGTCTACCAGGGTGAGGCCTATCTACTTATGGATATGCACGGTGAAAGGCCTTTCAGGCCAATAAATGGTCGCTTCTTAAAGAAATACTACACTTAATGAGCCACGGCCTAAGTCAATGATAGATGACGACGACTATGTCCTCTCGCTATCTTCCTAAGCTCAAACTTTATAAGCAGTAGCCAGCCTTCTCCATAGCGGACCGAAATGTCCTTAAACTAATAGCGGACCGGAACGTCCTTAAACTACTACCGCAGCATCCTTAGGCTGACGAGGTAAAATATATATATATATATATATATATATAAAATAATAATATAAAAAAACGGTATGTCCATAAGCAAAAAGGGCACGGATGAAAACCCAAAAGGGCTCCGTGAGTAAAAACAGCAGGGCTACCGGCGAGTGTTCGTGAAAACCCGAAAGGGCGCGACCTCGTAAAAAAAAAGTGAAGAAAATAAAAGGGATAAAAAAAACGGTAAGTCCATAAGCAAAATGGGCACGGATGAAAACCTGAAAGGGCTCCGTGAATAAAAACAGCAGGACTACCGGCGAGTGTTTATGAAAACCCGAAAGGGCGCAACCTCGTTAAAAAACACTTATAGGGTCCTCTCGACCCTGTAAGGAGAAACCACCCGCGTGAAATCCTTACGACTCACAAGGGAGCAACACACTTAGGGATCCCCACGATCCCTAAGGAGAAAATACACTTGCGAGATCCTCACGACTCGTAAGAAGAACTCTCTTATAGGACCCTCACGGCTCATAAGATTTGAAAGTCTTAGGTTACAGAGACCTAACCCTGTGCTTAAGCAAACCCTCCCACAATATTACATATTGCCCTGCAAGTGGCTCAATACTGACCCTTGTATACAATCCACGGGCGCGAATAAACATTTCCCTAATCAAGTCCCATCCGAGACTGGGGATATGTTCGCAAGGTGAACAATCCTTGTAAATCCTCTCGATTTATGGGGAGAAAACCCTCCTGTAAGATCCTTACGACTTACAGAGGAACAAACACTTAGGAATCCTCACGATTCTTAAGGAGAAAATACACCTACAAGATCCTTACGACTTGTAGGGAGAAATAACTTTGTGGGACCCTTACGGCTCATGAAGTCAAAAGTCTTAGTCGACAGGACCCTAACCCTGGTCGCTAAGCCACCTTTGTTCGACTTCGACAGAGGCAGATGATGATTCGCTCCCGGTAATATCCCAGTTGTAGCGATGCTGATGCCGAAACCGGTGTCCAATGTCAGGTTTACGGCGAAAAGCCAGTAGGTCGCACATGCATATGAAATAGCCGAAATGATGGGGCAACTTGCAATAAAAAAAGCAGCAAGTAAAATGTATGCATGCAAAATAGCCGAAATGACTGGGCAACTCGCAATAAAAAGCAGCGAGTAAAAATAAAATAAACAGCCAAAATGATTGGGCACCGCGAAAAATAGCCGAAATGATTGGGCAATCGCGACCTTCGCGATATAAAAGCTGAAATGATAGAGCACCGCAGAAAAAAAAAGAAGAAATGATAAAACTTTGGCCCTACAGTTAAGATCACGTCGATCCCTGTATACAATCCAAGGGCACAAAACAAAAAGGGAACCATGCTTTCCCAACAGGCTCCCCCAGAAAACGAAGCCAGATCCCGATGATCCATCCCAACTCCGAAGAAAAACTGATGCGCGTCGACTCGTCGATCAACCAGTGTCTCCACGGGAAATTCTCGATCCGTATCAACACCAAGGAAACAAATAATCCTTTGCGCTAAGGAAACAAATAATCCTTAGCAAACCCTTCAACTCAAGGAGACAAATTATCCTTGACGAGAGCCTCCTGATGCGCGTCGACTCGCCGAGCAACCAGTGTCTCCGCGGGAAATTCTCGATCCATGTCAACACCAAGGAAACAAATAATCCTTGGCGCTAAGAAAACAAATAATTCTTAGCAAATCCTTCAACTCAAGGAGATAAATAATCCTTGACGAGAGCCTTCTGATGCGCGTCGACTCGCCGAGCAACCAGTGTCTCCGCGGGAAATTCTCGATCCGTGTCAACACCAAGAAAATAAATAATCCTTGGCGCTAAGAAAACAAATAATCCTTAGCAAACCCTTCAACTCAAGGAGACAAATAATCCTTGACAAGAGCCTTCTGATGCGCGTCGACTCGCCGAGCAAACAGTGTCTCCACGGGAAATTCTCGATCCGTGTCAACACCAAGGAAACAAATAATCCTTAACGCTAAAGAAACAAATAATCCTTAGCAAACCCTTCAACTCAAGGAGACAAATAATCCTTGACGAGAGCCTCCTGATCCGCGTCGACTCGCCGAGCAACCAGTGTCTCCGCGGGAAATTCTCGATCCGTGTCAACACCAAGGAAACAAATAATGTAATAACTCCAATTTTTGTATACATAAATTTGAGTTAAATTTGAAGTATACATGGAGTATTTAATGTTGCTGATAACACTTTAAGTATCTATTTCCCTACAATAATTACAAGAAGGAGCTTGTAGCTCATTGGTAACACCTTACACTGCTGAACCAAGCCACCAGAGCTCGAATCGCATACCCCACATTATTTTTAGTTTATTTTTCTTTAAAAATCCTTGGAAGCCCAACAGTTCACATGCCATAACTCCCAAATGTTGAACTGAACCCTAAAAACGGAGTATGCCAAAGTCTACGTCGGAGAACCCCACACCCGACCATGGCCGAACCCGGCCGGGATCGGCCAACTCGGCCGGCCGGGGTCCCAACAGCAAAGTTGTGGCTTTTGGTATTCTAAAACCCCCTGTTAACTCCAATTTATTTAATCAGCTCCAGAATTTTTATTACATCCTATTTAATACAAAATTTTAATGATTTTCTTTACATTTTTACAAATTTTTTAAATATATAAAACCCTTCACCTACCCTATAAATAGACCCCTACCCCCTACCTTCTCATTCCAAAAACCATAGAATTACTCTCTTGAAAATTCTACAAGAAAGTGTGCTTTGAAACCGAGTTCACGGCGAAACGCTGACGGATTCCGGCGACATGCTTTGAAGCAACCGGCGACGAAACCACACCTCGGCCTTTCTCCCTAGTTCCTCTTTACTCTTTAGAAGAGTTTGAAATCCGTAAGTCCCGTTCTTCTCTCCTTTCTATTTTTAAAAATACGACTTTTTAGAACCCGACGGAAATCGGAACAAACCGATTTCCGATTTGGTTTTTCTACAAAATCCCACTTGTCACCTAATCCATAATACCTAAACATATCCATGATGACTACTAATCACATAAAAATCAATTTAAACAAAGTTTCTCACATGAAATGATAACTTTCTTGTAATATCGTATTTTTTTCATAAAAATACCATAATGTTTATTTTTTCTAATTCTAATCAATTCCCTCATTCCTAAACATGTTCATCTTGATAAAAAAAAACTTGTAAAAATCAATTTGAATGAGTTTTCACGCATGAAATGATAACGTTTTCAAATACCGTATTCATACACTTAAATACCCTTATGTTTAATTTAACATGTTTAACCTCTAAACTTCACTAAACCTTAAAATAAGTCATGAGGTAATGACCTACCTCTACACACACACAAATATAACCTTAATTGATATCGTTAAAAATTTAGAATACGAAAATACAAGACTTTTTGCAAAAATACCATATTCTTTATAACCTTTTCTAAAAGTTTTAAGTTGTACACAATTCTAAAACAAAATCTTTTAAAATGAAATTACAATATATCATGGATATCGATCGTTTATCTAAACCTGACTTTGTGGTGTCTAGGCAAGTGTGTCTAGGCTAGTAGTTTTTAATTAGGCCCACTACTGTGGTTCCTTCCCACTTACCTGACACTTACCTGGCCGCAATTGGCGGTGAAGAGGCGATTTGAGCCTTCTAATGACTTATCGTTTAGACCTTATAAATAGGCTAGTTGGCTTAGGAAACCCTAGAAACTAAAATACGGAAAACTATACCTTTTTACGAATAAATACCTTATATTTATAAAACCGTTTTTCTAAATGAATAGTATTTATAAAATCTTTGCAAAGCGCCACTACAACCCACCTTTGGGGAACCTGTTAGGGATAGTACGGTTCATCGTGCACCCGCGGGTTAGTAGTGCGAGATTCAGACCTCCGCAAGGAGCATTCGGTCTCGAAAGGTTTAAAATACGACATTTAAGAAAAATGAGATTTTGGAAAATAAAATATTTATTTAAAATTATTCTTGTATTAATATATATATATATTTATCATTTAAACAACTATTTTATTATAAGATAAGTTTCCATTATTTTTTTAAAATTACAAGATTAAAAGTTACATTAAAATACCATGAATTTCAAATAAATCAATTAATACTTTTATTAGGATATATTCACTAGAATAACACAAATAAAATTCACACTCATTATAACTATAAAGACGAATAAATAAATACTTAAGGTGTATCTTGAAAACTATACAATAGTAATTTTTACATAAAACCCCCTCAAGTTTTATAAATTACAATAAGGCCCCTAACAATTATGGAACTTCAAATTACCTTTCTTTTAGTCTGACTCGGGTTAGAGTCTGACTATTTCTGACTTGAATATGATTCAAGTCAATCTATATTCTTTATATTCCAACTCAATATGAATACATGAATCTCTGAATCCAGTTAACAATCTATTCATTTTGACTGAATCAAACCATGGATATACATCCATTATCCTGTTATTTCATTTACCTGATTATGCAGTTACAACATGTTTACCGATATCATGGTTTTGGTCTGTCACCCAACTTACACAATACAATACAACAATAATGTTAAAACACTACGGGGTTTAAGGGGTAGATTGGTACGGAAGGTGTTAAAGGTGGCACGAGGTGGTCAGATTAAGACACCTAACCTGAATCCCATTGCTGTTGTACTGTGGTATAACGGTTCCTTATACTTTCCATTTGCCCTGGTCTCTAGCATATAGAGACCCCCTCGTATACACTGGTATCCTTCTGTACCAAGTTACAAACAACAACGTTAACATAACATTACAATAACAGCTTACACTTTAAAAAAATGTATCTTCTTATTCTGTCTTCTCTACTTCCCTCTCACCTTTGGGACTTACCGAGCGATCTGTTCACTGACGACATTCTGTTTCTTTCTTCTTTGAATGTCGTCAGGTGACCTGGACCTGGCAGAAGTTGAGCCAACCCAAGAAGACTTGGAGCAATTTGCCGAAAACCCTGCAGTATAATTTCCTTGTACACTTTTATTTTCAGTACTTTCCATTTCCTGTTATGCCACTGTTTAGGCACCTTTATTTCAGTTGTATTTTCCTTTCCATGTATTGTACAAAGAATGTTAATAAATAAAAGTTGATGTTCTTTTTACACTCTTGTCTCTTGTGTATTTATTTTATATTGCTTAGCTACGCTTAGCGTATGTACTTCTGAGTACATACGTAGCGGATCTCGCCGTGCCCCCTTCGCCGTACACTGGGAAGCGGGGCGTGACAAATAATCCTTGGCGCTAAGGAAACAAATAATCCTTAGCAAACCCTTCAACTCAAGGAGACAAATAATCCTTGACGAGAGCCTCCTGATGTGCGTCGACTCGCCGAGCAACCAGTGCCTCCACGGGAAATTCTCGATCCATGTCAACACCAAGGAAACAAATAATTCTTGGCGCTAAGGAAACAAATAATCCTTAGCAAATTCTTCAACTCAAGGAGACAAATAATCCTTGACGAGAGCCTCCTGATGCGCATCGACTCGCAGAGCAACCAGTGTCTCCGTGGGAAATTCTCGATCCGTGTCAACACCAAGGAAACAAATAATCCTTGGCACTAAAGAAACAAATAATCCTTAGCAAACCCTTCAACTCAAGGAGACAAATAATCCTTGACGATAGCCTCCTGATTCGCGTCGGCTCGCAGAGAAACCAGTGTCTTCGCGGGAAATTCCCGATTCGTCTCAACTTGCAAGATGGAGCCTCAGGCAGCAGGGATTAAAAAGCTTGCTTCCTGAACAATGGGACCCTGCAAGTCGATCTAAAACGATCTCTTACATACTATTCACGGGTCTCGCTCTCCAAAGTCGAGTTTCGATAAGGAGGGAAACAACCGCTTACGGGTCCTCTCGACTCATAAGAGGGAAAAATTCTCTTATAGGATCCTTACGACTTATAAGAGAAAACCACACTTAGGAATCCTCACGACTCCTAAGGAGAAAAACCCACCTACGAGATCCTCTCGATCCGTAGGGAGAAAAGTTTCTATGAGACCCTCACGGCTCATAGAGTTGAAAAGTCTTAGGCGGCAGATCTGAACCTGCGGCCTAAGCCATCGCTATCTCTTGGAGAAATTAAGTTTATCAAGATAGCATGCTGATAAGAAGCAAAGCAACAGAAAGAGCATCTGATTTACATTTGATCAAGCGTTCAAGACACATTCATTCATGCATGGGCAAAAAGACTCAGGATAAAAGATATATAATAAAGACAAGCTGGGATAAAAAAAATTCCATTAATATTGCCCGAAGTTCTTACAGTCATAAAAGCAATAAACGAAAGTTATAATGGAATAACCTCAGATCCAGGGCATGGATTGAGGAATTCAAAAGCGACCCTATCTATGACTTTCCAAGCCTCGTGGACCATCCTAGTGTGCTTTCTTTCACAGGCACAAGCGTCAGGGTCCCCCCTGATATCTTCCACCCTCCGATAAGCAGCGAGTATGGCAGACTGCTGAAAGACCTCGTGCAAGAGATCGATAAGACTGTCTCGCCGTCTCTTTGAGATAAAGTTCAACAGGTACACCGAGTGCACTTTGTCCTCAGCGGCATCCAGCGCCCTAAGCGACACACCGGAACAGAATAGGGGAAGCGCTTCCCAGATGGCTCCCATGATAAGCTTAAGAAGAGAGGAACGCTGGCGAAGCAAAGGACCGTTGTACGCGTCGAAGCGGCTCATGATTTCAGCACACTCCGCGTTTGTGAACTCTCGATTTTGAGAGCGGCCAAGTCGGCGTATGTCCCCGTAAGAGATGATCTCGTTAAGAGCATACATATGGGCGTCTATTGTTCCTGTGAAAGAAGATTAGCGAAATTAGCAGACCGACTGATTAGGAAAATTCTTGTTAAAAAAAATGAGCACAGAGAGTTAAATTCCTCGAGAGCAGGGCTCTGCAAACAGGAGTGACTACCAAAATCCTAATAAGGGGAATTTAAATAAATCCCCCGAGAACTCTAAGATTGTTACTATTAAAAGATGATATAATCCATTGGATACAAAACTCCATTTTTAGTTTGCATTCTCCATATTCAAACTCTTAAGAGTACATCATTTTCTTAGATCAAAGATCTATGTTTTGCCAAAGATGCAAGGGTCTGTTCATGGGTTAAGAAACCCTGAAACAGATTCTTAAGAGCAAGGCTCTATTTGGTGAAACACCAGAGGGTTTCTCTTTAGATCAAAGATCTATGCGAGCAAAGCTCTATTAATTAAAATTGATTTAATTTAAGACTAATTCTTACTTAAATGGTTTCTCTTAAAGAAAATTTAACTCTGAAAGTTCTTGAAGACAAGAGCAAAGCTCTGAAGTTTCTGAAAATGAGGATTTTAAAGATGACAATCATCTGTGCAGGACCAAAGGTCCTATTTATAGGCATCAAGTGCCCTTTCAACTTCCAAAGTTGCCGCAATGGTTGGAATTCCGCCACCGTTGCGCTCACGTTTAGGGCCATGTAAGCGCAACGGTGGTGGGGCATTTGTTTACCCCAATCAAAGCAAAGCACTGTTCAAATTCCGAAGCGGGAGATGAAGCAACGCTTCATCTTCCCCCAATCAGAAGCAAAGCTTTGCTTTGAAAATTTAAACTTCAATAAATGAAGAAACGTTTCAGATCCTCTGCGCTGCGCGCAACGCGCCACATGTTTAGCGCAGATGCCTCAGCACAGCGCCCAAGGCAGCGCGCTCAATCAGAGCAAAGCTCTGTTAAAAAAACAAAATAAAAGCAAAGCTTCAGTTGCGCAAGCGCTGCGCTACGCGACACGTGTCAACGAAGTCGCTTTTGCGCAAGCGCTGCGCTGCGCGACACGTGTCAGCGCAGTTGCGCAAGCGCGACACGTGTCGGCGCAGTTGCGCAAGCGCGACACGTGTCGGCGCAGTTGCGCAAGCGCAACTGCGCTGCGCTGTGCGCTGCGTGACACGTGTCACGCGCTAGGGCATCTGTGCCAAACAGAATTAAAATTCTAAGAAATCTTTCTGTTCTTGTTAAAACAAGAAGATTTTCTTCTATAAAACAGAAGCCCTTGGATCAAAGATCCAACGGTGGGGAAAATCCACCAAATCACTCAGAAAGATCTCTTTAACTAATTTATGGGCACTATAAAAAGGACCCCAGACCCTAATTCAAAGGGCATGAACATTTTCGGAGGAAAAAAAGAGAACTCTGAAGAACTCCTCAAGAACAAAAAGGTAAAACCCTTTAGAAAAAGATAAAGTTCTCTTATGAACAGATCGTAGATCTAAAAAACAAGATCAATGATCTTTAATAAAAACAAAGAAAAAATAATAAAATAGCGCTTTGCACTTTTTATGAACCCTTGGTTCTCTGAGATAAGAAAGGTAAGAAAAACTTATTTTTCTTTAGAGCAAGAAATCAAATAGTGCTTTGCACTTCTGTCCTTGAATCTAAAAGATTTTTAGTGCTTTGCACTTCCAAACTACGTTGTTGCGCTCTTGGGAAAGCGCCACGTGTCAGCAGCGCAAGCGCAGCGCACTTGCGCAGCGCACTGCGCTTGCATGACACGTGTCATCACCACAAGCGCTTGCGCTCCCTGATTGGCGCAAAACGCCTGACAAATGCAATGCATTTCTTAAAGGGCCAGGCCCAAATCAAAAAGACCAACAGGCCAAAATAAATTGCAAAGCAATAAAAAAGGGCAGAGCCCAAACAAAATGGATGCCCTGCATCATTTATAAAAGGGCAGAGCCTAGTCCAAACAAAAATAGAAAATAATGCAAGTGTTGAATATTTTTTAACTGGACTTAGCCCAGTCATGGCCATAAGTCCTCAAATTAAATTGACTGAGCCAGCCTGCTCCCTAAATCAATTTACCTCCGGTTCGAGGGTACATCTCCGAACTCCTTTGACACCTATCGTTGTAATTCCTCAACGACGTCAGAGAGGTGACGGGTCCCAACGACCACACATCAATATGGACTGCGGGGTCCTTAAACTCGTGGACCGAGACGTCCCTAAACTGGCGATGGAGCACCACGTCCCTAAACTGGAACATGGACCTATGGACCACTACGTCCCTAAACTGGAACAATAGAGCCTCCAAATGCTCTTTTACCGGATCTAAATGATCCCGTTTAAGTTGATCTTAGCCCCAAACACGGCTAACGTATTCTTAAACATTCAAATGGACTATAAAACTCTAAATCGACTTT
Organism: Agapanthus africanus; assembly: GCA_030015575.1. Classification (NCBI taxonomy): domain Eukaryota; kingdom Viridiplantae; phylum Streptophyta; class Magnoliopsida; order Asparagales; family Amaryllidaceae; genus Agapanthus; species Agapanthus africanus. The sequence continues at coordinate 602,192,652 of JASDDO010000031.1, read as the reverse complement.
GGTTCAAGGGTACATCTCTGAACTCCTCTGACACCGATCGTTGTAATGTTTCAACGACGTCAGAGAGGCGAAGAGTCCCAACGGTCATATATTAAATGGATCACCACGTTAAGTTGATCTTACTCTCAAATTAGACTAACGTATCCTTAACGAATGTTTAAGTTGATCTTAGCCTCAATGCGGCTAACGTATCCTTAAATTAAAAACACCAAACCCAAATCTAAGTAAATACGGATTTGGACTAATCCACGTCCTACGGGCGACGGCATTACTCAGTCTCCGTATACAATCCACGGGCAACCACAAACAAAACAAACACACATGACACGAAGTGAAATTCTGGAGAAGGAGAAAGTGGCTGCCGCGACACGGTAGCGTAATTAACTGCAAGGGCTTGTGCCTGCAGGGAAGAGCGTCCTCACAATCAAAAAACCCCTCTAGCGAGGGGGAATCTGACAAAGTCTGCTATATCGGCCGCATCCGTCTAAACCTCCGATACACGGTGCCATAAATCAACTTGGCATCTTCGGAGAGGTGGACGGATAAAACCATATAGCATCTGCCCCGAATCTCAGGCAAGGCGTACGTACGTCGTCTCCGCCGCCATTCGGAGGGGAACAGCCATGGTAAGTAGGATCTGGATGGACTTAACATAGCTTTGAAAGTCTCAACTTTTCCATGTACACCAAGTAATCTTCTCAAGATATACTTGCTCCTGATGGGGTTTTAACCCTTCAGATAAAGCAACCAAATTCCATACTTTGTTGGTGTATAAGGATTCCATCTCAGATCACTAAGCATCCAGCCATTCTTACAGAGTCCCCACTCCTGATGGCCTGCTCGAAACTAGTTGGGTCATCATCTCATGATGCAATACTCGCTCCCACTATCATAGAGAAACCGAAGTACCTCTCAGGTGGATGAGGAACCTTACCAGATCGGCGGAGAGGCTGAGGTTCGTTGGAAACTATTGAATCCTCTGGTTCTACCAAATCATCAGCTGCAGTTTGTTTTAGCTGGAACTACTTCTAGTTCTACCTTATGACCACTAATTTTTTCATAAGAAATTCCCTTTCACAAAGGTGGCATGCTGAGAAACAAAAACACATTTTGTTCCCCGGTTTGGTAGAAGATATTCCCTTGCGAATGCTTGGGATATCCAACAAACTTCCATAAAACTGACCTTGCCTCGAGCTTGTCCTGATTTTGCTTTTAACATAGGCCAGACAATCCCAAATCTTAACATCTTTAAGAGATGGGCTCTTTCCATACCATATCATATATGGAGTGGTAGGCATCTGATTTGGTTGGAACCCTATTCAATAGGTATGCAATTTCTCATGTGCATAACCCCAAAAGAAAATAAGCAACCCAGTAGTACTCATTATAGAGCACGCCATACCACATAGGGTGAAATTGCTCCGTCCCGATACACCGACGTGCTGTGGTGCATGTGGAGGAGTAATGCTGAGAGAGAATCTCATTCTCCTTTAGAATAGTCCAGGAATTCCATGCTTAAGTATTCTCCTCCTTGATCTCATCAAAGGACATAATATTTATACCCGTTTTTGGTTCTCTACTTCTAACTTATATTCATTGAATTTCTCAAAAGTTCCATACTTGTGTTTCAACAGGAACATATGTCCGGATCTTGAAAGATAATCAGTGAATGTAATGAAGTACAAAGAACCGGTTCTAGCATATGTAGACAGGGGACTTTCATACATCAACATGTATCAATCCCAAGAGTTCACTAACTCTTTCTCTGTTTCTAATAAACGGAGCTGTGGTCATCTTATCTTTGTGACATGACTGGAAAGTTTTACTGGATGTAAATTCAAACTAATTTAAATATGCATCTTTATGTAACTTCAGCTAGTCGGGTCGCATTGATATGGCCTAGTTTACAATGCCTCAAGAAGGATTCGTTCATTTCTGAACTCTTCCTCTTGTGTGTGTTCTGTACATTAAGAACCGTGGTTTGATTTAGAACGTCTATACTTTTAGATAACGTGCCTGAACCGATCAACTCTTGATATAGGAAATGTTCAAAACATTATCCAACAATACAAAATTATATCTATCTTTACTAATAAAGAGATTGGTATGATGTTGTATATCAGGTTCGGTATCTAAAAATATTCGTTCAGAATCAATGTATTCTGGTAATACAGGGTGATAACTGCCAACAGACTTGGCTGCAACACTTGCATCATTTCCAACTCTTGAAACTTAGCAACCGTTCTCAGTTCTCTACCTATCTGTAGCCCATGTAATAAATTACATTAGCGGGATCCTGATCCGGTATCTCATACCCAGGACGTAAAGGATACTGAGAAACAGTTCTCGGTAATGAACATACCCGAAGATGATACATCAACATGCATTTTCTTCGTTTGGGCGGCATGGGAATTCTGGTAATCCCCTATTTCCTGCTCTGTCTTATAAAAATTATAAGTTGGAGTGGGACCAACGTTCCCTAGCACAGTAATAATTAAGGCGTGACATGGTCTCTACCTGGAGAAAGATAGAAGAAAACACTCAGCGTATGCTCTTACAAGATTAGATTGGTTATTAATATATCTAATCAGGATGTCTCCCACTATTTTAGTCAAATCTTCCTTCAAACCCTAAAAGGAAAGACTAAACGGGATTAATTATACTCTACAAGTCCACCAATCTTTCAGCCATGCCAGTGCCGGTACTTTGAGAGAGGTTTCCCGTGCTTTCGCATGGACCTAATTAAAGTAAACATCGTTTTCCCAGAGATATAACCCCGTTGACACCTTTCTAGACACCTACTTGATCGGCTAATTGTAATGTGTAAAACTCTCCCAGGAGTAACTCTTACTCGCAGCGGGTATCGGGATCTAACTATCTCATAGAAGGTATACAATCTCATTGCAAATTTCAACTGTTGAAATTCCCAATAATATTTTGCCCCTAGCAACTTATGACCTTGGCTAAGGTCAACAAATCATAAGCGCTAGCCAAGTTCAACCCGTCATTTCCCGATTGAATTAAACCCACCCGCACAACCCTTGGCTAAGGTCAATAAAGTCGCACGACTATCCTAACTCAATCACATCATATGCTTATACAGATAAGCACTAATTAGCTACCGCACACTACGCCTTGGCTAAGGTCAACAAACGTAGCACGAATACTAAGTAGTACTTATCTGAAATAACGAAGGGCTACGACAGGTTTTTAAGAAAACTCTTTGCGTAATGAACTTGATATCGTTGTAGAATCGAGTGATTTTAAATGGAATGTTTTTTAGGCCTTTTCTAGTTTTGCTAAAGAGGTCACTCCCGGTGAAGAGATCGTCGGCTCTTTCCTTATCGAATAAGGTACAGGATATTTCACAAATACCGCTGTGCAAAGTAAAACTATAGAAGCAATCAAAAGACAAACCGAGTGTGTAGCATCTGCTAGTTTCACTAAAGAGGTCACTTCCGGTGAAGGGATCTCGACTCTTTCCTTATCGAATAAGGTGTTGGATGTTCTACAAGGAACACCGCTATGCAAAGTAAGAACTAGAGGTACCAGTTTTTAAGACAAGTTTCTACAACATCTTTAGGTTTCTTTTAGTTTCATTAATCTCATTAATGAAGTCCCATTTTATTATGCTTCACAAGCATCACATTTGAAACGAAATCAACAATATATAATATATATCTCATATATATAATATAAACATTCATCTCAGGCTGTAATATGATCTCATCACAGAACATTGCAGCAGAAGATAACATATGAAATATTTGATATACTAGGATTTCCGTGTTTTATGCGAGCCTGTATAAAACGCAGATTCCATGGTCGCGATGAATAGCTAAACCCACATCCCTAGACCCCTACGAGAGCGGCAAGCGACACTGCCAATTCTAGGATTAGAAGACCCGGTCTCGACTCCTCGAGATGGTCTCCCACTGGACCCTAGAACCCAGTTACTTGTGCTCCCCGCATTAGGTCTACCTAATGCGGAAAAGTAAATAATATACAATGGTGACATCATCCTCAGCCCGGAACTGTCCCAATAAAAGAATATTACATACAATTGAATTTTACATGAATGAAAATGAAAAGCTCTCATCTCACATAAAACCCCCGGTGATTGAATGTAAATTCTCGACTTGGATGTAAAAGTCAAATCAAATAGTCTCCGGCAACGGAGCCATTTGATTGAACGGTAAACTTCGGATGTTTCGTATCGAATCAAAAATTTAAATTGACCGCAATCAAACTACGGTGTCATTTGTAGTTAATGAATGAGTGCGGATCGTCCACAGGGATCTCGAGATTCGTTTGTATTTTAATTCGTTCGAAATGAAATGTTAAGCAATAAGAAAACAAGATTCAAGATTGATTCGTATTCGTGTGTCACAATTCTCTATTAAAGAATCAAGAATCTATAAACAATCAAGAATCGAGATTTCAATGGTATTTTCCAAACAACAATCAAGAATGATAGAGAGGCTCGTAGGAATCGATAGGATCTTTAGATGTGTTGTAGTCTACAATATTTTGTATTCTTGTCCTTCGAAGAATTGATACTAGATCAATGGTTATCGACGAGAGTTAGGGTTTTCTTGATGAAATTAAGGTTTCATCTCTTAACCCTTGTTCTTTTGAGGATACCATTTATATTCTAGCCTCTAGCAATTTCAAGAAACGATCGGATCACCCCAATCTCGAGCGATGTTGATCAAGAAAGCATCGCATCGAATTGGGTTGTCGATTCTTGAACTTGCTAGGGTTTACAAACTCGTGGGATTCAAGAATTGATTACAAATTTGCTACATCATCATACTAAAGATCGTTTCGACTCCTTAACGAGCGGAGTTTTATTCACACATCACCACATAGACAATATTCAAGAATAGTAAAGATAACATGATGCGGAATTTAAAGAAAACAAGAATGGAGAAAATATCACCTTTTATTTAATCAACAATTTTCAATACATTCTTTCAAGATCTACAAGAAGAAAGAAATCGATCGTTGACTCGGCTTCGCTCGACTCCGTGGATCGTGGATCTACTCTTGATCTCTTGCCCGATGGAAGATCGGCTCGGCTCATAAAAGGGTTGAAGGAATCTTGCTTGGCTTGCACTCAAGATCTTGAATTGTGGTTGGATTTAGGGTTAGGGTTTCCTACAAGATTTCTCACTAATCTTGAGGAAGAAGAAGATGGAGAAAGAGAGAATGGCTAAAATCTAAGAGGTTGAATCTTTTCCTCTCTATGATAACATCATAAGATTTGTGAGTCTAGGGTCTTATTTATAGAACTTTCACAACCCTAGGTTTAGATTTGAATTGGACTTTCCCTCCCAAAGTTTGTTGACAAGTTTGTTGGGCTCTAGCTTAGGGTTTAAGCAAGGGTTTAGGAAAGTTCTAGAAGTATTAGGCTAGTTTAGGAGTTTGCTGATCTGGTGGAAGTATCTGGAATATTCTGGAAGTTTGTGTGCATTTCTGAGCAGTGGGAACTGAAACAGGAGTTTTGGTGAAATTTGAGGAGCTGAATCCCTTGATCCGCCGCGCAACCGCCGCATGAGGTGGGCTTTGGCCGCCCTTCCGCCGCGCATTGATGAGGTTGGGATCTGTACTTTCTTCTGTTGCTTGGTACTGATGTTTGGGCTTTACTCTGATGTTTAGAATTTCAGTTTCCCTTCTGTGTTGATACCAGATTTGAGTTGAGTGAGTTTACGAGCAATTGTAATGGTCGAGCGATGTAATGATCGAGCAAGCATCTCTTTTCCTGCATAGACTTCGAAACAGGGGTTGCAAGATATGGAAAATATGCAATGTAATGCAATGCAGTTAATTTCCCTAGGAATGCCGGTTTTAAGGTCGAATACATGTAATTTGATATTTTGCGACCGATTAGCTAATATGTGAATTATGAATACCGTTCACTTCTAAGTGTATGCAAATGTTAAGGAAATTGCCTGCTAAAATATACATTATTTTCGACTGATCAAATACCCCCAAACTTAATTTCGATCGTCTCGAGAGAATGTTTTATTAAAAAGAGAAGGAGAAAACAAAGAAAGAGAAAAACTAACTAGCACACTTTCTTAGGAAACACGATTGCACTGAGCACGTGCAACAAGCCTTTAAACCTCTAGGTGTCCCTAGTAGGAGGAGTGTTGTCTCCTGAGGGTTTTCAATGGATTGCACCCACAAAATCCAATAATAAAAGTAAGATCATGAATATTACATTTAAAGACAAGAATTGTAAAAGAAAAGCCTTGAAAATTAGGGTTTCCAACTAAGCTAGCTTTTCGGTTGTCATGAGCCCTATCTTAATGGTCATGAAAAAATGTTAGAAATCACGTCCTCCCTCAATAAAACATCGTCTTATTCTTCATTCCTATCTTTCTTCCAAACATCGATCATATCACCCTGCGTGTGTGTAAAGACATCCCTACACCCGGAGAATTCAATTCAAGCTATCATACCCTTGCCCATCAGCCTCAGTACTTCTTGGCAAACGAGATTGCTCACACACTTTCATGCGACCGTTAATACTTCTTGAGGTACTAACCGACCGATTACTAATGTGCTTGCTAACTTGGTGTATTTTCCTAGTCTTGCACCACCTTAGGCATAGCAGTGACTCCCAGACCAGTTGACCTTGGGGCACTAGGTGAAGAAGCACCCTTTTGCTATATATTTTTATTACCCTTGGTGATAACAAAACCAGTATCCATTTTTCTCACCACTTTAAAACATATTTTTCTTTTCATACTTTTGGCTTTAAGACAAGAGCATTTCAAGGTATCCTCTACTATCCCAGGCTTTAAGATGTGTGTAAGTGCGAATAGCAGGGTAGCAACGTTCAAAATGTTTGGCTTCCAGAATAGAAACTATTTTTCAGACTTATTTTTATCCTCAGATTAGTGACGTCCTTCATCTTACTAACCCTTGGGACAACGGCTCATAACTACTTATTACTAGTTCGTATAAGAAAACTTCTAATTTTCTCAGTTTTCTTAAATTTTTCTAATCTCATGGATGTAATTTTTCACTATCTAAACTTTCATTATCTTATTTATATACAAAAAAGTGTAAATATTAAAATTATTTTTATATTTGAAAATTTTTAAATTTTTATGGGTTTTGAAAATTTTTCAATTTTTATAGATTTTTAAAAGAAATGTTTTGTGCTTATGCAGATGATATGCAAATGATGCGAAAATAAGCACAAACCTCCCCCAAACTTGTTTTCAACGGTGTCCTCACTGTTGCCGACAGTTATACCTACAAAAATCTGTAAATCTGGGAGGAATTATTAGTGGGGGCGAAATATATAAGTGAAGAACTTCCCCCAAACTTGTTTTATTTACTCACCTTCATTTAAAATATGATACAATTATATACTGGACATGAAAGTGAGACGGAGGAATTTTAATCAAAATAAACTGGCTCTTGTAAGAACAAGAGCTCCTCCGTGGGGTCAGTGAAAAAATACGGCTTTAATCTATGTCCAATTATTTTGAAAACAGTGCCGTTTTTAACATTTTCAATATCTACTGCCCCGTGCGGGTATACAGACCGCACAACAAAAGGTTCCTTCCAACGAGATCGGAGCTTACCCGCATGAAGGTGTAATCGTGAATCATAAAGAAGGACTTGTTGACCAGGTAAAAATGTTTTCCTTACAATGTTTTTATCGTGAAAAACCTTAGTCCTATTCTTTGTGATTACAGCATTATCATAAGCTTCATCGCGGAGTTCGCTTAGCTCGTTAAGTTGCAGCTTCCGAAAGTTGCAAGCAAGGTTTAGATCAAAATTAATTTCCTTTATAGCCCACAATGCTTTATGTTCTATCTCAACAAGTAGATGACATGCTTTACCAAACACTATCCTATATGGAGACATTCCTAGGTCGGTCTTATATGCAGTCCTGAATGCCCAAAGAGCATCCGTCAATTTGGTCGACCAGTCTTTTCTATTTTTAGCAACAGTTTTCTCCAGGATAAGTTTGATTTGTCTGTTTGAGATCTCAGCCTGCCCGCTTGTTTGTGGGTGATAGGGTGTAGAAAGACGGTGGTTGATTGAATATTTCCGCATCAGAGTCTCGAAAGATCTGTTGCAGAAGTGTGTCCCATTATCGCTAATAATAGCGCGTGGGTGTCCAAATCGCGAGAAGATATTCTCTTTCAAGAACTTAATGACAACTTTCTTGTCATTAGTGCGACTTGGAATGGCTTCTACCCACTTGGAGACATAATCAACCGCCAGCAATATGTACAGATTCCCAAAGGAGTTGGGAAAAGGACCCATGAAATCTATGCCCCAAACATCAAACATTTCAACAACCAGAATGGGTTGCTGAGGCATTTCATTCCTTTGGGATATTCTACCCGTATACTGACATTGTGTACAGGTTTTGCAATATTCAAATGCGTCCTTGAATAAGGTCGGCCAATAAAATCTAGATTGCAAAACCTTTTCCGCTGTTTTTCTAGGACCAAAGTGACCCCCACAGGCCTGATCATGACAAAATGAAAGAATACTCTTGAACTCTTCATTCGGGACACACCGGCGAATGATCTGATCAGGACAATATTTAAACAAATAAGGCTCGTCCCAATAATAGTGTTTTACTTGGGAAAGAAAGCGGTATTTGTCCTGTTTTGACCAATCGCTTGGTATAAGTCCCGTGGCATGAAAGTTCACAATATCCCTGAACCATGGTTCAGAGGATACGCTCAAGAGTTGTTCGTCAGGGAATGAGTCATTGATCGGTAGGGTCACAGGGGAAGAAACGATGCGTGAAAGGTGGTCAGCTACTACGTTTTCACATTCTTTCTTATCTTTGATAACAAGATCGAATTCTTGTAAAAGAAGGATCCAACGTATTAGTCGACCTTTGGCATCTTTCTTCGCCAGAAGATGTTTTAAAGCGGAATGATCAGTATATACAACAATAGGTGAGCCGATTAAGTAAGGCCTGAATTTCTCTAATGCGAATACAACTGCTAATAGTTCTTTCTCTGTGGTTGTATAATTGATTTGCGCATCATTCAGGGTCTTACTAGCATAGTAAATCACGTGTGGCATCTTTTCAATGTGTTGTCCAAGGACAGCACCTACTGCAAAATCAGATGCGTCACACATCAGCTCAAAAGGGTAGTCCCAATTTGGTGATGATAAAACGGGGGCTGAAGTGAGTGAGTGTTTAAGTGAGTCGAAAGCTGTCTCGCAATCCGAGTCAAAGTGGAAGGTCGTATCCTTGGCCAGGAGTAGTGTTAAAGGTCTAGCAATTTTGCTAAAGTCCTTTATGAATCTCCTATAAAAGCCAGCATGGCCAAGGAAAGAGCGAATATCTTTGACGCTTTTGGGATGAGGGAGGTTTTGAATGACATCTACTTTAGCTCTGTCAACCTCGATGCCTTTCTGTGAAATGACATGTCCAAGGACTATTCCTTCTTGGACCATAAAGTGGCATTTTTCCCAGTTTAAAGTCAAGTTCTTCTCTTTGCATCGAGTAAGAACAGCGTCAAGATTTGCTAGGCATTCAGAAAAAGAGTCTCCAAAAATCGAAAAGTCGTCCATAAAGATCTCCAGGAAATTCTCTACCATATCAGAGAATATCCCCATCATACACCGCTGAAAGGTAGCGGGAGCATTGCATAGCCCGAAGGGCATGCGACTGTAAGCAAAGGTACCAAAAGGACAGGTAAAAGTAGTTTTATCTTGATCCTTTTTGGCGATGGGGACCTGATTGTAGCCTGAGTAACCGTCCATGAAACAATAGTATTGTCGTCCCGCTAAGCGTTCCAGCATTTGATCAATAAATGGTAGAGGAAAATGATCTTTCCTCGTAGCAGCGTTGAGTTTCCTATAATCGATGCATACACGCCATCCAGTTTGGGTGCGTGTCTGAATCAACTCATTCGCTTCATTTGTGATAACTGTGATGCCGGATTTCTTAGGAACGACGTGTATAGGACTTACCCACTGGCTATCGGAGATCGGGTATATAATACCACTATCTAAGCATTTGACGATCTCTTTCATGACAGCTTCCTTCATGACGGGATTTAACCGTCTCTGTGGTTCTCGGGTCGGTCTGGCATCATCCATCACATGTATATGATGTTCAACTATCAAGGGACTGATCCCTTTGATGTCCGCCATGCTCCAACCAAACGCCTCTTTATTAGATCTTAATACCGATAAAAGTGCATTCTCTTGCTCTGATGCAAGAGAAGTGGATATTATAACCGGTAAAGTCTCGTTCTCACCAAGATATGCATATTTTAGGTGAGAAGGTAAGACCTTGAGATCTAATTCAGGCGGAGAAATGATCGAAGGAAGGATCATAGAATGATTTTTGGATTTACAAAGAAGCTCAGAGCCTGTGAAAGATACAAACTCGGGTGGAGAAAAGTCAGAAGTGCAGGACTCAAGTGTAAGTGAAGTGTCCTCACTAAGATCAAGTGTAAGATCAAGCAGAGATGTGCTAATGTCATCGAGATCAGTAAAGCAAAGTTCCTCGGCTCCACAACTTTCGGGAGCGATCTCATGGATAGAACACACATCTAAAATATGAGCACTAGGTTCTGATGGCTGACTCCCAACTCTGTAGATATTTAGTTCAATGGTCATATTTCCAAATGATAAATTCATTGAACCATTTCTACAGTTTATAACAGCGTTGGAAGTGGCAAGGAAAGGACGACCTAAGATCACCGGAATTTGGCCCCGGGGGTTTGCTACAGGATGTGTGTCGAGCACAATGAAGTCTACAGGGAAAACAAATTCCCCGAACTTTATCAACACATCCTCTAATTCACCCCTTAGTTTGGTGATAGATCGGTCCGCCATCTGGAGAGTACAATGAGCAGGTTTCAGCTCTCCAATTCCTAACTGCTCATAGACAGAATAAGGTAACAGGTTAACACTCGCGCCAAGGTCTAAAAGAGCACGATTTATGTTTTTACCCCCAATCGAAATCGATATTGTAGGACATCCTGGGTCCTTTCGTTTCTTTGGTAGCTGGGGAATAAAAGCAGTGCTGATATTATTAGCCATAAAGACCTTCTTTGGCACCTGAGTCTTCCTCTTCCTAGTGCACAAGTCCTTTAGAATTTTCGCATAAGCGGGGACTTGTTGAATCGCATTTAGGAGAGGGATATTGATGTTAACCTGTTTGAACATTTCTAAAATTTTCTCCATATGAGGACTCGTTCTGTTTGCCCTTAGCCGATTCGGGTAAGGTGCTTTCGCAATAAGCGCGGGGTCCATCATAGGAGAAGGAAAGGGGGGTAGACGAGATCCCAAAAGAGGTGTGGGGACCGTCTGTGGAGAACTATAAGGGTTGGGTGAAAGTGTTGAGCCTAAAGGGAACTGGAGAATAGGCTCGTGCGAAGGTGGTTTGGTAGAAGAAGAAGGATCAGAAGGAGAAGTGTGTGTATGTGGAAAGGTCTCAGCCGGGGTTTTGACATGATTTTCAGTATTATCAATATCTTCCCCGATATTATTATTCAGCACTCTTCCCGATCTCAACGTGGTAATGGCATTTACATTGTAATGCCCAGGATTCTGTAGGGGTTGAGAGGGAAGTTTCCCTTTTTCTCTCGCACTCATTTCAGCTTTGAGGCGTGCGATTTCAGCTTCCATCGTTCTAATACTCTCAGCTTGTGACGCTGAGTTTGTCTTTATTTCACTGACGGAAGATCTAACCTCAGTTGAAACCTCCATGAAATTAGACAAAAGTGATTTCATGGTTTGAGTAAATTGAGAGAAATCGTCAGAACAGGACTGCATAGGATTAGACTGTGCATGAGTGTTGCCCTGGTTTTGGAAATTTTATGACTGGTAGGGGTGCTGAGTGAGTTGAAGGGGTTGCTGTTGTGGTGGAGGAAGAGCCCTTTGAAAGTTATTTGTGTTTGGAACCGTGTTTTGAGATTGATTTTGGTTCCAAGCAAAATTCGGGTGGTTCCTCCAACCCTGATTGTACATGGAAGAATATGGATCGTTTCGAGGTCGTTGAAATGCGGCATTAGAATGCTCGTGACCTTGAAACGCCGAGTTTAAAGGACATTCTTCCGTTAAGTGTGACGGATCAGAACAGCACCCACAAATAGTTTTGGGGAGTGATACCGGGTTTAGGGAGGCTGCTGCAAATTTGTGTTCCATAGCGTCGAGCTTCTTTTGCATTGCTGCCATTTCTGCTCGAACACCTATGGACACATCTACTTGGTGTATGCCACCCCTATTCAATGGTTGGGTTCCACTCTCCCAAATTAGTGATTTTTCAGCGAACTCTTCTAAGTATCGCCAGGCTTCCCCATCGTCTTTGGTCATAAATGTACCCTGACACATATTTTCAAGGCTCTGTTTCGTGCTAGGGTTACTGCCTTCATAGATGATTCGGCAAAGCTCCCATCTCGGGATGCCGTGATGAGGACATTGAACCATTAGATCCTTGAAACGTTCAAAGTACTTTGAAAATGGTTCGGTAGGGAGCTGGGCAAATTGGTTCAATTCGCTACGGATTCGAGCCGTTCTTTGGACTGGGTAAAATTTCTTTAGGAATGCAGCAACGAATTCTTCCCAATTCGTGATGGAGTGTGCGGTGGTGTTATATAGCCACTTCTCGGCTATATCGCACAAGGTAAAAGGAAGAAGTCGTAGACGCATTGCATCCACAGAAAGTTGAGACGTACCCATCATAGCACATACGTTTTCAAATTTGGTAATGAAAACGTAAGCGTCCTCGGTCTCTAGTCCGTGGTATTTAGGTAAAAGGTTGATATACTGGGGCTTTATTTCAAAGTTATCCCCATTGGCTGGTGGTGTGGATAAGCAGGTCGAAAGAGGACCTCTGAGTGGATAACATCTTTCCTGAAGAGAAATGTGTGGAGGATTCTGCGCACCAACGGACGGTGGCAGATTAGGGTTAAAGAAGTTGGATGGATTCGGATCCATCGATGTGGGTGTGGTAGTAGGTAAAGAAAAGGTAAATGGAGAATTATCGACTTCGGAGTCGATAAAAGGTACGCGGACTAAACGGGCACTAGAATCCCGTGTCCAGCCTATCTTGTACTAAAAGGGTTAGTACAAGTGGCAGCGTTGGCTTTTAATTAGGGGTAAAATGAATGCGGTGTTTGCTTTTGAAAAGGGACGGATTTTGAAAAAATGATGCGACAACCAAATGCAGCAACACAAACCCTAGAATCTAATGGTCACCTAGGTCCGGCTCTAGACCGCTCCTAACTGCCAAAAGACAAGTCGCAGGATCAATCCTCCACTGCCTCTTTGTCCCCCTGTGGCCGGATGAGTGCCAGGTAAGTGGGAAGGAACCACCACTACAGTGGACCTAATTAATAACCACTAGCCTTAGACACACTCGCCTTAGGCACCACAAGAAAACGCGGATAAGCAATGAATTACCCACGGCCCTCTCTTGTCCTAAATGAGCGCGACAGTCCTTAGAGTCATCTCTAGATTTCTTTTAGTTAATGGGGGTAAATGCGGATGCAAGTTTGGTGGTTTTCGGGGCCTAGGAAGGGTAATGAAATCCCCACCTAATTTGGATTTGGCCGTGCCCCTTAAATTTCCGTATTAGTAATGCAAACAACAAAGAAATCAAAATCAAGCACAAATTTTATTTGCTTTTTGCGGCGCAGCTATTGTTTGCAAAGAATCCTGCAGAAAGGATTAGTTGGAGCTAAAAAAGGGAGAGGGGAGAGAGACAGAAATCACCTGCTGGAAAATTTTCCAGAGAACCCTCAGGACTGCGGCGCTTCCGCCGCACAAGCCATGTATTTGCCGCCCTTCCGCGGCTTGTTGATGGGTTCACTGTACCAATTTTCTTCAGCTACTTAATGTTGCTATCTTCAGCTCTCTGGTATATCCCAAATAATTTTTCCACAGCTCAGAATGCTCCAGATCACCTTGCAATCAAATCACAACACACGTATAAGAGTTTGTACGAATTTTGATTTCAAGAAGTGAAACGTAATAATTCTTTCACTTCAAACTATAAAATGTAAACGAATTAACGCACGATCCCCGGCAACGGCGCCATTTTGATTGAATGTAAATTCTCGACTTGGATGTAAAAGTCAAATCAAATAGTCTCCGGCAACGGAGCCATTTGATTGAACGGTAAACTTCGGATGTTTCGTATCGAATCAAAAATTTAAATTGACCGCAATCAAACTACGGTGTCATTTGTAGTTAATGAATGAGTGCGGATCGTCCACAGGGATCTCGAGATTCGTTTGTATTTTAATTCGTTCGAAATGAAATGTTAAGCAATAAGAAAACAAGATTCAAGATTGATTCGTATTCGTGTGTCACAATTCTCTATTAAAGAATCAAGAATCTATAAACAATCAAGAATCGAGATTTCAATGGTATTTTCCAAACAACAATCAAGAATGATAGAGAGGCTCGTAGGAATCGATAGGATCTTTAGATGTGTTGTAGTCTACAATATTTTGTATTCTTGTCCTTCGAAGAATTGATACTAGATCAATGGTTATCGACGAGAGTTAGGGTTTTCTTGATGAAATTAAGGTTTCATCTCTTAACCCTTGTTCTTTTGAGGATACCATTTATATTCTAGCCTCTAGCAATTTCAAGAAACGATCGGATCACCCCAATCTCGAGCGATGTTGATCAAGAAAGCATCGCATCGAATTGGGTTGTCGATTCTTGAACTTGCTAGGGTTTACAAACTCGTGGGATTCAAGAATTGATTACAAATTTGCTACATCATCATACTAAAGATCGTTTCGACTCCTTAACGAGCGGAGTTTTATTCACACATCACCACATAGACAATATTCAAGAATAGTAAAGATAACATGATGCGGAATTTAAAGAAAACAAGAATGGAGAAAATATCACCTTTTATTTAATCAACAATTTTCAATACATTCTTTCAAGATCTACAAGAAGAAAGAAATCGATCGTTGACTCGGCTTCGCTCGACTCCGTGGATCGTGGATCTACTCTTGATCTCTTGCCCGATGGAAGATCGGCTCGGCTCATAAAAGGGTTGAAGGAATCTTGCTTGGCTTGCACTCAAGATCTTGAATTGTGGTTGGATTTAGGGTTAGGGTTTCCTACAAGATTTCTCACTAATCTTGAGGAAGAAGAAGATGGAGAAAGAGAGAATGGCTAAAATCTAAGATGTTGAATCTTTTCCTCTCTATGATAACATCATAAGATTTGTGAGTCTAGGGTCTTATTTATAGAACTTTCACAACCCTAGGTTTAGATTTGAATTGGACTTTCCCTCCCAAAGTTTGTTGACAAGTTTGTTGGGCTCTAGCTTAGGGTTTAAGCAAGGGTTTAGGAAAGTTCTAGAAGTATTAGGCTAGTTTAGGAGTTTGCTGATCTGGTGGAAGTATCTGGAATATTCTGGAAGTTTGTGTGCATTTCTGAGCAGTGGGAACTGAAACAGGAGTTTTGGTGAAATTTGAGGAGCTGAATCCCTTGATCCGCCGCGCAACCGCCGCATGAGGTGGGCTTTGGCCGCCCTTCCGCCGCGCATTGATGAGGTTAGGATCTGTACTTTCTTCTGTTGCTTGGTACTGATGTTTGGGCTTTACTCTGATGTTTAGAATTTCAGTTTCCCTTCTGTGTTGATACCAGATTTGAGTTGAGTGAGTTTACGAGCAATTGTAATGGTCGAGCGATGTAATGATCGAGCAAGCATCTCTTTTCCTGCATAGACTTCGAAACAGGGGTTGCAAGATATGGAAAATATGCAATGTAATGCAATGCAGTTAATTTCCCTAGGAATGCCGGTTTTAAGGTCGAATACATGTAATTTGATATTTTGCGACCGATTAGCTAATATGTGAATTATGAATACCGTTCACTTCTAAGTGTATGCAAATGTTAAGGAAATTGCCTGCTAAAATATACAGTATTTTCGACTGATCACCCGGCTATTCAAAACACGACGATCCAATATAACATATCAAAGCAACACATAACATCACATGTTATCAACGTAAGTAAATATGCGTATCCCAATTGTCGTTGATGTATAGCAACGAAACCGGCGATACACCACATATTACACTTACGGTCACAGAAAAGAAAGTGTAAAACTACAACAGTTGGAATCCGCAACCTTCTTAGACATCGCATGCCTAACCAAATGAATTCCTTAGACATCTCATGCCTAACAATTATAAACCCCGTATTTTAGTCTCAACATCGAAAACTCTTTTCAATATCAAGTCGGGCAATTCAGCAAGATTCCCGACATCCTGATCGAATGCTCGTCGCAAACTTTAGTAGACGGCCGCACCTCTGGATGCCATCGACAAAGTGCACCAAGGCGGAACACCGCTGCCGCGAGCACCCGAATGGAAGCTTTTGGCGACGGGGTTCTCGTACAGTCACTTGGTCGGGGTTATGGGGCGTGGCTATCTATTAAGTTTACCCGGCGAGTATCCACGTACGCTACGTGATTGCGACGGATATTTGATCACATCAAAATCCCGTGGCAACCGATCAAATGAGACTAAACTGCTAGATTTATAACATTCAAATTAGTTATCTCATAACTACTTGTGGATTCCAAATATTGTATCGCATTCCAGATAAATAGACAATGTTAAACTTTCCGATGGAATAAACAAACACCCAAAATTTTCCAAATAGCTCAACACTTGAGTGGAGTTTAAAAAGTATCCATCACATGCCAAAGTACTAATGGTCCGGCCGTAGAAGGGTCAAACCAACGCCTCACATGTAGCAACGCCGTACTGCCCCAAACCCTAAGGTTTAGAGGCGGTTCAAACAGTCACATAATCGAGTTAAGCTTTGTGTTCTTCTAGAGGGTCCACTACGTTACTTGCACGACTATGAATGTTCTTTAATTAAGGAAAAAATCCAACACTTGAAAATTTTCCGGCAGTGGAAAAAGTGAGTTATTGATATCCGTTCGAACTTTTAACACGTTCTAAATTACCCGGAAAAACTTAAACGAAGTTAAAGTTTCCGATCGAATCAACGAATACAAAAGATCTCCAGAAAACTCAGCATTTGAGTAATATTAAAAATTCCCAAAAGTATCTAGAAATACATACGGATGTTACTGTGAAGTATGAGTCCCTAATACCCATGTACGGCCGCGGAACCGCCGCGCAAGGCATGGTTCTGCCGCGGTTCTGCGGCGCTTTAAGTGAATTAAGATCTCGTATTTCACAGTAATCTTTAGAATTTCCTGCTTAATTTTCTGAGTATTTTTAATACAGAAAAAATCAACATTTTAAAAAATTTCCAGAGAGGGGATGTACGTCAATGTTTCGGGGTTCGATCGGACTTTAAACTTGTCTAGACTTCGCCTAAAGCTCTAGCTTAGCTCTGATACCACTGTAGGGTTATTAGGCACTGTCACAAGGCATCGACCATGCCCGATTCAAATTTTTCATGTGCCGAACAACCCAAACCAAGATCTTAAACTAGAGATTAGGCGAAACTGTAGCACCCGAGCCCAATAATACTATTTATATTACTAGTTGAGGGTTTTATATTGCTCATTTCCAATTATTCTGTTTTTCTGGGGTTTATTGCTAAATTTTAACCGGTTAAGTCATTTTGGCACATAACAAATTTTAACTCCTAAAATGAAATTAAAAGTGTCCATGTTGGCCTACTCGTCGCCACTAGTCGCGTGGTACGTCCGCGTGTCGAGATTCTGTCCCGTTTGGCTAAACGGGCAAGTTTGGACGACTGCGCGCGCGTGCAAGTGTCCGACTTGGGGGCATGCATTTTAATCATTAAACACCTCTTTTCAAAGTTTGGAACCCGCTTAAAATCCTATAATTTGAATTTGGAACATTTGGGCGCAACCCGGGCGCGATTTGGAAATGTTTCATTTCGTGCCAAAAAGGCCCACTTTAATTTAATATCTTAAACTATATATATATATATATATATATTCCTTACTGTGTAATCCTCTCAAATCCCTACTAAATCCTTTAACTTGATTTTCTAAACCCCCGTACTCTTTCCCCAGCCAATCACGAGGCCAAATTTCGTGGGCCCCGCCTCTAAATCCTTTCCCCTATCTCTCTCTCTCATCCAAAATTCCCTCTCTCCCTCTCTCTCCAATCTCTCTCTCTCTTCCTATATTTAAAACCCCATGCAGCCGTCCTGTTCATTCCTCCCCCATCGCGAGAACACCCTAGCGAACCCAGAAACCCTAACCCTAGCTCCTCGCGACCTCACCGCCGACCTCCTCACGACCTCGCCGTCGCCGTCACCACCTCGTCGACCTCACCGCACCCGCTTCCTCCTCCCTCCGTACATCTTCCGCGCCTGCACCCAACCCCCGACGCCTCCGTTCGGCCGCAACTCCCGCCGTCGACGCCGCCTCCCGTCGCCGACGACTCCCACGACTCCCTCTCCTCCTCCTCGTCACTACCTCGTCATCACCTTCCTCCTCCCCTCGCCGGAACACCTTCAGTTACGCAGCCCGACCCTGCACCATCCCCGGGTCGCCGGAGAACGCGCCGTCGACCCTCGTCGACGTCACCCGCGCCACCTCCGACCACCTCCTTCTCCCCTCGACCACCAGAGCCGACCACCCTCTCCTCCACTCGTCGCAACACCCTCTCCAGCGAACCCTGAGGCCGTTCAAGTCTTCGCAGCCGTCGTCGCTGCTTCGCCGGCGTTCCAGCGCCGTCGAGCTCGCCGGGGTCACCCCGGTATCTCTCTGTAAGCATCCTTATCTCTCCTTTGTGCAAAGTTCCCCCCCCCCCCCGCTGATCTTGTATGTATATCATTGTGCTAACCTCGTTGCCGTGACTTTTGCCGGAACCCGACCGTGCCGTCTTGTGAACCCGACGCTCCAGCGAAGTACCCTGGTCCGTGTGACCCCGTTGTTCTCTGTTGGGACTCGATCCGTGGCCCGTGCTACCATATCGTGTTTTCTGCCGACATCGCATCCGTGTTCCGGTTTGCAAAACCGTCGAGGCAAGTATCTGAATACTTACTTTAACATGCTAGCGTGCGAGATCTAGTCTTGCCACGCAGTTGAATTCTTACTATATAATACAACAACTTAATGATGGTAATTGATATCATATTATAAGTTAGAATTGATAGTTGCAGTTATCTTTAACATGGAATCGTTATAATAGTTTCTCGTAATTAATCGACCCACCATCAATCCATATTTCAACTAAATAAAACAACTGGATCATATCCGCTTTAATTGTTAAATCATTCACGAGACAATTATTATACTTAGTGTAAAGTCATGTAGCTTCATTACTTTATGATTGTGGATATTGCTTCACCTTGTGGCTATTGCACCCCAAAAGTGCGTGAACCTGTTAATAAGAGAATACAAAACATCACTGTGGTTACATGGAATATTATGGTTATTTACTGTTTCCTGCTGCTGTTCATTATTTAATTGTATACCTGTTGTGAGCACATAACCGATTGCACTACATATTGGCCTGACCCTGCTACACATGACATATACATACATACCAACTCATCCTGTTGTACCATGACATTACTTGTTTCATGATTTCATGCCTAATGCCGACAAACCCGACCATCCCTGCTGTCTATCCAGACAGACCTACTCTTACCGGATTTTGTGTTGGCATTAGTCCTTGACTACTGAATACCTGACCTGACATACATAACTTGGGGGTATGGGGAAATCAAAGATGAACCTGACTTGTAACTCGACAGTTCACTACCGTTCGAGTGTACACATTCCTATTCTGTGCCCAGCGGCATGTCTCGGTTTCAGCCGAGAATATTGTGGCCGTGATCCCGGGTATGTACGGGGTAATACCGAGTGTACACTTTCTATTCTGTGCCCAGCGGCATGTCTCGGTTTCAGCCGAGAATATTGTGGCCGTGATCCCGGGTATGTATGGGGTAATACCGAGTGTACACTTTCCTATTCTGTGCCTAACGGCATGTCTCGGCTGCAGCCGAGAATATTGTGGCCGTGGTCCCGGGTATGTACGGGATACTATTGAGTTACATCGACGATTCATCAATTGGTTTCAAAGACTATAGAGTAGAAACCTGATAGGACAGTTCAGTCACCATTGCACATTACCCTGCTCTGTTATTTCTTAGTACTGCTTCATTCATGTTCATATTTGCGTTGCTTATTACCATGCTTATGCTATATACTTGATGTCTTGACGCGCTGACGTCTGGGTTTTGCATGGCCCAGATTCTTTACTACTGTCGCCGACCGTGCAGGAGTACTTCAGCCAGCAGGCTGATTTGAGTTCTATAGTGGTTAGTTCGTTTATTGCATTTTATTTCCAGGTGCGATCCCGCATTATGGGACGTACCTTTCTATTATTATATTGGATCATTGCTTCCGCACTTATTGTTTATTGACTCTCGTTATTATGGATTTGGACATGTGTTAGATTAGTACTTTATCTTGTTCTTGATATCCTTACAACCGTAATGTGACTGTGGATGGATACTTCCTACCCACAGGTAGCATGGTTGGCTATGTTACGTGCCCAATCCTGCGTACTCTGGGAAGCGGGGCGTGACAGAAACAAAGCAAGTAAACAACTTTACTTCTAACAGTTAGGGATTACAACCTTTGTAGTCCGTTCCTTCACTTCTAAAGCTCCGTGTTGAGGTCCCTTCGCCGCGATCATCATGTACCCAGACTCTAGAGAGGCTCCATGAAGAGAAAGATGCAATCTTGCTTCCGATCTTCAATAACAAAGACGATCTACCTTGAAGAAACTCAAACCCAAGCTCTTGCTTTGCTAATCAAGTATTAGCAAAGCAAACACCCTAATCTAAGTGACAAGAATATATGAGGATGATGAAGTAGGAATTTAGCTCTCATTTGTTTTCAATTTCTCACTCATTTTCATCACATTAGAAAAAGTTAGAAAGCTTTTCTCAAAGGAAGAAGAAGAAGAAATCACTTTGTGATGAATAATGAAATCATTAGTTGTGATTACAAATCAACCCTTGGTTAAGAAACAAAATATTTAACCATTGTAGAGAATAAACCATGGCAAAGGGTTTGGATTGGGTTAAGAAAATATCTTCAAAATATCGTAACAAAATATCTTTGCTTAAAACAAAATATAAAGCTTCTAGAAGCTTCATGAAAGTGTTAACCCAAATCAAACCCTAATCATGTTTAATCTCCACAAAACATGTTGCATTAGTAATCATAACTTGCTACAATATTATATATCACATATACAATATTTATTGTAACAAAATAAAATAATACAATTAACATATATCACATATATATGTCAATATATTACCCGAGTGAGAAAAAGAATCTTTAAGTGAGCTTATATTAGTTAATGCAATTTAATATATCAAATATATAATTATACATTAATTATCGAATCAACACTTGATCCGAATCCGGCTATTTCACAAATAACCGACTAATATAATCTATATCAGTTCATCGAATCAACACTTGATCCGATGACCCGGCTATATCACATATACCCGGCCGATATCACATATCGCGAGAATCTAATACGGTATCATATACACGTATTGTTCTCGGTCCCGCACATATCATTGTTCCCCTCCGAACGGCGGCCGAGACGTGGGCCGTCTCGCCTGAGGTTCGGGGCAGATGCTAATTGGTGCTATCCGTCCACCTCTCCGAAGATACCAAGTTGATCTATGGCGCCATGTATCGAAGGTTTAAACGGATGCGGCCGATGTAGTAGACTTCGTCAGATTCCCCCTCATTTGAGGGGTTTTTGATTGTGGGGACGCTCTTCCCTGCAGGCGCAAGCCCCTGCAGTTAATTACGCTACCGCATCGCGGTAACAACTTTCTCCTTCTCCAGATGGTCACTTCGTGTCGTGTGTGTTTATTTTATGTTTTGTTGCCCGTAGATTGTTTACGGAGACCGAGTTATGTCGTCGCCCGTAGGGCGTGGACTGGTCCAAATCCGTGTTATCTTAGATTTGGGTTTGGGGGTTTGGTTTGAGGATACGTTAGCCATACTTGAGGCTAAGATCAACTCAAACGTTTGTTAAGAATACGTTAGTCTAGTTTGAGACTAAGATCAACTTAACGGGATCGTTTAGATCCGACCAAAAGAGCATGCCTGGCTCTATTGTTCCAGTTTAGGGACATAGTGGTCCATTGCATGTATGGCCGTCGGGACCCGTCACCTCTCTGACGACGTTGAAGAATTACAACGACAGATGTCAGAGGAGTTCAGAGATGTACCCTCGAACCAGAGTTAATTGGGGGGGATTCATAGTCCAGTCCGTTTAAAGGTTTAAGGATACGTTAGCCATTTTTGAGGCTAAGATCAACTTAAACGGGATCGTTTAGATCCGGCAAAAGAGCATGCATGGCTCTATTGTTCCAGTTTAGGGACATAGTGGTCCATTGCTAGTTTAAGGACGTTGCGGTCCATTGTAAGTATGGCCGTCGGGACCCGTCACCTCTCTGATGTCGTTGAAGGATTACAACGACAGATGTCAGAGGAGTTCAGAGATGTACCCTTGAGCCAAAGTTGATTGGGAGATCTAGAGTCCAATTTGGGACTAAAGTCTGTTTGAAGGTTTAAGGATGCGTTAGCCATATTTGAGGCTAAGATCAACTTAAACGGTTGTTAAGGATACGTTAGTCCAGTTTGAGACTAAGATCGACTTAACGGGATCGTTTAGATCCGACAAAAGAGCATTTGGGGGCTCTATTGTTCCAGTTTAGGGACATGGTGGTCCAATACCAGTTTAGGGACATAGTGGTCCATCGCCAGTTTAGGGACGTGGTGGTCCAATGGTAGTTTAAGGACATTGCGGTCCAATGGTAGTTTAAGGACGCATAAGTACATGGGTTTAAGGACCCCACAGTCCGTATGGGTGTGTTTAAGGACGCATTAGTCCGTTAGTTTAAGGACACATAAGTCCGCGGGTTTAAGGACCCCACAGTCCGTATCTTGGTTTAAGGACGCATAAGTCCATGAGTTTAAGGACCCCACAGTCCGTGTTGATGTGTGGTTGTCGGGACCCGTCACCTCTCTGAAGACGTTGAAGGATTACAACGACAAATATCAGAGGAGTTCAGAGATGTACCCTCGAACCAATGAGTTGGTTGAAAGAGCAGATGTGCTCAGTTCAAGATGATTTGAGGACTTATGGCCAGTTTGGGCTAAGTCCAATCATGTCTGGAATATTGACTTCCTGTTGGTCCCTTGAAGGAGAGGCTTTGCCTCTATCCATTCGGCCAATTGGGCCAGTGTCTAGTGTTAAACACTAAAGACGAATCAGTGTTGAACACTGGGAATAAGATTGATAAGTTAGTGTTTCAACACTAAAAGATAGTTGGTATTAAACACCAGCAACAAGGCTTTCAAATTAGTGTTAAACACTAAAACAGATCAGTGTTAAACACTGGCAACAGAGATCTCAAATAAAGTTCTTTGATTAGTATTGAACACTAAGGCCCAACAGTGTTTTAACACTGGATTCGGGAGTTCCAATTTAGCGTTAGACGCTGAGGCAAGAGGGGTCACGTGGTAGCACGTGAGGGCGCCCTCCCCTCGTTTGTTCTGCTGAAAAGATCACATCTTTTGGAGCATCACGTGTCATCGCGTGACGGGTGTTTAAATGAGGTATGTTAAAGCTTCTGCCAAAGGTCACGTGGGTCACGTGAGGCACTGCCTCAAAGGGCTTTCTGTAGATCTTTTGGGGGGGTCACGTGGTGACACGTGACCCTTCTTTTCTGTAGTTGTTTAGAAGATCTGTTAATCCCTTTCAGGAATTAAATTCCTCGTAGGGTTGAACCCTGACAATAATTTCAGAGGAATTAAATTCCTAGTTCCTTTTGAAGAGTTGAACTCTGGATTTTCTGTAGGAATTAAATTCCTCATATATGTGAAGAACTGAATAGGGTTAAACCCTAATAAAAGCTTTAAGAAATTAAACTCCCATTCTCTGTTAAAGAATTATGATTAAGGGAATTAAATTCCCGCTCTTTGTTAAAGAATTATGATTAAGGGAATTAAACTCCCGTTGTTTCAACAGAACTAAGTTCTTAATTAGGGTTAAACCCTATTTCTTTTTGTTCTGAAGGAATTAAATTCCCATAACACAGGGTCAAGCCCTAATTTTATTTTAAAGGAATTAAATTCCTATAGTTCTGTGAGAATTAAATTCTCGTGCTTCCATTCCCTCTCTATGCTTTGGATCCGCATGGCAGGATCTCAACCCATTGAGAATTAAATTCTCAACTTCAAGGGGAGATGTGCGTTTTACAGATCCTCTATCAAAGAGAGAAGAAATATGTTCTTCTGTTTTATATCAGAGTTAAACTCTGTTGAGAATTAAATTCTCTTTTCTTTCAAAAAGCCTTCCCTTTCTTACCTAGGGTTTTCTTTTGCAGAAGATCCAAATTCCTCAAAGTATCCAGGCTCTCTCCCTTTTCTTCCCTCTGCATATATCCCCCTCTCTATGTCTCTTGGCTCCTATTTATAGGAGAAGCAGCCGAATCAATTGGTTTTGGTGAATCTTTCATTGAGAGATTTGATTTGCATCCATCAGTCGTCTTGGGCCTTTGGATTATTAGGTGAATTTTATTCACCATTGGATTTTAAATCCAGAGATTCTCCTTTGTTGTTTCGGTTAGATTTAAGGGTGAAATCTTTCCAAATTCGAGATTTTCCCATAGATAGATGATATTTAATCACTTTAAATCTCTAATTTAATCGGTTGCTTTGGAAAGATTTAGGAGGTCTTTTCTCAGAATTTAATTTCTGTTAACAGGTAGGCTTTGAAAGCTGGTCACGTGTGGCCACGTGACCTTTGGTCACGTGTGGGCACGTGACCCCCTTGGAACGAGCCCTCTTCTTTCTTTCTGCGCTCTGCTTTCTGGTTGCTGCTTAGCTGTCACGTGCCACCACGTGACCCCTGGTCACGTGTGAGCACGTGACCCTGGCCTGGAGCCTTTTTCTTGATTTAACCGGAGAATGGGTCTGATGTTCTGAGTGTCACGTGCCAACACGTGGCCCTGGTCACGTGGGAGCACGTGACCTCTTCTGAAGCCTTTGCCTTGATTTGATCATGGAACCAATGTGCCTTTGCCGCTGCTTTTAAATGTCACGTGCCAACACGTGACCCTGGTCACGTGGGAGCACGTGACCCTTTCTGAAGCCCTTTTCTTTAACTGGATCTGCCTTGCCGATACTTTTAGATGTCACGTGTCAACACGTGATTGCTGGTCACGTGTAAGCACGTGACCTTTTTTTGAAGCCTCTTCCGTAGGCTTTCCTGATTTTAAATCAGGAAACAAATGCCCCCACAGCGTTGTTCTCACGTGTCCGCACGTGAGTGCAACGCTGTCACCCTTTGTGACCGCTGGATTTGCTTTGGGGAGTAGGGTAGACGAAACATCCTTTCAGAAGCGCCTTCATTTTTTCATGTCCTTCCTTTCAAACCTTTCTTTTAAGAATTTGATTCTCGTTTCATGGACTGTATCGAGACGAATGTCGGCCTCGTTATCTCCCGTATCGGGTGGTTTGTGCTGGCTTTAGGTCGAGTATTGTTGTCGAAGGGAGGTTTATAAATGAAGACATATTCTTCCCTTTAATGGTGTGTCCCCTTTCTATTGAATGTGTTCTGCGGACAATTTATCTTGATCTCTTTGCAGGGCAGCGATGGCTTAGGATTCAGGGTTAAAATCTGCTTCCTAAGACTTTTCAACTTTATGAGCCGTGAGGGTCTCATAAAGACTTTTCTCCCTACGGATCGAGAGGATCTCGTAGGTGTATTTTCTCCTTAGGAGTCGTGAGAATTCCTAAGTGTGTTTCTCTTATAAGTCGTAAGGATCTTGTAAGAGAATTTTTCCCTCTTACGAGTCGAGAGGACCCGTAAGCGGTTGTTCCCCTCCTTGTCGAAATTCGACTTTGGAGAGTGAGACCCGTGGATAGTATGCAAGAGACCATTTTGGGCCGACTTGCAGGATCCCAGTGCTTAGGAAACAGGTTTTTTAATCCCTACTGCCTAAGGCTTTATCTCACGAGTCGAGATGAATCGAGAAGTTCTCGCAAAGACATCAGTTTCCTCACGAGTCGAAACGGATCGAGCAGATCTCGCAAGAATATCCTAACGTCACAGTTAACCTCTGCTCTTTACGACAGAAGTCCGTTAGGGTCTGTGGTACTTAGGGTTTTGGCCGTCGTACCGTTGCATGAGCTGATATATTCCTCGATATGCAATCGTGCTGTTCGAGTAGCCCTGCGACTGTCGTGTCTCTGATCCCTTCGGGGACTGGACAAGACGTCTTCAAGCAATCCTCCTTGGCAGTTTAACCGTCGGAAGAGCAAGCGCTAGGGATTTGCCATGCCGCTTTTTACTTGAGGTTAGGCTCATTTTGGAGAGCCCCGATGAGTCATAACCACTCCGCGCTGGTATGGGATGATCTCCGATGGTCTTTCAGGCTTTATATGACTTGCCGTTAAGACCCTGAAGCTAGGAATTTGGCCTTTGCTTCGTTTGCTGGCATTGTGTCCTCTGTATCGAGACGAATGTCGTGGTTGTCTCTAGGTTGCTGATGAACCGTCGAGGTTTGGAACTAGGGATTTTGCCGTGGCTCCTTTTGGTGATGTTGCGTCTGCTGTATCGAGACGAACGTCGAGGTGGTGACCACTCCATGTGGGATGATCTCCGGTGGTCTCTCAGGCTTTATATGACTTGCCGTTAAGACCCTGAAGCTAGGAATTTGGCCTTCGCTTCATTTGCTTGCATCGCGTCCTCTGTATCGGGACGAATGTCATGGTTGTCTCTAGGTTGCTGGTGAACCGTCGAGGTTTGGAACTAGGGATTTTGCCGTGGCTCCTTTTGGTGATGTTGCGTCTGCTGTATCGAGACGAACGTCGAGGTGGTGACCACTCCATGTGGGATGATCTCCGGTGGTCTTTCAGGCTTTATATGACTTGCCGTCAAGACCCTAAAGCTAGGAATTTGGCCTTCGCTTCGTTTGCTTTGGTGTGTCCGGATCCTGTTGGAGGAAAGACGCTGTGGTGACATCTCGTCTGCTGTATCGAGACGATCGTCTAGGGGTGACCACTCCGCATTGGTGCGAGATGATCTCCGAATTTCTTTCAGGCTTTATATGACTTTCCTTCAAGATCCTGAAGCTAGGAATTTGGCCTTTGCTTCATTTGCTTTGGCGCGTCCGAATCCTGCTGGGGGAAGAACGCCGGGGTGACATTTCATCTGCTGTATTGAGACGATCGTCGAGGTGGTGACCACTCCATGCGGGATGATCTCCGGATGTCTTTCAGGCTTTATATGACTTGCCGTCAAGACCCTGAAGCTAGGAATTTGGCCTTCGCTTCGTTTGCTTTGTCACGTCCGAATCTTGTTGGAGGAAGAACGTTGAGGTGACATCACGTCTGCTATATCGAGACGAGCGTCGAGGTGGTGACCACTCCGCATTGGTGCGAGATGATCTTCGAATATCTTTCAGGCTTTATATGACTTGTCATTAAGACCTTGAAACTAGGAATTTAGCCTTCGCTTCGTTTGCTTTGGCGCGTCCGAATCCTGCTGGGGGAAGAACGCTGGGGTGACATTTCATCTGTTGTATCGAGACGATCTTCGGGATGGTGACCACTCCGCGCTGGTGCGAGATGATCTCCGAATGTCTTTCAGGCTTTATATGACTTGCCGTCAAGATCCTGAAGCTAGGAATTTTGCCTTTGCTTCATTTGCTTTGTCACGTCCGAATCCTGTCGGAGGAAGAACGCTGGGGTGACATCGCGTCTACTGTATTGAAACGAATGTCGAGGTGGTGACCGCTCCGCGCTGGTGCAGGATGATCTCCAATTGTCTTTCAGGCTTTATATGACCTGCCGTTAAGATCCTGAAGCTAGGAATTTTGCCTTTGCTTCATTTGCTTTGTTACGTCCGAATCCTGTCGGAGGAAGAACGCTGGGGTGACATCGCGTCTACTGTATTGAGACGAATGTCGAGGTGGTGACCACTCCGCATCGGTGCGAGATGATCTCTGAATGTCTTTCAGGCTTTATATGACTTGCCGTCAAGACGCATGAAGCTAGGAATTTGGCCTTCGCTTCGTTTGTTTTGGCGCGTCCGAATCCTGCTGGGGGAAGAACGCTGGGGTGACATTTCATCTGCTGTATCGAAACGATCGTCGAGATGGTGACCACTCCGCGCTGGTGCGAGATGATCTCCGATTGTCTTTCCGGTTTTATATGAGTTACCGTCAAGACGTTGAAGCTAGGAATGTGGCCTTCGCTTCGTTTGCTTTGACTGTGTCTGCTGTATCGAGACGAATGTTGAGGTGGAGTTGGGATTTTGCCGTCACTCCGCTTGATGGTGTAACATCTATGTCCTGTTGGAATGAGGAGGCACTCCGTTGTTGGTCTCTAGGCTGTAGATGTGGCCATTGAGATTTGGAACTAGGGACTTTGCCATGGTTCCGTTTCGTTGCGACTCTGGGGTCGGTTGTTGACGTCACGTCTGCATCTGGTTGGAGTGAGGAGAAACGCCATTAGTGATCTCTAAGTTGTCGATATTGACGTCGAGACCCTGTAGCTAGGGACCTTCCTTCACTTCATTTGTTGACATTGTGTCTGCAATATTGCGACAAATGTCAAGGTTGTCTCTTGGTTGTCTATGAACCGTCGAGATTTGGCTTCGCTTTCTGATGGAGCCTGTTGGGAAGGTATGGTTCCCTCTTTATCTGTGCCCCTGGATTGTATACAGGGATCGATGTGATTTCACCTGTAGGGCAAAAAGTTTCATTCTTTTTCATATTATTATTTTATTTCCGCGATGCTCTATCATTTCAGCTTTTATATCGCGAAGGTCGCGATTGTCCAATCATTTCGGCTATTTTTCGCGGTGCCCAATCATTTCGGCTATTTATTTTATTTTTACTCGCTGTTTTTTATTGCGAGTTGCCCAATCATTTCGGCTATTTCGTATGCATACATTTTTACTTGCTGATTCTGTTTGCAAGTTGCCCCATCATTTCGGCTATTTCGTATGCATTTTTTTTTTGCTCGCTGATTTTTTTTCGCGAGTAGGGGATTTGGGATCTGATACCAATCTTGGCATCAGCATCGCTATAACTGGAATATTGCCAGGAGCGAATCATCATTTGCCATGAAAGGACTTGGAATTTGATACTGGTTTAGGCATCAGCATCGCTGCAACTGGGATATTGCCAGGAGCGAATCATCATTTGCCTTGAAAGGGCTTGGAATTTGATACCGGTTTAGGCATCAGCATCGCTGCAACTGGGATATTGCCAGGAGCGAATCATCATTTGCCTCTGTCGATGTTGAACAAAGGTGGCTTAGTAAACAGGGTTAAGGGTCCTGTTGGCTAAGGCTTTTGACTTCATGAGCCGTAAGGGTCTCACAAAGGTATTTCTCCCTACAAGTCGTGAGGATCTTGTAGGTGCGTTTTTTCCTTAGGAATCGTGAGGATTCCTAAGTGTATGTTCCCCTGTAAGTCGTAAGGACTTACAAAAGGGTTTTCTCCTTATAAGTCGAGAGGACTTACAAGGGTTGTTCACCGTATGGACATATCCCCAGTCACAGGTGGGACTTGGTTAGGGAAATGTTTATTTGCGCCCGTGGATTGTATACAAGGGTCAGTATTGAGCCGCTTGTAGGACACTATCGAAGGTTGTGAGGGTTGCTTAAGAACAGGTTCAGGTCTCTGTAACTTAAGACTTTCAAATCTTATGAGCCGTGAGGGTCCCATAAGAGAGTTCTCCTTACGAGTCGTGAGGATCTCGCAAGTGTAATTTCTCCTTAGGAATCGTGAGGATCCCTAAGTGTGTTGCTTCCTTGTGAGTCGTAAGGATCTCACGCGGGTGGTTTCTTCTTACAAGGTCGAGAGGACCCTATAAGTGTCTTTTAACGAGGTTGCGCCCTTTCGGGTTTTCACACACACTCGCCGGTAGCCCTGCTGTTTTTACTCACGGAGCCCTTTCGGGTTTTCATCCGTGCCCACTTTGCTTATGGACGTACCGTTTTTTTTTTTTTACCACGTCAACCTGAAGATGCTGCGGGTTGGGAGTAGTTTAATGACGTTTCGGTCATTTGCAAGTTTTAGGACATTGCGGTCCGTCGTTAGTTTAAGGACGTTTCGGACCACCGTCGCCGTATTTGAGAAGCATCTCTAGTTTACTGATTTTTCGGTCTATGGGGCTTTCCCTATGAATGAGCATGATGCCCCCGGCATATCCACCTTTTTCGAAACATGTTGTTGTGGCGGGTTTACTTTCCACTTTTCGGGCAGCGCGAACTTGCCCTGTTGGTATTGGTCTTCAACCCAGTTTTTGAAGACGTAGCAATTATCGAGTGGGTGACCCATTACTCTGTGGTAGGGACAATAGTTAGGATTGTTAATGTCACCTGGTTGCAATGGACGTTTTGGATCTGGCAGAGTGATAAGCCCGCTGTGCACTGCTAGCTCGAACAATCTCTTTGTTTTATCTTTGGGAAACGAGTAAGGACGTTTCAACTTCTCATTGAGGTATCGCGGCTTGTTGTTTTGACGACAAAACGGTCTCGGGTTACTCGGCTGTTGTTGAGTGTTGGAAACAAAGGCCGTTTTTTCCTTTTCCTTTCTCATTTCGTTTGCTCCGTCGTTTGCGGGTCCGAGATTCTTTCCGGGTAACGTAAGATTGTACTGCTGAACGTTCTCGCAACTCTCCAATTCTTTTGTTTTAGAAATGAATTCCTTGAAGAGAGGGTTGTGGGCGGATTCTTCATCAGAATCGCTTCTAAAGGTGAAAACTCGTGATCCCCCGGGCTCGTCCCTATGACAATTGCCGGCAACTCTTTTATGCTCATCTGTCGTATTTTTTCGCTGTCTACGAGCTTCCCGCTTTATTCTATTGACGTGTTGTCTATGAGCGACATATCCTTGCCACCAACACTTAAAGGAGTTGCAGTCTTCAGTAAGATGTGCGATCCTCTGATGATATAAGCAGAAGTTAGGGTGTACGTCCGTTTCATCAAAATGTATACCACCAGGAGAATTTTTTCTGAAAGAAGGCGGCCTCATCCCCATTGATATGGCTTTGGCGAATCGTTTCCTTGTCTTGATCCTGCTTTCATTTGCAGCGGATGTACTTTGATCCGGTGGGAGTGTTTCGACCCTTTTGTCCAGTCGTCGGCGTTTGGCTTTCTCGAATATGGCCATCTCACGCTCTCGATCAGCTTTGCTTTTAAGACGGGCTTCGTTCAGGAAGGCATCGATCATCTCGTCTGATGGCCACAGAAGTTCTTGTTCAGGCCCCGCCCCTGGTTTCTCGGTGCAAGGAGCCTCTTTATCATCCGTCAGTGAATGAGAAATCACATGACAAGTCGCTACGTAGTCTTCGGGTTCATCTGATGTGTTTTCTCCATCGTTTTCATCCTCGGCGAAAGAACAAGTTGCCCCCGGCGTGTCCGTCTTCTTTGGAGAGTGCGGCTGTGGTGGGTTTACCTTCCAGTTTTCCGACAGCGCGAACTTGCCTTGTAGGTACTGATCCTCGATCCATCCCTTAAAGACGAAACAATCCTCAATCGGGTGACTTACCGTTTGGTGGTAAGGGCAATAATTGGGATTATTAAGATCGCCTGGCTGCGACAGACTCTTTGGACTCGGCAGATTGATGAGTCTGTTGCGCACTGCTAGCTCGAACAGTCTTCTCGTTTTATTCTGAGGAAATGAGTAAGGACGTCCTAGCCTCTCTTCGAGGGATGGGCGTGGACGCACGTTGTTTTGGCGAACGACCGGCTTTGAGTTGCTCGACTATTGTTGAGCATTGGCGACGTCGCTCGCTTTCCCTTTTCCTTTCTCATTTCGGGAATCGGATCTTGGAGGAGACGGTCCATGGCCCATCTGGTCCATTTGGGCTAATTTGTCGATCAAGGCCTGGAAGGTGGTCGGCCTGAAGAACATCATGAATTGCGAGATGGTCGCCTGCGGATCGAGAGTGCCCACAAACTTGCCTACCGCAGGTGCCTCTTCTATGCGTTGTTCGCATTTCGACCATAGGTTTCGCCATCGTGTCGCGTATTGGACCCACGTTTCGCCTGGCCTTATTCTGGCATTTATTAATGCTGTTATCGGGGTGTGTTCACTAGCACTCGCGAATCTTTGTGTAAACAGCAGCTCCATCTCTGCAAATGTTTTGACAGAATCGTCAGGTAGCTCCGAATACCATTCAAAGGTTGTTTCTGCTAAGCTGCCGACGAATTGTCGTAGTAACAATTTGTCATCGCCTCCAGTATTGCCGCATAAGGCCCTGAATTGAGCGACGTGCTGATGCGGATTTCCCGTTCCCTTGTATACATGGAACTTAGGGATCGTATATCCCGGCGGGTAACTGATTTGGTCATACCAGCTCGGATAGGGCCGTCCGGTTCTAGCAATTTGCCCAGCCGCTTCATTTGCCTGGTGAGCTCGTATTTGCTGAGCTATATGGTCATCCAGTGCGGCCTTGGAAATGGTTTCTTTCTTGGCAGCTAAAAGAGCCGAAGGAGGATTCGATGTCTCTCCTTTGTCATCTTCAAGGACAATCGGAGGATTTTCAGCAGGAGGATCTTGCCGGATCATCATCCCTACCATATCTTGGAAGAGAAGCGCCATTTGTTTTATGTTAGCCGCTTGCTCTGCGGCTTCTTTGTCCTTCTTTTCGAGGACTCTGCGTAGGTAGTCAGCGTCAGTTTCTTGTTCATGACGCTGTTCTGATGATGCCTCCGAGCTTTCCTTTTGCCCGGTAAGTGCGGCCATTGCAGTCATCATCTCCTGAAGCTTCTGTTGCTGCTCCTGGGCTTTTGTTACAGATCGGGTGAGCGGTCGGTGACCCGTCGAAGCACGGCTTTCCTCCTTTCCAGAAGCCATATAAACAGTGTGCACCACCATGCCCCCAGACTTGGGGTGTTTGTGCTTAGCGCGTGTACGGTTCGCCGTGTTCACGGGGGCTTTTTGCGGCCTCCTTTTCTCTTGAGTGGTTGAAGTTGAGGGGGCCGTTGTAGTGGGCACCCAAGTAACCGTTGCTTTTTGTGGCTTGACATGGGGATTTTCTTCCTGCCGAACCTTCATCTTTTTCTGTCGGCAGAGACAGTCTTGATCTATCACGGAGTTTTGGACTTGACGCCAGACCTTGTAAATTTGAGAGGATAACCGTTGAGGAGGTTGCTCCGGCTTCTTCTCTGTAGCATTCTTCATAGGTGAAGGAAGTCTTTTCAGTACCGCAGTAGGAGAGTTTCTGCGCACCGTGTTCAGCAATTCAAAGTTGTTCCCGGTTGGAATAGCAGCATCGATCCCCACCGTTGGGGCTGGCGGAGTTATCCCAGAGGGGGAGTTGCCCCCAGCCTTCCTCACTCGGCGCCAGTGGCGACGTCGAGCATGTCGTGCGGATGAGATCACCTCCGTTGTTGGATAAGCTTCTTCATGCCCCCTGCTTTGAGGAGAGACTTTTATTGGTGCTAGCCTATCGAAGACTGACGCCCGTTGAGAAGCAATGTCTAATCTGTCAAAGACAGACCTCTGAGCAGGGGAAGCAGCTTTGAGGACCTCGCCTGGAGCAGCAACCGGAATGGCCACCCTTATAAAAATTGACTTCTTGGAAGGAGGAGCCTTTCCAATGATTTCGTCCGCTTGAGCCGGGATAGCTATCCGCTTTGGGATGGCAGCTTCGGGTATCGCGGGTTTGCAGACGTTTTGGCCCAGTCTGTTGAAAACTGAGGTATTGAAACTGGGCGACCCGTTGAGAAGGGTCGCGGCAGTGGTAAGCCGATTAAAGACCGACTTTTTTGGGGCTTCTTGCAACGTCATTGTGGCATTGAAGCTCAACGGTGGGAGCATGGTCCCGAATAATAATCCAGTGGTGGCCTGAGTTACCTGCTCCACTGGCATCTTGAAAAGGGAGGCCGCTTGGGGCCCATAAGTCACTCCTCCAGCAAGGACCGAGCGAGAGTTGCAGTTGCAGGTAGTGCAGTTTGAAGCCATTGATCTTCTGTTTTCTGTACGGAGCAAGACACCAAATCTTAGTACCTCGAATCCACAGGCAACCACAGCAAACCGTGATTCGTTCGCAAACACGACACACGAAGTGTGGAGTGGAAAGAGGAAGAGGTCCCACCGGGCATGCCAGAATCTGTTCCCCTCCGAACAGAGGCCGAGACGTGGGCCGTCTCGCCTGAGGTTCGGGGTAGATGCTAATTGGTGCTATCCGTCCACCTCTCCGAAGATGCCAAGTTGATCTATGGCACCATGTATCGAAGGTTTAAACGGATGCGGCCGATGTAGCAGACTTCGTCAGATTCCCCCTCATTTGAGGGGTTTTTGATTGTGGGGACGCTCTTCCCTGCAGGCGCAAGCCCCTGCAGTTAATTACGCTACCGCATCGCGGTAACAACTTTCTCCTTCTCCAGATGGTCACTTCGTGTCGTGTGTGTTTATTTTATGTTTTGTTGCCCGTGGATTGTTTACGGAGACCGAGTTATGTCGCCGCTCGTAGGGCGTGGACTGGTCCAAATCCGTGTTATCTTAGATTTGGGTTTGGGGGTTTGGTTTGAGGATACGTTAGCCATACTTGAGGCTAAGATCAACTCAAACGTTTGTTAAGGATACGTTAGTCTAGTTTGAGACTAAGATCAACTTAACGGGATCGTTTAGATCCGACCAAAAGAGCATGCCTGGCTCTATTGTTCCAGTTTAGGGACATAGTGGTCCATTGCATGTATGGCCGTCGGGACCCGTCACCTCTCTGACGACGTTGAAGGATTACAACGACAGATGTCAGAGGAGTTCAGAGATGTACCCTCGAACCAGAGTTAATTGGGGGGGATTCATAGTCCAGTCTGTTTAAAGGTTTAAGGATACGTTAGCCATTTTTGAGGCTAAGATCAACTTAAACGGGATCGTTTAGATCCGGCAAAAGAGCATGCATGGCTCTATTGTTCCAGTTTAGGGACATAGTGGTCCATTGCTAGTTTAAGGACGTTGCGGTCCATTGTAAGTATGACCGTCGGGACCCGTCACCTCTCTGATGTCGTTGAAGGATTACAATGACAGATGTCAGAGGAGTTCAGAGATGTACCCTTGAGCCAAAGTTGATTGGGAGATCTAGAGTCCAATTTGGGACTAAAGTCTGTTTGAAAGTTTAAGGATGCGTTAGCCATATTTGAGGCTAAGATCAACTTAAACGGTTGTTAAGGATACGTTAGTCCAGTTTGGGACTAAGATCGACTTAACGGGATCATTTAGATCCGACAAAAGAGCATTTGGGGGCTCTATTGTTCCAGTTTAGGGACATGGTGGTCAATTGCCAGTTTAGGGACATGGTGGTCCAATACCAGTTTAAGGACATAGTGGTCCATCGCCAGTTTAGGGACGTGGTGGTCCAATGGTAGTTTAAGGACATTGCGGTCCAATGGTAGTTTAAGGACGCATAAGTACATGGGTTTAAGGACCCCACAGTCCGTATGGGTGTGTTTAAGGACGCATTAGTCCGTTAGTTTAAGGACGCATAAGTCCGCGGGTTTAAGGACCCCACAGTCCGTATCTTGGTTTAAGGACGCATAAGTCCATGAGTTTAAGGACCCCACAGTCCGTGTTGATGTGTGGTTGTCGGGACCCGTCACCTCTCTGAAGACGTTGAAGGATTACAACGACAAATATCAGAGGAGTTCAGAGATGTACCCTCGAACCAATGAGTTGGTTGAAACAGCAGATGTGCTCAGTTCAAGATGATTTGAGAACTTATGGCCAGTTTGGGCTAAGTCCAATCATGTCTGGAATATTGACTTCCTGTTGGTCCCTTGAAGGAGAGGCTTTGCCTCTATCCATTCGGCCAATTGGGCCAGTGTCTAGTGTTAAACACTAAAGACGAATCAGTGTTGAATACTGGGAATAAGATTGATAAGTTAGTGTTTCAACACTAAAAGATAGTTGGTGTTAAACACCAGCAATAAGGCTTTCAAATTAGTGTTAAACACTAAAACAGATCAGTGTTAAACACTGGCAACAGAGATCTCAAATAAAGTTCTTTGATTAGTATTGAACACTAAGGCCCACACTAAGGCCCAACAGTGTTTTAACACTGGATTCGGGAGTTCCAATTTAGCGTTAGACGCTGAGGCAAGAGGGGTCACGTGGTAGCACGTGAGGGCGCCCTCCCCTCGTTTGTTCTGCTGAAAAGATCACATCTTTTGGAGCATCACGTGTCATCGCGTGACGGGTGTTTAAATGAGGTATGTTAAAGCTTCTGCCAAAGGTCACGTGGGTCACGTGAGGCACTGCCTCAAAGGGCTTTCTGTAGATCTTTTGGGGGGGTCACGTGGTGACACGTGACCCTTCTTTTCTGTAGTTGTTTAGAAGATCTGTTAATCCCTTTCAGGAATTAAATTCCTCGTAGGGTTGAACCCTGACAATAATTTCAGAGGAATTAAATTCCTAGTTCCTTTTGAAGAGTTGAACTCTGGATTTTCTGTAGGAATTAAATTCCTCATATATGTGAAGAACTGAATAGGGTTAAACCCTAATAAAAGCTTTAAAGAATTAAACTCCCATTCTCTGTTAAAGAATTATGATTAAGGGAATTAAATTCCCGCTCTTTGTTAAAGAATTATGATTAAGGGAATTAAACTCCCGTTGTTTCAACAGAACTAAGTTCTTAATTAGGGTTAAACCCTATTTCTTTTTGTTCTGAAGGAATTAAATTCCCATAACACAGGGTCAAGCCCTAATTTTATTTTAAAGGAATTAAATTCCTATAGTTCTGTGAGAATTAAATTCTCGTGCTTCCATTCCCTCTCTATGCTTTGGATCTGCATGGCAGGATCTCAACCCATTGAGAATTAAATTCTCAACTTCAAGGGGAGATGTGCGTTTTACAGATCCTCTATCAAAGAGAGAAGAAATATGTTCTTCTGTTTTATATCAGAGTTAAACTCTGTTGAGAATTAAATTCTCTTTTCTTTCAAAAAGCCTTCCCTTTCTTACCTAGGGTTTTCTTTTGCAGAAGATCCAAATTCCTCAAAGTATCCAGGCTCTCTCCCTTTTCTTCCCTCTGCATATATCCCCCTCTCTATGTCTCTTGGCTCCTATTTATAGGAGAAGCAGCCGAATCAATTGGTTTTGGTGAATCTTTCATTAAGAGATTTGATTTGCATCCATCAGTCGTCTTGGGCCTTTGGATTATTAGGTGAATTTTATTCACCATTGGATTTTAAATCCAGATATTCTCCTTTGTTGTTTCGGTTAGATTTAAGGGTGAAATCTTTCCAAATTCGAGATTTTCCCATAGATAGATGATATTTAATCACTTTAAATCTCTAATTTAATCGGTTGCTTTGGAAAGATTTAGGAGGTCTTTTCTCAGAATTTAATTTCTGTTAACAGGTAGGCTTTGAAAGCTGGTCACGTGTGGCCACGTGACCCTTGGTCACGTGTGGGCACGTGACCCCCTTGGAACGAGCCCTCTTCTTTCTTTCTGCGCTCTGCTTTCTGGTTGCTGCTTAGCTGTCACGTGCCACCACGTGACCCTGGCCTGGAGCCTTTTTCTTGATTTAACCGGAGAATGAGTCTGATGTTCTGAGTGTCACGTGCCAACACGTGGCCCTGGTCACGTGGGAGCACGTGACCTCTTCTGAAGCCTTTGCCTTGATTTGATCATGGAACCAATGTGCCTTTGCCGCTGCTTTTAAATGTCACGTGCCAACACGTGACCCTGGTCACGTGGGAGCACGCGACCCTTTCTGAAGCCCTTTTCTTTAACTGGATCTGCCTTGCCTATACTTTTAGATGTCACGTGTCAACACGTGATTGCTGGTCACGTGTAAGCACGTGACCCTTTTCTGAAGCCTCTTCCGTAGGCTTTCCTGATTTTAAATCAGGAAACAATCATATATGTGCTCCTACTCCATTTTGCCTGAGCCAGGAAACCTCTGTGTAGGACTCTAAGCAATCGTCAATACGCCGGCAGTAGGTGATGGTCATATCAAACACCTACAAGCTGCAAGCGGTCAGCTAAGCTGGTGTGGGATGATCTTCGATACTCTTTCAGGTTTTATATGAGTTGCCGTTAAGACCCTGAAGCTAGGAATTTGGCCTTTGCTTCGTTTGCTGGAATTGCGTCTGCTGTATCGAGATGAATATCGCAGTTGTCTCTAGGTTATTGGTGAACCGTCGAGGGTTGGAACTAGGGACTCTGCCATGGCTCCGTCGTTTGATTGTCGCGTCTGAGTCCTGCTGGAGGAAGAACACTGGGGTGACATTTCGTCTACTGTATCTAGATGAACGTCGAGGTGGTGACCACTCCGCGCTGATGTGGGATGATCTCCGATAGTCTTTCAGGTTTTATATGAGTTGCCGTCAAGACCCTGAAGCTAGGAATTTGGCCCTTGCTTCGTTTGCTGGCATTGTGTCTGCTGTATCGAGACGAATGTCGCGGTGGTGACCACTCTGCGCTGATGTGAGATGATCTCCGATAGTCTTTCAGGTTTTATATGAGTTGCCGTCAAGACCTTGAAGCTAGGAATATTGCTTTCGCTTTATTTGTTGGCGTTGCGTCTGCATCCTGCTGGATTGCGAAGGAACGTCGTTGTTGACATTGCGTCCGGTATAACGAGACGAATGCTGAGGTAGAGCTGGGATTTTGCCATCACTCCGCTTTGTTTCGACCATGCGGTCTTTTGTTGATGTTGCATCCGCATCCTGCTAGGCTGTGAAGGAACGTCGTTGTTAATATTACGTCTGCTGTAACGAGACAAATGCTGAGGTGGAGCTGGGATTTTGCCGTCACTCCGCTTTGTTTCGACCATGGGGTCTTTCGTTGACGTTGCATCCGCATCATGCTGGGGTGTGAAGGATTGCCGTTGTTAATATTATGTCTGCTGTAACGAGACGAATGCTGAGGTGGAGCTGGGATTTTGCCGTCACTCCGCTTTGTTTCGACCATGGGGTCTTTCGTTGATGTTGCATCCGCATCCTGTTAGGGTGTGAAGGAACGCCGTTGACATTGTGTCAGCTGTAACGAGACTGTTAGGGTCAAAATTTGCACCCCGGTTGACTAAGTCAAAATCAAGGTCAACCCCAAACCAGGTAGGCCCAAACCCAGGTCAAGCGGGCCCATACCTAAGTTAAGCCCGCGGCCAGCCTCCCCATGCCAACAATAAAACCATGTAATAAATAATTTTTTATGTAATTTTTTTATGCATGAATGGGCATATAGCCAAATTTTTGTAAAACCCATGGCTTACGTGCAAGAAGAAATGGCACATGAGTCATGGGTTGAGCAAAATGCCATTTTGTAAAGCCCAAGTGGCTATATGTAAATACGTAAGCCTATATATGGCAACATGATGATGAATAAAAGATACACTTTTCATTCCCCTCAAAAATCTATGGTTTGTACCTCTTTCCCCTTTCCGAAGGTTCCAAACCTTCTACTTTCTTTTGAATTAAATCAAGAGTTTTACTCTTCCTTTTATAAAACTAAATAGTTTTTCACCACAAAACCCACAAAGGGGAGCTCAGATCTCCCATCAGATCTCAAAAAGAAGAGATTTTTAAAATCTCACATCTCTTGATCTTCAAGATCCTGCCAACAGATGAAGAAGAAGGAGGCCCAACCCCAGAAACCACATTTTGGGGAAGAACTAGGGCTCGAGAGGAGAAGCCCTTCATCAGCTTCAAAACATCCTAGGAGTTTAACTCCTAATACACATGGAGTATGATTTCCTTAATCTCGAACTATGGGGTCCTTAAACCCATGGACTATGATGTTCTTAACCTTGGACCGTAATATCCTTAAACTAATAGACCGCAATGTCCCTAAACTAAACAATAGAGCTCAAATACTCTTTTGTTGGATCTTAATGATCCTGTTAAGTTGATTTTAGTCTAAAATTAGACTAACGTATCTTTAACAAATGGTTAAGTGATCTTAGTCTAAAATTAGACTAACGTATCCTCAACAAACGTTTAAGTTGATCTTAGTTTCAAATGAGACTAACGTATCCTTAAACCCAACCCCAAACCCAAATCTAAGAAGATAGGGATTTGGACTAATCCATGCCCTACGGACGACAACATAAATTAGTCTCCGTATACAATTCACGGGCAACCAAAAACAAAACAAACACACACGACACGAAGTGACCATATGGAGAAGGAGAAAGTGGTTACCGCGATGCGGTAGCGTAATTAACTGCAGAGGTTTGCGCCTGCAGGGAAGAGCGTCCCCACAATCAAAAACCCCTCAACGGGGAGGAATCTGATGAAGTCTGCTATATCGGCCGCATCCGTTTAAACCTTCGATATATGGTGTCATAAATCAACTTGACATCTTCGGAGAGATGGACAGATAGCACCAAATAGTATCCGCCCTCGAAGTTCAGGCAGAACGTCCCAACGTCCCGGTTGCGTCCTTCGGCGGAGAACATATATTGCCATTCTATATCATCTCTTGTGTTTTAGATCTCTTGTCGTTAACATGCAGGATTCAGGTTTTCTTAAACAAAGGCCAATCTCTCCTTCTCTCCTTGCCTGCCTATATTTTGCGGATTTCGTTGTCTCTGGCCGCAGTTGATGAGTCAGGCAAAAGCAGAAAATAAGACGATGAAATAAAGCTGCGAAGCAGGGTCTCATGAAATAGTGAATATAGTGAATACTAACATGATGGTTTCCCATGAATTATGCCAAGAACTCACGTTTCGTTTATGCAACATTGATTCTTATGTCGGTCATCCCTAACACCCGTGCATACGTTTGTATACAAAAAAAGAGTTATGAAAAACATCGAATACGAACAAAAAATAAATTTGATCGGTATGGCACAGCTATATAAATATCTTAATCTATATTACAGTGTTAAAAAAGACCAGCCATTTTAGTGTTCTGAATTTCCAATACTAATGATCTTCCTAAATTGACCACGAGTATAGCTCTGTTTGTCATAGCATCTAGACATATAAATGGGTCGGATCGGGACGGGCCACCCATCCATATATCCCATGGATCTGTACCAAATAGATTCATGTGTGAACCCTTGAAGAATTAGGTTAAACCCATTTACCCGGTGTCTTTTGATTTTTTTGGAAAAAATAAATCAACTGTTTATTCCATCAAGTTCTATATTGATATACAGGTGCAGCATTAAATCTAAGAATCTCACGAATAACCTTTAAGAGTTAAATTTCATAATCAAAAAATCAATTAGAATTATAGACAGTTTATTTCTCAAATTTACAATTTCTAGAATTTATAATATCTAAAATAACATGGTTACATGGTTTACGATCTCCAAGATAAATTAAAATTAGAAAATATATAGAACAAAAATCTACAACCGCTAAGATCTCTTTCAATATTCTTTAAAACAGTTAAAATACATAATAATTTAGACAAACCATTACTTGTATCAAGTGATTAAACCAGTTTGGACCTGACGGGTCCGAACCAAAAAAACTCAGGCCCGATCCATTTATTAAACCGCTAAATGGGTCTGGATCGAGATAGATATATACCTGGCCCGGATTTTAACAACTACACCCAACCCACTGACAGGCCTGGCTGCATTAAGTGTGCAAGATCAATTTTCATGAGTGCTCACAATTCAACACGTTCAGCCCAAATCTGTGGGACCCCTATATGCGCTCACAGTAATACATGTCAGTTCTAAAAAAAAGGGAAAATGTGTCTAATTTCCTAAGCTTGAAAGACGATAGGAAAATACCCTCAGCAAAAAGATTTAAGGAATAGCTCCTTAGATCCAAAAAGTTACGGGTTTTAGTCTCCACGGTACAACCAACCATTTTTTTACATTTTAATGTTACCATATTACCCTTGTAACTCCTGGTAGATAATTGCTGCATTTAGCAAGCAAGCTGTTGCGCTCAACAGATAGCTGCTATATTTATCGGATATAACAATTTACATAACTGCTGCATTTATGAGAAGTAATAGTTTACATAACCGCTGCACCTAGCAGATAACTGCTATATTTATCAAATTTAGCAGCGTGCATGCTAAATATACCAATTACCTGCTGAATGTAGCAGTTATGTGCAGGTAGTTGATAAGAGTGATATTAGAATACTAAAAATTAAAAAGCGACTTAATGCACCAGAGAGAGTTAAAGCGTATACCTTCTTGGATCCAAGGAGTCTTTCCAAAAAAAAAAGGTTTGTTATGAACGTCAATCATTCTATGCATTTCCTGAATTGATCCGGCGTTATCATCGAAGCTGTTCGAGATTGTGGTTTATTTATAAAACAGGCGACAGACGTCTGGAACTAAAGCTCCAGACGTCTGCTTAGGCAATGTATGCGTATAAATCCAAACGTCTATGGGCACCCTGGTCTTTTTTGGACGTGAAGGCCAGTCGTCTGGACATCTTTATTCAGACGTCTGGTGAAACTCTGTGGATTCAAAAATATTTGGGCAGGCATTTGTGCATTCCCTCTGCAGACGTTTGCCATATTTGGATCGGTTACATTTGCTTAGCAAATTAGTTGTTTGGATAAATCTTTTGTATTCTATATATAGTAGTATGCATTAACTCTAGATCTGATGCCTTATGTGATAGCTATCGAGAGAACCCTTTTGCTATTGTGAGAACTGGGTTTATTTAAGGGATTTGTATTTATCCACCGTTTTGTACTCCTCCACCTTTGGTTATTAATAAAACTTTGCATTCACCTATTGTTTTGGTTTGTACTCTATGTTTTTTATTTAGCTATGATTTGTTTATTTGATTATTTCTTTACCGTTTGTGTTATTTGTGTAACTGTGTTATAGGTATGTGATAGTCACAAAGAGCTACCAAATCAAGCAACTAATAAAAACTCTAAAAGTCCGGTATATTCTGCAGCAAGCCACACACGGCGGCGCTTCAAAATTCGCGCCTTCACCTATCCACGATCCGCGCCATCGCATTCCACAACCGTCCGATCCAAAACCAAAACTCAAATCTCAACCTTTAAAAAACGCCACGCTGGCGATCCGCGTCAATCTCCCTTCTCTATATAAATAAACAAAACACTTCCCCATTTCTCACCCAACACACAGTCTCTCTCTCTCAAAAATCTCTCAAAACCCTAGCTTTCTCTCTCTAGAAACTCAACCGACGATGAGCTCCACGGATACAGCGAAGGGCGGACGAGGTGCCGCCTCCAAGGCCAGATCGAAGTCGGTGTCGAGGTCTCAGAAGGCTGGCCTCCAGTTCCCCGTCGGTAGAATCGGTCGATTTCTCAAGGCCGGGCGCTATGCACAGCGTGTGGGATCTGGGGCCCCTGTGTATCTCTCTGCTGTCCTTGAGTACCTGGCTGCTGAGGTAGTCCCCCAAAAACTTAAATCTTTATCTCATATAGGTTTTTGGTTTTGATTTTGTGATCCGTGTCATGTTCAAAATTGTGTTTTTTAAATCTGGGTTGTGATAAAGACTGGATCTTTGTTTTTTAAAATTCAGGTGTTGGAATTGGCTGGAAACGCTGCTAGAGACAACAAGAAGAGCAGGATAATTCCAAGGCACATTCAGCTGGCGGTGAGGAACGACGAAGAGCTTGGGAAATTGCTCGCTGGGATCACGATCTCTAACGGTGGAGTGCTGCCCAACATTCATCAGGTGCTTTTGCCCAAGAAGCAGGGGAAGGGGAAAGGCGGCGAGATTGGATCTGCGTCTCAGGAGTTTTAAAATTTGATGTGATCTTTTATTGGTTTATTTTAGAAAAGGTGTTTTAGTGTTTGTATTTAGTGCCAGGATCTTATGGGAAATTTTTTGGTCCTCCAGTTTTTGTTGATCGACGTGTTTCGTTTTTGAAATAAGTTATTTTGCGGGAATTTCGAGTTGATTTGACCCTCCTTAAATTTGCAAACATATTTTTAAATAAGATTTGAAAAGGGCAGAAAACGATGAACATGATTATTGCACAAACAACCCTCTGGATTATCAGTTCAAATATTGGCAAGGCTTATTGACCAAAAGCTTCAAAAAGACTTGTATTTTATTGTGAACAGCTCAAACAAGGTGTAAAGTGAGATTGGAAAATTATGTGTTTGTTTATAATTTGAGTTCGACTTCCTTTAAAATGTGAGGGTATATATGAGCTATATGGAAATATTTAGCTGTGATTTTAGCAATTAACTAAAACATTTGTGTTTGCTACAAAGATGAGCCTCTTTTGTGAGAGTGGGGATTAATTTTGAACATTCATGCAAACCTTTTTTTGGCAATTGCAAGCTACATTTTGACTGTCAATGTCCCCTAGGTTTACGAAAAATGGCCTCAATTTGCTTTTAGAGCAAATCCACCAGTCCCTTGGATGTGCACGTGCTGTGTGTTATGCGTGTTAAAGAGTATGGGTAGATCAAAAATCATAATAATAATAATAATAAAAAAGAAACACATGACATATTGAAGGAAGTTATGGTCCAACAAAGCAAAACCAAACCTCCCGAAATGTCATTTGGTAGTGTTACAAAATTTAATTTTACACCAAATATCTTATCAAGTATGTTATTGAAGGCATGTTATTGTTCGCTCACTGGAATGCATCTCATATCTTGAGATGAGACATGGGTCTGCTATGAGGATCGGTAGGAAAATACTTCTCATATCTTTAACATCAAAGCCTCCATTCAAAAGGCACTATTATCTCAGACAATTAACCGTGAAGGCTTAGCTACCTGAACAAATTATACTCTTCGCGCATGAAATCAAAATGCAGCAGCATATAAAATAAAAATATTTTTGGGCAATTGAAACCTGGAATTTTCCA
Organism: Agapanthus africanus; assembly: GCA_030015575.1. Classification (NCBI taxonomy): domain Eukaryota; kingdom Viridiplantae; phylum Streptophyta; class Magnoliopsida; order Asparagales; family Amaryllidaceae; genus Agapanthus; species Agapanthus africanus. Next base: position 602,147,888 of record JASDDO010000031.1, on the reverse strand, counting down.
AAACATGCTTACAAAGCTGCATGCAGCTGTAAAATAAGTAAAGGCAACAAAAATTGCAGGCGATGCATAAATAATAGACTAAAAAGACCAAAAAAAGCATCATGTTCTGCAGCTGCTTATTTAGCTTTGGGGACGACTAGACCACGTTTCTCTAAACTCTTGTATTGATCCCTCATGAGAGTCGGGCATCCCTTGAGTTTGCGAAGAGACCCAGAAATCTCTTCTGTCAATAGAACTTGAAGGGGAGCTGGTTTAAATCTGCACATGCATGGAGAAAATTTTAAAACTTTATTTGATGGGCCTATCTACACTAAACAGTATACAAGTTTGAATACGTAAATATATCTGAACTTTATTTTAAGTCCTTCATACTTCGGTTTTCAAGGAATTTTTTTCACCAAAAGACTCTGAAACAAACAAAAAAAAGTTATTTGACTGAATAATGATCACAATGAAGGTAGGTTGGTGAAATTTAGCCATCAGACAGCACTTCAACTATTCAGCACCAGTAATATAGATGCATGCAAAAATTGTAATTCAAAGATAACTTCTATCGGTTATGAGAGACAGAAAAGAGAGAAATTTTAGGGCTGAGATTAGAAAGTTACTTGTGCTTCCCCAAGCGAGGTGGGCCGGATTTACGTTTTTCCTGCTTAGCTACAACGCGCCTCAAATGTCTTCTTTGCTTTTCTTCATCCTCTTCTGTTGTTTCTTTCAATATATCTGGTAAACTGATGAGCACAAAATTTATTCAAGTTGAAAACCAGTAAAGGCACCGTATGACCTATAGTGATGAAGTGTCGAGAGTACCTATCAATTTCTTTGGCAAAGTTCTCCAGTTTCTTTGCCTCTGCTTCTACTTTGAGCTGTTCCTTGAGCCTTGCTCTTCGGTTTTGCACCACTCGAGTAACCCTCTTTTCTTTTGGTTTCCTGCACAATGGAGGGAAAAAGAAGTGAGTCTGAAAAGTAAATAAGAGCCCGACTTGATTAAATGTGAAAAGGCTTCATACAGTCGAGCAAACTTAAATATAGCCGTTTTTCACTAATGCCTAAAAAATATTTTATTTACCCTTAACGCGCCTCGTGTAAGAGTATTTTAGAGAAAAAAATTCTTTTAATAAGAGAATTTACCAAGATTAAAAATTGTTGAGGCAGTTTACCGAAAAATAGCAATAGTCAAGGGAATTTCAGTTAAGTTATCCAATCGTAAAGTATTCGCAGTGTTCTGCATGTTAAATTATAGAGTTAGCCTACTATCATTTTCTCTTGCGAGACATCCAATTGTACTACCATCTATGCAAGGAAGTAAAAGAAGGTTCCTATTAGGAAGTCATGCAAGTTTCTTCATCATTTATGTTCACAGAGAAAACGTGTTTCAGGGTTTTCATGAGATGAGACTAATTTTGGACATTTGACGAATAGTTCTGGAATTTTTGGCATTATCATCATACCAAGAAAATACTAACTTCCTGTTCCACTTAGCAATTTGCTTGGAAGATCACCACGTAAAGTAAAGTTCTACACTAACATAACCTAGTTATGGACCGGTTTTTAATTTGCTCTTTTTAGTTATAGACATTTGCTCATTAGCTTAAAGAAAATACACATTGCATGTCAAAAATACACGTTACATGTCAAAATTTTGAAAGGCTTCAACGTGGGCATGTTTGTAACAATGACAAGAAACTATTTGTGAGAATGCTATCTACAATTCTAAATTAACTCATCAAATATTGTTATATTAATACCAACATGCAAAAAGCCTAAATCATTTGAAAACATTACTAAAAAATTGTGTAATTATGAATCCTTTATTGCAATTAAACAGATAACAAGGAAAACAATAAATGTACGAAGTTGAAAAAGACCTTTCTGAAAGTAGCTCATCGCCATTATTGACTAAATCCTCTACTGCATCGCCATCATTGCCTAAATTTTCTCCTAATTGATCATCATCCACATCCAAGAAAATTTTCTGAAACAAAATTGTTAATACGAAAGGCATAAATATTCATCAAATTAGGAACATGAAAGGATCCCAATGACACACCTCCACTACAATATAAAATAATTATAAAAGAAATGACAAAAAAACCGCAGAAGAAAATATAAAGGGGGGAAAACAGAAAAGAAAATATCAACCAATCCACTTATGAAGCAACCACAGATAGAAAATCAAATAAAGTTTGGAAGTAAAAATTTGGCAGTAATGAAGAAGGCCTAGACCTTCTTTGGATATTTCCGCCGGATTATGGCCTATATTCTATTTTTACTCCAAACTAGACCAATCTGGAGGGATGGTTTAATGGTTTAATGGCCGGATTATGGATCGTTCCTTCGAATTAGAAAACTTAGCTCAAGCTAATTTCTCTAATTCCTAAGATCGATTGCTTTTTTTAAAAATTAAAAAAAATCTTCTTGAACCTTGAACCTTCCACCACTTTCTCTTTTTATTTTTGTCACCTTTTTTTAATCCCATCATCATCATCATCAATCATCATCATCAATCATCATCATCAACAACAAGAAGCCTTCATCCCAAAATTTTCTGATCTTAACATCATTACAATTTTTTCATTTTCAAATCCCTATATTTTAAACAAAAATTACAAAGAGGAAGTCCTCTCCCAAACTTTCCAGAGACACGTCTGGCACAAGAAGTTTCTAAGATTTTTTTACTTAAAAGAACATAGGTGCATTCTAGGATATTCTCATCCCAGAAGTATGACGGATTTTAATCCGCAACACCAAAAGATGCCCAACGGTTGTTTTTGTGATCAAAGTGCCGAGTTTTTAAAATAGAGTATACTATCCTGCTACACGGGTAAAAGTGGGGAGGTTTCATGTCATTTAGCCATAAATAAATGGATAATTCCAGTACTCATTTAACTCGCGTATTGTATCATGTACATGTTTTTAAATTTCAATCATAACCAGAGAAAACATATGCAAGTATGAGTCTTGTATTCGAAACGGATAAATTCAGCCATCATGCAGATTGAATCTATTGAGAACAAAAATATACAATTAACAAACTTGTTACTCACATCGTCTTCATCAATAGCTTCGCTCGGAGCTATGAGCGGCACTGGTTGGGGGGCCAGCTCTTTTCGATATACTTTTTGCATCTCATCAGCAACAGCTTGGGCCAACGAATCCTAATATCAGAAATATAGTGAAATATAATCAGCAATCTATAAAGTCAATGTTCATCTACAGTAAAATGCATTTAACTATCTTTCATTCTCACATAACTACCTTAATGTCATTTATTACAGCCAACTCCCTTAAACTTTAGTTTTAAGGGTATTTCTATTAAAATACATTTAACTGCAGCATTTTAAGGCAGCTTACTGTAATAAAAAAAACTTTTATGGTGGATCAGTAGAAAATCCTATAGTCAAGGGTATTTTAATGTAATTTAGCCTGAAAAAGAACATAACTAGATGCACTATGACGACCATTTTAACTTTTTTGGGCGAAATGAGAGAACAAGGTGGAAACAACATACTTGATGTGCTTCGAACGGGGGATTATAGGAACATCCAGGTGGGGCCACTTCAACAGCAGGAATCAGTGCGGTGAATCTCTGTAATTAAGAGTCAAAATCAGTAAAGATTATTGATTAAAATTGCAACAGCAAGCCTGTATCTCAAGTTCTTGGGTAAGCTACATAAATCATTTTCTTCTGATTGAGAGTCAAAACCACTGAAGATTATTGATTAAAATCACATTTTCCTTAGTACCATATCAAATTCAGCCATATAATCATGCAACCATCAAGCCATAAATGGTGCCCAAAAGAATCCTTAGGATTGTCTAAATGAACCCATTTCATCATAGAAATAAGACTCTGGCTTTTAGTTCTTTTCTACTTTACCTGCTTAATCAATTTTTTTATGTTATCCCTGCAATAAGGCACAAAGAACAGATAGCAAATCATTTACACCTTCAAGTGGTTCATATTTGAAGAGCTATACAATGACTAAGGGCTAGTTGTAACTAAAAATAGCTAAAATTTTAGATACAAAGATAGTATTCAGGACCATAAATTAAAACAAAATAAACAGCTCACATTCTTCTTCTTCTTCTTCTTCACATTTGCTTCACCTGCATAGATTAACAGTGGTTACTGAATGTAGTTTGGCAATTATAAGAAGAAATTCGATAAAAAGCCCGTCAGAGCAGAACCTTCATTATTCCATATGTCAAGAGCTGAAGCTTTATTTTCATCCTGAAAATTTACATGTTTCAGAATTAGACGGCAGTGCTCACAAAGGAAAAGAAGAACCTTGTAAACAAAAAACTTGGGCAATTGATCACATACAGCAGGAGTGTTTTGGGGCACCGTTTGTGGCATTGGAATATCTTTCTTCCTCTTCTTGCACTTATTTAGTGTTGAAGATGGAACAGGTTTAACAAAAGCGTTCTTTTGCAACAAGCTTTCACGGTGAAGGACTCTCTCCCTATTCTTTTCAGTCTTGCGCTTGACAGGAATATCTGCAACACCAGTAAGAGGCCATAATCAGGGACATATCCTTATAGAGACGAGCTTAGGCGGTTGCTCCACAGGAACTGAGGATTTCATTTTATATATGTAACTACATGGACTTGAAGTGCTAGAAAATTCACTAATGTGCCTAATCTGACAAGTGTACTAAGTAGCCTGGTGGTTGGAGTCTAGAAGGTTTGTATTGATGATTGGGTTTGATCCCCTTCCTCGTCATACTTTCCTTTATTCTCCCTAAGATTTCTATAAGTTAACAAATTCCCATAATCTATATTTAATCTATATATTGAACTTGGATGATGTATGTCTCATTGTCTAGAGTGGTGTAGGTTAATTCTTTTGACTTCTGTACGTCACACGTTTGAGTATGTTAGGGTTTTTGTCTTTTATTTCAAACTATTATAGAAATAGTGATATAGTATTATTTGTTCAAACTACAAAAACATACAAGTTGGTAAATTTTAAAATTTAAAATTGAAAATTTAGCGTAACTGCAAAAAAAAAAGTACTTGCCTAATGCACATTATTTGCTGAGTTTTGCTATTATCAAATACTAGTATATGGTAATAGCAAAATCGACCTGTTTTTATTCTACATGAACTCAAGATTGTTGACTTAATATATCATATTTTAGGGTCAAATTATGGATTGTTAGCCAGCTTCTGAAAATGACGTATGCATAACAATGTGTAATCCAAATCCAAATCCAGTCAAAGACCCATAATTTTATCATATATGATGTTGCTTTGTTATGAAAGTAATATGAAATGTTTTTCTTTTTATGAATTTTTTTGCCCTGCCTGGCATACAACCTAGGAACCGCCACTGGCTATACCAAATTAATGTATTGTTTTTCAGTATAAAAAGAATATTTTCATCAGATCTATGATGCAATTGCGCTGGAAAATAAGTGATTAAGGGCCTGTTTAGGTCTAGAGTTGGGTCAACCGGAGCTTGGTTTTAAATGGAGGTGTATGTTATGCAAACTATAGTTTGCAAGGCCTTACCACCACTTAATCTAAATTTGATGGGTTGTTTGGCTTCGAAGTTATTTGAACTTCAAAATAGTTGTTTTGGAGTTAACTAAAATGCAAAGTGTGTGTTTACTTCTATGTTTTGGCGTTTAGAAAAAAAGAAGAGGTTGGATTGGAGTTGTGTACAAGCTCCAAAATGAAAGCCAATGAGGCATGGTTAAGCTTTGGACTTAATTTTAGACGACTTTACAACACTCCGGTCATCCTAACTTTAACTCCAAAGCCAAATAGGCCATAAATATCCTTAACAAGCCGACCAGTTTTTCTTCGCAATTTAGATATTTCTATAGCTACAGCCAGACATGGCCTTTACAAGACGAGGGCAACCAAAAACCTTCATCTTGGTCCAGTGCGGCCCAAATGCTAAAGGGTAAGAGGCTAAGAGCAAATTTCTTTTCCTTTTCTATTGGTGTGCATGTTTGAGATAAAGAGAGCATGCTTATCATAATTTGGTAACTGTATTAAATATAATGCTTGTAAGTTAGGTTAGGACCTCCTATTTTGCTATTAGGCCACCAAATAGGTAAATACCATTCAGGTGCAGTTTTCAAACCCCAGAAACCCCAAAAGAATTTACATTGATTTATTTGTTGATATTGTTATGATGAAAACATAAACAGTTAGCAGGGTTTCATCGATAGCCCTGACTCACTAATGCATAGTCTGTCATTTTGTTATCATGAGATAACAAAAGAAATTACTTTCGTTTAATTGTGTTTCCTAAACCAACCAAACTTGTTTAGGGAACCGCTCTTAGATATTGATTATGAACTACGAAATTAATTTCACAGGCAGCAATAAGCACGAACATATCGTTTTGATCCTATTTCCCTACGAGTTTATATTCGTTGTCTCAAAGACTGCATCTATCACCAAACACTACTCCCAAGAGGTGAGAGACCAAGTATAGAGTGCTCTAAGAAACGTTGCAAAAAGCATCCAACTCCATCAGCTTCACGTCTCCCTTAATTCCGTCAAATTTTTAATCAGGATCCAAACCATCAAATTTGGAACCACTTCTACTTATATACTTCATTCGACATCATAAGCCAAACCCAAGACCTTACCAACATAATTCGTATAAAAAGAGCAAGAATAATAACAATTGCTACGGGTTCCCAATTAAAATCGCCCCAGTTTTCTACACCAATATCAAATTAAAACCCTAAAAAACACACGAGTTGATCATACCAGTCGATTTGTCGACGTAGAAGAGGGAATCGCTGGGGATTGCGTCCAGATTCGAAGCACCACTGAGCGCATCTCTGGTCGTCTTCTCGAAAAACTCATCGATGTCATCGGTTTTGATGTTAGCTCTCCACGCTTTTTTCCCTTTCCGTGAGGTTTTCGCCGCTTTCCCCATTGGTGGTTGCAGGCGGCGGCTGCAGAAGAAAGAAGAAGCGAGATTGAAGAATAAAGCTTGGGTTTTTAATTTGTGTTAAGATGAAATTAGGGGTTTTTTGTGGGTTAAAGGATAAATAGTATCCATTATTTCAACTGCTTTTCACTTTTATATGCACTTATGTACTTTAAAATGCAAATCGTTAATATTTTGCTTTTTTTAATTAACCATCAAATCTCTTCCCATGTTAAATAAAATCCATATGGTTTGCGCTTTAGAATATCAAAACGCAACTAAAAATTCAATAAAGCATATAAATACAAAGTAGGTGAAACATTGAGCTATTATTTAGCAATTAAACATTTTTTTTCTTTAACAAGCCACTTAAGGGTCAATAGGTGAAACATTGAGCTATTATTTAGCAATTAAACATTTTTTTTCTTTAACAAGCCACTTAAAGGGTCAATCTAACCGACATGTTTATGATCGGGTTATGGTTATTGGGCCGGGTATGAATATTCATCCGTATCTATGCACGACAAAATAAATTAACCATCAAGAAGTCTAGAATTCATATCCCGTTTGATTTTACCATATATTATTAAAATAATAAAAAAACAGTTACAAGTTAAAATACAGAAAGAAAGAAATAAATTTAAAATTTCCTTCATGCCTTGGAATTTTGTTAGGCCGATTGCAGAATTAGTATGATTTGAATTGTGGAATCGTAGGATTTCTAGTATCGGATTTGTAGATCCTTGTAATCTTTGTTTGGTTGGTGAAAATAAAGTGGGATTTGAATTTGAGGATTTTAGAGAGAGATAGATAGAGAGAGGATTATTAAATAAATAAAGTGCATGGGCCCAATCTAAAAGTACAATGAATAGTGCCAAATCCTTGAAAATCCTTAAAAAATTTTAGGATTCAAGAATCCTTGTTTTGTGGTGGGCCCCCCATAAAAAACAAAGGAATCCTAGAAATACAAATATTGCAACCAAACACATAATTGTGGAATCCTAGGATTCCACGGTCCAAACCCAAACAAATCCCGCAACCAAAGAGGCCCTTAGTGAAGAGAGCATAGCATTCTGTAACCGCCTGTTGCCATCTCAAACACATGACTAATGGCAGCTTAATCATTTGGTTGGTGTGGTTTTGTTTTGTGTTATCTAGCGTGATAAGTTGATGTTATAGAAATTTTAGATGTATATAAAACTAAGAAATCAAAGATAAACCATGCAATTTGCAGGGTTTTGTCTTTTCGTTGTTTTATCATATTCCATAGTCCTACAACACATCTTAATCACCTGTATTAATTTTGGAAGAACTTGGCACCCGATGAAATGTTCGTTGACTTCTTGTATATAACTTTTTCTGTATAAAGTTGTCACGGTCCGAAAATGGCACGTGACCGGCACTTGAATCACGTGAAGTTTATAGGACCCCGCTGTAACCCAAATAAGCTACAAACCAGGAATCTAAACCATTTTAGAAAATAATGGAGGTCTAGTTTTGATAAAGGGTTTCTAACATGAAATCAGGTTTGTTTTGAAGGATAATTAAAGTTCGAATCAAAATCATGTTCGTCATTTAAAAATCGGACAACATCTCCTTTGTAAATTGTGTAGAAAACAAGTACAATGCATGTAATATATAAAAGCATCCCAACGGAAGCTAGCTCACGCCTAATGGCGGAGACACATTCCACGCAAATATATATACGACTTCCAAGGCGAAGAATCACAAGCAGAAAATAATAGATATGTAAATAAACAACTCAAATCGACTCCAAACGAGTTCGACACCCAAAACAATACATATTTAGGTCTCATCTCTAAGTCGTTGATAATACAAATGGTTGATAGAGTTTTTAACTAGATCAAACAATAAATATATACGTATACAAGAGACGGTTACGATACAACTATGCAACCCACCTACCAAAATCAATCACCGAAGAAGAAGTGTGCCGGCAAGCCATTACGATCCGAACGGTCAGTTCTGTAAGAAACTAAGACACAACGGGATGGGCTGCCAACTAATGAATAAAAAGATATCAAAAAGTGGAAATTGAAATGCATAACGATCTAACTAGACCAAAAGGCATAGTACTATCATACTAAGTACGACATATAACTACCGTATATATAATATAAGCGAATCATATTAAATCACAATATCATATCATATATAGCATGTATCCAAGTAAGTATATAAAGTAGCCGAAAATGTATGTATGCAAATCGTTTCAAAATAGTCGCATGATATGTATATCATGACACAAGTAGCGGACGTTGATTTATAAAGCAATATATGCAATTTTGTTTAAAATATACGTTACGTCTTTTGAAAATAATTTAAAGAGGGTTTTCTTTTGAAGGTTCCTTGCGTCGTCAAAGACATGGAAAACAGGAGGCTAAAACTCCTTTGAAAAACCTCTTTAATATATATCGATAAATAAAAATAGTATTTCCGGTACTGTCTCTAAGACCAGTCATGTTCGACTGCAATATAGCTTAAATCATCTCAATCTGTCCAGGGCATCTATATTGATCTCTCACATGAATTATAACACATCAAATAAAACGTATCATAATTGGATCGCACCAATAAAAACACATCACCAATAAAATTATCATAAAACCGTGCCAGTCATCGACTCATAAATCTCATGTGTTTTCTCAGACACTGTCCCTTGGATCAGTCCTCGTATCAATGGAATCCCTGGCCATACCCACCGTGTCCATGATCTAGAACCGGTCGGAATCCTCCGGATATCCGTCGTGCCCAATACTATCACCGGTATTGATCCACATCGTTAGGCTCCCCGTACCTCCTTACGGATTTCCTGCCCTTCGGTATCGTACCGGATCCACTATATATCCGTCGGTTAACCCCTCTCTTGATTCAGATAATCGTCATATCATCAAAACCAAGAAAACTCAAGGTGGACACCAAATCATCATATCAAGATAAAACAACATTTTAAAACATACTCAAGTTTTATAAATCATCGCGGCTTCTCAAATCCATGAAAAACATCAAGTTCTAAAGAACAGATACATAATTCATTCTCGTCACAATTGGTAACAATCATATCTGAATATCCATAGCAATGGTATTCGTATATCAAAATCATGATAAGTATCATCACATCTATCATGGGTATATCATTCAATCGCATTCATATAACAACATCAACACTATCAAGCGTGGCAATTCTACAGTGTTATGGCAGTACCAATGATGTGTAGCATAACATGTACGTCGGTGATTCGTGCAGCATAGCAATCATTGGTAGCTGTACAGCGTTCTACCAATGTATTCATATAAGTATAGCAAACACAATTAGCATACAAAGCTGGTTAGAGCTAAAGGTATAAATATAGTATACATAATAAGTAATTGAAGCGTGAGAGTAAAATAATCGTAACGTGAGCAAGCGTTAAACATAGTTATATACTTACGAGCTATACAATTATAATTTAAAATAGAACGAAACGTTGTTTTGAAAATAAGGAAGCTGCGACATTTTCATAATAGATATTTGTTTGAAATCAGTAGAACATCCTTGACATTAGCATTTAAAAGCAGGAAACGAATCGTTGGTTTTTAAATGAGTATAGCTCTAACAATCGTAATGTCCTAATCAGGATTTAGCAAGACTCCACGAGTCAAAAATATCGGCCGTATCCGGCAATCTATCTTCATCACATCTAGTACGGGATCCCTATCTTACGATATCCATCTAATATCCAATCAATATCGTACGGATCTATAGTCGCATACACATATAACATAGCGTTAATCATATATATACATATAAATAGTGTACTAGTTATGGATTGCACTAATTACATAGGTTACGAGTTATAGACTTATTTATTTAATCATAGGCTAAGTATTCGGATTACTTATATACGTTTTCTATACCGAATGTTCTCTAGTATTAGTTTCAGAGGTGCTATACGATATCTACCCGACTTCCCCCGTAAATATGAATCTACTTATCGAAGTCCGTCCGACGACCGTCTTGCCCTTTCTCGCCGTCTTGGAAGTCCCGCAAAGGCAAAAACATCAACAAAGTAGCAAAACCGTCAAAAACACCGAAGGGCGCACGTCTGAACCAATATGAGGCAGACGTCTGAAGAACAAAACAAATCAACTGTTCTGAAGTGCAGACGTCTGGTCTATCCCAAGGCAGACGTCTGGAAATATGAACAGTGTAACATAGCGCAAGACCAGACGTCTGAAGAAGAGCTCCCGGATGTTTGAAGAACAAATCTTAAGAAATCCAAATCAAAGGCGTCTGGTGACTTGAGCATTAGACATTTGAAGAACAAAATCAAAGATACACAGATCGTCGACATGCGTCTAAAACTTTGGGGCTAGACGTTTGAAGAAGGAAAATCATGAAAACATATCATGGGCAGGCGTCTGAAGCTCTATTGAGCAGACGTGTGCAGAAGGATTCTGCTTAAACGAATTTTGGAAAACATGAAAATTCCTAAAAACTTAAAAATCTATTCTTTAACACCAAAATACCCTCTACTTCTCCAAACAGGGTGTAGTCACCAAGTAAACCATACTAATACTCACCACTGCTAATGGATCACTTCAAAAACCAAACTAGAAAGAATTTAACCCATAAAAATACCATTTTTATATAGAAACTATATTTTTCCATATCCAAATATTTTAAAACTTCAATAAACTTATAGAAATGAGAGGTCTTTACCTATTGAAGTGGGGAAAAAGATGAAATCCAAGTTTCTGATGAAGTTCCAAGGGTTTGAGGTTGATGAAGACTCCATTTGAAATCTCCAAGTGGCTCTACTTAATGATCTTGGCTCAAAAACGGGTTTGGATGAAGCATTTTGGTGGAGGAATTTAGGTTTGGGAGTCGGGATATTTTGAGAGAGACGATTGGATATTTTGGAGGAGAGAGAAATGAGAGGATGAAATGAGAGAATAAAGAGAGAGGTGTGGCTATGGGTATGGGCTGAGCATCCATGCCACTCTCTTTCTCTCTCCAATAATACAATGTTATAAAATCCATATCATTCCCAAAATATAAAATACTTGTCATTTTCAAAATATCCCATATTTTCCAATTCCCAAAATTAAATATACATACAAATGTCAATTCAAAAAATCAAAATCCATACTCGGTATTATTTTCGTAAAACCCATAATATCCTTATTTAAATTATAAATTAATATTTATAATTTTCAAAATGTTATAAGAGTCAGTTTATATTGTAATTTTCTTTACAAATTCTTCTATTGTAATTTTATGCTTTGTTGCGTGGATGATAATAAACTTTGCAAATCATAGCAGAGTAAAAGAAATTAAAGATGTGATGTAAACAATTTCATTCATTCAATTATTCAAGTTGAGGTTTTTAAAAATTGTTGTAATGTCGTTTTTCCTTTCGTGTTGTATAGCATGTCCCGTGTTGTGCTTGTTTTAGTCGATGAGATGTATTAAGTTTTCTTGACGTAAATACAAAATAACCGTCTGTCAATCGCCATTCTTTTGTAGAATACTGGTGCTTGCACAGATCTGCATTTAACATACATAGGCAATTAACGATTGCATATGACATCTGAGCAACCTACTAGCTTGTTTTAGTCGATGAGATGTATTAAGTTTTCTTCACTTAAAAACAAAATAACCCTTTGTCAATCTCCATTCTTTTGTAGAATACTGGTGCTTGCACAGATCTACATTCAACATACATAGGCAATTAACGATTGCATATGACATCTGAGCAACCTACTAGCGGTGAGCTTCGCAAGGGGCAAACAAATTACATGCTTCAAATTCTCAGGGGTCATGACCCCGAAAGAACTCCAAAAAGAATTGAAAATTGCTAGCAACTCAAACGCTGTGATGTGCCATTTGTAGCAAAACCCAAGCTCACGGAAAGCTCAACTTCGCAAATAACATGGTGCTTGTACAACATAACAAACCATCAGACACCCAAATCTATCTTGTGAAATTTGTACTTATCGAGTCATTTATCCTCTTGAAAACTCCATGTCCACGCTAAATTCCGGCAACCAAACAACCTGTCGTTGCAAATAAAAAAAGTTTAAAAAACATCATAATAAATGGAAGCGGTCTTGATTAAAGCTTTAGCGGAAAAAACAGATGATTTTGATCTAATTCTTAGGCCATGTTTGGCAAATCGAGTCTTTTGGAATTGACTTAAAAATAATGTCACGCCTCACTTCCCAAAATACGGAATACGATGGGTGACAAGGCCGGCCATGCTTCTACGGTCAAGGAAATATCCTGCCGTAGTCACAGTTCGGCTTCTAACTTTACGTGGTAATCAGTAATCAATGCACAGGTAATGAGAAATGCAGTCACTAAATCTATCAAAACAGATAAACGATATACCAGATAGAGATCAAGAGAAGTATAGCGCTGACTTCACTGATCTAGATGTCCGCGATATCCTCAAGGTACGACCGATCCTGATCCGAGCTCAGTCCCCTTCTCACTCTGAGCATGCATACTCAGGTCGTCAGAGCGACACAATAACAATATATATATATATATATATATATATATATATATATATATATATAAACACGTGCAATAATGACGAACATGAAGCAGTAAATATAGAACGATGACGCGCATGAAATAATCGATACAGGTAAACAGTAAAGCATGCATATCGAATCAGTAATCAATGCATGTCCATATCACTAAACCTATCAATCTCTAAGTCTCACTATCCAGGTCGTTAAATCTATCGTCAGTCCAAGTGTGAGCGTCAACCACCGCATGAGTATCCCCAACCCAAAGGTAGGGCCCAGGGGCAAGGGAACACGGGCCCGAATCACGCTCACTAATAATCAGTAATATCGCCCATATGACTCCCAAAATCGCTGTATATGCCGGCAGTGGGACTCCCGAGATTCCGTTGATCGAACTCACACTCAAACTACCCCACACCCTGTGGTCTACATCAAATACCAACCATGAATCCAAATACTAGTCGGTCCATGACAAGTCTATACGAGAACTGGAGACAGGATCTCCATCAAGTATGTCTCGACTGGTATCCAAGATAAATGAACAGTGTTTGATGTCTTACCTATGATACTAATATAAGTGCTTCCATAACCGTCCCACGCTAGTTATAGTGAAAACTTACATATGCCCCATAGGCGTCGACAATGCAATAATTAACTGGTTCCGCTGATCGTGTACAAGTACGTGTCACTTTCACTATTCAATCACGCTTTAACACCAACGTACTTTCCACAATTCGAACACTAATATCTATCACCGGATAATGTACACGATCACTAGGTTATCAATGCCAATGAACACTATTTACAAGAGCATGACAATTATGCACATGGTGGGGATATAGTATATGTACCGCTAACAACATATATGCACCTGGTGTCGGTTGGACTAGAAAAATCATATAAAATCACACGTGCATAATTAAGCAAAACGATATAAAAGGAGTAGGCAGTATATTTAATCATCTACACAGAAAAATTAGTTTCGTGTCAATCGGGTTTCAGGTTTTATAGTTATGGTCATTTCATTTTAAGTGTTCACTGCTGGAATCCAATTTCTGAACTGGAAGTCCGTTTCGTAACACGTTTTACACCTAGTTGGGAGTACAATTAGGCGACGCTACTGTTCAACTAATTGTAGGATTATGACTTAACTTTACATAGCAGGAGATGGATCCAAAATATTCATTTTTTTTACGAGTTATGATCAGATTACCGATGAGGGGTGCAGGCTGAAATGACATAAAACTGCCGTGCAAGTCCTCCGTTTAAAATATGATTTAAATACCAAATAATACTGGATTTTAGTGAAACTGGTGTCATTGGAAAGATGAAACAATTGTATACGTAGCGGTATTTGGCTATGCACACTATCATAATTATACATTAAGGTTTCAGGGGTACAAATGCAGGTCAAGGGGTAAGTTCCTGCACTGGACTGCGGTCCAAGGTCAGGTAAGTTCTGTATTTTCGATATTCAGAGGACATATCTAATAGTAAAACTACATGTCGGGTTAAATATTATGCAATACCCTTCGCAAAGAACCCGAGAACACTATGATGGGAGTTTTCTAGAATTAATTATAAATTTTACAGTGTCAAGTGTTGGGTAAATTATAAGTTTCGGTATTAAGGTTATGGCGTCACTTATGTGTGAAAACGATATCGGTTTGCCACCAAATTTGTACATAGTGTTTGTTAACAGTGTTAGGGTTGAAATATCATGAGTTCCGCTATTTGCAAAAATAAGTTTAGGTTAGGTATTGCATCGAGCAGTTAGCACAACATATCACGGATTTTCGAGATCATATTCAATCTATCCGACTCATTTATGTTATCGATCCCTATGGTCTCCATACCTTTTAATACTTGATTCTAACTCGGTCCCAATGATTCACACATATAAATCCAAGCACTACGACCGTGTTGCAATATGAACGACCATTTACTACAATTATAAATATATATAATCTAAATAAACAATTAACCCTAATTAGTATAATGTTAGCATGTAAGAGCAAGTGAAGGGTTCACTTGCCTTCGGTCGCTTGATATAAAAACGACACCACGTGCAGGATCCGTATCGTCACTCGAGACGATGCGATGCTGGACACAGGCGCGGCGCGGGCGCGATGCACGGTGACTCGGTACTGAACGCGGTGGCGATGCGGGTGTGACACGGTGGTGGGCGTGGTGATGACGCGGGCGCGACACGGTACCGGGTACGGTCTTGACTCGGTACGTGTTCCGGGAGCGGAACGACGCGTGCACTGGATCGAGTACGGTGCGGCACGGGGGTTGGCACGACGTGGCACGGGGAGTGGGTACGGGGCGCGACACGTCTGGGTATGCGGTAGCATGGAGGCGGGCACAGTGTGAGGCTCGAACGTGATACACACTGCGACGGACATGTGCGGGGTTGCGGGGATGACTAAATTGACGACCAGGACGGTCACAGGGACCGAGGCCACAGCTTGGACGACAATTCCGGCCACTGGAACAACGGGGATCGCAACAAATGTAAGTGTTCGATGAAATGTCGGGCATTGATTTTGGCTTGGAACTTGGGCTCGGCTGGGGTACGACGTGACACTGTAGGGCACGGGTCAGCGGCGAGGCAACGGCGGTCCAGCAACGGTCGGGGGAGCTTCGGCGATGAGGGGCTCGGTTGGAGGGAGTACAGCGGAGGCTTGGGCTCGGAGTGGAGTGGTCGTTGATGATGGCGGTGGCTAGACGGAGAGGAGGCTACTACGGTGGTGCTCCGGGTGTTCAGGTGGCCGGATCCGTTGGGGTTCTCAAGGTGGTGGTGGTTTTGGCGACGATGTGGATTGGGGTAGTGGTCGGATGTGGCTGCAGATGGGGAGGGCAGAGGAGTTGGTGGCGGCCGCGGTGATGGATTCAGGGGGCTTGAAGTCGACAATAGTGGTAGCGGGTTGCGGAGATCGTCGGTGGTTCATAGGCGTGGTCGGATTGCTTGGAGGTGGAGTGAGGTGGTCACGGTGACGTGAGCTCGAGGGATTGCGGTGGTCGCAGCTCGTCGTCTGTCACGCCCCGCTTCCCAAAATACGGAAAACGAGGGATGACTAGGCCAGCCATGCTCCTACGGTCAAGGAATAATCCCGCCGTAGTCACACTTCGGCTTCTAGCATTACATGGTAATCAGTAAATAAAGCACAGTAGTAAAGGAAATTACATCACTGAATTATTACATTAAAATCCATTGTTCACAAATTACAAATAACAAGAACAGTTACTAACCAAGTTCAATTTCACGATCTCTTTTATGGAAAGCAGTAAAGAAAGAAAGTACACCAGACTAGATATCTGTGAACTCGAAAGATAGATCCGTCTCCTGCGCTGGTCCTTCCACGGGATCTGAGCATGCATAATCAGGTCGTCAGAGCGACACAATAGCAATATTATTATAATAAGGTGAAACAAGTAAATGAGGTAATAACAGTGAAAGTACAATGCGAGTAATCACTATGTCACTATATAATGCAAAATATGATCTGTGTCCCTATCGGTCTCTAGGTCATGTTTGAAATCGCATAGTGGAAATGAGGATCATGTTTAACAGGAGTCTCGTACATACCCGAGACAACGGCTCACATGCCCGGGACATAACCCTGTCAGCCGGATCGCTAGATCCTACCTAATATATATATCGCTGCTCGAATGATCATTCTCTAAAACACGGTCCCGCTAAATACGATTCTCTTTCCACTTAGATTCCCCCTTTATCCCTAGGTTTACACTATTTATGATCTTGATTTAGTCGTGTACAAGTATACCAATGGCACGGTTTTATCACTGTTCACTGCATCAATCACTGTCACGAATGTTCACTTTCCACTGGTGTACTCGTCACTCCTAGATCGACATCAATCACGCACGATAATGCAATGTCCACTGAACACTAACACGCACTAACACCATGTACATGGCAAATGGGGTAAGATATGTGTATGTATGCCCTTAACAAGCTAAGTATGTTATGAACCAATATGTACGTCATTAACTTACAAAATTTGCATAAATTCATAGGTTTGGAATTCAATGAAGTGATACAAATACAATAAATACAACACTCTGTCAGAAGTTCATCAAAATTAGTTTCAGTTCGATCGGATTCCCGGTATTCAAGATACAGCTGTTTCATTTTAAGTGCTCGCGGCTGGAAATTCAGTTTCTGAACTGAACGTCCGTTTCACGACACGTATTTCACCCAGTTGGGTTTAGAATCTAGCGACACTACAGTTGAATAGAATCTAGAGTTTACAATGGGGTATTTTACGCAATAGACGGATCCTCAATCGCGTCTGTACGTCGAAAGTTATACACTGTTTAACATTGGTATGTCACTTCTGAATCTGTTCTGGACTGTTATACGTTCTGCCCTTTTTATTTACAAATTAAATAGCAAACGACCATGAAACGGAATGAAACCACTTGTGTTGTTTAGATAACAGATTCACCTTTAATACTCTGCAGGGTTCCGTAACATACAAATTCAGGAAACAAAGTGGCACGTATTATGGGACAGTAAATAATAATCAGGGTTGCTCTGGACTGCAGTCCAGAGCCGCACTCCGATCCAAATATTGTCACAGTTTCAGTACAGAAACCATTAGAGACTTATGTAAGGTTATAGTTCGTCAAGTCAGCTTCGATTTAAGCTCTCGAACACACCATTTCAATATGTACATGATTTATGGGAATTTTACCAACTTTTAGATACGTGAAATTTCTAGTTTTACAGGTATATTTGGGGGTATTCATTTTAGTCACTAACAGTCGTATTTTCCAGTGAGATTTCTACAGGATATTCATCACTACATGGGCCAACAAATACAATCTAATTCCATCAAATTAGACAAGTATTTTCATTGGGGCCAAGTATCGAACACATACGACGTTTAATTTTATCGGGGAAATGGAATTTCATAACATACATGTTTGAGTTTGTAATATGGGTAAATTAGTATGTAGCAAGTAAAGTACTTGCTTGGAAACATTTCGTGGATGTACGGCGGCGGTAACGTCACGAACGCGCGTCGAACGGCATGGATTTGTTTGCACGGCCTCGGCTCGCGATACGGATTTGACGTCGGAGTTGCCCGGAGCCGTTGCACGGTCACTGGAAGTTGGGTAGTGCTCAGTGGTCCTATGCGAGTGCGCTGGGGTCGACGACGGTCGGCGGCGGCGCTCCGGTGATGGCAACAGTGGAGCTCAAGACTTGGGTGCTTGGGTTTTGAGAGGAAGAGAGAGAGATAGTGGCTCGGGGTGGTTGTCGTGATGGGGCTGGGGAGAAGAGAGTGTAGAGGTCGACGACGTGGTGGGGAGATCGCCGGCGTCGAAGGTGCAAGGGGTGGTCGAGCTTGGGTGTAGGGGGTTTGTGTGTAGGGAATTTGGGTGTGTAGAGATTCTTGATGAAGCGGTGAGAGGAAGGAGGGTTGCTTGAGTTTGTGAGAGGGAGTGATGGGGTCGGCGAGGAGGTTGTCGTTGTCGGAGGGAGTCGAGTGGAGTTAGGTGCTCGGTGGGGTTAATGGGTTTTCGAGAGAAGTTAGGAATTTTGGAAAATGAGAGAGAAGTGAGGGTGTGAGGGAGATAGGGGATACGAGGGAGGAGATTGAGGGGATCACGAGGGGGGATAACGGCAATGTGAGGGCGTGGGTGTGGGCATGAGCTGCGGCGAAGGAGGCGGATCGCGAATTGAAGAGGTGAGCGGGAAGGAGGGAGATAGCCGTTGGGGAAGAGGGAATAGAAGCGGGTCGGGTCGGGTGCGGGTTGAAGGGAGTGGGTTGGGCCGGCAGTTTTTAAGGAATTCATTTTAATTAAATTTTTGTGTGTGGGCTGAGGAGGGGGACGGGCTGGGCCGGCAGTTTTTGGATTCCTTTTAATTTATTTTGTGTGGGCTGAAGGAATTTTAAATGTTAAGATTTATTTTATTTGTTGGGCTGGGTTAAATTATATTAGGCTTAGGTGTTAATTGGAAATATATTTAGGGTTTTGATTAAGTTAAATATTGAAACTCGAGTAACCAATTACAAACAAAAAATACGAGGAAAAATCAGGAGACAATCGGGATTAGGAAAATACAGGAAAATTTTATAGATGGGGAACGTGGATTTACATCATACCCCCTTGCAAAAAATTTCGTCCTCGAAATTTAACAACTATACAATGAAACAAGGTACTAAAAAAAGAGATGTGGATAACGATCACGGTTTTCTTCCTCCCGCTCCTAGGTGGATTCTCCTGGGGAACGACTGCCCCAAGACACTCGGACTAACGGAATGACCTTGTTCTTCAGCACTTTCTCTCTGCGGTCGAGAATGGTAGTGGGCTGCTCCTCGTATGATAGATCGGTACCCAAAATTAGCTCCGAATAGTCCAGGACGTGGCTCTCATCCCGAACATAACGATGCAACCGTGACACGTGGAAGGTATTGTGCACACCAGCTAGCGATGGAGGCAAGGCAAGTCGGTATGCCATCTCTCCTACTCGCTCTAGCACCTCAAAAGGTCCGATAAAACGGGGACTAAGCTTTCCCCGACCTCCGAACCTGATAACTCCACGGGTAGGGGAAATCTTCAAGAACACGTGATCTCCGACTTCGAATTCTAGTGCCCTCCTGCTAGTATCTGCCCAACTTTTCTGTCGATCCTGAGCCGTCTTAATCCGCTGCCTGATCATTTGGACCTTGCCAACTGTCTGAACAATGAGTTCGGGCCCCAGGAATCTTCGTTCTCCCACATCATCCCAACATACGGGGGATTGACACTTCTGCCCATAAAGTGCTTCAAAAGGAGCCATCTGGATGCTAGCCTGATAACTATTGTTATAGGAAAACTCGACTAGATGCAGATGGTCCTCCCAGGAACCCTGAAAGTCCAACATACAGGCTCTCAACATATCCTCGAGCGTCTGAATCGTACGCTCGGATTGTCCATCCGTCTACGGGTGATAAGCTGTGCTAAATTTGAGGCGGGTACCTAAGCTCTCATGTAAGCTCTTCCAAAAGCGCGACAAGAATCTGGTGTCCCGGTCTGACACAATGCTGACTGGAACACTGTGAAGTCGTACAATCTCCTGCATATATCTCTCTGCCAGTGATTCTGTCGACTGTCCTACTTGGAATGGTATGAAGTGTGCAGCTTTTGTGAGGCGATCGACGATAACCCAAATGGCGTTATTGCCCCTAGGGCTCCGTGGTAAGGCCGTCACAAAATCCATGGTAATGTGCTCCCACTTCCATTCTGGTATCGGCAGCGGTTGTAACAATCCCGCTGTCCTCTGATGCTCCGCCTTCACCTGCTGGCATACCAAGCACCTGGATACGAACCTCGAAATTTCCCGCTTCATTCCGTTCCACCAAAAGTGCTGCTTTAGGTCCTGATACTTTTTTGTACCTCCCGGATGCACATAATAAGCTGAACTATGCGCTTCAGCCAATACTTCTTCTCGGACATCTCTCTTGGGTACGCAGAGTCTGCTACCGAATCTCAGAGAGCCATCTTCATGTATAATCAAGTCCATTCTCAGCCCGGCTTCCATTTGCGCTCTGAACTTTTGCAATCGGGGATCATCCGCTTGTGCAATCTTGATGCGATCCACCAGGGAAGATTGCACTTGTAGTTGCCAAAGTTGACTGAGTGCGCCCGGTGTAACGACTTCTAACTCGAGTCTCTGGAAGTCCTCAATAATGTTCCTTTGACCGGTCAACATCATGACCGCTGGCTTGCGACTGAGCGTATCTGGTACAACACTCACCTTCTCCGGGTGATGCTGAAGGTCCAAGTCATAATCTGCCATCAGCTCTAGCCATCGGCGCTGCCTCATGTTTAGTTCCTTTTGAGTGAAAACGTACTTCAAATTTTTATGATCCATGTATACCTCCACTTTCTCGCCCAATAGATAGTGCCTCCAAATCTTCAATGCAAAGACTACCGCAGCTAACTCCAAGTCATGCGTAGGGTAGTTCTTCTCGTGATTTCTCAGTTGTCGAGAGGCATAAGCAACCACTCGGTCGTGCTGCATCAGAACACATCCTAATCCCTTCCCTGAGGCATCACTGTGTATCACCAAACCACCGGAATCATCTGGTACTGTAAGAATAGGCGCCGTGGTTAACTTCTGCTTCAGTGTGTCAAATGCCTGAGTGCACTCCTCTGTCCACGTAAACGGTACGTCCTTCCATGTCAGCCTCGTTAATGGTTCAGCGATTCTTGAGAAGTCTTGGACGAATCTTCGATAATAACCTGCCAATCCCAGAAAACTCCTGATCTCGGCCACTGACTTCGGCGTTGGCCAATCTCTGACAGATTCTATCTTTGCCGGGTCCATCGAGATGCCTTCGCTCGAAACAATATGTCCCAAAAACTGAATCTTGTCGAGCCAGAATTCACACTTGCTTAGCTTCGCATACAGCTTCTCTTCCCGAAGAATTTATAGGACCATGCGCAAATGTTCAGCATGCTCTTCCCGGGTCTTCGAGTAGACAAGTATGTCATCGATAAACACAACGACAAACGTGTCCAAGTACTTTGCGAACACCCTGTTCATCAAGTCCATAAATATTGCTGGGGCATTGGAAACACCAAACGGCATCACAAGGAACTCGTAATGTCCGTATCGTGTCCTGAAGGCCGTCTTGCATACATCTTCGGCTGCTACTCTGATTCGGTGATATCCAGAACGGAGATCCAACTTCGAGAATACCTTGGCTTCACTTAGCTGATCGAATAAATCATCAATGCGCGGGATTGGGTATTTGTTCTTTATTGTGACCTTGTTCAGCTCCCGATAATCTATACACATTCGCAGCGATCCATCCTTCTTCTTTACTAACAGAACTGGTGCACCCCACAGTGAAGCGCTCGGTCGAATAAATCCCTTCTCCAATAGCTCTTCAATTTGCTTCTTCAATTCCGTCAACTCAACTGGTGCCATTCTGTATGGGGCCTTGGATACTGGGGCCGTACCTGGAGTCAAATCGATCGAGAACTCCAAGATTCGAGGAGGTGGTAGACCTGATAGATCTTCAGGAAATACGTCCAAAAAGTCCCGAACAATTTCTGGGACTGGGCTCTCATCAATCTCCATAGCTGTCAGCTCCTTGGGCTTGGCTGGCTCCAAAGATTTGCTTCCACCCTCGAAAATAAACTCCTGGTGATTGGGAATGCGGAAGATCACATTCCTTGCACGACAATCGATAACTGCATGGAAAGTGCTCATCCAATCCATCCCGAGAATTGCGTCGTAACTGCCTGTCCCAATCAGAAGGATATTCGCATAAAATTCCCTGCCACACACTACAACCGGACATGATCTACATTCTCGACTATATATTATAATGGCATTACCCGTATGTATTTCCCATCCCTTGGTTAGTGGTTCATGTGGTATGGAGTGTGTATCAGTGAAATGCTCAGACAAGAAACAATGCGATACTCCAGAATCAAATAGTACTCTAGCTGGCAAGGAATGTACGAGTAAAGTACCTGTAACCACGTCTCCTGACGCCTCTGCCTGCTCGGTGGTCAAGGTGAAAGCCCGTCCCTGATCGCGACCTGTAAAGGGTTGCCTCTGCTCCTGTGGCCTCTGTTGCGACTGTCCAGAACCTCTCTGTATCTCTGCTTGCTCAGGGCAACCTCTAATCCTGTGCTGACCGGATCCGCAAATCAAGAACTATCCCTTGGCACGACGACAGTCCTTCTGCGTATGCCCACCTCTACCGCAGTAGCCGCAAACTACGTTCTGTCTCTGGGGTTGATGCTGCGGTACGAACGGGCGCTTCATTTGTGCCGTTCCAGGCCTGTGAACCGGTATGGCTTCTCAAGAAGGTGCGTGGGTACGTGCTGGAACGACTGGGGGTCTCCTGAACTTGTTGATCAATTTCTCCTGAACTCTCGCCGCGTTGAGTACCTGTGCGAAAGTTTGCAAATCCAACGATGCAATCAACTACTGCAACTCGAAATCTAGCCCTTGAAGGAAGCGTCTGGCCCTGGTGGCCTCTGAGACCACCATGTATGGAGCAAAACGGCTCAGACGGTTGAACTCTGCCGCATATGCGTCCACTGGGCGTCCATTCTGCTTCAAAAGAATAAACCTTTCCTCCATCTCTGCCTTGGCTGTGGAGGGAAAATAATGATCTAGGAAGCACTTCTTAAATTTGCCCCATTCAATCGGCCCGTCTAGCCTGCTTTCTTCTACTGACCACCATGTACGGGTTTCATCTTCCAATTTGATTTTTATCACGTCCACCTTATCTTCCTCTGGAACCCTGGCGGCTATCAGTAAGTTCTCCATGTTCACCAGCCATTGCTCGGCCTCAAGGGGTTCAGCTAGCCCCGTGAATGCGGCTGGATGCAACCGTCGGAAGTCTGATACGGTACCAGCCCTAGGATGATAGACTGGTGGGGTAGCGCCCTCGGGGGCGGTAATGAGTGCGGAGGGTCCTCCTGCAGCGGTAATCGCCCTGAGTCCCTCAGCGAGTAAGTCTGTCTTCCTCTCCTGAGCTTCCGCGAGAGAGGTCAGTGCACTAAGTATTCTTTCCGTGCGGTCCTGAGAGTTGGAGTCCGAGAAAGGGTCGTTCGGGGACGTCATATCACTGGAAGGTTCAAAAGGATAGGATTGGATTCAAAGATGAAAATCAAGAGTAGTGAAATGAGAATAACGTAATACAGTATAGTTAATGTTATCCCTAGATACTAAACACGGCTCTGATACTAACTAAACCATGTCACGCCCCGCTTCCCAAAATACGAAAAACGAGGGATGACTAGGCCAGCCATGCTCCTACGGTCAAGGAATAATCCCGCCGTAGTCACACTTTGACTTCTAGCATTACATGGTAATCAGTAAATAAAGCACAGTAGTAAAGGAAATTACATCACTGAATTATTACATTAAAATCCATTGTTCACAAATTACAAATAACAAGAACAATTACTAACCAAGTTCAATTTCACGATCTCTTTTATGGAAAGCAGTAAAGAAAGAAAGTACACCAGACTAGATCTCCGTGAACTCGAAAGATAGATCCGCCTCCTGCGCTGGTCCTTCCACGGGATCTGAGCATGCATACTCATGTCGTCAGAGCGACACAATAGCAATATTATTATAATAAGGTGAAACAAATAAATGAGGTAATAACAGTGAAAGTACAATGCGAGTAATCACTATGTCACTATATAATACAAAATATGATCCGTGTCCCTATCGGTCTCTAGGTCATGTTTGAAATCGCATAGTGGAAATGGAGATCATGTTTAACAGGAGTCTCATACATACCCGAGACAATGGCCCACATGCCCGGGACATAACCCTGTCAGCCGGATCGCTAGATCCTACCTAATATATATATCGCTGCTCGAATGATCATCCTCTAAAACACGGTCCCGCTAAATACGATTCTCTTTCCACTTAGATTTCCCCTTTATCCCCAGGTTTACACTATTTATGATCTTGATTTAGTCGTGTACAAGTATACCAATGGCACGGTTTTATCACTGTTCACTGCATCAATCACTGTCACGAATGTTCACTTTCCATTGGTGTACTCGTCACTCCTAAATCAACATCAATCACACACGATAATGCAATGTCCACTGAACACTAACACGCACTAACACCATGTACATGGCAAATGGGGTAAGATATGTGTATGTATGCCCTTAACAAGCCAAGTATGTTATGAACCAATATGTACGTCATTAACTTACAAAATTTGCATAAATTCATAGGTTTGGAATTCAACGAATTGATATTAACATACAAAATTTGCATAAATTCATAGGTTTGGAATTCAACGAAGTGATACAAATACAATAAGTAGCACACTCTGTCAGAAGTTCATCAAAATTAGTTTTAGTTCGATCGGGTTCCCGGTATTCAAGATACAGCTGTTTCATTTTAAGTGCTCGCGGCTGGAAATTCAGTTTCTGAACTGAACGTCCGTTTCGCGACACGTATTTCACCCAGTTGGGTTCAGAATCTAGAGACACTACAGTTGAATAGAATCTAGGGTTTACAATGGGGTATTTGACGCAATAGACGGATCCTCAATCGCGTCTGTATGTCGAAAGTTATACACTGTTTAACATTGGTATATCACTTCTGAATCTGTTCTGGACTGTTATACGTTCTGCCCTTTTTATTTACAAATTAAATAGCAAACGACCATGAAACGGAATGAAACCACTTGTGTTGTTTAGATAACAGATTCACCTTTAATACTCTGTAGGGTTCCATAACATACAAATTCAGGAAACAAAGTGGCACGTATTATGGGACAGTAAATAATAATCAGGGTCGCTCTGGACTGCAGTCCAGAGCCGCACTCCGATCCAAATATTGTCACAGTTTCAGTACAGAAACCATTAGAGACTTACGTAGGGTTATAGTTCATCGAGTCGTCTTCGATTTAAGCCCTCGAACACACCATTTCAATATGTACATGATTTATGGGAATTTTACCAACTTTCAGATATGTGAAATTTCTAGTGTTACAGGTATATTTGGGGGTATTCATTTTAGTCACTAACAGTGTATTTTCCAGCGAGATTTCTACAGGATATTCATCACTACATGGGCCAACACAGACAATCTAATTCCGTCAAATTAAACAAGTATTTTCATTGGGGCCAAGCATCGAACACATACGACGTTTAATTTTATCGGGGAAATGGAATTTCATAACATACATGTTTGAGTTTGTAATACGGGTAAATTAGCATGTAGTAAGTAAAGTACTTGCCTGGAAACGTTTCGTGGATGTACGGCGGTGGTAACATCACGAACGCGCGTCGAACGGCGTGGATTTGTTTGCACGGCCTCGGCTCGCGATACGGATTTGACGTCGGAGTTGCCCGGAGCCGTTGCACGGTCATTGGAAGTTGGGGAGTGCTCAGTGGTCCTCTGCGAGTGTGCTGGGGTCGACGACGGTCGGCGGCAGTGCTCCGGTGATGGCAACAGTGGAGCTCAAGACTTGGGTTCTTGGGTTTTGAGAGGAAGAGAGAGAGATAGTGGCTCGGGGTGGTTGTCGTGATGGAGATGAGGCTGGGGAGAAGAGAGTGTAGAGGTCGACGACATGGTGGGGAGATCTCCGGCGTCGAGGGTGCAGGGGGTGGTCGAGCTCGGGTGCAAGGGGTTTTTGTGTAGGGAATTTGGGTGTGTAGAGATTCTCGATGAAGCGGTGAGAGGAAGGAGGGTGGCTTGAGTTTGTGAGAGGGAGTGATGGGGTCGGCGAGGAGGTTGTCGTCGTCGGAGGGAGTCGAGCGGAGTTAGGTGCTCGGTGGGGTTAATGGGTTTTCGAGAGAGAGAGAGGTGAGGAATTTTGGAAAATGAGAGAGAAGTGAGGGTGTGAGGGAGATAGGGGATACGAGGGAGGAGATTGAGGGGATCGCGAGGGGGGGTAACGACAATGCGAGGGCGTGGGCGTAGGCGTGGGCATGAGCTGCAGCGAAAGAGGCGGATTGCGAATTGAAGAGGTGAGCGGGAAGGAGGGAGATAGCCGTTGGGGAAGAGGGAATAGAAGCGGGTCGGAAGGGAGTGGGCTGGGCCGACAGTTTTTAAGGAATTCATTTTAATTAAATTTTTGTGTGTGGGCCGAGGAGCGGGCTAGGCTGGCAGTTTTTGGATTCCTTTTAATTTATTTTGTGTGGGCTGAGTGGGGTGTGGGCTGAAGGAATTTTAAATGTTAAGATTTATTTTATTTGTTGGGCTGGGTTAAATTATATTAGGCTTAGGTGTTAATTGGAAATAAATCTAGGGTTTTGATTAAGTTAAATATTGAACTTGAGTCACCAATTACAAACAAAAAATACGAGGAAAAATTAGTAGACAATCGGGATTAGGAAAATACAGGAAAATTTTATAGATGGGGAACGGGGATTTACATCGTCGATGGAGGAGTTGGTGGAGGCGACGAGGGGTTCATCGGCGATGGGTAGCCGCGGTGGTGGTGTTGTGCAGAGGAGGAGATGAGGCTCAGTGGGTTTTATTTGTTCGGAGAAAGGAGAAGGTGGTGCAAGTGGTGGGAGCTTGTAGTGGTGTTGGGAAGCTCATCGATGGTGAGGGTGGTCGCAACGGCGGTGAGGGGCTCGGGGGCCAGGTTGGTTGCTCGGTTGTGGCTCGGGTTGGGTTGGTAGAGGCGACGAGGTGGAGCTCGGAGGTTGCGGTGGTGATGGGTGGAGAGAGGAGATGAGGTGTAGTGGCTCGTCGGCGGAGAATTGCAGGGTGGCACCGGCAGTGAGAGGAGTTGGTGAGGAGCTCCGGTAGTAGGCTGTTGAGAGGAGAGAGAGAGAGAAAGAGTGAAAGAGAAAGTTTGAGAGAGAAAGAGAGAGAGGGTAACGCGAGGGAGATGGGGGTCATGGGGTCAGTTGGCGTGGACTCCATCATGGGAGCGAGTTGAGTGGGGGAGGGGCGAGACATGGGCGAGGGAGATGGGGGTGAGCGGGTCGTGGGGGTTCTTTGGGCGAAGATGAGGTCGCGGGGGTTCGTTGGCGGAGGACCATTACGAGGAGGGGGTCATGGGGATGTGGGCATGGCCGTTAAGGAAGAGGGCGCGGGTCTCGTGGCGTGAGTGCGAGGAGCGGGGGAAGCAGGGGAAACGAACGTTGGAGATGGGCGGGAACACGAGAAGGGAGAAGAAGAAGAAGAGAGTGAGGAGCGGGTCGGGTTTGGGTGTCGGGTCGGGTTAGGGTCGTGGGCCGGGCTTGGGGAGTTGGGTTAGGAAGAATTAGAATGAATCAATTAATTAAAGGTTAGGGTTTTTAGTTGGGTCATGGGCCGGGTTTTGGTTTGGGGGTAGGTTTTTAAATAGGTATTTTAAAAGGATTAGTAATTTTTATTAGAAAAATATAGAAAAATATTTATAGGAAATAATTAAATGGGAACAAAAAAATAGGGAAAATATTTATTTAATATACGGAAAGTATCTTCAACGGAACTGGGTATTATATCATACCCCACTTATATAAAATTTTGTTCTCGAAATTTAAAATAACGATAAGCTATAAAATGTAATGCGAAAAGCAATAAAATCAAATACTATTATATAGCGATTTACACACAAGCCACTAGATGAAAATCCAAGGTCTATCTATCTATATATATATAAGAAATAGTGTGACTAAAAGAATAGGCATAAATAAGTATAAGGCATAACCATTTATAATGATAAACTATATATACAATGCATGAAAAATAGAACAACAATAATAAACAATAGCGAAGGATTGGCTGATAGCCTTAAGAATTGAAACTATTTTGGTGAAACTACAATTCAAACAAGTACAAAATAACTTTAGAATACGTATAAGATAAAAGTGTCGAAAAAATAAAACGAGGAATAAGCGAGCTAATAATGAAAACAACAAAAGTTACATGTAAACTGAAAGTATTAGTATGAAAAATTCACTAGAAAAATAAAAATATATAATGTAAATCAAAACGATTTAAAAGCTTAGAAATAGTAAAGAAATTCGGGAAAGTAAGGAAAACAAAAAATACTTACCAACACATAATGGAAATCTAACTTATTATAAATAGGCAAAACTCTAAAATTTTAAAATCATAAATGTATTAATTATAATTATACCAACGGAAAATGACACTAGTAATATACAGTATACTAGCCGGAGAATGGATTGCAGAATATATATTGAAAATCAACGCCGTGGGTAAGCACCCAAATGGAAGGAATGTGAGGAGGAATTGGGTTGTCTAAAATGATATAAAGATAAAGAATGAAAATCGGATTCAAAATCAGGGAGATATATAAATTAACAAAGAGTATAGGATTTGACAATTTTAGACAGGGGTATGCGGCAAGATACAGCCTAATCGAAAAGAGAGTCAGGCGGTGGAAGAAGAGTCGTTGAAAGCCATGGTCCTGAAACAACAAATTTTAGGACAACATAAAGTACAAGATATAAGAATCAGAATAAGATGTAGAATGGACAACGAAACAAGAATATATGGTGAGGCGAAACTCAAACGAGTGGAAATCAAATGTAGAACTCCAAGTCACTCAAGCAGAGTGATGCCTTGTAACTATGCTGCAATTCATAGTTACAGCCACATAACTCTACCAAGTTACCCAAAACTTTATCGGATAAGATCAAAATATGTAGCAGAACACACTATATGAATCAAGGTTAAAGATATCAAGTTTACAATCTGGACCGAATAGGCGACTTAAACTGTGAAGCCCTACTCGGAAATTGTAATCCTAATCTAAACCTGGCGCTCTGATACCAACAAAACCATGTCATGTCCCGCTTTCCAAAATACGGAATACGAGAGGTGACAAGGCCAGCCATGCTCCTACGGTCAAGGAAATATCCTGCCGTAGTCACACTTCGGCTTCTAGCTTTACGTGGTAATCAGTAATCAATGCACAGGTAATGAGAAATGCAGTCACTAAATCTATCAAAATAGATAAAAGATATAACAGATAGATATCAAGGTAAAGATAGGACTGGCGTCGCTGATCTAGATGTCCGTGATATCCTCGAGGTACGACCGATCCTGATCCGAGCTCAGTCCCGTTCTCACTCTGAGCATGCATACTCAGGTCGTTAGAGCGACACAATAGCAATATATATATATATATATATATATATATATATAAACATATATAAAAACGTGCAATAATGATGAACATGAAGCAGTAAATATAGAACGATGACGCGCATGAAATAATCGGTACAAGTAAATAGTAAAGCAGGTATATCAAATCAGTAATCAATGCATGTCCATGTCACTAAACCTATCAGTCTCTAAGTCTCACTGTCCAGGTCGTTAAATCTATCGTCAGTCCAAGTGTGAGCGTCAATCACCGCAAGAGTATCCCCAATCCAAGGGTAGGCCCCAGGGGCAAGAGAATACGGGCCCGAATCATGCTCACTAATAATTAGTAATATCACCCATATGACTCCCAAAATCGCTGTATATGCCGGCAGTGGGACTCCCGAGATTCCGTTGATCGATCTCACACTCAAACTACCCCACACCCCGTAGTCTACATCAAATACCAACCATGAATCCAAATACTAGTCGGTCCATGACAAGTCTACGCGAGAACTGGAGACAGGATCTCCATCAAGTATGTCTCGACTGGTATCCAAGATAAATGGACAGTGTTTGACGTCTTACCTATGAAACTAATATAAGTGCTTCCATAACCGTCTCACGCCAGTTATAGTGAACACTTACATATGCCCCATAGGCGTCGACAATGCAATAATTAACTGGTTCCACTGATTGTGTACAA
The DNA here is from genome assembly GCA_030015575.1 of Agapanthus africanus. Classification (NCBI taxonomy): domain Eukaryota; kingdom Viridiplantae; phylum Streptophyta; class Magnoliopsida; order Asparagales; family Amaryllidaceae; genus Agapanthus; species Agapanthus africanus. Next base: position 602,117,165 of record JASDDO010000031.1, on the reverse strand, counting down.
GTACGTGTCATTTTCACTATTCAATCACGCTTTAACACTAACATACTTGCCACAATCCGAACACTAATATCTATCACCGGGTAATGTACACGATCACTAGGTTATCAATGCTAATGAACACTATTTACAAGAGTATGACAATCATGCACATGGTGGGGATATAGTAAATGTACCGCTAAAAACATATATGCACCCGGTGTCGGTTGGACTAGGAAAATCATATAAAATCACACGTGCATAATTAAGCAAAATGATATAAAAGGAGTAGGCGGTATATTTAATCATCTACACAGAAAAATTGGTTTCGTGTCAATCGGGTTTCAGGTTTTCTAGTTATGGTCATTTCATTTTAAGTGTTCACTGCTGGAAATCCAATTTCTGAACTGGAAGTCCGTTTCGTAACACGTTTTACTCCCAGTTGGGAGCACAATTAGGCGACGCTACTGTTCAGCTAATTGTGTGGTTATGACTTAACTTTACATAACAGGAGACGGATCCAAAATATTCATTTTGGTGTAGGATTTATGATCAGATTACTGATGAGGGATGCAGGCTGAAATGACATAAAACTGCCGTGCAAGTCCTCCGTTTAAAATATGATTTAAATTCAAAATGACACTGGATTTTAGTGAAACTGGTGTCATTGGAAAGATGAAACAATTGTATACATAGCGGTATTTGTCTCCGCACACTATCATAATTATACATTAAGGTTTCAGAGGTAAAAATGCAGGTCAAGGAGTAAGTTCCTGCACTAGACCGCGGTCTAAGGTCAGGCAAGTTCTGTGTTTTTGATATTCAGAGGACATATATAATAGTAAAGCTATATGTCGGGTTAAATATTATGCAGTACCCTTCACAACAAACCTGAGAACACCACGATGGGAGTTTTCTAGAATTAATTATAAATTTTACAGTGTCAAGTGTTCGGTAAATTGTAAGTTTCGGTATTAAGGTTAGGGCGTCACTTATGTGTGAAAACGATATCGGTTTGCCACCAAATTTGTACATAGTGTTTGTTAACAGTGTTAGGGTTGAAATATCATGAGTTCCTCCATTTAAAAAAATAAGTTTAGGTTAGGTATATCAGTTTGTTACTTCGGCCTGCCCGTTGCACTGGGGATGAGCGACCGCAGAGAACTTCATCAGTATGTGGTAGTCGTTGCAGAACTCTTAGACTTTGTCGTTCTTGAAGTTGGTTCCGTGGTCGGTGATGATACACCTCGGAATTCCAAACCATGTGACCATGCTGTTCTGCAGGAACTTCACTATGGAGGCGGCATCTGACTTTCTGATCGGCATGCCTTTGATCCATTTTGTAAAGTAGTATACGACGATGAGGATATACTTGTGCCCCTCGTTCCTGTGGGGAGCTGGCCGATCATGTCCATTCCCCAGTGGGTGAATGGCCAAGGGGAGCTCAGCGGCGTTAGTCCCGTGGCTGGCAGCTGAGGAACGTTGCCAAAGATTTGACACACCTTGCACCTCCATACGAGTCTCTCTGCATTGGCGTAGATCGTGAGCCAATAATAACCCTGCAGCAGTGTCTTTTGGATAGGATCGCGGGCTCCTTGATGTGCACTGCCGACACCTTCGTGTATCTCTTGGAGAACGTACTCAGTTTCGTCGGAATCGACGTATCTGAGCAGAGGTTGGGTGTACGACTTTTTATACGAGTTGCCTTTGCTCCACACGAAGTGACAAGCTTTCATGCGCAGCTGTGTGCTTCTTTTCAATCCTTGGGGTGCGTTCCATCCTTCAAGAATTCCATTATGGGCTTTCTCCAATCCGGGGTGTCTCCATGAGAGCGTAGACCCTGTAAATCACTTCTATATCTTCGACGTTGGGTCATGACAAGACTTCGAAGAGGATGTTCTTCCTGTAGTTGGCCGAATAGGAGGAGGAAAGCTTGCTCAAGGCGTTGGCTTCGATGTCCATACTCCAAGGAACCTGCTCCACTTGGATTTCTTCAAAACTTTTCCTTAGCCTTTTCACCTCGGCCAGATATTTCATCATGAGGGGTTCTCGGGATTCAAATCGCCCAGTCACTTACCTGACAACCGACGCGGAATCGCTGTGGACTATGATCTTCTTTAGCCCCACCCTTGAGGCGATTCGTAGACCGGCCAATAAGGCTTCATACTCTGCGGCGTTGTTCGAGGCCTTGAAGCCGAACTGTAGAGAATACTCCATCTCGGCTTCATTGGGGCCGTGGATGACCAGTCCGGATCCACTTCCTTTCTCTGTAGAGGAACCGTCCACGTAGAGTACCCAATCCGGAATCGGACCGAGCTTTTCTTTGACTGTGCTTTGGGAGCTTAGATCCCGTGCCGGCGCCTTTTCTCTGTTGGGAATGGTGCATTCGAACACAAAGTTGGCCAGGGCTTGGGCTTTGATAGCTTACCTTGGTCGGTACTGGATGACGAATTGCGACAACTCCCATCTCCATTTCTCCAAATGGCCCGACGACTCGGGGGAACCGGGGATGTTCCTTAGAGGCCGGTTAGTGAGGACGATGATCGTACAAGCCTGAAATAGAGCCGAAGCTTCCTGGAGGCGACGATGAGCGCTAAGACTATTTTTTCGATGGCCGGGTACTGTCACTACGTCCTTGAAAACGCGGCCGATGTAGTAAACTAGCCTATGTATTCTTTGATGAGTACCGAGCTAGTTGCTTGGCCGGAGACGGTCAGGTACAACAGTAGCTCGTCTCCTTTGGCTGGTCGGATGAGCAGTGGTGGCGTCGACAGATTTGCCTTGAGCTGCTCAAAGGCAACTTGGCACTCCTAGGACCACTCAAAACTTGGGATCTTTCTCAAAATTTTGAAGAAAGGTAGGCACTTCTCCTCGGATTTGGACATGAAACGACTTAAGAGCAGCCACTTTGCCCGTGAGTCGCATGATTTCCACGTTCTTGGGCATCGTAATGTCAACGATGGCTTTTATCTTCTCTAGGTTTGCTTCGATTCCTCGATGGGTGACTATGAACCCGAGGAACTTTTCGCCTGTGACGCCGAAAGCATACTTAGCCGGATTCAGCTTCATCTTGTATTTTCGTAGGACCTCAAAGGTTTTGCCAAGGTCCGTGGTATGCCCGGCCGACTGGATGGATTTCATAAGCATGTCATCGACATAGACTTCCATGTTTCGTCCAATCTGAGGCTTGAATATCTTGTTGACCAGCCGTTGATAAGTTGCCCCAGCATTTTTGAGGCCAAAGGGCATTACTTTGTAACAATAGATCCTCGATCAGCAGTGAAAGCGGTGAGCTTTTCATCGGTCGGGTCCATCCAAATTTGATTATAATCGGAGAATGCGTCCATGAAGCTCAACAGCTTGTGACCGGCCGAGCTATCCACAACCGATCTATTCGAGGAAATAGATAGTTGTCTGTCGGGCAGGCCTTGTTCAGATCGGTAAAGTCGATGCATATGCGCCACTTCCCATTCGCTTTCTTGACCATGACTAGTTGGCCATCCAAGCCAAATAGTCCAGGTTTCTGATGAAGTCTGTCGCGAGCAGCCGGTCCACTTTCTCCTCAATCGCCTTCTGCTTGACAGACACGAAGCTCTTTTTCTTCTATCGGACCGGCCGGGCTCTTGAATCAACTCCGAGATTGTAGGAGATCACCTTAGGGTCGATCACCGGCATGTCCGCAGGAGTCCAACCGAACAGGTCAGAGTTGTCTCGAAGGAACCGGATAAGGTTGTCCCGGGTTTCCCCAGTCAAGAGGGAGCCGATCTGGATACTTCGGCTGTTGTCTCCCTCTTTAAGGGGAATTTTAGACAGGGCTTCTACCGGGGAACCCTGGATCTCCTTATCATCATGGGTATCCAGCGACTCCTGAGGATCACACGGTCCGTTGGTCAGATCAAATTCTTTGTCCTTTGGAACTGTCGTGGCGAGATATACCTTAGCGATTTGCTGATCTCCGAAGGCCCAGCCTATTCCACCTTCGCTCAAAGGAAATTTGAGGTGGTAGGCCGAGATCTGAGCTTGAAGGGCGTTTAAGATGGGCCGACCCAGGAGGATATTATAAGAGGAAGGAACCCGAGCGACGGGGAAACTCATCAAAATTCTTTGGGTTCTTCCGGCCTCCCCAATACTGAAAGGGAGAGTGACTGTTCCCTTAGTTTGAATGGAGTGGTTAGTGAACCCGGAGAGAACATGCGAGGTAGGCTGGAGATCAGACGGGTTTAATCCCATACCCTGGAAGTAGTCGTAAAATAGGATGTCCACTGAGCTTCTCGAGTCAACGAGGATTCTCCTGACTTCGTACGTATTTAACCGGGCCATGATCACTAGGGGATCATTGTGCGGGACCGATGTGCCATGCAGGTCCTCGTCGGTGAAGGTGATGGGAGTAACCTTCTGTACTTCTTGGAGGGGGAGCATATAAGGTCATGATTGGACGGATACGGTGGGTGTCTTCGTTGCTCGGAGTCGAGCCAACAGATATGACCATGATCTGTCCGACTGTCAACTCCTCGGTTGGAGGTTGGTCTGTGATGGAGGTTAGGATCTCCTTCAGATGTTGTCCTCCGTCGATCTGTCGCGATCGTCGATGGACGTCTGAGATTGGGTTTGAAGGTTGCCTTCTGGAGCGTGTGAATCTCAGTGGGCTTGATCTGGAGTGAATCCGAGCTACCTGCAAAGAAGTCCCGGGATGGTTGTGCCACCGTGGACCCTCCGATGATCAAGTTAGCCGGGGTATTTGAGCAGAGTAGCGGCCTATTGGAATAAAATTGCCTTACCTGAGTCGTCTGAGAAGGGTTTATATAGCGGTCGCCATGGGCTAGCTGGCGCGAGATCTTCGCCGGCCGTTACGCCCCTGGCGTTACGCCTGCGTGAATGGCGGGATCCCCATTAATGACGAGATACGCTCGTTAATAGGGGAATGCGACGGCGTGGAACGCGGGATGGTGGGGCGGCGGATATCTCGCGTTTAGCGAGATCCGCGGAGCCGTGGCCGGGGCATCTATGATCTGCGTTCTAGATCGCTCGATAGAACCGAAGAGGCCTAGCTCGGTGAGAGGCCTAGAAGAGGGCGGGAGGCCGAGCTAGTTCGGTTTTGTGATAGCTCGGAGGCGAAGGGCCGAGGAGCTCGGCGTGTATGAGGGCTCGGAGGCGAGCCAATGGTTATTTACATGGCGAGCACATGAATGTTCAGGGATTCCTAGGAGGTCGGGTCTAGGAAGCGGGACGATAGCCCGGGGGACGCCTCCAATATATGGTGCTTGCCCTGTTTCCGTATGCCTCGGGACACGTCATCTGCCACGCGTCATGATCTGGGGAGTTCCCATCTATGAGCATCATCATTAACCCCCCACTCTCGTCCTGACCTATTTATGGGTAGGGTCGAGAGTGGTCTGATTGGTCCCCCGGGCTCAACTCGTAGTTAAGGACCTTATCAACGCAGATTTGAGAAGCGGTTAGGCATATCCACGATGATGTCAGCAGATCAGAGAGGAGATCATGCATTAAAGAGGGAGCGCCGATTCGATCGTACGTTCGTTGAGGTGCAGGCCACGTGTCAGACGCCGATTGGCGGACGTGACTAGTCGTCGTTGTCTTCTGTGCCCGAAAGGACGTTTCCAATGGTTTTGCGACACGTTTAGCGTCGACGGCTGGCGAGCGCGAGGCGTCGTTTTGGCGAGAAACGATATGAGCCGTTGGATGCGTTGCCAAAGTACTATAAATAGGGGTGGGATCCCCCAGGGTCCACACTTTCGCCATCATTTCCCTATTGCTGCGAGAGATAGCTCGGCGCTGTCCTTTAGATCGGATCTCTCGCGCTCTTTCCTCGGAGGACTCCTTCTTTGAATCAGGTTAGATGTCTTCCTCTGAGGAGTCTGTTGAGATAGTTAGGGTAGAGTCTAGGGAGTCTTCTTCTGCTTCCTCCTCTGCCTCATCCGAGTTGGATTCCCCTCATAGAGTTAAGGCTACCCGCGCCGCTCGTCGTCAGGCGACGGTAAGGGTCCCCAAAGCGCGCATCGGGAACGCTCGCGACGCGTCCTCACTCTTAAGGAATGCGGAAGAGCTCACCATGATCCGGGATCGTTTCCACATTTCCCCTAGCTATTCGTTTCGTTTGGCTAGGGAGGACGAGAGGGCGGATCAGGTGCAGGGCAAGAAGATTGCCTTGTACCTGGATGCTTCTTGGGCTGGAATGAGTTTATCCTTTCCTCCCGAAGTATGCGGGGCACTACGTTGCTTCCAACTTGCCTCGAGCCAGCTAGTGCCGAACTCATGGAGAATTCTCCTCGGGTTCCTCGTCCGGTTGAGACTTGAGGAAATCCCCTTCAGCTTGACCCTTCTCCTTTCCTTCCTTTGTTATAAAAATCATCTCGGCATCCGTAAGGATGAGCCGAGCTGGGTGTATGTTTCCTTCAAAAAACGCAAGGGAGGGGCGGCCGGGTCGGGGGTAGTAGTAGTTCCTTCTTCCATTCACGAATGAAAGGAGAAGTTCGTATTCGTCGGGCCACCCGAGAGTGAGGATTGTCCTGTGCCTGTATAGTGGCATAGAGCCGACCGCCTGTGGGTGAAGCGATCGTCCTCTCCCGAGGCGAGGGCGGTGTCCATGTGGGAGCCGATCCAACGGGCCGATGTTTTGCTGTCCGAGCAGGTCCTTAGCTGGGCCGGGCTCAGCCCCACTCGATTCGTGGGTAAGTTAGGAGCTTGGACGACCTGTCTAGACTTGAATATTTTTCTTTTGTTCTTTCCCGTGTTACTAACTCCCTTTGTGTATTTTCCCCTTTGCAGAGCAAATGGACCGATCTAAATTCCTGGCCGCCATAGCCGCAAAGAAGGAGAGGAAGACCGGGGGTGCTAGCTCGTCCCGGCCCGGTTCGAGCCCGGCCCCGAAGGCAGCCGCACCTGCTATGCCTTCCACCACGCCCCGAGCTTCGGAAACCAGCCGCGGGGAGAGCCATAAGCACACTCGGGAACCGGAGCCCCGGGCGAGGGAGGTGGAGGATGAGGCCGACCCTCCCAAGGTCCCCTTCAAGATGTACAAGAGGACGGTATCTCGACCTGCGTCTTCCCCAATCTTCGTGCAGGAGGGGGACGTATGTTTCAAGGTGCCTTGAGGCTTTCTGTCGCTGATAACTTGCTTTTGGAAATGGAACAATCGGCCGGGGGCAAAATTCCCCGGGGGACCCTCAAGGCCCAAGTTGCCGTTATTGCTCGGGAGGCTGTACAGGTCAGTATCTGCTTTCCGTTGAGGTTTTCTTCAAGCATTTTTCTCTCTCGGATCGGATGCTTTTTAACCCCTTCTTTTACTTTCCTCAGGTCCTCTAGCACTGTGCCCTCATCGCTAACATAGAGCACGGGGAGATTGCCCTGGCGATGCAAAAGGCGGGAGAGTCTTCCTCGCGGGAGGAGGATCTGTGGCTGGATTTGCAGCAGGCAAAGGAGAGGATCGCCGCCCTCGAAACCCGGGTGGCCTCCGAGGAGGTGAAGAACTCCAAATGCAAGGAGTCCATTCGCCTTTTGAAGAAATCCAACAAGGCCATCTAGGCTAAGTTGGAGGAGGATTAGATGCTAAACACCACTATGAAGAAGTCGCGGGACACCCGTAAGAGGGAAACCGAGGCGGTGAAGGAGGCGGTGAAGCTCGCCGACCTTCGGGCTGCAAATTCGATGGAGAGGTATAAGACGTCGGAACAGTTCTACGCTGACCTTGCCGACGCCAAGGATCGAAGCCCTCATGTCCTCGGCCGGGGTTTGCCGATGGCGAGCTTCGGCTCCAATACCCCCTCTCCGAGGATGAGCTGTAGGGTGAGTCTGCCGGGAGTGCCGTCGGGGGAAAGGCCGCCGGTGGGAGTGCTAGAGATAAGGCTCCCGGTGGGAGCGCCGACCCAAAGGCAGTCACCCCGGCTCCCAGCGCCGAAGCTCCTGGTGGGAGCGCCGACCCTAAATCCGTCACCCCGGCTCCCGACGCCGGCGCAGAGCAGGTCGAGATCCTCCCCGGTCCCAAGGCCTGAGCTTTCCCGCCTTCTTATATTTTGTTTTTTGAACTTTATAAGCCTTCGGGCAATTTTTGTAAGGCTGAGGAGCCCATAATACCTTGCAAAGAATTGTAAAGACTTTCAGATCGTGAATAAAGCTGTTTTTAATTTTTCTTCATGGCAATGTTTTCTTATGATCGTTAACGTGAGCTTGTCAGCGTTTTCCTCGTCCCAAGAGTCAAGCCGTAGGTCGATGACTGGTCTCTTAGACGTCGATCGCCCATCGAGTGTAAGCCAGTTAACCGCCAAGTGCGGGAAGGCCGGTCCCCTCCCGGCCCTGGAGTCGATGTGGCGATCATTTTCTTAGAATACATCGGGAGATTCTTCAGTGTAGGTAGGCCGAGATTCGCCCACTCCTTTGAGTCGGACCGGCGACCGCTTCTCTTTGCGTAAGTCAGACAATAGCCACGTTAGAATTGATCGGCGTTTGCCGAATATTGAAGTTGCTCGGTGGTCTCTGGATGAGGGCTTCGATCCTTAGCGTAGATGGGCAGGAAGTTACCTGCTAAGGATTGGCCGAGCAGGGAAGATGCTCTGTGGCCTCTTGATGGGGGCTTCGATCCTTAGCGTAGATGGGTAGGAAGTTACCCGCTAAGGATTGGCCGAGCAGGGAAGCTACTCGGTGGCCTCTTGATGAGGGCTTTCGATCCTTGGCGTGGATGGGTAGGAGCTACCCGTCAGGGATTGACAGAGCAGGGAAGCTGCTCGGCTCGGTGGCCTCTTGATGAGGGCTTCGATCCTTGGCGTCGGTGAGTAGAAGACTACCAGCCAGGGATGGACCGCGCAGGGAAGCTGCTTGCTTTTACGAAGCGTCGTTCAATCCCACTGGACTTGTGAAAATCTGGAAGAGTGACCGTCGCGGGCGACACGTGGCGGAAACGCATAGGGGAGGCGAGGCGTTCCAAGATCTGCGTCCTTCCGGCTCCGGTTGACCGTGAGATGCGGGATAGCTGCCACGCGGTAGCCCTGTATTGGGAAACATGAAAATATCCCAAGATTTGCGCCCATGCGCGCAAATCTCGGCCCCTGGGGATTCTGTCGAGGCTATAAATAGAGAAGGTGCGTGGGTCTCTTTCAGCATTGCTTTTCTGAAAATGGCCGGGCTCATCCACTCCATCGGAGAGATCATCTCCCGCGACGACATGTACCTCTACGATCAGGAGTGCACAGAGGAGACGTACCGGACAGTGGTCGAACGCATAGAGGACCACTTCGGCTGCCGACTTCCTCGGCGATCGCCTTTCCTCCAATTGCTCATGTGCGCTATTTGGAGGATGTCCCCGGGTTGTTCAACGCCCTGTCTCCGCAGTTGCAGGACGACGCGCTCGATAAGCTGCACACGCTCTACGTCCGCGGCCTCATCTCGAAGAACACGCACATCGATCGGCGGACCTTCTTTTGGAGTGTTTCCAAAAGAGGCAGATCGTCGATGGCTGCCCGGTAGGCGCGGCTTCCGGCCTTTCCATTGCATCATGGGTCTGTGGGCAACCCCAGAGGGAGCAGGCCGAGGAAGCAAGGGCTCGACTAACGGCGATCTCCTCGGAGTACCACTGACAGTGTTTTCTTGACCTCTTACTGTTCCCCTCCGAAGGACGGCCGAGATATGGACGTCTTGCCTGAAATTCGGGGCAGATGCTAATTGGTGCTATCCGTCCACCTCTCCAAAGATGCCAAGTTGATTTATGGCACCATGTATCGAAGGTTTAAACGGATGCGGCTGATGTAGCAGACTTCGTCAGATTCCCCCTCGTTTGAGGGATTTTTGATTGTGGGGACGCTCTTCCCTGCAGGCGCAAGCCCCTGCAGTTAATTACGCTACCGCATCACGGTAAAAACTTTCTCCTTCTCCAGATGGTCACTTCATGTCGTGTGTGTTTATTTTATGTTTTGTTGCCCGTGGATTGTTTACGGAGACCGAGTTATGTCGTCGTCCGTAGGGCGTGGACTAGTCCAAATCCGTGTTATCTTAGATTTGGGTTTGGGGGTTTGGTTTGAGGATACGTTAGCCATACTTGAGGCTAAGATCAACTCAAACTTTTGTTAAGGATACGTTAGTCTAACTTGAGACTAAGATCAACTTAACGGGATCGTTTAGATCCGACAAAAGAACGTTTGGGTTCTATTGTTCCAGTTTAGGGACATGGTGGTCCATTGAATATATGGTAGTCGGGACCCGTCACCTCTCTGACGACGTTGAAGGATTACAACGACAGATGTCAGAAGAGTTCGAAGATGTACCCTTGAACCAAAGTTGATTAGAGGAGATTCATAGTCCAGTCTGTTTGAAGGTTTAAGGATACGTTAGCCATCTTTGAGGCTGAGATCAACTTAAACGGTTGTTAAGGATACGTTAGTCCAGTTTGGGACTAAGATCGACTTAACGGGATCGTTTAGATCCGACAAAAGAGCATGTGGGGCTCTATTGTTCCAGTTTAGGGACGTGGTGGTCCATTGCTAGTTTAAGGACATTGCGGTCCATGGGTAGTTTAAGGACATTGCGGTCCATGGGTAGTTTAAGGACATTTCGGTCAATGGGTAGTTTTAAGGACATTGCGGTCCATTGTTAGTTTTAAGACATCTCGATCAAGGTTAAGGACGTCGTAGTCCATGGGTTTAAGGACCCCACAGTCCATTGTTAGTTTTAAGACATCTCGGTCAAGGTTAAGGACGTCGTAGTCTATGGGTTTAAGGACCCCACAGTCCATTGTTAGTTTTAAGACATCTCGGTCAAGGTTAAGGACGTCGTAGTCCATGGGTTTAAGGACCCCACAGTCCGCTGTTAGTTTTAAGACATCTCGGTCAAGGTTAAGGATGTCGTAGTCCATGGGTTTAAGGACCCCACAGTCCATATCAATGTGTGGTCATCCGGACCCATCACTTCTTTGAAGACATTGAGGGATTACAATGCCAAGTATCAAAGGAGTGAAGAGATGTACCCTGGAAACCGGAGTGGATTAAATAGTCTTTGGCCCAATTTGGGATCAAGACCAATTAATTATGTTATGAGCCCATTAGCCCAGTGAAGTCTGAATTGAGGACTTATGGCCAGCTTGGGCTAAGTCCAATCATGTCTGGAATATTGGCTTCCTGTTGGTCCATTGAAGGAGAGACTTTGTCTCTAGCCATTTAGCCAATTGGGCCAATGCCTAGTGTTAAACACTACAGACCAATCAGTGTTGAACACTGGGAATGAGATTGACAAGTTAGTGTTTAACACCAAAAGATAGTTGGTGTTAAACACCAGCAACAAAGATTTCAAATTAGTGTTAAACACTAAAACAGATCAGTGTTAAACACTGGCAATAGAGATCTCAAATTAGTTTTAAACATTAAGGTAATCAGTGTTGAACACTGCAAATAAAGTTCTTTGATTAGTGTTGAACACTAAGGCCCAACAGTGTTTTAACACTGGATTCGGGAGTTCCAATTTAGCGTTAAACGCTGAGGCAAGAGGGGTCACGTGGTAACACGTGAGGGCGCCCTCCCCTCGTTTGTTCTGCTGAAAAGATCACATCTTTTGGAGCATCACGTGTCATCACGTGACGGGTGTTTAAATGAGGTATGTTAAAGCTTCTGCCAAGGGTCACGTGGGTCACGTGAGGCACTGCCTCAAAGGGCTTTCTGTAGATCTTTTGGGGGGAGGGACACGTGGTGACACGTGACCCTTCTTTTCTGTAGTTGTTTAGAAGATCTGTTAATCCCTTTCAAGAATTAAATTCCTCGTAGGGTTGAACCCTGACAATAATTTCAGAGGAATTAAATTCCTAGCTCCTTTTGAAGAGTTGAACTCTGAATTTTCTGTAGGAATTAAATTCCTCATATATATGAAGAACTGAATAGGGTTAAACCCTAATAAAGCTCTAAGGAGTTAAACTCCCGCTCTTTGTTAAAGAGTTATTCTGGGGAATGAGATTAAGGGAATTAAATTCCTGTTGTTTTAACAGAACTAAGTTCTTAACTAGGGTTAAACCCTGATTCTTTTCATTCTAAAGGAATTAAATTCCCATAACACAGGGTCAAACCCTAATTTTATTTTAAAGGAATTAAATTCCTATAGTTCTGTAAGAATTAAATTCTCGTGCTTCCATTCGCTCTCTATGCTTTGGATCTGCATGGCAGGATCTCAACCCATTGAGAATTAAATTCTCAACTTCAAGGGGAGATGTGCATTTTACAGATCCTCTATCAAAGAGAGAAGAAATATATCCTTCTGTTTTATATCAGAGTTAAACTCTGTTGAGAATTAAATTCCCTTTTCTTTCAAAAAGCCTTCCCTTTCTTACCTAGGGTTTTCTTTTGCAGAAGATCCAAATTCCTCAAAGTATTCCCGCTCTCTCCCTTTTCTTCCCTTTGCATATATCTATTTTCCTGTGTGTCCCTTGGCTCCTATTTATAGAAGAAGCCGCCGAGTCAATTAGTTTTTGATGAATCTTTCATTGAGAGATTTGATTTGCATCCATCATTCATTTTGGACCTTTGGATTATTAGGTGAATTTTATTCACCATTGGATTTTAAATCCAGAGATTCTCCTTTGTTATTTCAGTTAGATTTAGAGGAGAAATCTTTCCAAATTCGAGATTTTCCCATAGATAGATGATATTTAATCACCTCTAAATCTTTAATTTAATCGGTTGCTTATAATCTTTTTCCTTTGGAAAGATTTAAGTGATCTCTCCTCAGAATTTGATTCTGTTAAAAGATAGGCTTTGAAAACCGGTCACGTGTGGCCACGTGACCCTTGGTCACGTGTGGGCACGTGACCCCCTTGGAACGAGCCTTCTTCCTTCTTTTTACGCTCTGTCTTCTGGTTGCTACTTAACTATCACGTGCCACCACGTGACAACTGATCACGTGTGAGCACGTGACCCTGGCATGGAGCCTTCTTCTTGATTTAACCGGAGAATGAGTCTGATGTTTTGAGTGTCACGTGCCAACACGTGACTCTGGTCACGTGGGAGCACGTGACCTCTTCTGAAGCCTTTTTCTTGATTTGCTCAGGGAGCTGTTGGGTTTTGAAGCCGCTTTTGATTGTCACGTGCCAACACGTGACCCAGGTCACGTGGGAGTCTGAAGCCCCTATCTTTGATGTAATCGGGAAGCTGAATTTGCCTTGCTGATGCTTTTAGGTGTCACGTGCCAACACGTGACTGCTGGTCATGTGTAAGCACGTGACCCTTCTCCGAAGCTTTTTCCATAAGCTTTCCTGATTTTAAATCAGGAAACAAATTCCCCCACAGCGTTGTTCTCCCGTGTCAGCATGTGAGTGCAACGCTGTCACCTTTTGTGACTGTTGGATTCCTCTATGGATTTGGGGAGATGAAACGTCTCCATTACCTCCTATAAATACCCATATCTCTTCAGAAGAGCCTTCACTTTGCTCATCTTCTTCTTTTGAGAACTTTTTCTGAGAATTTAATTCTCTTCTTCCAGAGCTTAGTTCTCTGCCTTGAAATATTTTTAGAGTTTAACTCTGTTTAAAAGGACTCTTACTCCTCAGGTAGTGGTAATCGAAGCACCTTCATTTTGACAAAACTCTCTGGATTTTAAATCCATATCAAGGGTTTCACAAAGAACCCATTTTTCTTCAAGTTCTTTAACCAAAATATGAGACCACTTAACCTCCAACAGTAGATCTCTTAGGGTTTAGATGGTCCTTAGGGAGATGATGATGGCGGTTCAAATCCATGGAATTTAATTCCATTCAAAGATGTTTCTGGGAATTTTAATTTCCTTTTCTTAATAAGGAATTTAATTCCAATGAAGAACTCAGTTTTTTCGCACGGAGGCTTCTTGGGGTCTCTTGACCCGAGGTTGTCCTTCCGTAATTAATGAAACAGGAGCTTTGTAATGATTCTCATGATCTTTATTTCAGGTATCATGGATGCCCATTTGTATGGTCTTGACGAGATTATTTCCTATGGGAATATTCGTGCACTGGGTCGCAGTCAGAACCAGGAGTTCACCGATGCTCAGTGTGCCGAGATCATGAGCCGCTTTGACGAGTACAACCATCGGCTACTCCCCCGTCGCTCTTCTCTTCTGAGGCTGATCGTGCCGGCGATCCGGGAGACACTTCCTCTCTTTTGCACCGGCATACCGCTCAGGGCCTTGGACACTGCTGAAGATAAGGTACATTCGGTGTACCTGATGGGCTTGATCTCAAAGAGAAGGCGAGATCACCTTATTGATCTCTTGCACCAAGCCTTTCAGCAGTCAGCCATACTTGCCGCCTATCGGAGGGTGGAGGATATTCGTGAGGACCCTGACGCTTGCGATCGCGAGAGGAAGCATATTCGGGAGGTTCGAAATGCTTAGAGAATTTTGGACAAAGTTAATCTTGAGTTTCTCAACCCATGCCCCTCATCTGAAGTCTTACCATTGTAAACATGTCCTCTTTATCTTGTATGAACTTCTTGAAAGATTCAGTGACAAGTTTTATTATGTCTTTCCATGTTTGCATGCTTTTCTCTGGGATTTTACTATTTTGCTACTGTTGTCATTGGTGCTTTCAATATGCAGGGTGCTACTCCAGTTTTTCTTTTTTTTAGTGTACATCAGTTTTAGGCCTCACATGTTCTGCACGTGGGGTCCCTTGATGGGGCTGTTCATAGAATTTTCCCCATGCCATATTTTCAGTGCACAATATCAGATGCAGAAAAAAGGCCTTGGAAATAGTTCCATCTCCTTAATTTTCGATGCCTTTCCTTTTTTGGGCCTTGGAAATAGCTTCACCATGCAAGGTTTTCCGCGCACAGCACTTAATGCACTTCTTTATATATGAGACTATAGCTTTCTTTTCCCTTCACAGAGAGATTTATATTATATTTTTTTATTTTGGTGTAACTTGTCTTGAGAAACAAACGAGCGCCATGGCCTGCAATCGCCCTCATACTCGTCGACAGCCATGGGAAGTTCCTATTGAGGAGATGATCCCCCGCTTTGCTGCTTGGTTGGTGGATCCCCTCCTTTCCGACAACGAATGCGATTTAGCCATGCATGAACTCTCGATCCGTAGAGGGTCTCCCCTCCCGATGGGTTCCCTCTGGCTCCGGATGATTCTCACGGCCGTGCTTGCTGACATCCCTCCTCACCCAGCGGAGATGACCCTGGCGATGCTTGACGCGGCTGAAGAGAAGCTCGAGGGTTTTCACGAGGCCTGTTTGATTACTCAGGCTTTGAAAGACCGCTCAGTTCATCTTTTGAGCGAAATAAGAGCCCGACGAGCTGTTATGTCTGCTTTTGCAGATGAACATGGCGCCAATCGATGGGGGGCGACTCTTCGCGAGAACCGTCGCTTTGATACGCTGGAGAGAGCGGAGAAAGAGATGGAGAATTTTGTCCTCTGCTTCATTAACCCCTGTGCCATTGATCCCGTGTTTGGTGACCTTTTCTCGTTAGCGTAGCATTTTTAAATTAGTCATTCTTTTTGTATGCTTTATGTTGAACTTCCATGTAGGCTCAGTACTCGTATGCATGTTTTCGCTTGCATGAATAAATCTTGTGTTCCTTTTATGAAAACTTCCTTCAATTATCAACACTGTTGTCATGTCGCATGCGCATTAAAGCTTCGAATTTTATTTCTTTTTCGGATGCTCATATGATCGCGAACACATGCCCGATAGGATAATCATCGGAAAGTTTCTCGTTGCTTTTCATACCAGGTTATGTGAGCGCGTTTTTAGATCGACTATTGCCGTCGACTGGAAGCCCATTTATATGGTCTTGAGAGTGTATGTCCCGTTTCCAAGGTTGCGATCGCGGAAGTGAGCTTACATGACCTGATAGGATGACGCATGGCGAACATATTGTCGCGCGAGAAAAAGGGGTTCGGCCGTAAATTCTCGGAGAGGGAGCTGGCTTCTAGGGCGCTGAGCGAGCTTCAGGCCAGCCTCACAGCCAAGGCCAACAAAGCATACGAACTCTGGCGAGTGCTCCAGGAGTCCATAAAAGAGGTGGCGGCTCTCGATAAAGTTGCCACATTCACTCGTGAGAGGGTCGAGGCTCATAAAGCCACCGAGAAAGAGCTCGAAGCTCGGCTTACTTCGTATCAGGCTCAGCAAGCTCAGGCGGAGGCTCGTCTTCTGGAGATCTTGCGTCATGAAGCCGTGGCTCAGCAACAGAACGATGAGCTGGTAAAATTACTGCACCGCCCTCCGGCTTGAGGACTTGTATCTTTCCTCCTTTTTGTACATACTCATGGATGAGAGTATCTTTCTTTTTTGTTTCTTTCATGAATTGTACTTTGTACCCATTTTGGTTTATGAATAAAAGATACATTTTTCTTCTCAATGGTGTGTCTCCTTTTCATTGAATGTATTCTGCGGATATTCTACCTTGATCTCCTTACAGGACAGCAATGGCTCAGGATTCAGGGTTAAGATCTGCTTCCCAAGACTTTTGCATTTTATGAGCCACGAGGGTTTCATAAAGAGTTTTTCTCCCTACAGGTCGAGAGGATCCCATAGGTGTAAGTTCTTCTTAAAAATCATGAGGATTCTTAAGCGGGTTTTCCCTTGAGAGTCGTAAGGATCTCACAAGAGAGTTTTTCTTCCTTACAGGTCGTGATGACTTGTAAGTGCTGGATGTGGCCACCCTTGTCCGTGTTTTACGGAGTCAGGGGTTTCTCCAGGTATTGTAGTTTAAAGACGTCGCGGTCAAGGTTAAGGACCTCATAGTCTGTGGATTTAAGGACTCCACAGTTCGCTGTTAGTTTTAAGACATCACGGTCAAGGTTAAGGACCTCATAGTCCGTGGATTTAGGGACTCCACAGTCCGATGTTAGTTTTAAGACATCACGGTCAAGGTTAAGGACCTCATAGTCCGTGGATTTAGGAACTCCACAGTCCGATGTTAGTTTTAAGACATCACGGTCAAGGTTAAGGACCTCATAGTCCGTGGATTTAGGGACTCCACAGTCCGATTTTTGGTTGCAGGGACCCGTCACCTCTTTGAAGACGTTGAGGAATTACAACGCCAGGTATCAAAGGAGTGAAGAGATGTACCCTTAAACCAAGGCAGAATCCGTAGGGAATCGGGGTGGTTGATCGTTAGTTTTAAGACATCACGGTCGAGGTTAAGGACATCATAGTCCGTGGATTTTAAGGACTCCACAGTCCGGTATTTGCTCTGGATGCTTCGCACGGGTTCACTGCCGTGCTTGGCGAGGACCAGGCTCCGCTCTGGGCGTTTTCCGCGGGGTCAAAGAGTGACGTTATCCGCGTTCCACGTAACCAGGAATTTTGCACTAGATGCTTCACACGGGTTCACTGCCGTGCTCAGCGAGGACTAGGCTCCGCTCTGGATGCTTCACACGGGTTCACTGCCGTGCTCTGCGAGGACCAGGATCCGCTCTGGACGTTTTCCACGGGGTCAAAGAGTGACGTTATCCGTGTTCCACATAACCAGGATTTTTGCACTAGATGCTTTACATGGGTTCACTGCCGTGCTCGGCGAGGACTAGGCTCCGCTCTGGATGCTTCACACGGGTTCACTGCCGTGCTCTGCGAGGACCAGGATCCGCTCTGGACGTTTTCCACGGGGTCAAAGAGTGACGTTATCCGTGTTCCACGTAACCAGGATTTTTGCACTAGATGCTTCACACGGGTTCACTACCGTGCTCGGCGAGGACTAGGCTCCGCTCTGGATGCTTCACACGGGTTCACTGCCATGCTCTGCGAGGACCAGGATCTGCTCTGGACGTTTTCCACGGGGTCAAAGAGTGACGTTATCCGCGTTCCATGTAACCAGGAATTTTGCACTAGATGCTTCACACGGGTTCACTGCCGTGCTCGGCGAGGACTAGGCTCCGCTCTGGATGCTTCCCATGGGTTCACTGCCGTGCTCTGCGAGGACCAGGATCCGCTCTGGACGTTTTCCATGGGGTCAAAGAGTGACGTTATCCGCGTTCCACGTAACCAGGAATTTTGCACTAGATGCTTTACACGGGTTCACTGCCGTGCTCGGCGAGGACTAGGCTCCGCTCTGGATGCTTCACACGGGTTCACTGCCATGCTCTACGAGGACCAGGATCCGCTCTAGACGTTTTCCACGGGGTCAAAGAGTGACGTTATCCGTGTTCCACGTAACCAGGATTTTTGCACTAGATGCTTCACACGGGTTCACTGCCGTACTCGGCGAGGACTAGGCTCCGCTCTGGATGCTTCACACGGGTTCACTGCCGTGCTCTGCGAGGACCAGGATCCGCTCTGGACGTTTTCCACGGGGTCAAAGAGTGACGTTATCCACGTTCCACGTAACCAGGAATTTTGCACTAGATGCTTCACACGGGTTCACTGCCGTGCTCGGCGAGGACTAGGCTCCGCTCTGGATGCTTCACACGGGTTCACTGCCGTGCTCGGCGAGGACTAGGCTCCGCTCTGGATGCTTCACACGGGTTCACTGCCGTGCTCTGCGAGGACCAGGATCCGATCTGGACGTTTTCCACGGGGTCAAAGAGTGATGTTATCCGCGTTCCACGTAACCAGGAATTTTGCACTAGATGCTTCACACGGGTTCACTGCCGTGCTCGGCGAGGACTAGGCTCCGCTCTGGATGCTTCATACGGGTTCACTGCCGTGCTCTGTGAGGACCAGGATCCGCTTTGGACGTTTTCCACGGGGTCAAAGAGTGACGTTATCCGTGCTCCACGTAACCAGGAATTTTGCACTAGATGTATCCGCATTTCACGGGATGGACGTTTGACTGTTGGCGATATGTATACCACCGAGCCATGGAACTGGGAGTTGCCGCTGTTCCGCTTAGCTTGAAGTTGTGTCCGTCGTTACGGGACGAATGTTGGGATGATCTCTAGGTCGCTTGTGGCCCGTCGAGACTTAGCTTCTTTCTTGGGTGAAACCTGAGGGGGAGGTATGTTCCCTTCTTTGTTTACGCCCTTGGATTGTGTACAGGGTGTGATGGAACATCACCTGTAGGGCTTAAATTGAAACCTTTTTTTTATCTCATTTTCCGCGATGCTCTATCATTTCAGCTTTTATATCGCGGAAGTCGCGATTGCCCCCTCATTTCGGCTATTTTTCGCGGTGCCCAATCATTTCGGCTATTTATTTATTTTCTGCTCGCTGTTTTTTTATTGCGAGTTGCCCCACCATTTCGGCTATTTTTCATGCATACATTTTTACTTGCTGCTTTTTATTGCAAGTTGCCCCATCATTTCGGCTATTTCTCATGCATACATTTTTACTTGCCGCTTTTTATTGCAAGTTGCCCCATCATTTCGGCTATTTCGTAGACATGTGTGGCTTGCTAGCTTTTTCGCCGCAAGCTTGGATTTTAGACACCGATTTCGGCATCAGCACCGCTACAACTGGAATGTTGCCAGGAGCGAATCATCATTTTCCTCTGTCGACGTTGAACAAAGGGGGCTTAGTAAACAGGGTTAAGGGTCCTGTTGACCAAGGCTTTTGACTTCATGAGCCGTAGGGGTCTCACAAAAGTATTTCTCCCTACAAGTCGTAAGGATCTTGTAGGTGTATTTTCTCCCTAGGGATCGTGAGGATCCCTAAGTGTATGTTCCTCTGTAAGTCGTAAGGATCCTACAAGAGGGTTTTCTCCTTATAAGTCGAGAGGAATTATAAGGGTTGTTCACCATATGGACATATCACCAGTCACGGGTGGGACTTTGCTGGGGAAATGTTTATTCGCACCCGTGGATTGTATACAAGGGTCAGTATTGAGCCCCTTGTAGTGCAGTACCGAAGGTTGTGGGGGATTCGCTTAAGAACAGGTTTAGGTTTTCTGTAACTTAAGACTTTCAAATCTCATGAGCTGTGAGGGTCCCATAAGAGAATTCTCCTTACGAGTCGTGAGGATCTCGCAAGTGTATTTTCTCCTTAGGAATCATGGGGATCCCTAAGTGTGTTGCTCCTTTGTGAGTCGTAAGGATCTCACGCGGGTGGTTTCTCCTTTCAAGGTCGAGAGGACCCTATAAGTGTTTTTTAACGAGGTTGCGCCCTTTCGGGTTTTCACAAACACTCGCTGGTAGTCCTGCTGTTTTTACCCACGAAGCCCTCTCGGGTTTTCATCCGTGCCCATTTTGCTTATGGACATACCGTTTTTTTATTCTTTTTCTCTTTTTTTCTTAACGAGGTCGCGCCCTTTTGGGTTTTCACGAACACTCGCCGGTAGCCTTGCTGTTTTTACTCACGGAGCCCTTTCGGGTTTTCATCCGTGCCTATTTTGCTTATGGACATACCGTTTCTTTTTTTTTATTATTTCATTTTTTTTATATTTTTCTTTTTCTCCTTTTTTTTTATTCATCTCGTCAGCCTAAGGATGCTGCGGTAGTAGTTTAGGGACGTTTCGGTCCGTCGTTAGTTTAAGGACGTTTCGGTCTATCGATAGTTTAAGGACGTTTCGGTCCGTCGATAGTTTAAGGACGTTTCGGTCCGTCGAAAAGAGGGCCAGCTACTACTCTTTGAGCTTTAGGAAGATAGCGAGCGGACATAGTCGTCGTCATCTATCATTGACCTAGGCTGTGGCTCATTAAGCGTAGTATTTCTTTAGGAAGCGGCCATTTATTGGCCTGAAAGGCCTTTCACCATGCATGTCCATGAGTAGATAGGCTCCACCCTGGTAGACCTTATCTATGATGTACGGGCTTTCATACTTCGGCTCGAATTTTCCCCGCTTGGCATGATTGGGGATCATAGGTCTTTTGACCACTAGTACGAGTTCGCCTTGGCGGAATGTCCTCGGCCTGGTCAATCTTTCATACGAGCGCGTCATCTTTGCTTTGTAGGCCTCTAGATTTTGTTGCGCTATGAGCCGGGTTTCATCGAGGGCATCAAGCTCCTTAAGCCGAAGGTGAGCATTTTCTTCGTCCGTCAGCTCGTAGTGGAATGCCACTCGTAGAGAGGGTATCTCTATCTCGAGGGGAAGCACTGCTTCCATCCCAAATACCAACGCGTATGGCGTTGTGTTCGTGGCCGTCTTGAACGTAGTTCGATAGGCCCAAAGGGCCTCTTGCAGCCTCTCGTGCCAGTCTCTCTTATTCCGGGAAACGGTCTTTTTTATGATCTTCGTCAAGGTCTTATTGAAGGCCTCGGCCAGACCGTTAGCTCGTGGGTTGTAAACTGAAGAATATCTCCAGTCTATATTGTGCTGCTGCGCGAAGCGGCTAATCTTATGGTTTCTGTAGGCTGGCCCATTATCGGAGATAATCCGCCGTGGGGTTCCAAACCGATAGATGACGTGCGTCTTGAAGAAGTGGAGGATATTCTCCGTCTTCACTTCCCTCAGTGGTACTGCTTCTGCCCATTTGGAGAAGTAATCAGTTATCGCCGGGATAAAACGATGTCCCCGGGACGATGCTGGCTCGATGGGGCCGACTATGTCAGTCCCCCACATTTCGAATGGCCAGCTAGCCACCGTTGGGTGTAGTGGATTCGGATGTTGGTGGATAAAGTCTCCATAAATCTGGCACGAGTGGCACTGCTTCGCATACTCGAGGCAATCTTGGACCATCGTAGGCCAATAGTAACCCATCCGTTTAATTTTTAACTTCATCTTCGTGCCTGCTTGATGAGAACCACAGATTCCGTCATGAACCTCTTGAACGACTCTTTCTGCTTCGTCCGGTCCTAAACATCATAGCCATAGAGAATCAAACGATCTCTTGTATAGAGTGTCGTTGACGAAAGCGAAAGACAGAGCTCGTTTCATGAGCTGATGTCTTGAGGACGCTTCTTCGGGCATTCGGTGGGACTTAAAGTAGTCTATGAAGACTTCCCTCCAGTCCTCAGCCTTCTCACGGTCTTTTATTTGTAGGGTCGTCTGCTCAGTCGCCCCCTTTTCTTTGTATAATTCCGGAGATATTTCTGCCGGGGCGAGCACTCGACGGCTTTGTACCACGATTCTGACGTCATCGAGGTTCTCGTCAGCCAGTTCTTTAGCAAGTTTGGCCAGCGCGTCTGCTTTGTTGTTTTCCGCGCGCGGTATGTTCTCCAAAGTATAGGAGGGAATTTGGGTCAATAGTTGTTGCACCTTTTCGCCGTACTTTGCCAACTCTGGTTTGCACGTTTGGTAGTCACCATTTACTTGACTAACGACCAATTGAGAATCCCCGTATATAAGGAGGTTTTCAATTCCCATGTCGATGGCGATCTCGAGGCCTGCTATCAGAGCTTCGTATTCAGCTTCATTGTTTGTCCTCGGCTCTGTTAAGGAGAAGGCGAAGCGCATTATCCCTCCTTGTGGAGTTACAAAGATGAGGCCTATCCCCGATTTGATCATTGGGATACCTTGTTTCCGTTTCTTTACGGAGGACGCTCCATCGAAATAGAGTTCCCATCGGGTACTGCCGCCGCCAATCGCATCAAATGCATGCTCGTCCGGCAAATCGCAGTTCAGAGGAGAACCGGCAGGTACTGGATGCTCAGCGAGGAAGTCGGCAATGGCCTGGCCTTTCACTGCCTTAAGAGGTCGATACGTTATTGAGAACTCCATCAGGAGTAAAGCCCATTTAGCGAGTCAACCCGTCAATATAGCCTTTGACATCAGATATTTAAGAGGGTCCACCTTCGAGATGAGACAGACTTCATGTGCCAACGCATAGTGTCTGAGCTTTGTTATGGCGAAGATTAACGCCAAGCAATGTTTTTCAATGGGAGTGTAATTGCTTTCTGCCCCCAGTAGAACTCGACTTAAGTAGTAGAGTGCTCTCTCTTTCCCTTGATCGTTCTCTTATGCCCATAATGCGCCTAAGGAACCTTTGAGGGCAGTTGTATAAAGAATGAGGGGTTTTCCCTTGACCGGCGCAGCCAACACCGGAGGGTTCTGCAG
Organism: Agapanthus africanus; assembly: GCA_030015575.1. Taxonomy (NCBI): domain Eukaryota; kingdom Viridiplantae; phylum Streptophyta; class Magnoliopsida; order Asparagales; family Amaryllidaceae; genus Agapanthus; species Agapanthus africanus. Next base: position 602,094,356 of record JASDDO010000031.1, on the reverse strand, counting down.
GTATTGCTTGATCTCGTCTAGTGCACCTTGGCATTTTTGATCCCAAACGAATGGGGTTCCCTTCTTCATCAGGTGACTGTAAGGACGACACTTTCCGGAGAGGTTGGCTATAAATCGCCGTATGTACGCGAGCTTCCCTTGGAGAGACCGCAGTTGTTTGAGAGTTCTCGGCGGAGGCATTTCCATGATCGCTTTAATCTTTGACGGATCTATTTCAATACCTCGGTGTCGAACGATGAATCCCAGGAATTTGCCTGAGGAGACTCCAAATGCGCATTTGAGGGGATTCATTTTCAAATTATACCGCCGAAGGCGTTGAAATACAGTCTCCAGATGCTTTAAATGCTCTTCGTATGACATGCTCTTTACTACGAGGTCATCGATATAGCACTCGACGATGTCATGTATGAGGTCGTCGAAGATCTTTGTCATGGCCCTTTGATAGGTAGCGCCAGCGTTCTTTAGACCAAAGGGCATAACCCTGTAGCAGAATATACCCAAAGGGGTCCGGAAATCGGTGTGCTTCTGGTCTTCGGGATGTATCTTTATCTGATTGTATCCTGACGAACCGTCCATAAAGGAGAAAACCTCGTGAGTGGACGTGTTATCTATCATTAGCACGGTTACTGGTACTGGGAAATCGTCCTTTGGACAGGCTTTATTGAGATCCCTGAAATCCACGCATATGTGTACCGTCCCATTCTTCTTCATTACCGGGACGATATTGGCGATCCGGTCGGGATACTGGACTTCTTGGATAAATCCAGAATCGATCAGCTTCTTGACTTCGGCGTTGATGCTCATTTCAAGCTCGAGTCACATCCTTCTTGGCGCCTGCTTGACTGGCTTGATATCTGGGGATATTGCTAATTTATGCACAGCAATCTCCGGATCCAATCCTGGCATTTCGGAATAGTTCCACGCGAAGCAGTCTTTATGCCGTAGAAGCACGTTCTTTAACGCAGCCACCCTTTCTTCAGATAGCAGCTTGCTGACAAATGTCGGTCGCGGGTCATCTGCCGATCCCAACTCAATCTTCTTGAGGTTATCTGCAGTAGTATGTATGCCATCTTCCAGTTCTTTCGGAGCTGGCGGAAATTCTGAGATCACCTCCTCATCGCTGTTCTCAAAGCACCAGGGAAGGTCTTCCATGTTCTCGGGCTCTTCTTTTAATAACGTAATCGTATAACAGGTGCGAATCCACTTCCAGGACTGAGGTGGATCTGGTTCTGCTTTTGCGGCTTTGGGTTCGAGCTTTTGTGGCGGCGTTACCCTTCAGCCGTTGGATAAAGCGAATCTGCCCTGCTGGTACTAGTCCTCGACCCAGTTCTTGAAGGTGAAGCAGTCTTCGGTAGGATGTCCTATGGCTCGGTGATAAGAGCAATAGCTCAGATGAGAAGCCTTGTTAGCTTGCTCAGGGTGCTTAGGCTCTGGAAGCGCAATCATTTGATGTTTTAAAGCGAGCTTGAGTAACCTCTCCGTCTTGTCTCGGGGGAAGGAGTACGCTCGACTCATCTTCTTCATGAGGGACAAATCCGAGCCGTGCAATACCCGATCACGTAACCCTCTAATCCTGCGTCGTTGTTGTTGGCTCCTCTTTCCGCTTCTTGATTTATTTCCGTCTCTGCGTCGGGCTTTTCATACAACGGGTTGACAAAGACGAACATCTTTGTCTTTTGTAGCCTGTTGAAATAGACGTTGCGTCCTGGCCTTCTCGTAGATGGCCATCTCGCGGTTGTGGTCTTCCCGAGCTTTCTGACCCACTTTCCTGATAGGCTTGTCCATTCGTTCTTCAAACGATGGACTCGGCACTTCAATTGCGGGGTCTAGTTTTGATGAGGGGTTGGCATCTCCTGACAGGGCGTCCTCTTCTTCATCAAAGGTATATATAGCGTAGCTACTGTGGGCCCATTCCCGTTTTTCGGTTCTCGTGTATCAAAGCCCAAGTGTTTCCATTTTCCCGTTGGGCAATTTGCGTTGAGTCCCAGGGACATCCCAAATCTTGTTGTAGAACCGAGCCTGCCGAACAGTCTGTTTTAAGGGTACTCCTTGGCTCTTCAATAGCCTCTTTAATCCATTTGTATAGTATCTGGGCAAACGGATGGGTTGGAGTCTGTCGAGTGTAGCATCCGCGCCATGCCAGATCTCTTTCTCTACTTTCGACTCTGAGGATTGGTAGAATAGGATCACCTTCTCACACCTTTGCCTGGGAGGGACGTAAAATGTTCACAGGTCCTGTACATTGTGAGCTTGAAGTGTGCCGAGATCCTTGTAGTGTTCTCGCGGTACCATGGTGATTTGCAAACTATGGTCATCGCCAGGGGGTGCTTGTATTGACAGCCGATTGGAGAACACGGCATTAACTTCATCTTCTGAATCACTTCCGAAGACCAACATGGGGGCGGGCATCCCCAGGTTGTTGCGTTGAGATGGACCTGCATAAACTATCTCTTCCTCTTCTTCGGTATCGCTCCCGAAAACAGGGATGGTGGCGGCGGTTTTATTTTCCGGGTTGCAACACCTTTCTGTATCCTCGAAATCTGGCAAAAAGTACTTCGCATCTTCATATTTGCGGACTTCGTTCACGGAAAATGGGTTTAACTCACCTGTTACGGTATACTCGAAACCATCCTTAAAGTACTTCATACACTGATGTTGCGTAGAAGGGATGATGTTGTACTCGTGTAGCCAAGGACGGCCGAGCAAGGCGTTGTAGCAGGTCTTGGCGTCAATGACATGGAATTTGATGTCTGTGACGAGAAGTCTGAAGCGTAATGTTAGTATCACAGATCCGAGAGTCCGTGACAATTGTGAATCGAAACCGGAGATAGTAATTTTGTCACGAGCGAGGTGTTGCACACTCATGCAGATTTCCTTCAACACCCGAACATTAAGGAGATTGACGGAGGATCCATTATCCACCAGGATCTTGCCTATCTTGATATCATGGCAGTATCCAGAGACATATAGGGGACGGTTGTGGTCGCACGTCCCGAGAAGGAGGTCTTCGTCACCGAAAATGATGTCGGCCGTATGCACTTCCTCCAGTTCATCCTTCATCCTTTCAGTGGCGAGGAAGGCTTGGAATTGCTCAGGTTCTTATAACGCCTTAATTAGTGAGTCTCGCGCTTCTTTTGATAATAGGAGGGCATCGAGAATGCTAAGCTGAGAAGGTAGCTTCCTTAGGTGCGCTAGGATGTTATAGTCCACCTTACCCTTCCTGGGAGGGTCTTTGGTGGTCAGTTCTTTCATGACCTGGTCATCTAAAGTGATATCTTCAGTGACCTTTTCCTTTCCCTTATCTTTTTTATTCGCGGGCCCGAGATTCTTTTCTGGGAGTGTGCGATTGCGCAGCTGAATGTTCTTGCAGGCCTCCGATCTCTCCTCTCTCCCTAAAACGGATTCTTTAAAGAGAGGGCCCAGAGCCATTTCTTCATCAGAGTCGCTCCCAAGGGTGAGAACTTGTGACCCTCCGGCGTTAACCATGTAACAGCTGCCAATAGTTCTGTCGTGCCCGTCAGTAGTACCCCTTCGTTCCCGACGAGTCTTGCGTTTCATGAGCTTAAAATGTTGCCGATGAGCAACATATCCTTGCCACCATATCTTAAAGGCGTCGCACTCCTCCGTGGGGTGTGAAATTTTCCGATGATATGCGCAATAATCAGAGTGCCTCTCCATCCCATTGAGCGTGTTTCCTTCCGAGGGTGGTAGCTTCATTCCCATTGACATGGCTTTGGCAAACCTTTTTCTCGTCTTGAATATCTTCTTGTCTGCCTCGGATGCCTTTCGATCTGGCGGGAGTACTTCAACTCTTTCGTTCAGTCGCCTGCATTTGGCTCCTTCCGATGTGGCCATCTCACGCTCCTGATCCGCTTTACTCTTTAGACGAATCTCATCTAGAAAGGCATTGATCATTTCATTTGTTGGCTACGCACGCTCTGGTTCAGGTTCTGCCTCCAACTTCTTAGTGCCAGGAGTTTTCCCATCATCGGTAAATGAGTGGGAGATTACGTTACAACTCGCCACATATCCTTCGGATTCATCCGACGAGCTCTCTCCATCATCTTCCTCTTGAAAGATGTGGTTGAGGAACTCTTGCAGCGTGACAGGAGTTCGCGCCTTTTGATTGTACTCTTCCAGTGCGTCGATTTGCTTCTGCAAGTTCGTGCGCTTGTCTCCAGGCTTCACGGGCTTCTTGGATTTCTTCTTCTTTTTCTTCGAAGATTTTGACGGTTGGGCGTGAGTATTTGGGCCCTTATCGCGAGTCTTCGTAGTTGGGCGGGGCTTCAACATCCCTTTGATAATTTGAGGTTCAAGAGGGTCCTTTCATTCGATCGCGGGGCACGCATGAAGGTCTCTCAGCATTCTTTTGGTTTTAGTTGATAGCACGACCTCCCATGGAGCTTCTTCAATAAAGGAGCAGGTTGCCCCCGGTGTATCTGCTTTCTTAGGAATATGCGGCTGTGGTGGGTTCACCTTCCACTTTTCGGACAGTGCAAACTTCCCCTGGAGGTATTGATCTTCAATCCATCCTTTGAAGATGAAGCAATCATCAATCGGATGACTTACCGTTTGATGGTAAGGGCAATAGTTAGGGTTATTCACCTCAGTGGGTTGTGGCGGTCGCCTTGGATTTGGTAGGTTTATAAGTCTGTTGCGTACTGCCAGCTCGAATAACCGTTTCGTCTTGTCCCGTGGGAACGAGTAGGGACGCTTCATCTTCTCATTATAATAGCGGCGTCTTTCTTCCAGTTGATCTGCTGGTTTCGGGGCGTTAGGTTGCTGTTGGGCATTCGCGACAAAGGTTGCCCTTCCTTTACCCTTGTCATTCCGAGGTTCCGACTTCGGTGGAGGTGGTCTATGACCCATCTGGTCCATCTGAGCTAACTTGTCGATTAAAGCCTGGAATGTGGTTGGCTTAAAGAACATCATAAACTGGGAGATAGTTGCGTGAGGGTCTAGGGTTCCCACGAACATGCCCACCGCGGGTGCTTCCTCAATGCGTTGTTCGCATCTCAACCACAAATTCCGCCAGCGTATAGCATACTGGACCCAGGTTTCGCCTGGTTTTACCCTGGCGTTAATCAGTGCTGTTATTAGAGTGCGTTCGCTGGCGCTCGCGAATCGCTGAGTGAATAGCAACTCCATTTCAGCGAACGTCTTGATAGAATCGTTCAGGAGTTCCGAATACCATTCGAACGCTGTTTCTGATAAGCTGCCCACGAATTGGCGAAGCAACAGTTTATCATCACCGCCGGTGTTACCGCAAAGGGCCCTGAACTGGGCGACATGTTGGTGGGGGTTGCCGGTCCCCTTATACACGTGGAATTTTGGTATTGTATAGCCCGGCGGGTAATTGATTTGGTCGTACCAGCTTGGATACGGCTGGCCCGTTTTTACGACTTGACCAGCTGCCTCAGTCGCATGATGAACCTGGATTTGCTGGGCTATATAGTTGATCAAATCAGCCTTAGAGATTGTCTCCTCTTTGGCCGTTGAGAGGGCCGGTGGTGGATTTGACGTTTCTCCTCGGTCGTCTTCAAGAACGATTGGGGGATCCTCGGCGGGTAGGTCCCGCTGGATCATCATGCCTATCATATCTTGGAAGAGAAGGCCTATACGCTGTATGTTGGCTGCTTGTTCAGCAGCCTCTTTGTCTTTCTTCTCCAGTATCCGGCGAAGGAATTCACCGTCGGTTTCTTCCTCCTGGCGTGCGTCTGAGGACGTTTCTGGGTTTTCTTTTGGCCCGGTAAGTGCGGCCATAGCATTCATCATTTCCTGGAGCTTTTGCTGTTGCTCCTGAGCTTTGGTCACCGACCGTGTGAGCGGTCTATGACCTGTAGACGCACGGCTGTCTTCTTTTCCTGACGCCATGTATACGGTGTGGACCATTATGCCCCCAAACATAGGGCGTCTGGGCTCAGTGCTTTTAGCTGTCGTTGCAGGCTGGGGGATCTTCTCTGGCTTCCTCCTTTTATGAGCAGTGGAGGTTGAAGGGGCCGTTGAGGTGGGCGTCCAGACAGCCTTTCGTGGTTTAACCTGGTGACCGGCTTCCGGTTGGATTTTCAGCTTCTTGTGCTGGCGGGAGAAGTTTGGATCGATCATCGAGTCTCGGGCCTGCCTCCAAACCTTATAGATTCTGGAAGACAGCGGTTGAGGGGATCGGAGCTGTTCTGACTTTATTTCCGCAACCTTTTTTAGTGGGGGAGGAGACCTCTTTAGCATTGCAGTAGGAGAATTCCTTCGCACCTTATTTAGCATCTCGAAGCTATTCCCAGTTGGAACAGCAGCATTAACTTCTGCCATTGGGGCTGATGGAGTTAGCCCAGAGGGGGAGTTGCCCCCAGCCTTCCTTACTCGGCGCCAGTGGCGACGTCGAGCGTGTCGAGCGGACGGCGTTGGTTCAGCGGTGAGAATGGCTTCGTCTTGCCCCCTGTGTAGGTGGGGGGTCGCTGCTGGTGTTAGCCTGTCAAAGACCGATGTCCTTTGGGTAGCAGGAGCGGGAGCTGAAGCCATCAATCTTGTAAAGACCGACTTTTTGGCCGGAGAAGCCGCCTTGGCGATTTCGGGAGCAGGAGCGGCCACTTTCTTAGAAGCAGCCTTCTTTGGGATTGTAGGCCCTATGATGGGTCCACAGGATTTCTGGCCCAATCTAGAGAAGACCGAGGCGCTGATGTTGGGCGACTCGTTGAGAGGAGCCGCGGCAGGGGTAAGACGATCAAAGACCGACTTCTTGAGAGCTTCCTTTGTCAGCACCGGCGCCGCGAAGCTTGTTGGTGGGAGTATAGTCCCAAAGAACAATCCGGTAGTGGCCTGAGTCACCCGGTCCACTGGCATTGTGAATAACGTGGGGTCCGTAGGCTATACCTCCTGGTGAGGCAAAGCGTTGGTCGCAATTGCAGTCTGAGTAGTTGGAGGATTTCGCAGAAGTAGAAGCCATCGATCCTTTGCTTTCTGTAATAAGCAAGACGCCAATTCTTAGTATCTTGAAACCCAAGGGCAACCATTAGCGAACCGCGATTGGTTCTCGAATCACGACACACGAAGTGTGGAGTGGAAAGAGGAAAAGGTCCCACCGGGCGTGCCAGAATCTGTTCCCCTCCGAAGGACAGCCGAGACATGGACGTCTTGCCTGAAATTCGGGGCAGATGCTAATTGGTGCTATCCGTCCACCTCTCCGAAGATGCCAAGTTGATTTATGGCACCATGTATCGAAGGTTTAAACGGATGCGGCCGATGTAGCAGACTTCGTCAGATTCCCCCTCGTTTGAGGGTTTTTGATTGTGGGGACGCTCTTCCCTGCAGGCGCAAGCCCCTGCAGTTAATTACGCTACCGTATCGCGGTAACAACTTTCTCCTTCTCCAGATGGTCACTTCGTGTCGTGTGTGTTTATTTTATGTTTTGTTGCCCGTGGATTGTTTACGGAGACCGAGTTATGTCGTCGCCCGTAGGGCGTGGACTAGTCCAAATCCGTGTTATCTTAGATTTGGGTTTGGGGGTTTGGTTTGAAGATACGTTAGCCATACTTGAGGCTAAGATCAACTCAAACGTTTGTTAAGGATACGTTAGTCTAACTTGAGACTAAGATCAACTTAACGGGATCGTTTAGATCCGACAAAAGAACGTTTGGGTTCTATTGTTCCAGTTTAGGGACATGGTGGTCCATTGAATATATGGTCGTCGGGACCCGTCACCTCTCTGACGACGTTGAAGGATTACAACGACAGATGTCAGAAGAGTTCGAAGATGTACCCTTGAACCAAAGTTGATTAGGGGAGATTCATAGTCCAGTCTGTTTGAAGGTTTAAGGATATGTTAGCCATCTTTGAGGCTAAGATCAACTTAAACGGTTGTTAAGGATACGTTAGTCTAGTTTGGGACTAAGATCGACTTAATAGGATCGTTTAGATCCGACAAAAGAGCATGCAGGGCTCTATTGTTCCAGTTTAGGGACGTGGTGGTCCATTGCTAGTTTAAGGACATTGCGGTCCATGGGTAGTTTAAGGACATTGCGGTCCATGGGTAGTTTAAGTACATCTCGGTCAATGGGTAGTTTTAAGGACATTGCGGTCCATTGTTAGTTTTAAGACATCTCGGTCAAGGTTAAGGACGTCGTAGTCCATAGGTTTAAGGACCCCACAGTCCATTGTTAGTTTTAAGACATCTCGGTCAAGGTTAAGGACGTCGTAGTCCATGGGTTTAAGGACCCCACAGTCCATTGTTAGTTTTAAGACATCTCGGTCAAGGTTAAGGACGTCGTAGTCCATGGGTTTAAGGACCCCACAGTCCGCTGTTAGTTTTAAGACATCTCGGTCAAGGTTAAGGACGTCGTAGTCCATGGGTTTAAGGACCCCACAGTCCATATCAATGTGTGGTCATCGGGACCTGTCACCTCTTTGAAGACATTGAGGGATTACGATGCCAAGTATCAAAGGAGTGAAGAGATGTACCCTGGAAACCGGAGTGGATTAAATAGTCTTTGGCCCAATTTGGGATCAAGACCAATTAATTATGTTATGAGCCCATTAGCCCAGTTAAGTCTGAATTGAAGACTTATGGCCAGCTTGGGCTAAGTCCAATCATGTCTGGAATATTGGCTTCCTGTTGGTCCATTGAAGGAGAGACTTTGTCTCTAGCCATTTAGCCAATTGGGCCAATGCCTAGTGTTAAACACTACAGACCAATCAGTGTTGAACACTGGGAATGAGATTGACAAGTTAGTGTTTAACACCAAAAGATAGTTGGTGTTAAGCACCAGCAACAAGGCTTTCAAATTAGTGTTAAACACTAAAACAGATCAGTGTTAAACACTGGCAATAGAGATCTCGAATTAGTGTTAAACATTAAGGTAATCAGTGTTGAACACTGCAAATAAAGTTCTTTGATTAGTGTTGAACACTAAGGCCCAACAGTGTTTTAACACTGGATTCGGGAGTTCCAATTTAGCGTTAGACGCTAAGGCAAGAGGGGTCACATGGTAGCACGTGAGGGCGCCCTCCCCTCGTTTGTTCTGCTGAAAAGATCATATCTTTTGGAGCATCACGTGTCATCACGTGACGGGTGTTTAAATGAGGTATGTTAAAGCTTCTGCCAAGGGTCACGTGGGTCACGTGAGGCACTGCCTCAAAGGGCTTTCTGTAGATCTTTTGGGGGGGGAGGGTCACGTGGTGACACTTGACCCTTCTTTTCTGTAGTTGTTTAGAAGATCTGTTAATCCCTTTCAGGAATTAAATTCCTCGTAGGGTTGAACCCTGACAATAATTTCAGAGGAATTAAATTCCTAGCTCCCTTTGAAGAGTTGAACTCTGAATTTTCTGTAGGAATTAAATTCCTCATATATATGAAGAACTGAATAGGGTTAAACCCTAATAAAGCTCTAAGGAGTTAAACTCCCGCTCTTTGTTAAAGAGTTATTCTGGGGAATGAGATTAAGGGAATTAAATTCCTGTTGTTTTAACAGAACTAAGTTCTTAACTAGGGTTAAACCCTGATTCTTTTCATTCTAAAGGAATTAAATTCCCATAACACAAGGTCAAACCCTAATTTTATTTTAAAGGAATTAAATTCCTATAGTTCTGTGAGAATTAAATTCTCGTACTTCCATTCCCTCTCTATGCTTTGGATCTGCATGGCAGGATCTCAACCCATTGAGAATTAAATTCTCAACTTCAAGGGGAGATGTGCACTTTACAGATCCTCTATCAAAGAGAGAAGAAATATATCCTTCTGTTTTATATCAGAGTTAAACTCTGTTGAGAATTAAATTCCTTTTTCTTTCAAAAAGCCTTCCCTTTCTTACCTAGGGTTTTCTTTTGCAGAAGATCCAAATTCCTCAAAGTATCCCCGCTCTCTCCCTTTTCTTCCCTTTGCATATATCTATTTTCCTGTATGTCCCTTGGCTCCTATTTATAGAAGAAGCCGCCGAGTCAATTAGTTTTTGATGAATTTTTCATTGAGAGATTTGATTTGCATCCATCATTCGTTTTGGACCTTTGGATTATTAGGTGAATTTTATTCATCATTGGACTTTAAATCCAGAGATTCTCCTTTGTTATTTCAGTTAGATTTAGAGGGGAAATCTTTCCAAATTCGAGATTTTCCCATAGATAGATGATATTTAATCACCTCTAAATCTTTAATTTAATCGGTTGCTTTTAATCTTTTTCCTTTGGAATGATTTAAGTGATCTCTCCTCAGAATTTGATTCTGTTAAAAGATAGGCTTTGAAAACCGGTCACGTGTGGCCATGTGACCCTTGGTCACGTGTGGCCACGTGACCCCCTTGGAACGAGCCTTCTTCCTTCTTTTTACGCTCTGTCTTCTGGTTGCTTCTTAACTATCACGTGCCACCACGTGACAACTGATCACGTGTGAGCACGTGACCCTGGCATGGAGCCTTCTTCTTGATTTAACCGGAGAATGAGTCTGATGTTTTGAGTGTCACGTGCCAACACGTGACTCTGGTCACGTGGGAGCACGTGACCTCTTCTGAAGCCTTTTTCTTGGTTTGCTCAGGGAGCTGTTGGGTTTTGAAGCCGCTTTTGATTGTCACGTGCCAACACGTGACCCAGGTCACGTGGGAGCACGTGACCCTTTTGGAAGCCCCTATCTTTGATGTAATCGGGAAGCTGAATTTGCCTTGCTGATGCTTTTAGGTGTCACGTGCCAACATGTGACTGCTGGTCACATGTAAGCACATGACCCTTCTCCGAAGCTTTTTCCATAAGCTTTCTTGATTTTAAATCAGGAAACACTTACCCCCTCTATTGTAGTTTTAATTTTTTCTTGTGTAAGGCTGGGGAGCCTATAATACCCTCAATGAATAAAAGTCTTCTTTTGTGACGTGCAATTGTCTTCTTTTTATCCTCTTTGCGTGTTTGAGTATGTTCATAAAACGAAACCCGTGACTTTTGAACCGAGGAAGAGGGAAACATATTGAAGAGGTTTCTTCTAATTTAGAAGACTTAGAAAAATTTACATCGATTTGGCAAAGAAGAAACATATATTCACTGCTACAAATTTTGAATTCACTTGTACAATTTGAGCTTTTCGGCGTTGTAAGGTCGCGGGAACTTACGACTATTCGCGTCTTGCAAGCGATAGGTTCCGCCGGGCAATGCCTCGGAGACGAGGAACATGCCGTCCCACTTCGGAGAAAACTTGTGCAGTTTGCCTTGGTCTATGAATTCGTTCCGCTTTAGGACCATATCTCCCATTTTGAAGATGCGATGCTTGACTTGTGCATTGTAGTAGCGAGCAGTTTGCTGTTGGTAAGCGGCGGCTTTGATCTGCGTCCGGTCCCGCTTCTCTAGCAAGATGTCCAAATTAGTCTGGAGTGCCGAAGTGATTACTTCGTCGTTGAAATGCTCGACTTTGTAACTGGGCAGTCCAATCTCAGTAGGGACCATCGCATCGGTGCCGTAACAGAGGTTGAAGGGGGTCTCTCCAGTGGGATCTTCTTCGATGTGCGTAGGGTCCATAAAACCGAGGTAGTTGCTCGACCCAGCTGCCCTACCTTCCTTACAGACAAGTTCGAAGACCTCGAATGACGTTTCGGTTAGCGACCTTGGCCTGCCCGTTACATTGAGGGTGCGCTACTACGGCAAACTTCATTAGTATGTGGTACTCATTGCAGAATCCTTTGACTTTGTCATTTTCAAAGTTCGTCCCGTGGTCGGTAACAATACACCTCGGGATCCCGAACCGGGATATTACATTGTTTTGCAGGAATTTGATGGTCGTGGTGTTGTCCGGTTTTCTGATGGGGACGGCCTCGATCCACTTTGTAAAATAGTCTACCGCGACGAGGATGTACTTGTGCCCGTCCATGCCAGTTGGGAGTTGGCCTACCATGTCCATTCCCTACCGGGCAAACGGCCAGGGGGAAGTCAGGGCAATTAGCTCGGTAGCCAGAAGACGGGGTATGCTGCCATAGAGTTGACAGCTTTTGCATCTCCTGACGAGCTTCTGAGCGTCTTGATGAATCGTCGGCCAATAGTATCATTGGAGTAGCGTCTTCTGGACTAAGGTGCGGGCCCCTTGATGTGCTCCACCGACCCTTTCGTGAATCTCACGCAGGACGTAGTCGGCTTCGTAGGGGTTGACGCACTGGAGCATAGGTTGCGTGAAGGACTTCTTGTAGACGTTTCCATTTCTCCAGACGAAATGGTGGGTTTTGGCTCGAAGGCGGCGTGCTTCCCCTCGATCTTCTGGGAGAGTACCTTCTTTCAGGAACTCTACGAGGGGTTTCCTCCAATCCCGGCCTTCCTCCTGAGTAGTGTATATTTGAAGTGCTGCCTCCCTGTCTTCCACGCTGGGCCGTGGCAATACTTCTAAGAGGATATTCCTCTTATTGTTAGCCGTATAGGAGGAGGCTAGCTTTCTCAGGGCATCGACCTGGGAGTTTAGATGCCGAGGAATCTGCTCGACTTGAATTTCGTCGAAGACTTTTCGTAGTCTCTTTACCTTGGCTAAATATCTCACCATTATCGGCTCCCGGTCCTCGAAACGGCCGGTCACTTGGCCTACGATTAGGGCGGAGTCGCTGCGAATTCCGGATCTTCTTCAGCCCCACTCCGGAGGCAATACGTAGTCCAGCTAGCAAGGCCTCGTACTCCGTAGCGTTGTTTGAAGCTTTGAACCCGTGCTTTAAAGAGCACTCCATCTTTGCCTCGTTCGGGCCTCGAATGATAAGGCCGGCACCGCTTCCATCCTCAGTAGAGAATCCATCGACGTAACGGACTCAATCGGGGACGGAGTTGGGCCCCTCCTCGATCAAGGGTTGGGACCCGAGGACTGGCGCCGATAATGCTTCCTTGTTGGGGATAGTGCATTCGACGATAAAGTCTACCAGGATTTGTGCTTTGATAGCTTTCCTTGGGCGGTATTTGATGTCGAATTGAGATAACTCCCACCTCCACTTCTACAGACGACCAGATGACTTGGGTGAGGCGAGAATAGCCCCTAGGGGACGCTCGGTGAGGTGGAGGACGGTGTGTGCCTGGAGGTAGTGCCGTAGTTTCTTTAAGGCCACGATAAGCGCCAAGACAATCTTTTCTATTGCCGGGTACCTTGTTTCTGCGTCCTTAAAGACGTGGCTCACGTAGTAGACCGACTTCTGTACTCCTTCGACTTCTCGGACGAGCACCGAGTCGGCAGCCTGATTGGACACCGCTAGATACAGTGATAACTCGTCTCTTTCAATTGGCCGGGTGAGTAGTGGGGGAGTTGCCAGGTGCACTTTCAATTGCTCGAAAGCGATCTGACACTCTTCCGACTATTCGAACCTTAGGATCTTTCTCAAGGCTTTGAAGAATGGGAGACACTTTTCTCCGGACCTCGACATGAAGCGACTTAGAGCGGCCACTCTCCCCGTGAGTCGCATGATTTCGACGTTGCTCTTTGGCGCGGCCATGTTGAGGATGGCGCTGATCTTCTCCGGGTTAGCTTCGATTCCTCGGTTGGTAACCATGAACCCGAGGAATTTTCCACTAGTGACCTCGAACGCGTACTTGGCGGGATTCGCTTCATTTTGTACTTGCGGAGGATGTTGAAAGTCTCGCCAAGATCTTTGGCGTGCTCGTCCGACGAGGTTGACTTGACGAGCATGTCATTGACGTAAACCTCCATGTTCCTCCCGATCTACGGTTTGAACATCCCGTTGACCAGGCGCTGGTGTGTAGTTCCGGCGTTTTTGAGGCCGAAGGGCATGACTTTGTAGCAGTATACTCCCCGGTCAGTTGTGAATGCGGTAAGCTCTTCGTCTGCCGGGTTCATATGAATCTGGTTGTAGCCGGAGAAAGTATCCATGAAGCTGAGCAATTTGTAGCCTGCCGAGCTGTCGACGAGCTGATCTATCCGAGAGAGTGGATAATTGTCTTTCGGGCAGGCCTTATTGAGATTTGTGAAGTCGACGCACATGCACCACTTACCGCTTGCTTTTTTAACCATAACCACATTTTCTAGCCATTCCGAGTAGGCCACATTCCGAATGAAGTTGGCTGCAAGCAACCTATCGACCTTGTCCTCGATCGCCTTTTGTTTGATAGGGGCGAAGCTTCATTTCTTTTGCCTGACTGGTCGGGCCGTCGGGTCGACCCCGAGCTTATGCGAGATTACCTTGGGGTCGATCCCGGGCATGTCGGCGAGCGTCCAAGCGAACACGTCCGAGTTTCCTCAGAGAAAGTGGATCAAGTCTTCGCGCCGGGCTCCCGCTAAGAGTGACCCTATCTGGACATTTCGTTCATTGTCCCCATCGACGAGGGGGACCTCCGTTAGCGCCTCCACCGAGGCCCCTTGGATTTCTTTTTGTTCGTCATGAGTATCCAAAGACCCATGGAAATCACCCGTGCTTTTAAGGTCGCCACTTCGCTCCTCAGAGTTGGATGTTGCTGTGAAGCAAATCTTTGCGATTTGCTGGTTCTCGTAGGCCCGGCCTACCTTATTCCAGTGGAAACTTGATCACGAGATGGTAGGTCGAGATTTGGGCCCGCAGAGAGTTTAGCACCGGGCGTCTCAGGAGGATATTATAGGAAGAGGGAATCCTAGCGACGATGAACTCTACTGGTACGGTCCTCGTACAGCCCGCCTCCCCAATGTTAAGGAGGAGGGTAACCACTCCCTCTGCCGGGATGGAATGGTTAGTAAACCCAGACAGAATGTGGGCGGTTGGCCTCAGGTCCGATGGGCCGAGCCCCATATGTAGGAAGCAGTCATAGAAAAGGATGTCCGCCGAGCTTCCCGAGTCGACCGGTATCATTTGAACCTCATAGTGGTGGACCCATGCTGTAATCACGAAGGGGTCGTTGTGAGGCGAGGATATTTTGTGGAGGTCTTCGTCGGTGAAGGTGGTTGGCTTGGCTGCTTTGTTTTTCTTTCGGGGCTGGCCGTTAGTTCCCTCGACCGGCAGGAGGCGTCGAATCTCGCCGGCTCCAGGCGCACCTCCCGATGATACGACCATGATTTGGCCGATCGTAAATTCACCGGGAGGGGGATGGTTCTGTTGCTCCTAGTCTGCCTGACGCTTTCCCACCGGTACTTTGCTAAGTGACCCGAGCGAATCAACTCCTCGATGTAGTCGCGGAGTTATTTACAGTTTTTTGTAGGATGTCCCAGCGACCTATGGAAAGCGCGGTATGGGCCTCGAGTCCATTTGGCCGCTCTATTGGTGACCGGAGGGAGCTTGAAGAATCGCTCGCCCTTCGCCTCCTCTAGTAGCTCAGTCTGAGAGATGTTGAGCGGAGTATACTCCTGGAACTTCAGGGAGTATGGCTTTGGCCGGCCGACCTTCTTCTTTTCTTCTCTTCCCCTCTTCTTTAGGTCGGCCTTGTCAGCTCGGGGTAGGTTAGCCTTTACTTCGGATTCGAGCTGGATTTCTCGCTCGGTCTAAGCATTTACCTTGGCTATGGTCATAAGTTGCACCAATGCAAAGGAGTGGAGCCACTCCTTGTACCTAAGACCTGACCTCAGAGCGGTGATTACAGTTTCGTCCCTGTGCTCGGGAACCTCAAGAAGAGCGTTGTAGAAGCGAGTGACGTATCCTTTGAAGGATTCCTTGTCCCCGCTCTTTATAGTGAAGAGGCAATCGATGGTCCGCTTCTGCCGTCTGTTCCCGACGAAATGTCCGAGGAACTGGACGGCCAGCTCATCAAAGGTAGAGATGGAGCGTGGCATGAGTCCTTGGAACCAATCTCGTCCATCCCAGATGAGAGTGGAGGGGAACGCTCGGCATTGGGCATCGTCGGAGTTGTCCTGGAAGCTCATGCCCACCGTAAACGCGTCCGGATGGTCTTTCGGGTCGGACTTCCTATCAAAGAGGGCCACTTTTGGAGGCTTGTTTCTGGATGAGACGCGGACATCGAGCAGTTCTTCAGTGAAGGGCTTGGTAAGCGAGTCGGCGGCATACCTGGCCCCCTCGCTTGCAGGACGACCCTCCCGATGTATACCCTCGATTTTCTTTTTGAGGGCATCGAGACGGTCGTGGTACCTCGAGGATTCGGTGTATTCGGAGTAATGGCCCTTCCCGCTGGCGGCCTGTGCCTGGACGCGGCTCCGGTTCCGTTCTATCACATTCCTCAGGTCCCCTGGCGAGGTCGTTCTCGAGTTATCACGGTGAGTGCCGCCCGCGCGACCCCGTCGAGGGAGAGGGTGTTTGTTATATGTATGCCCTAGAGGCCATTACTGTACATATGATGTATATTGTAGTGGATGCTAGGACATATATAGGGAGGACTTTCTTGCTTGACATGATAGTATGCTATCCGGTTGTACTTTATCTTAACATGTACTCTGATTGTCTCTATGTTACATGTTGATAAAGCCCTTAGGATGTGTACTCGAGTACTAGGACTATGATGAGATCATACTAGTGGGGCCATGGTAGTCGACGGGTACATCCTATAACTGTTCCTAGTCGAGGGTGTATCGAGACAGGGCATCGATACACCAGAGTAGACTAGCGTATACGCATCTTGATCCATATGATGGGCGATGGATGATCCCATATCCATCGGTGTTTGACATCAAGGATGGTGTACGGGTGCTCAGTGGAGACTGGGTACACTGGACGGACTCGCCGAGAACTCCCAGATGGTATTATACCTCACGTCAGATGGCAGTTCTCCGGTGACACTGGTACAGAGTAGTCTGTTGACCCGAGATCGTCATAGAGTCTTGTGTGATTCCCACTGTGCTTTGATTTCCATCATACCACGTCCAAGAGGGCGTGCAAAAAGGTGGCTTTTGGGTACAGTCCCGAATCACATGGAGGCAATGAGCGATAGGAGGGGATTCGTCTCTCCCGGTATAGGGAGTTGATGTTGTGCTGTGTTCGATTGGCTATAACCGGAAATCCCTGGCCAGGGTTGCTGAGATTTACTGGTAAGTGTTATCAGTAGTTTCTCGAACTGTTATAGACCTCATATCGACATGACTTATCGAGCTACTGGGTCTGACGTTTACCACCCCTAGGCGAGATATGCGACATATCAGACGACGAGACCGGACTGTACGGGAGTGTTACTGTTTGGATTCACAGGAGAATGTATAGGCTTGCTTGTTGATCTTCTGAGCGCTCAATACTTGGATGGCTGTTACGTTTAGCTGACTGCTTGCAGCTTGTGGGTGTTTTATATGATCATCACCTACTGCCGGCGTATTGACGATTCTTTAGAGTCCTACACAGAGGTTTCTTGGCTCAGGAAAAACGGAGTAGGAGCACATATGTGATATGTGTAGGTCCGAGGATAATGCGGTATGTGATACCGTATTGGATTCTCGTGATATAAGATATCGGCCGGGTATATGTGATATAGCCGGGTCATCGTATTAGTCGATTATATGCGATATAGCCGGATTGTCGGATCAAGTGTTGATTCGATTATTTAATGTATAATAATATATATGATATATTAAATTATATTAACTAATATTAGCTCACTAAAAGTTTCTTTTTCTCATTCGGGTAATACATTGATATATATGCGATATATGTTAATTGTATTATTTTCTTTTGTTACAATAAATATTATATATGTGATATATAATATTGTAACATGATATGGTTATTAATGCAACATGTTTAGTGGAGATTAAACATGGTTAGGGTTTGATTAGGGTTAATGATTTCTAGAAATTTCTAGAAGGTTTTCTTTTTTGTTTTGGAAAAGATATTTTGCAAGATATTTCTTTAACTCAACCCAAAACCCTAACCCTAGTTAATTCTCTACAATGGTTACTTGAACCATGGTTGCATTTCTAACCTTATCAAGTCTATCATTATTCATCACAAAAGGATTATTGATTTTTCATCATCTTCTTCCTTCTTCTTCTTTGCTTGCAAAGCTTTCTAGCTTTGATCTTTGTGATGAAAATGAATGAGAAAAAGAAAACAAATGAGAGCAAAAATCCTACTTCATCATCCTCATCTTTCCTTACCATTTAGATGAGGGTGTTCACTTCATATTATGAGTGTTGGCTTGTGTTAACGAAACTTCAAGGTAGATCATCTTTGTATCGAAGATCGGAAGCAAATGTTGCATCATTCTCTTCGTGAAGCCTCTGGAGAGTCCGGAACATGATGATCGCAGCGAAGGGACCTCAACACTGAGCTTATGAAGTGAAGGACCGGATCTAAAAAGGTTGTAATCCCTCTCACTTTGTGTTAAAGAGTTTAACATGCTTGTTTTCGCCTAATCTTTAGTTTAAAGATCCGGCTTCGGATTGTTCGGCACGGCTAAAATTTTAATTGGGCATGGTTGATGCCTCATAGACCCTTGTACGCGTGCATAGCAACCCTACAGTGGTATCAGAGCCAAGCTAGAGCTTTACGTGAAGTCTAGACGAAGTTTAAAGTCCGATCGAATGCCGAAACCCCGATACGGAACCCTCTCTGGACTATTTTCAAAAAGTTTATTTTTTTTGAATTAAAAATGCTCCGAAAAACAAGCAGGAAAAACTAAGAATTACTGTGAAGTACGGATCTCTGAGTCAACAATTTGACCGCGGAACCGCGGCCAAACCATGGTTTTTTCGGCGGTTCCGCGGCCAAAATTTGGACTTAGTCCCTGGAATTTCACTTAATTTTTCTTAGGTCCTTTCTTGGTAATTTTTTCTGGGAATATTTTAATTCCACTCAAGTGTTGAGTTTTCTAGGGTTGTATTGGGGACTCGTTGATTCGATCAGATAATTTAACTTTGTTTAGTTTTGTCCGAATAATTTTAGAAACTGTTAAAAAGTTCGGGTGGATATCAATAACTCACTTTTTCCCCAGTCGGAAATTTTTTCAAAAGTTGGATTTTTTCTCGAGTTTAAGAATGTTCTAAGTCATGCAAGTAACGCGGTGGACCCTCTAGAAGACAACAAACCTTAACTCGATTATGCGACCGTCTTGAACTGCCTCTGAACCTTAGGGTTTATGGCAGTACGGCGTGCCACATGTGAGGCGTTGGCTTGACCCTTCTACGGCTGGACCATTGGTACTGTGGCATGTGATGGATGTTTTTTAAACTGATTTCAAGTGTTGAGATATATCGGGGAAATCTTGGGTGTTTGATTATTCGATCGGAAAGTTTAACATTGTCTATTTATCTGGAATGTGATACAATATTTGGAATCCACATGAAGTTATGGGATAACTAATTTGAATATTATAAACATAGCAGTTTAGTCTCAGATGATCGGTTGCCACGGAATTTTGATGTGATCAAAAGTCCGTCGCAATCACGTAGCGTACGCGGACAGCCACGCCCCATAGCCACGACCAAGTGACTTAGGAGAACCCCGTCGCCAAAAGAATCCGTTCGGGTGCTCGCGGCAGCGGTGTTCCACCTTAGTGCACTTCGTTGACGGCATCCGGGGGTGCGGCCGTCTACTAAATTTTGTGACGAGCATTCGATCAAGATGTCGGGAATCTTGTTGAATTACCCGACTAGATATTGAAAAGAGTTTTCGATAATGAGACTAAAATGCGGGGTTTATAATTGTTAGGCATGCGATATCTAAGGAATTCATTTGGTTAGGCATGTGATGTCTAAAGAGGTTGCGGATTCCAACTGTTGTAGTTTTACATTTTCTTTTCTGTGACCGTAAGCGTAGTATGTGGTGTATCGCTGTCTTCGTTGCTATACATCAACAACAATCGGGATACGCATACTTGCTTACGTTGATGATATGGGATATTATGTGTTGCTGTGATATGTTATATTGGATCGTCGTGTGTGAATAGCCGGGGGTTTTATGTGAGATGAGAGTTTTTCTTTTTCATTCATGTAAAATTCATTTGTAAGTAATATTCTTTTATTGGGGCACTTCCAGGTTGCGGAAGATGTCACCGTCGATGTATATTATTTACTTTTCCGCATTAGGTAGACCCAATGAGGGGAGCACAAGTAACCGGGTTCTAGGGTCCAGTGGGAGACCATCTCGAGGAGTCGAGACCGGGTCTCCTAACCCTAGAATTGGTTGTGTTGCTTGCTGCTCTCGTAGGGGTCTAGGAATGTGGGTTTGGCTATTCATCGCGACCATGGAATCCGTGTTTTATACAGGCTCGTATTAAAAACACGGACGTCCTAGTATATCCAATATTTCATATATGTTCTTCTGCTGCAATGTTCTGTGATGAGATTATATTACTGCCTGAGATGAATGTATATATTATATATATGAGATATATGTTATATTGCAGATTTTGTTTCAAAAGAGATGCTTGTGAAGCATAATAAAATGGGACTTCATTAATGAGATTAATGAAATAAAAGAAACCTAAGATGTTGTAGAAACTTGTTTAAAAACTGGTAGCTCTAGTTCTTGCTTTGCATAGCGGTGTTCCTTATAGAACATCCAGCACCTTATTCGATAAAGAAAGAGCCGAGATCTCTTCATCGGGAGTGACCTCTTTAGTGAAACTAGCAGATGCTACAAACTCGGTTTGTCTTTTGATTACTTCTATTGTTCTTGCTTTGCATAGTGATATTTGTGAAATATCCCGCACCTTATTCGATGAGGAAAGGGCCGACGATCCCTTCACCGGGAGTGACCCCTTTAGCAAAACTAGAAAAGCCTAAAAAACACTCCATTTAAAATCACTCGATTCTACAACGATATCAAGTTCATTACGCAAAAGGTTTTCTTAAAAACCTGTCGTAGCCCTCCGTCATTTCAGATAAATACTAGTTAGTATTCGTGCTACGTTTGTTGACTATGTTAAGGCGTAGTGTGCGGTAGCTGATTAGTGCTTATCTGTATAAGCATATGATATGATTGGATTAGGGTAGTCGTGCGACTTTGTTGACTATGTTAAGGGTCGCGCGGGTGGGTTTAATTCAATCGGGAAATGACGGGTTGAACTTGACTAGCACTTATGATTTGTTGACTATGTTAAGGTCATATAGCTGCTAGGGGTAAAATATTATTGGGAATTTCAAGTGTTGAAATTTGCAATGAGATTGCATACCTTCTATGAGATAGTTGGATCCCGATACCCGCTGCGAGTAAGAGTTACTCCTGGGAGAGTTTTACACATTACAATTAGCCGATCAAGTAGGTGTCTAGAAAGGTGTTAACGGGGTTAAGCCTCTGGGAAAACGAGGTTTACTTTAATTAGGTTCGTGCGAAAGCACGGGGGACCTCCCTCAAAGTACCGGCACTGGCCTGGCTGAAAGATTGGCGAACTTGTAGCGTGTAATTAATCCCAGCTAGTCTTTCCTTTTAGGGTTTGAAGGAAGATTTGATTAAAACAGTGGGAGACATCCTGATTAGATATATTAGATAACCAATCTAATCTTGCAAGAGCATACGCTGAGTGTTTTCTTCTCTCTCTCTCCAGGTAGCGACCATATCACGCCTTAATCAAGATAATAAAATGGATGAATTAATCGAACCCGCTTGTTATACTGAGCTGGGAAACGTTGGTCCCGCTCCAACTTATAATTGTTATAAGACAGAGCAGGAAATTGGGGATTACCAGAATTCCCGTGCCGCCCAAACGAAGAAAGTGCATGCTGATGCATCATCTTCGGGTGTGTTCATTACAGAGAACTGTTTCTCAGTATCCTTTACGTCCTGGGTATGTAATACCGGATCAGGATCCCGCATATGTAATCTGTTACATGGGCTACAGAAAGGTAGAGAACTGAGAACGGGTGATAAGTTTTATGAGATAAAAAACGGTGCAAGTGTTGCGCCAAGTCTGTTGGTCACTATCACCCTGTATTACCAGAATACATTGATTCTGAACAAATGTTATTAGATACCGAACCTGATATACAACATCATATCATCCTCTTCATTAGTAAAGAAGGATATAATTTTGTATTGTTGGATAATGTTTTGAACATTTCCTATATCAAGAGTTGATCGGTTCAGGCACGTTATCTAAAAGTATTGACGTTCTAAATCAAACTACAGTTCTTAGTATACAGAACACACACGAGAGGAAGAGTTCAGAAATGAACGGATCCTTCTTGAGGCATCGTAGACTAGGTCATATCAATGCTACCCGACTAGCAAAGTTACATTTAGATGCATATTTAAATTTGTTTGAATTTACATCTTGTGAAACTTGCCAGTCATGTCACAAAGATAAAATGACCACAGCTCTGTTTATTGGAAACAGAGAAAGAGTTAGTGAACTCTTGGGATTGATACATGCTGATGTATGAAAGTCCCCTGTCTACACATGTCAAGACCGGTTCTTTGTACTTCATTACATTTTCTGATGATCTCTCAAGATTCAGACATATGTTCCTGTTGAAACATAAATCCGAAGCTTTTGAGATATTCATGGAATATGAGTTAGAAGTAGAGAACCAAATACGGGTATAAGTATTATGTCCTTTTTGATGAGATCAAGGAGGAGAATACTTGAGCACGGGATTCCTGGACTAATCTAAAAGAGAATGAGATTCTCTCTCAACATTACTCCTCCGTATACACCACAACACCTCGGTGTATCGGAGCGGAGCAATCACACCCTATTTGATATGATGCGCTCTATGATGAGTACTACTGAGTTTCCTATTTCCTTTTAGGAATAATGCACTTGTGAAGCTGCATACCTATTGAATAGGGTTCAAATCAAATCAGTTGCCTACCACTTCATATGTGATATGGAATGGGAAGAGCCCATATCTTAAGTATGTTAAGATTTGGGGTTGTCCGGCCTATGTCTAAAAGCAAAATCCGTACAAGCTCGAGGCAAAGTCAGTTCTGTAGAAGTTTGTTGGATATCCCAAGCATTCGCAAGGGAATATCTTCTACCAAACCGAGAAACAAAAGTGTTTTATTTCTCAACATGCCACCTTTGTGAAAGGGAATTTCTTGTGAAGAAATTGGTAGTCATGAGGTAGAACCGGAAAGAGTTCCAGTTATACAAACTACATCAGATAATTTGGTAGAACCAAAGGATTCAATAGTAACCAACGAACCTCAGCCTCTCCGCCGATCTAGTAGGGTTCCTCACCCACCTGAGAGATACTTCGGTTTCTCTATGACAGTGGGAGCGAGGATTGCATCATGAGATGATGACCCAACCGGTTTCGAGCTGGCCATCAGGAGTGGGACTCTGTAAGAATGGCTGGATGCTTTTCGATCTGAGATGGAATCCTTATACACCAACAAAGTATGGACTTTGGTTGCTTTATCTGAAGGGTTAAATCCCCATCAGGAGCAAGTATATCTTGAGAAGATTACTTGGTGTACATGGAAAAGTTGAGACTTTCAAAGCTATGCTTAAGTCCATCCAGATCCTACTTGCCACAGCTACATACCATGACTACGATATCTGGCGGTTGGGTGTCATGACTGCTTTTCTAAATGATATTTTAGAAGAGAGCGTCTATAAGTACACAACCAGAGGGCTTCGTAGACAATGGAAGAAGCGGAAACGTGTGCAAGATGTTTTATATGATAAAGCAGACATCGTGGAGTTGGAACATCTGTTTTGATGTGGTAGTCAAAGAGTTTGACTTCATCAAAATGGTAGATGAACCTTGTATATACAAAAAGGTAGTAGGGAGTATGGTGGTGATCCTCGTAGAGTACGTGGATGACATACTCTTGATAGGGAAGGAGTTTTCCATTCTACGCTCGGTCAATCTCCGCTTATCACAAGGATTCTCCATATAGGATCAAATTGATACCTCCTAAATCCTGGGTTTTTGGATCTATGAGATAAATCTAATTGGATGTTAGGATTCTCACTAGTTGTAGTGAGATGGTATCAATCAATCCTGGGGAGAATCACTGGAAAAGTTCCAGAGTGATAAGAACGACTGAATGTCAGTCGCAGGCATTGTCTTTACCCTCAGTGGAGGGACGGTATGTTGGAAGAGTTCCAAGCTAGATACCGTGACATACTAGACGATTAAAGGCAAGATACATCGTTACCAAGGATGCTACCAAAGAGGCAGTCTGGATATATATAAGTTCATGAGATGAACTTCGTTCTTACCATTGTGTGACAATGGAGTTGTGGCTTTAGCTAAGGAACTACCGTCCCATCAAAAATCCAGATATAATTCTTAGGCAGTATCACCTAATCATGGAGATGGTTGATCTCCAGGTAGATCGAGATTAGGAGAGTAGATACAGAGGACAACAGCGCGGATCCACTCACAAAGGCCTTTTTCCCAGTAGATACTTTTATGGGATGGTTGAGTATGAGATACTTCAACCGCAGCTAATTGTTGGGTATGCGATACCATAACAGATGGCCCTTGTGCAAGTGGGAGATTGTTAGTTATATGTATGCCCTAGAGGCCATTACTGTACATACGATGTATATTGTAGTGGATGCTAGGACATATATAGGAAGGACTTTCTTGCTCGACATGATAGTATGCTATCTGATTGTACTTTATCTTAACATGTACTCTGATTGTCTTTATGTTACATGTTGATAAAGCCCTTAGGATGTGTACTCGATTACTGGGACTATGATGAGATCATACTAGTGGGGCCACGGTAGTCGACGAGTACATCCTATAACTGTTCCTAGTCGAGGGTGTATCGAGACAGGGTATCGATACACCAGAGTAGACTAGCGTATACGCATCTTGACCCATATGATGGGCGATGGATGATCCTATATCCATCGGTGTTTGACATCAAGGATGGTGTACAGGTGCTCAGTGGAGACTGGGTACACTGGACGGACTCGCCGAGAACTCCCAACTGGTATTATACCTCACGTCAGATGGCAGTTCTCCGGTGACACTGGTACAGAGTAGTCTGTTGACCCGAGATCGTCATAGAGTCTTATGTGATTCCCACTGTGCTTTGATTTCCATCATACCACGTCCAAGAGGGCGTGCAAAAAGGTGGCTTTTGGGTACAGTCCCGAATCATATGGAGGCAATGAGCGATAGGAGGGGATTCGTCTCTCCCGGTATAGGGAGTTGATGTTGTGCTGTGTTCGATTGGCTATAACCGGAAATCCCTGGCCAGGGTTGCTGAGATTTACTGGTAAGTGTTATCAGTAGTTTCTCGAACTGTTATAGATCTCATATCGACACGACTTATCGAGCTACTGGGGTCTGACGTTTACCACCCCTAGGCGAGATATGCGACATATCAGACGACGAGACCGGACTGTACGGGAGTGTTACTGTTTGGATTCATAAGAGAATGTACAGGCTTACTTGTTGATCTTCTGAGCGCTCAATACCTGGGTGGCTGTTATGTTTAGCTGACCGCTTGCAGCTTGTGGGTGTTTTATATGATCATCACCTACTGCCGGCGTATTGACGATTCCTTAGAGTCCTACACAGAGGTTTCTTGGCTCAGGCAAAATGGAGTAGGAGTACATATGTGATATGTGCAGGACCGAGGATAATGCGATATGTGATACCGTATTGGATTCTCGCGATATGAGATATCGGCCGGGTATATGTGATATAGCCGGGTCATCGTATTAGTCGGTTATATGCGATATAGCCGGATTATCGGATCAAGTGTTGATTCGATAATTTAATGTATAATAATATATATGATATATTAAATTATATTAACTAATATTAGCTCATTAAAAGTTTCTTTTTCTCATTCGGGTAATACATTGATATATATGCGATATATGTTAATTGTATTATTTTCTTTTGTTACAATAAATATTATATATGCGATATATAATATTGTAACATGATATGGTTATTAATGCAACATGTTTAGTGGAGATTAAACATGGTTAGGGTTTGATTAGGGTTAATGATTTCTAGAATTTTCTAGAAAGTTTTCTTTTTTGTTTTGGAAAAGATATTTTGCTAGATATTTCTTTAACTCAACCCAAAACCCTAA
Organism: Agapanthus africanus; assembly: GCA_030015575.1. Lineage (NCBI taxonomy): Eukaryota > Viridiplantae > Streptophyta > Magnoliopsida > Asparagales > Amaryllidaceae > Agapanthus > Agapanthus africanus. The sequence goes on along the minus strand of JASDDO010000031.1, from coordinate 602,068,563 downwards.
CCCTAGTTAATTCTACAATGGTTACTTGAACCATGGTTGCATTTCTAACCTTATCAAGCCTATCATTATTCATCACAAAAGGATTATTGATTTTTCATCATCTTCTTCCTTCTTCTTCTTTGCTTGCAAAGCTTTCTAGCTTTGATCTTTGTGATGAAAATGAATGAGAAAAAGAAAACAAATGAGAGCAAAAATCCTACTTCATCATCCTCATCTTCCCTTACCATTTAGATGAGGGTGTTCACTTCATATTATGAGTGTTAGCTTGTGTTAACGAAACTTCAAGGTAGATCATCTTTGTATCGAAGATCGGAAGCAAATGTTGCATCATTCTCTTCGTGAAGCCTCTCGAGAGTCCGAAACATGATGATCGCAGCGAAGGGACCTCAATCCGGAGCTTATGAAGTGAAGGACCGGATCTACAAAGCTTGTAATCCCTCTCACTTAGTGTTAAAGAGTTTAACATGCTTGTTTTCGCCTAATCTCTAGTTTAAAGATCCGGGTTCGGGTTGTTCGGCACGGTTAAAATTTTAATCGAGCATGGTTGATACCTCGTAGACCCTTGTGTGCGTGCATAGCAACCCTACAGAGGGTGCCGGCCATGCCTGGGAGTAGGCGAGCTGACCGACACCTCCTTGGAAGGGACGGAGCGCGATGGGCCTTGGGGCGAGGAGCTCTTTCATGAGACCTCGACGTGGAGCTGTGAGGCGTCCAACGGGTCATTGAATTGGATACCGCGGGTGAACTGTGGCCCCCGGAGATAGCAAGACGCTGTTCAGTGGTGCCAGCATGGGCGATGTCATCTCAACCTCTGCGGAGGTCGTGATCCCGGGGTGGGGGAACGATGACCTGGAGGGCTTGTCCTGCCGTTTGGACGCGGACGAAGGCATCCACTATGGATGCGAGCCTGTCTATCCGTGCAGAGAGGGCATGAACGGCGTTAGGGGGAGGAGTGGATCCGTCCGCGCCTCAGTTGTGGGGAAGGTGGCGGCTGGTGCTTGGATCGTCACGGTGATCACTCCCCATGAGTTCGAGATCGGAAGATCAACTTTCGATGAGTGGAATTTTCGATGTTCCCATAGACGGTGCTAACTGATGGAGGTCAGGATCTCCTTCAGAGGTTGTCCTCCGTCGATCTGTCGCGAGCGTCGATGGACGGCTGAGATTGGGTTTGAGGGTTGCCTCCTGGAACGTGTGGATCTCAGTGGGCTTAATTTGGAGTGAAGCCGAGCTACCTGCAAAGAAGTCCCGGGATGGTTGTGCCACCGTGGACCCTCCAACGATCAAGTAAGCCGGGGTATTTGAGCAGAGTAGCGGCTTATTAGAATAAAATTGCCTTATCTGAGTCATCTGAGAGAGGGGTTTATATAGTGGTCGCCATGGGCTAGCTGGCGCGAGATCTTCACCGGCCGTTACGCCCCTGGAATTACGCCTGCGTGAATGGCGAGATCCCCTATTAATGACGAGATACGCTCGTTAATAGGGGGATGCGACGGCATGGAACACGGGATCGTGGAGTGGCGGATATCTCGCGTCTGGAGAGATCCTTGGAGCCATGGCAGAGGTGTCTGTGATTTGCGTTCTAGGTCGCTCGATGGAACCGAAGATGCCTAGCTCAGTGAGGCAGGGTGGGAGGCCGAGCTAGTTCAGTTCTGTGATAGCTCGGAGGCGAAGGGCCGAGGAGCTTGGAGTGTAGGAGGGCTCGGAGGCGAGCCAGTGGTTATTTATATGGCGAGCACATGATTGTTCAGGGATTCCTCGGAGGTCGAGTCCAGGCAGCGGGACGATAGCCCGGGGGACGCCTCCAATGTGTGGTGCTTGTCCTGTTTTCGTGTGCCTCGGGACAGGCCATCTGCCATGTGTCATGATCTGGGGAGTTCCCACCTATGAGCATCATCAGTCTGCTTACTTCCTATCTGCTTGACGTTTGTCTCATGGTACTTTGCCAAGTGACCAGAGCGGATCAGCTCCTCGATATAATTTCACAGCTGTTTGCAGTTCTCGGTCGGGTGTCCCTGTGACCGATGAAAGGCACAATACAGGCCGCGGAGTCGCTTGCCCGACCTTTGCATCATCGGTGGCAGCTTGAAGAATCTCTCTCTCTTCGCCTCATCTTGCAGCTCGGCCTGCAAGACGTTCAGAAGAGTGTACTCGTGAAACCTCGGAGAATAGGGGTTCGAACGATCAGCCTTCGCTTCCCGGTCCCTTTTCTTTCGGTCTATCCAATCTCCACGGGGAAGATTAGCATTCACTTCAGATTCAAGTTGGATTTCCCGTTCGGTCCAAACTTTTACTTCGACCATGGTTTTTGGTTGCGCCAATGCAAAAAAGCGAAGCCACTCTGTGTCTAAGACCAGATCTCAAGGCGGTGATGACTGTCTCGTCCCGGTGCTCGGATACTTCTAGGAGAGCATTGTAGAACCGGGTGATATAATCCTTGAAAGATTCTCTGTACTCATTCTTGATGGTGAACAGGTAGTCGACTGATCTCTTGTGCCGTCGGTTGCCGACGTAGTGGCTAAGTAACTGAGTATCCAACTCGTCGAAAGTTGAGATCGAGCATGGAGTCAGGCCGCATAACCAATCTCGTCCGGCCCTGATGAGAGTGGTGGGGAATGCTCGGCACTGAGCCGCGTCCGAGTTATCTTGAAATATCATGTCCGCGGTGAACACATCCAAGTGGTCTTTCGGGTCAGACTTCCCGTCGAAGAGAGGGCGGTTTGTCTCTCTCAATAACTGCTTAGTGAAGGGCTTCGTGAGAGTCCACAGAGTACTTTGCCAACCCTACGGGCGAACGGGCAGCGAGCCGCATGCCTTCCCGAGGATTCTTCGTAATCGGAGTGCCTGTTGTCTCTGCTTCGGGTTTGGGCGATAGAGCGATTTCGGTTTCGCTCTATCACGTTCCTCAGTTCTCGGGATGAATCCTCCGTGGCCCTCCTGGCATGCGCCATATGCACGGGCTCGGTGATTATGGTGACGTCGGTCTTTCCTGGAATCAGGTAACCTGACCGATGTCACATCGTAGGGCGCCGCAAGCGTTGAAGCGACAGTTCGGTTGGTCTTTAGACCTCGGCGTTGGACGGTTTAGCGCCCAACGAGTCATGGAATCATTCCTCATTTGGGGTCCATGACTGCCGGTGTTTCGTGGTGTCAGGATTGGCACGAGCGAGGCTGAGGGCCTGAGCACCTCCGTCTGTCGCCGCTATGCTCCTGGCCAAACATAGACGTTGATGTATCTTTGCTATAGGATAGCTCGGAGACGAGCAAGAAAGTTCGGCTCTATGGTTTCTAGAAGACGAGCTATTGGCTGATTGGTTGGACGAAGAGAGAACATACTTAGGAGAGGCCCCCAAAGGTCGGATGCTACCTTGGAGGCGAGGCGCCGAGGAATGTCCCCCTTGCACGATACTTATCTCAGCTCCATAGATTTCAAGTAGCTAGTTGCTACATATGGGAGACTTGTCATTTGCTACGTGCCTTGATCAGGAGAATATCAGGAGAATCCCTGCTCGTGAGCACCATCACTAAGATTCAAACCCATCTCCTCTGAAAGATGGTAACAAATTACATCTGTGTCTATGCGAGGCTTAAGGGAATACCACTTTTTCTTGCTACTATGATTTGGGTAGCATATTCTTAAAGTGGAAAGTTAACTAATGTAAGCTAGCTCTAACAAAACTGAAATATCGTGCATGAAAACTCAAATGATGATAGGAACTATTTTTTCATGATTATGACTAGCAAGGCTACAAGAACTCCATCACAATGATACAAGTCTACCAAGCAATTTTCGATTTCAAACAATTATATTGGCTCATACATTGTCTATAATTTCGTTATCCTGGGAACTTTTCCTGCATTAACCGACATTTAATTAGTGGATACATGGCCTTTTTCCGAGGTGGTGGTTTCATTAACCAAACCGCATTAAGTACTCAACCCATAGGATTTGAATATGAATTCTTATGCTACAGTTTTAAAGTCCTGCAACTAGCTCTAATTTTGAAGTTGTGAGGAGGACCAAGATATATTATTTTTATGTTCGAACTTTTAAATTTGTTAAATGAAGTGTGTTTTTGGAAAATTATCTAGGAGTTGATCATCAAACTTTATCAAATATTAGAGTCATTTCCCTGGCCACTCACATGAGATGGAGAATGAGGTGAAAAACAACAGGACTAAAAGAATTTACACACTCATGATTAGCTTTGGGAATTCAACATTGTAGGAGAAGATGGGCGTAAAATCGACAACCATGTATATTTCTCAAACATCAAAGCATCCTCATTTTATCGGAAACACACTAGCATTTTTCAGGTTTATTTTGAGGGATCCCTCATATTGATGATTCCAGGCTTTCCTTCGTCCGTAAAGCAAGAGGATACACACACATGCAGACTAGACACATAATGTAATTGCCAGAATAACCTTTATTTATCTTGATTCTATTGTAGGTTTTGAAGTCCACTATGCACAAAAATCTTCTAAAATTCAAAGATGGGTTCTTTGGCTAAAATGGGATAGAAGTTTCCGAAGAAGCGGAGTTGGCAGCAATGAAATATGTAGATGAGGGTTCGGTTTTTGTTGTGGATTTTGCTGTGAATATCTGAGTTGAGCGTTGAAGATAAGCTACAGTGTACATGCACGTTAGAACTGGTGCAAATTTTTTGTTAGTATTTTATTCTGAATGTGTACTCATGAACCTAAGTTTAAGGGAGTTTCCTGTAACAAAAAATCCTTTAAGGTAAATTTTTGTTTGAATAAAACGAAGGCTACACGTCCCCGTGTTTCATTAAATGACGATTTAACGAAACTACATCAAATTTCATCCAAAAAAAAAACGAAAAGGAAAACTGAGGACCTACAAAAAAATAAAATAAATACAAGTCTTATTCTCGCCAAAAAAAAGATAAAAAAGCAGTCTTCTCCCATATAAACCATCTTTCGGAATCAATATTGCTCACAGTTGTCCTCCTGCAATTCATGTTGTTTCGTCCTCCAAAATGTGGGAAGCGGAAATCCCGCGCCGTCTGCCTCAATCCTTGTCTTTTTCTTGATTCTATTTTAGTATCATCTGGCTAGAATTCAATGATGGCTTCAGTCATATATAGAATATTCAAAACAAATTTCTTAGAATTTTTAAAAATTCTATTATTTTTCTTAAGCCAAATATTTCAACATACAGCTGAAACCATAATTTCCCAACTACTCAAATGCCCACCCAATACCCCCATGACTCCATAAATCACCAAAAGTGCACGATAGAGATGAAACCCCAAAAAATCTTTAGAATTTATTCCAAACACTCCTAGCTATCGGACACAAGAAAAATAAATGGTTCATTGTTTCTGGTTGTGCCTCACAAATACCGCAATCCGTCGTCCATACTCATTTTCTCTTGCCTAGGTTGTCTCTCGTCAAAATTGCGTCATTGGAAATTAACCACAAAAAGACACGAACTTTTAACGGGATAGGAAGCTTCCATATCTTCTTATTGTTTGTCGATACAACCCCTCCATAATTCAGGATAGTGTAAAAGGTTTTAACCGAGAAGACTCTACTCGATGACCATTTCCATTCTGCGATATCTAAGTTCTCTTTCTTCATTGGTTTCCAAACTTTAAGATAATCAAATACATGCGTCGTTGTCTGCTCTCACCCACCGTTAGCGCCCTTTGAAACCTTGACCACCACTTAATTCCTTTCCATTGACTTAAGACTGATGCCTCCTTATATTTTACCAGCTCGAAAAGCAAAGGGAATCTCTCCTGCAAAGTGATATCTCCACACTAATAGTCTTACCAGAAATTAATCAAGCTTCCATCCCCAATCGTATAAGAGATACCTTTAAAAAAAGACTCGTTTACGAATATAATTCCTTTCCAGAAACCGGATGCTATCACCACGTTCTTATTTGGTGCATTTACCGCACTAAACTTATTACCATACGCTTCTTTAATGTTTGTCATCCATCCCTTTCTGTTACCTGCCATCCACCTCCACCACCAGTTCTCCGGTAAAGCCTTATTCTTATCCTTAATGTTTTTCACGCCCAAGCCTTATTCGTTTTTTGATCTACAAACCTTCCCCCATCTAATAAAATGATATTTTCGTTTCTCCAATGACGCTCCTCTCCATAAAAAATTCCGTCAAATCTGATCAATCCTTTTAACTATCCATTCTGGAAGCAAATAAAAGGAAATATAATATTGGGGTACAGCTGAAAACACCGAATTAACTAAAGTCGCCCTCCCACTTATGGAAAGACACCGACCCTTCCAACTCTCTAATCTATTTTGTATCCTGTCAATCAATGGCAACCGGTTTGACTTCTTCAACGTTCCTGGCCTCAGATGTGGACCTAAATACTTGACTGGAAAATATTCCGCTTTGCATTTAAAAATCGAAACCAAACGCTTTTCCCAAACGGATCTTTCTCCTAAGCAGACTACTGAGCTTTTGTGAAAGTTGATGTTCAATCCTGACCAAAGCTCAAAAGAATAAAGAATCCATTTAAGTATTGCAGCCTGATTCTTACACAGCCTTAAAAATAACAAAGTATCATCGATATACTGCAAGTTAATAATCTCCGTTCTTGTGCCCCGGGTCTAGTCCCTCCAACAACCTCTTGGTTCTACATCTTTGAATCATATGTGAGAAATGATTAACCACTAACGTAAAAATGAGCGGTGATAGGGGATCCCTTGCTGCAACCCACGTCTGCACTGAAACTCATTTGTATTTTCGCCATTTATGCAAATATTAACAGATGCTGAGGATAACCACATCTTAATCTAATACTTCCACTTTTGCAAAAAACTTTTAAGTTCTCAACACTCTAATATGCACCTCCAATCTACCATGTCGTAAGGTTTCTCAAAATCTAATTTAAGGAGATAACCTTCTTTCCCTCTCCTTCTAGAGTCTTGAATGACCTCATTAGCTATAACTATACCATCCATGATGTATCACCCCACACAAAATCGGTTTGCGTGTCTTTGGTAATATCTCCTAAGACATTCCTTAACCAATTAGCTAACACCTTTGAAATTATCTTACATGAACAATTCACTAAGCTTATGGGCATGTACTCCTTAAGACACCTAGCTTCACTTTTCTTTGGAATAAGAACTAAAGTAGAACAGTTAAGACGTTCCAAATTAAGTGTATTCTTTTCCATTTCCTCAAACAACCTCCAAAGATCACCTTTCACCATCTCCCAAAATGTCCGATAGAATAAAATGGGAAACCCATATGGTCCTGGTGCCTTATCTGCTCCTAACTCCTAAACCACTGCTTTAACTTTCTCTTCTAAGAACCCTATGTCCAACTTTTCGCTCTGCCTTTTATTAATCTTTCATCGTCATTCCAAAAATCTGTCTTCATCTTCCATCTATCCTCCTTGTGTCCATTAAGTTCTGTCACGCCCCGCTTCCCAGAGTACGCTAAAGTTGGCACGTGACATAGCCAACCATACTATCTGTTGTAGGGTGTTTTTCGTCACCACATTGAGATGGGAATACGCGCGCGCTTGTCAGGCGTATACTACAGATTCCCCCTGCCTAGGGTAGGCCGGGGTTTATTGATTGTGGGGATCCAAATCTCCGGCAGCCGCGAACTAAGCTGCCGTTAATTACCCCTCGCCTTTGGAGCAAGAGAACCTCCGATTAACGGGTTAAACTGGTCATGTGAACTCAATGTGCAGTGTGCATGTGTTGTTTTTTGAAAAGGGGGGTTTTGGATATATCGGGAGTCGCGCAGAGTTTTTACGGGGGTCCCGCTACTCGGATAGCGGGCTGAGGGTCAAGGGGGCTAGCAGCCCCTTGCGGGGTGCGGGGCAGCGCCCCGTTAGAAATTTTTTTCTAACAGGGACAGTGTCGTGGTGTATGTGTGTGTGTACATGTGTATACATATGTATATATATACATGTATATATAAATAAAGGGGGAAAAGACATCCAAAGGATGCGTGGGGCCAGCGCCTAGGCGCTTGAGCGCGAGTGCGCCACGTGTCGGCACGTGGGCGCTTTGCGCTCGAGCGCAGAGTGCTGGAGCGCAACGCGCCACGTGTCGGCATGTGGGCGCTTTGCGCTCGGACGCTGGGCGCTTGAGCGCAAGCGTGCCACGTGTCGGCACGTAGGCGCTTTGCGCTCGAGTGCAGAGTGCTGGAGCGCAACACGCCACGTGTCGGCACGTGGGCACTTTGCGCTCGGACGCTGAGCGCTTGGGCGCAAGCGCGCCACGTGTTGGCACGTGGGCGACTTGCGCTCGAGCGCTTGCGCTTGAGCGCAAGAGCGCCACGTGTCGACACGGGGGCGATATGCGCTCGAGCGCTGAGCGCAAGCGCGCCACGTGTCGGCACGCGGACGCTCTGCGCGTGAGCGCCGGTGAGAAAAAGAGGCTTTTAGCCTAAAAAAAATTCTCGGAAGAGAAATCAGAGAGGAGTTGGACTCCTAAGTGTGTTTTTGGGGTTAATGGAAAGAGTTCTTCTTCCTCCTCCTCTGTTAGCTAGATCTTGAAGATCAAGAAATGTGAGATCTCAAAATCTCTCCTTTTGGGGATCTAAAGACAGATCCAAGTTCCCCTTTGTGGGTTTGGTGGTGAAAAACTATTTTGTTTTTGAAAAGGAAGAGTAAAACTCTTGATTTAATTCAAGAGAAAGAAGAAGGTTTTGGAATCTTGAGGAAGGAGAAAAGATCTCAGATCTAATTTTTTTGGAGAGAATGAAAAGTTGTCTTTTCTTTTATTCATCATGTTGCCTTTTATAGGCTTACATATTTACATATAGCCCCTTGGGATTTACAAAAATGGCATTTTAGCCATCCCATGCCTCATGTGCCATTTCATTTTTGCACATAAGCCATGGGCTTACAAAATATTGGCTTTATGCCCATTTTGCATACATTCATGTATAAAAAAATTACATAAAAATTATTTATTACATGATTTTTTTGTTGGCATGGCGGAAAGCCAGACGCTTCGTGTTCGGGCTCGACCTGGGCATTGGCCCACTTATTTGGGCTTGGGCCCGCTTGACCTGGGCTTGGGCCCACCTATCTTGGGGGTTGACCTTGACTTTGACTCGGTCAACCGGGATGTAAATTTTTACCCCAACACCTGTGGGTAGGAAATATCCATCCACAGTCACATTATGGCTGTAGAGATATCAAGAACAAAATAAAATTATCTAAAACATGTCCATAATCCAAGATAACATGAGTCCCATAATGCGGAAGCGAAAGATCCAATACAAAATAACTGGAATGTATGTCCCATAATGCGGGCTCACATCAGGAAATAAATGCAGGAAAGAAAACTAACTACTGCTGACACTCACAGCTCAGCCTGTCGGCTGAAGTACTCCTGCTCGGACTGCGACAGCGGTACAGAATCTGGGCCATGCAAAACCCAGACGTCAGCACGTCAAGTCATCAAGTAATAACATAATAAACAGGGTAACAGGCAATGCGAATATAAACATGAATAAAGCAAGGGTAACAATAATATAAATCAGAGCAGTGCAGGGTAGTGTGCAGTGGGTAAACTAAACTGTTCTATCAGGTTTTCTGTTCTAAAGTCTTTGAAACCAAATTGATGAATCATCGATATAACTCAATAGTATCCCGTACATACCCGGGACCACGGCCCAGATTCTCGGGCTGAAACCGAGACATGCCGCTAGGCACTAAACAGGAATGTATACAGATGAATGATGTCAGCAGTATCATTCCAAGGCCGGCCTAGCCTCTAAAACCGATCAGAACAAGTAGTGAACATTTGAGTTACAAGTCAGGTTTCACTTTTGATTTCCCCATACCCCCAAGTTATATGTGTATGTCAAGTCAGGTATTCAGTAATCAAGAACTAATGCCAACACAGGATCAGGTAAATAGGTTTGTCTGGATAGACAACAGGAACGGTCCATGAGGACTACATGTCAGGTTTGTTGGCATTAGACACAAGATCAGGTAACGGGTCAGGTCATGGTACATCAGGTCACATGTCGGGTCAATCAATATGTATGTAGCAAGTCAGGTCAAGATGTAAACGATATCATGGGTGTGCTCATACTCAGTTACATAATCAAGCATGGTCATCAACAACATAGATTTAAGCAATGAATTAAACAATAAAGAAGCATCGACTAATTAGCAGCACAGTTATCAATTGTGTGTCCGAGGTGTTATCAACATTATAAGAACACAATATGACAGTTAGGACCGTTAAATCATGTTAACCAGTTTAAGAATTTTGTGGGTGCAATGATTGATATATATATATATATATATATATATATATATATATATATATATAGGTTCCATGGATGAAATCACAGTTTATGCAGGTTAAATGTACACGAGTGTCCGAGTGAAGTAAAACGATAGAGAAAGTGCCATAGGCTACGTCATTAGTGAAAGTGTAATTAAAACATGTAGATGTGATTATTAGGTTCAAAACAGTAATTGCAAACGGTAGGTTTCACGTTTTGGAAAATAAAATGATATATAACAATATTGAACATGAAAATGAGAATTATTGTGCTAAAGTTAAACTACAGATTTAGGGTGTCATTAATATATATGCAAATATTGTTTAGCATGTAGCAAGAGGTACTTACCTCGACGGGTCGCGAATCGGGAAAACGGAACGTTAAACGTCTTCGGAGAAAACTCATGACGAGCGCACGGTTCACGGAATGAACCCAAACGACGAACAGTGAAGCCACACGGGTCGGGGTACCACGCTGGAACGTCGTGAATCGTCGTCGGCATCACCGGATTCCGGCGAACAAATGAACAGTAAGCCACCCACGATACAAATATGCAAGAAAGAAGGAAAGAATAGGGAAAGAAGGATGGAGATGAGAGAATGATGCTTACTGTGGATGGTGAAGAGGTTGCGACGTTCGACGGCGTCGACAGATCTCCGGCCGACCACCTACAGGCAGTGACAAAACCCATGAGAAAAGAGAAGAAGGACTGAGAGAAGGAGAAAGAAGAAGAGGAGAGGAAGCATCACTCATGGAGGGGTGTGCGCGAGGGCCAGGGGCACGGAGACGGGTCGTCGGCAGCGATTTTCGGCGGCGCCGACGTGTGCAGGGGTGCGCAGTTCCCTCGTGCAGGCGCTCGGGAAGGAGGGGAAAGGAGGAAGGAGGTGCAGTAGGGATGACGAGGGCGAGGAGGCGAGAAGGCCGGCGTTGCTGGCGTCGGCGTTGGGGCTACGGCGGCGAAGGACAAGGCGGTAGGGTTTCGCTGGTGATGGGTTCGCTGTTACGTGAAAAAAGAAGGAAGAAAGAATTATATAGGGGGGGAGAGAGAGAGAGAGAGAGAGTTAGCGAGAGGAGAGAGATCGAGAGGGGAGAGAGAGAGAGAAGAGTGGGGCCCACGGGTGAAGGAAAGAAAATGATTGGCTGAAAGATTGTGGGGGTTAGGAAAAATTTAATAAAAGATTTAGGAAAGTAAGAAATATATTACATGGGTTTTAAAATATATTCGACGGTTTAAAAATATTAGAAATTGGGTTATTGGCGCAATGTAAAATATTTCCAAATTGCGTCCGGGTCGGATTCAAAAATTTGAAATTGAAATAAGAAAATTTTAGGTGGGATCCAAAATTTAAAATGAAGTATTTTACAATCAAAAAGCATACCCCCAAAACGGACACACACGTGCGCGTAGCCGTCCAAACTCGCCCGTTTCACTGAACGGGACGAGAACACGATGCACGGACGCTACAACATGGTTAGGGGTGTCAAGCATGCCATGACGAATATTTTTAATTTTATTTTAGATGGCTTAAATTGTTATATGCAGAAATGAATTGCCGGGTAAAATTTATAACTCACAACAGTCAAGTAGAATCAACGAAATAAATACCATACGCCAACATATGACAACAGAAACCAGTAGCATTGAGCTCGGGTGTTACAAGTTCTTATAATAACCCAAACACACTTTTCTAATATTATCCCCATAAGTAAAGACCTCTCCATCTTCTTTAATCAAATGAATATGATTTGACATTCTTTTCATATCAGCCATCTTGTGAAAATAGCTTGTATTTTCAACCCCTTCTTTCAACCAATTCTTCTTGGCCCTTTAACTCCAATCCAACTCTTCTTTCATATAAATGTCATTTAACTCCATCCTCCACGATCGAAGGAATGCATGCTCTCCCAGAGATAGATCAGGGTCTTTCTCTCGCTTTTCCATCTCTTCAATATAGCCAATAAGTTTTTCCTTTCTTTGTCACTCCAATATCCTTTGCTTCTTGTCCCACCTTTACAGTACTCAGCTTCAGCCTTCGCAATTTAACCATCAGATTATTTGCGGCGTCTACAGAAGTCGTAGATCACTCCCAACTCTCCTTGATCAACTTACGCACATTCACATCTTCCGGACATCTTTTTTCAAGCCGAAACTTTTTCTTACTTGTCCTTCTATTATCCTTTCCATCAAAGAGGTACATGATTGGAAATCGTTTTCGCTTCCATCCTTGCAAAAACAAGAGGCTGTCGAATCTCCCAATCCAAAGACACTAGGATCCTATCAAGCTTCACCAATCGGACCCTTTGGTTATGAATTGATCACGTGAACATCCTGTCCTTGATTGGAATTTCCAGAAGACTTAACTGATCAACCGATTGTTTAAACAAAAGTCTGTCATTAATCATTCAAGGACCCTACACTTTCGTCCGCAAATCGAACTACATTAAAATCCTCTCCAACCACCCAAGGAAGCCCCCATCTTCTCTTTACCTTTAATTCTTTCCAGAACTCTTCTTGTGATTCTCTCTTGCTCGGACCATATACCACTATAATCATCTGCAACTATCCGTCCTGCTTCCTCTTAGTCACTGCCGTAATCGAATAGGAACCAATGAAAGTATCCACCATCTCCAACACATCCTGCCTAATAGTTGAACAACAGCAATTGTTAAGGGCAGTTCAGTGTAATTTAGCCAACGTATGCAACTAATACAGCAACACAGAGAAAATATCAGATGCTAGATTTCCATTCTGCATATCAAAATTAAGCTAGGGTACATCTCTAAAGCAATAGATTTCAGTAACCAAAAATGAGAAAGTTAAAGTTACCAAAATAAAAAAAAAAGTTCATCGCCCTCCTCTTGCAGCATAAGCAAAAGGAAATGGCAGCAAGAAGAGTAGTGGTTGCAGGATACAACCAAATCAACAGCCCAGGGTTCTTCTTGTTCTTCTTCAAATTAAATCTCGATCTCACGATTCATCTCTTCAATCTTTGACGCTCGACTCTTAAATGCAACTTTAATGCTCTCCAACTCCCCAACACAAGGAGAGATCTCTTCGTCGTGGATGATAAAACCATTCTCTTGGACTTTTACAGACTCGTGAATAACTTCTTTAGTATTCTTGAGCAACGAGAGGGCCTTTTCTGATTTAGCATTGGAAGCCGACAGACTCTTCTGCAATGATTCGTCTTTTTCTTCTTTCGCTGAAACATGTGCATCAAGGGATGCTTTCAGCTTAATTCACCATCCTTTCTTGACTCTTATCTGCACAGGAAGTGTGGATGCTTCTCTTATGTATTACTCGATCTAGTTTCATATCGATGGCCCAAATACATGCAGACCGCTCTCGGGTGATTACTCTTATGTCGTCCGCGTGTATATACCATGTCATGTCTAAAAAAATATCTGCACCGAATTCTACTACATTATTGATGCTTGCTCAACTCAATCAACATCGATCGTGCACCATGAAGATCATTAAACTCACTCTTAAAAGCAAATTGATAGTATGGTTTTGGTCCATCAAATCAATTTGTTAAAATTTCAAACACTTAAATCTTATTGTTTTATTCTGGTAGAATTCTTATGAATGAGTAAAAATCCAAAGGGAAAAAATTAAAACTAAAAAGATTTGCAAATATTTGAAAAATAAAAGAAATCTAAAAGGATTAGCAAGATAAATCTAAAAAGATTAGCACGATATGAAATTTTTTCTTTATTTATTTTCTTATAAACTACCTAAGCAAGGTGTTAAAGGATAATTTAAAAAAAAAGACCTTTTAACGATCGATTAGAAAGAGTAGCCTCACTAAAATTTATTTATGAAAAATTACGTTTTATTTATATGCCATAAAACACGTTTGACTTCATATGTTTGATTATAATTTTCAGCTTGAATTTATATAACATATTATCATTTTTTTACACTATGAGCGACTCTCGTTATTGTTCTGTTGCTCGCTTGCATAAATTACAACATATTTGTCTATACTTACCGAGCTGTTTGCTCACCCTCTTTATTTTAATAATTTTACAGATATTGCTTGGAGATTTTTTGAACGAGTCAATGTGTCGAGATTTTTTTAACAAGTCAACGAGTCGTCTCTTACAGAGTATTTCAGTTTCATTGATCATAGAAGTTTATCTTTTGGATTCTAATATATGTTTTCAGCATACTGATGAGTTTATGGATTAATGAAGTATTAAAAAGAATTAAGTTTATGGATTAATGAAGTATTAAAAAGAATTAAGTTTATAGTTTTAGGCCTGGTAGTTTCTAGTGATAGAAATTGCGGCTGCTCATGCAATGATATTTTCATAGAACTTTACGGTTGGATTTTGGGACGTGACAAAAGTAAGCGAGAATTGTGTGCATGGCAAAGTCCGAAAATAAAAGAACCATAAAATTGTTTTTAAATACCTAATGAAAAATAGATTCAAAAAATTAACCTAAAAGGATGTACAAAGATTTGAAAATATCTATAAATATTTTCAAATAATATAAAATCCAAAAATTAAAAATAAAAAAAAGATAGATTTAAAAATTAGGCTAAATGACAGGAAATACTATTTATAATTACCCTAATAGTAGGAAACACCCTTCACTCTTTGAAACCGGCACTTTACCCCCTCAATTTCAATTGATTCCTAAAATGCCCTTTATTTAAATATTTAATTAAAATATTTATATGAAGAGTCTTTTTTATATACCCCTATAATTTTATGATGGTTTGAAAATATCTACAAATATTTTCAAATAATATAAAATCCAAAAATTAAAACTAAAAAAAGATAGATTTAAAAATTAAGCTAAATGGCAGGAAATACCATTCATAATTACCCTAATAGCAGTAAACACCCATCACTTTTTGAAACCAGCACTTTGCCCCCTCAACTTCAATTGATTCTTAAAATGCCCTTTATTTAAATATTTAATTAAAATATTTATATAAAGGGTCTTTTTTATATACCCTTAAAATTTTATGATAATTTGATGTACCCCATTATTCCTCGACGGTACCTACACCCTCTAAAATTCTTTTTAGCCCCCTATAGTTCAATATTTTTCTCTGTCTCCCCATAATTAGTATTTACTTGTAGCCCTCTTATATTTATAAGTTACTTCTGTAGTCCTCCACTTCATTTTTGAAAATTATTTCTCCTCCTCCGCCATCGCCGTCGTCTCCACCACCGCCATCTTCTTTCTCCTCTTCTTCAACACCGCCACCGTCACCGTTAACACTATCTTCTTCCTCTTCTTTAACCCATCAACACCAACTTCTTCCTCCTTCTTATCAACGCTGCCGCCACCATCATCAACACCATCTTCTTCTTCCTCTTTTTCTTCAACCTACAACCGCCGCCGTCGCCATCATCAAAGAGAAGGAGGAAGGACGGCGGCGGCGGTTATGGGTTGAAGAAGAAGATGAAGAAGTAGGTGTTGATGATGGCGGTGGTGTTGAGAAGGAGGAGACGATGGGTGAAAGAAGAGGAGGAGGAGGAAGATGGTGGTGATGATGGCGGTGGCGGTGGCGTTGAGGAGGAAGAGGAAGAAGGAGGCGTTGGATTGAAGAAGAGGAGGAGGAGGAGGAAAAAGGCGGCGACGGTGGGGACGGCGGCGATGAATTGAAGAAGAGGAGTAGAAGGGTTGCATGAATAACTTATAAGTATAGGAAGCTTATAGGTAAATACTAATTATGGAAGGACAAAGAAAAATATTGAAGTAGGGGGAGGGCTAACGGAAAAAACCCTATTTTAAATATCCTCCGACACCATTAAATAGTAGTTAACATTGATAGATATTGTTTGAAAAATGTAAATATCCTCGCAATCTCTTCTTATTTCTCACATGCTCTCAACCCCTCCCAAAAGATTGGTTGATCCAGTTGGGTTTTCTTCTAAGATTTGATTAATTTATGTTTTCTATTTTGTAAGATTCGATTGATTTGGAATTTTTTAGGTTAAGAATTACATAATGTAAAGTTTCTTTTATGTTAGAATTTATTAAAACTTGGTGATGGAGGTCGGAATCTCCCCTAGATATTGTCCTCCGTCGATCTTGCGGCCAGCGGGGCTGGACGGTTGAGATTTGTGATGAAGGTTGAGCGTGTAGGTCTCAATGGGTTGTCGACGCCGAGCTACTTGTAAAAGAAGTCCCGGAGTGGGAAACCACCGTAGGACCCGCCGGCGATCAAGTACCGAGGAATATTAGGGCAGAATAGCGGCGTATTGGAATGAGTTCGAGTTACCCGAGTCGTCTGGAATAAGGGTTTATATAGCGGTCACACGGAGCGAGCCGATGCGAGATTCTCGTCGTCCGTTACGTCCCCGCGTCACGTTCGCGTTGATGGAAGGATATGCCCATTAATGGTGAGATAAGGTCATTAATGGCGAGATACTCTAGCGTGGGATGTGGGACGTGGATCGGCGGAGATCTCATCGTGGCGAGATACACGGAGCCGTTACGGGGTGCTCGGGCTCTATGCTCCCGGCCAAACAGGGAAGCTGATGAAGCTCAAGTCTGTAACAGCACGGAGACGAGCAGGGAGGCCGAGGAAGCTCAGCTATGTAACAGCACGGAGACGTGCGGGAAGGCCGAGGAAGCTTAGCTCTGTAATATCTCGGAGGCGAGCTATCGGCTGGTTGTTAGACGAGTAGGGAATATACCCCGAGAGGGTCTCCAAAAGGTCAGATGCAACCTTGGAGACGAGAGACCGAGGAATGTCACTAATGCGTCGTACTTATTCCAATTTCATAGCCCCAGGAATTTGGTAGGCTTACATGGATGACTAGTCACCTGCCATGTGTCGTGATCTAGAGAATTCCTATTTACGAGCATCATCATTAGCTCCCCACTCTCGTCCCGACCTATTTGTTTTTCGGGTCGAGAGTGGTCATCATTCCGGTCTTCAATAATTTAGCTTGGCGCTAAGGATTCTTCATAATGGGTTGTCTGAGGATGACGTGACGTTTGGCGGCTATGTCTCTCTAATTCCTGGATCCATGTGGCGGTTCACAAAGCACCTTGATTCCCACGTGTATCTTCGGTGACGTCAGCGGATCGGCAAAATGATCGCGCCTTAAAGAAGACGCCACTTCGTTCGCTCAGTCAGTTGGCCTTCGTGCCATGTGTTCGCCGTGGGGTGGCAGAATGCGAGAGGTCGTCAGTTGAATCCGAGTGAGGGGGAAGTGTCCAATAGCTAGTTGCCACGTGGCGTCACCGGGGCCAAAGGGGTGCGATGCTTTATTTCAGCGGGAACGGATTTGGGCCGTTGGATGGTTTTTGCCGAGTGTATAAATAGGGGAGGCCATTCCTTGGCAACACTCTGCTCTATTTGTTTCCTATTATCTGAAGATTTCTCGGCGCACCATCACTTAGGTCGGATCTCCAGCTCATTCCTTCTTCGGTCAATCTCCTATTGAATCAAATTAGACGTCTTCTTCTGAAATTCCATTGACGTAGTTGGGGTCGAGTCGGACGATGAGACTTTAGTTTCTGAAGCCGAGTCGGGCGATGAGGCTTCAGTTTCTGAAGCCGAGTTCAATGGGTCGTCTTCTTCTTCCTCGGCTTCCAATCGCCGAGGAAGTTCTTCCTCTTCGTCTTCTTCTTCCGTGTCGGGCTCTCCCCTAAGGGGTGGCGACACCCTCATTCTTCATTGTCGGATGGCCAAGAGGGCCCCAAAGATGCACATCGAAAACACCCGCGATGCATCCCCCTAGCTATTCTCTTCGTCCGGCCAGGGAGGGTGAGCGGGCAGACCAGGTCCAAGGCAATTAGATTGCACTGTACCTGGAAGCGTTCCGGGAAGGATGCGTCTGCCCTTCTCACCCGAAATTTACACCGTACTCCATTACTTCCGTCTTGCCTCGGGCCAGCTAGCTCCGAACTCGTAGAGAATCCTCCTTGGGCTTTTGGTCTGGTTGAAAATTGATCGGATCTCCATTGACTTGAATTTTATTCTTTCCTTCCTGTGTTATAAAAATCACCCCGGTACTCGCAAGGACGAACTAAGCTGGGTGTATCTTTCTTTCAAAAAACATAAGGACGGGACGGCCGGATTTGGGGTAGTGGTTATCCCTTCTTCCATCCACGAATGGAAGGAAAAGTTTGTTTTCGCCGGTCCTCTTGAGGGAGAGGATTGGCCCGTGCCCACCAAGTGGTATAGGGCCGATTGCCCTAGGGTCAAACAGTCAAACACCACATAGGCGAGAGTAGTGTCGCAGTGGGAGCCGATCCAGCGGGCCGATGTCCTGCTTTCCGAGAAGAATTTGAGCTGGGCGGGACTTAGTCCCGCGCGCTTTGGGGGTAAGTTAGGACTTCGCCGATTAATTTAGACTTAGCATAATTTCGCTGTTTTAGTTGTTGACCCCTTGTTCCTATATATTTCGTAGAGCCAATGGATCAGGCAAAGATCATAGCGGCTATGGCAGCCAAGGCGTAGGGGAGGAAGGACGGCGGAGCGAGCTCGTCCAGGCTCGCCCATGGCACGGTCCCCAGGTAGGCTACTTCTGCGAAAGTCACCGTTGCTTCCCCCGCACCAGAGGAACGCCGGGACGGTGGGCAGAAGCATGCCCGGGATCAAGCTCCCCGGGCTTGGGCGGAAACGCCACCTTCCACCGAGTCTCCGCTCAAGAGAAAAAAGAGAGTGGTTTCTCGGCCTCCCTCGTCTGGGATACAGGTGCGGGAGGGCGACTTCTGTATCGAGTTGCCGTCAGGGCTTTCCGTGGCCGACAGCTTGCTGGCGGACATAAAAAAAGCGGCGGGGGCCAAGATTCCCAGGGAAACTATGAAGGCCCAAGTTGCAGCAATAGCTCAGGAGGCCGTCCAAGTTAGTAATCCCCTAAAAAATTTCTAAGTTTTTTTTATCTCGGTTTGGGTTCTGATGAATATTGCTCGTGTTTTTCCCGCAGGTCCTTCAGCATTGTGCCATCCTTGCCGCTATGGAGCCCGAGGAGATGTCCCTGGCGATGAAAAAGGCCAGGGAGTCTTCCTCGTATGAGGAAGAGGTTCAGGCCAAGCTGAAGGAGGTGGAGGACAAAGAGGCCTCCCTGAACCTGAGGTTGGTAGCGGAGGGCCTGACGGTCATGAAGCTGAAGGAGTCCCATCGACTTCTGACCGAATCCAACCGGTCTATTTAGGCCAAAATCGACAAGGAAAATGGACTCTATGATGCCGTGAGGACGCAGAGGGACTCATTGAAGGGGGATGCCCGGGCGGCCCACGAGGCGGCGAAGCGTGCCGAGGGCAGAGCAGAAAAGGCCATAGAAGAGTACAAGGCCTCTGACCAATTTTATATAGACCTTGTCGACTCCACGACTGTCGGGTGGCACAACGTTCTCGACGCTGTTAAAGAAGCGATGCCCGGGTTCGATGACCGGGAGTTTCGGGCGAGGTATCCCCTGGCCGAGGTAGTGCCTCGGGGCGGAAGCACCGAGCCGGTGGGAGGAGGCGAGGCGGCTGGCGGAAGCGCCAAGCTGGAGGCCGCAACTGAGGCTCCTGGCGGAGGCGCCGAAGAGAGGGAAGTGGCGGCCGCGAAGGCAATTTGAGGCTGTTGTCCTTCCTGTTTTCTGTTCCCCCTTTTTTGTTATTATATTTTTTGTAAGACTCCGGGCACCTTGTAAGGCTGGAGAGCCTATAATACCTTGTATATAACTCAGAATATACATGAAGTATTTTTAACCCGTCTATGATGCGTACGGTCTCAATGTTTTTACTCTTGTGCATTTCGCAAGTGTGGATAGACCGGTGTCCCTTCATACCCCGGAGTTGAGATGACGAGCGAACGCAAAATACGAATGCTGAGTATAAATAGACCGGCGTCCTTCCTTACCTCGGAGTCAAGGTGATGCGAGAACGAACGAATGCCAAGTATAAATAGACCGGTGTCCCTCTTCATCCCGGAGTCAAGGTGATGTGAGAACAAGCGAACACCAAGTGTAAATAGATCGATGTCCCTTGGATCAAGTGCAGCTCGGGTCCTTCGGAACGAGTGAACCTGAGCTTTATTCACTTGGGTCCTAACAAGAGTTTGTTCACTTTGTGATCGTGCATCGGATAGGGGTCGGTTTACAGACTTTGACACAGATAAGCCGACCGGGATGCTACTCGCCCGTGGATGAGCCGAGTAGGAAATTACTCGGCCGGCTCGAACCGAGGGCTTTGGATCCACAGTGTAGCCGGGCAGGGAGATGCCCGCTGTGGATGAACTGAGCAGGAAACCACTCGGCCACCTCGTGGCGAGAGCTTTAGATCCATAGCGTAGCCAGGTAGGAAGCTGCCCACCGTGGATAAGCCGATCAGGAAACTACTCGGTCGCCTCGTGGTGAGGGCTTTGGATCCACAGCGTTGTTGGGTAGGAAGCTACATACTGTGGATGGGCCGAGCAGGAAGCTACCCGACTGCCTTGTGATAAGGGCTTTTGATCCACGGCATTTTCGGGCAAGAAGCTTCCTGCGACCATTATGGATAGGCCGGGCAGGAAGATACCCGGCCGTCTCATGATGAGAGCTTTGGATCCACGACGTTGTTAGGCAAGAAATTACCCGCTGCAGATGGGCCGAGCAAGAAGCTGCCCGGCGGCCTCGTGATGGTGGCTTTAAATCCATGTCTTTGTTGGGTAGGAAGCTACACATTATGGATGGGCCGAGAAGGAAGCTTCCCGGTCGCCTCGTGATGAGAGCTTTGGATCCACAACATTGCTAGGCAGGAAGCTACCTGCAGAGGATGGGCCGAGTAGGAAGCTACCCGACGGCCTCATGATGAGGGCTTTAGATCCACGTCTTCGTTGGGAGGAAGCTACCCATTGTGGATGGACCGAGCAGGAAGCTACCCGGCTGTCTCATGATGAGAGCTTTGCATCCACAGCGTTGTTAGGCAGGAAGCTACCCGCTGCGGATGGACCAAGCAGGAAGCTGCCCGGTGGTCTCGTGATGAGGGCTTTAGATCCACGTCTTCGTTGGGCAGGAAGCTACCCATTATGGATGGGCCGAGAAAAAAGCTACCCGGCCGTCTCGTGACGAGGGCTTTGGATCCATGGCGTTGTTAGAAAGGAAGTTACCCGTTGTGGATAGGTCGAGCAGGAAGTTGCCCGACGGCCTCGTAATGATGGCTTTAAATCCACGTCTTCGTTGAGCAGGAAGCTACCCATTGTGGATGGGCCGAGCAGGAAGCTACCCGGCCGCCTCGTAATGAGGGCTTTGGTGAGGCTACCTATAAGTACATCTGAGCTTCATTTACTTGAGTGAAGGGCTGGTCTTTGCTTGACAGGCAGGAGGCTACCCGCTGGCCCTGCGGGATGTTTTAGCATGGAAGCAAAAAGAAGCAGCTCGGACTGCAGGGAAGTAAGAATCTTTATTATTAAAGAAAATACATATTTGATGATATAGTTTAGACTCTCCTACATTGAATGACCGGATTCAGTCGATGACAACCATGATCTGCCCGACTGTCAGCTCTCCGGTTTCAAGTTGGTCGGCTTACCCCCTATCTGCTTGACGTTTGTCTCGCGGGTAGTTTGCAAAGTGACCGGAGCGGATCGGCTCCTCGATATAATCACGCAGCTGTTACAATCCTTGGTCGGGTGTCCTTGTGTCCAATGATGGGCACAATACGGGCCGCGAAGCTGCTTGCCCGGCTTTCGTGTCATCGGTGGTAGCTTGAAGAATCTTTCGTGCTACGCCTCCTCTAGCAGCTCGGCTTGCGAGACATTGAGAGGCGTGTACTCGTGAAACCTTGGCGTATAAGGTTTTGACCGGTCAGCTTTCTTGTCTTCTTCCAGGTCCCTTTTCTTTTGGTCTGTCCGATATCCTCGAAAAAGATGAGCGTTAACTTCGGATTCGAGTTGGATTTCCTGCTCAGTCCATACCTTTACCTCGGCCAGGGTCTTAGGTTGCACCAATGCAAAAGAGCGGAGCTACTCTTTGTGCCTAAGACCAAACCTCAGGACAGTTATGACCGTCTCATCTCGGTGCTCGGGTACCTCCAGAAGAGCATTGTAGAAACGGGCAATATAGTCTTTGAAAGACTCCCTGTCCTCACACATGATGGTGAACAGGTAGTCAACCGACCTCTTCTGTCATGGGTTGCCGACGAAGTAGCTGAGGAAATGCGTGGCCAATTCTTCAAAAGTTGAGATTGAACGTGGAGTAAGGCCACAGAACCAATCTCGCCCGGAGTGGTGGGGAAGGCTCGGCACTGAGCCGCATCCGAGTTATCTTGGAAGCTCATACCTGCCGCAAATGCATCCAAGTGGTCCTTTGGGTCGAACTTCCTATTGAAGAGGGCCACCTTAGGCGGTTTGTTTCGAGACGAGACCCGCTCACTTAGTAACTGCTCTGTAAAGGGCCTCGTGAGAGAATCCATGGAGTATTTTGCCGATCCTCCAGACGAACGGGTGGCGAGCCGCGTGTCCTCAATCTTCTTCTCGAGGACCTCGATTTGTTGTTGGTACCCCGAGGATTCTCCATAGTCGGAGTGCCTGTTGTCTTTGCTTCGAGCTTGCGTGATAGAGCGGTTTCGGCTTCGCTCTATCACGTTCTTCAGATTCTTGGGGTGGACCCTTAGTGGTTGGCCCCGACATTCGCTATGTGCACAGTCTCATTGAGTGTGGTGATGTCATTCTTGCCTGGAATCAGGCAACCCGACCAACATCTTTTCACGGGGCGAGAGAGCGCGGCGAGCGTTGAAGTGGTAGTCTGGTCGCTCCTGAGATCTCGATGTTGAACTGTCCGGCACCGAATGAGTCATGGAATCATTCCTTGTGTGGGGGTCGTGACTGCCGGAATCGGCACGCCTGTGTTCCGTGGCATCGATATGGGCGTGAGCGAGGTCGAAGACCTGAATAGGTCCCTCCGTCACCCTACGCACGTCGTCGTTTCAGAAAGTGGGGACAACGGTTTGGAGGGCATGGCTGGCCGTTTGAACACGAGCGAGCGCGTCCACTATCGCCGTGAGCCTGTCGATACGTGCAGATAAGACGTCGACGATGTTGGGAGGTGGAATAGAATCGCTCCTGCCTCCGTTGTGGAGGACGGGACGGCTCGTGCTGGAATCGTTGCGATTGTCGCTGGCCATTGAATCGAAGGCAGAAGATCAAATTTTTGGGTGGAAAAGCTTCTCGTTCCCATAGACGACGCCAACTGATGGAGGTCGGAATCTATCTCAGATGTTGTGCTCCGTCGATCTTGCAGCCAGCGGGGCTGAACGGCTGAGATTTATGATGAAGGTTGAGCGTGTGGATCTCAATGGTTTGTCGACGCTGAGCTACCTACAAAGGAAGTCCCAGGGTGGGAAACCACCGTAGGACCCTCCGACAATCAAGTAAGTACCGAGAAATATTAGGGCAGAGCGGCAACGTATTGGAATGAGTTTGAGTTATCTGAGTCGTCTGGAAGAAGGGTTTATATAGCGGTCGCATGGAGCGAGCCGATGCGAGATTCTCGCCGTACGTTACGCCCCCATGTCACGTTCGCGTTGATGGTGGGATACACCCATTAATGGCGAGATATAAACATTAATGGCAAGATACGCTAGCGTGGGATGTGGGACTTGGAGTGGCGGAGATCTCGTCATGGCTAGATACACGGAGCCGTTACGGAGCGCTCGGGGTCTGTGCCCCCGGCCAAGCAGGGAAGCTGAGGAAGCTCAGCTCTGTAATAGCTCGGAGACGAGCGGGGAGGCTGAGGAAGCTCAGCTCCGTAATAGCTTGGAGACGTGCGGGGAGGCTAAGGAAGCTCAGCTCTGTAATAGCCCGGAGACGAGCTATCGGATGGTTGTTAGGCAAGTAGGGAATGTATCCCGGGAGGGTCTCCAAAAGGTCGGATGCAATCTTGGAGACGAGGGACCGAAGAATGTCGCCAATGCGTCGTACTTATTCCGGCTCCGTAGCCTTCAGGAATCTGGCGGGCTTACGTGGTTAACACATCACTTGCCATGCGTCGTGATCTGGAAAATTCCTACTTACGAGCTTCATCACTTGGGTTATTTCATATTAGGGTTTCTTGATTTGGGTGTAAATAAAGAAGAAGAAGAGATGCTAAGAAACAAAGAGTTAATGAGGACGAAAAAGAAAACAAGTGGATTAGAATTAAGGAGACAAAAATATGAGAAGAACGAAGATGAAGGTAGAGTCTTGTTGGATTATGATGATGATGATGATGATGGAGAAGAAGAATTAAGAAGATGATGATGATGATGATGATGATGGAAGGGTAACGTTGGTATTTAATAAATAAAATAAATTGAAAAAATAAACTTAAATTCAATAATCATTTTGGGGGTATTTGGAAAAAACTAAAAAAATTTGGGGTGTGAATAATATCGAAAAATAATAGGAGATATATAAGAAAGAGAGAAAAAGAAATATTTTTAATTAAACATTTATAAAAGGCATTTTGAGAACCAATTAAAGTTGAGGGGGTAAACAGCTGGATTTAGAAAATTAGGGGTATTTTCTGCCATCAGGGTAATCGTGAAGGGTATTTCCTGCCATTTAGCCCAAAAAATTATAATAAATAAAAACTAATATAATTGGAAGCTAATTTATAAAGATATACCAGAACTTGAAGAGATTGTTAAATCCAAAAATAAAAATAAAAAACAAGGAATACAAAAATCTCTACTATTATAATCATGTGAGGATGGGGGTGGTGTGTGGGGGGGGGGGTGTATGGCGCTCTCACAATTAAGTGAAATAAAATAATGTAGAAAAGCATTTAAATCTAAGTTGATTTACGTCATCGACTTTTTGCACGCGTGATGCACATAGATATACGTTAGCATGATGTGCAAAAGATTTGAAAAGATTCTAGGAGACTATTAGTTAGATAATAGTTTCTAGAGACTTTTTCTTAAGATGATAAAGACATCAAAATGAAAGGTTTATTTCCGGCACATTCAAAATACTTGTGTCGTGTACTTGTGCGTGTCTTTCTATATATTGGCCATCATTATTGCACTTTAGAGAATCACGATCCTCTGGATGCAGACCAGCATGTGATGAATCAAAGAGCATGACATGACACAGCCGAAGATTTTAAAGGCTCCATGACATGACACAGCCGAAGATTTTAAAGATTTTAAAGGCTCCGTGACACAGCCGAATATTGCAACTTCTGTTCCAATCCTCACAGTTTCGATCTCAATGACTCAAACCCAATCTCGTCTCAAAGATGGGTAGCAAATGGCAATGGTGCCTATGAATGTAATTTATTCTCGAGTGAGAATAAAGATTCAGTAATATAATTTGATAATGGTAAGTAATTTGGGGATTCATCAATAGCTGATTAAGCTCTAAAGTAGTCCTTGTAGACTTTTAGACTTTTCACCTGTTGAAAGATAACTAGAATTTGGGGATTCCAACTTGTTTCTCATGATTATAACCAGTAACCCCCTCTTGTCTCTAGTTTCCTTTGCTGGGAATTCAATATTTTAAAAGTAGGTTCATGTAAAAATTCATAACTAGATTCATTCGGAAAATGATATTAGATCTTTATAAAGATACATGAATTAAACATGATAAAAGTAAAAGGATGAAGTCATGATTTTCATTCACGGAAATTAAATAAACTATGATAACTATTCACTTGATTTAAGATTCGTTAATAAATATTATCCTTTATGATCTATATCAAATCTCGAATTTTGAGAATAGCATTATATAGGTAGACCTTTGTTTTTGCAAAGCTTCAATGAAAATCTTCTCACAAATAGAGTGTTTAATAAAAGCAGATACGCATTGTATAAAACCATGTGCAAAAGATTGCCGACTTCAATTTCTTATAAAAATTTAGATGAAAAATACCAAGGGATAAAGCTGAAGAAGCCAAAATTCTACTTCAAAATTTGAGATATAAGGAAGTGAACAACTCATTTTTCCATGTAACATCATATTTAATTTTGTAGTCCATGCTGTAAAATGGTGTACATGAAAAAGTAAAGATGCGGATTAACTAATTAATGATATAAGGATGGTATTAGAAAGGCAAAAATTCATTAAATATGAGCTGCTGTTATATTTAACCTTCTATTTAATTTCCAATACCCATGCCTACTCTGAATCTACTGCAAGATAACTCTTCACAACCGCAGATGCAGTCTAAGTAGTGCCCATGTAGGAAGTTCTTCGTCCCTTTCGATATTAACCTTCAAGTCGTGCCATACCCGTCGTTCATATTTTTCATTTCCAGTATTGAATCATCTCTTCCTCTTGTGGGTTTCTGCTCACTTTGATTGGGAAAAGACATCTCCATGTAATATAACAAAATATTTTGGGAATTTCCGCATTCCCTCCAACAGAATTTTAAAATCCCTTTCGATGGCAACCCCCCGGCCAACCCCCCCCCCCCCCCCCCACACACACACATTGAGCTCTCAAATCGCCAAGCGGGGGCCTGTCCTTGGCATTGACGACATCATGAATCACAAGGATCCTCTTTGCACTACCACAAATAAGGATTGCCCCTACGGAGATATGCGTAGGGACGAAAAAAGACCCCGTAGGTGCAAAGCCCGTAGGTGCAAGTTGAAGCCCTGAAGTTGCCCCTACGGACAAAATCTTGCCCCTACGGATTTCTGTGTAGGTCATGTTGCACCTACGGAATAGGCCGTAGGGTAAAAAAAGTTATATTATTTACGGTTTTTTTAATATATTAAATGTACCTACGGACATAGCCGTAGGGTCACGTACTACCCCCTACGGATATCTGCGTAGGTACCTATCCGTAGGGGCAAAATATCAGAAATCCTGATATTTTACCCCTACGGATAACTCCGTAGGGGCGAAGCAATGGCCCCTACGGATATGTCCGTAGGGGCACTCCCAACCCCCTGGTACTGAGATCAGGGGGAAAATATCAATTACTGCTGATATTTTGCCCCTACGGATATAGCCGTAGGGGCAACATGTGTACCTACGGATTAATCCGTAGGTACACATTATCTGTATTTTTTTTTAAAAAAAGGGTTGTCTGATTTTTTCCCACCCTGTGCACAATAATATATACATCAATCAAATATAAAATTAATCATCACACAACATATATCGCAGTATTCATAATCACATCTCACGCATATAATATATAAAAGAAACCCAAAAACTGAATATGATATAAATATAAACCAATATCAATATCGTTTCAAAATGTAGTACAATGTGTATGATATAAATAAATACATGTTTCAAAAAATAAGAACCAAAAAGCTACCCTAGCTCGGTCCAGCTCCACCTCTGAATAACGATAGAATAACGCGCGCCTGCTCTTCGGTCAAGAAACTCTGCAATTCGGCACGAGCGGGAGTCTGAGCGGCCTGTGGAGCTGGCGATGTGGTCTGCGCAGCCGCCGTCGAGGTAGTCGCTTGCGGAGTCGCGGCTGCGGGAGTCTGAGCGGGCGGTGGAGCTATAGGAGCTGTCTGCGGAACCACAGCCGATGTGGTAGCTTGCGGAGCCGCAGCCGAAGGAGATGCATGTGGAGGCTCGGTCGATGTACCCTGTCGCGTCTGGACATAACGTGTGTAAGAAGCGTGTAAGAACTGTGTATTATTCGAATTCGTATCATTATTAAGTTATTTCGAAACCCCGTTTGGATATCTAGTTTGGAAAACCGTTGTTTATTTTAATTACATATGTATGTATGATTAATCAAACTTAAGTCTAAAACCAAATAAGCTCAAACTACGTACTAATTATGGATATGTTGATATCTATATAATATGACATGATATTTTACTATAAAGTAGTATTCATACCAGCATCTCCTTCAACTCCTGAACGGTGGCCCTCAAGCTCTCCAGTTCCTGATGGACACGTCGGTCACTGGAGACGGAGGAAGTAACCATCGGGGTGGAGTCCAACCTCATATAGGCCCTGCTAGGGTCCAGTCCCCGGCCTCTCTCCCAACCTCCGTGGTGCCCTCCGTGTGCGGCGTCCAGAACTGGGGTCAGCAGCCTCGGATCGCTCTGTCCGGTAAAATCAATCCCCGAGACCTGGGCCTGCTCAACCACCCGCTCCTACACCCACATTAAGCAGTAAAGTATAAGTATAAAATTTAAACTTGAACCTTCCAAAACTAAAATTTCAAATTTGGGTAGAAAAAATATTAACACTTACGCAATACTCCTGGGTAGCGACGTCGGGATATCGAAACTCGCCCGTGGCGGGATTTGTCGAGATGCCGTGGACGGCAAGATATGCGGACAGCACGCTCGGTGTACCACCTGACGCCACGGTCCGAAATGTCTGCAATATTAGAAAGTAACTCTTAATATTAGAAATATTAGAAAATAACTCTTAATATTGCAGAATATCACAAAGGTCGGTCTATTGTAATTTACCGATAACTCCATGGCTCGAGTAATGTTCCTCGAGCCACCTGTGTAAGTGGGGCGACCCTTCTTCGCCGACTTCCTGTTCTCTGTATTCTGAGTGGCCTGTTTCTGCACAACGCATTAACATTTAGTTTTCTAATTAAGGAACACAAAGAAATAAATTATATCATAAATAATGAATTACATTTAAAATACATACCTGTTTGCGTTGGGAGTCGAAATAATCGCACAATAGAGGCCATGTCTCTACGTCGACTCTCGCAAACGCCGGAGTAGATAGAAGGGCCGCTCTCTCTGCCTCGGGGGTCGCCATCCACAGGGAGTAGCAGTCGGCCTTCAGCTCATTCCTGTTGTATCGGACCTTGGTCTGCATGTTCTTCATCAGACCATTGTACAGAGCATGAAGGTCGAGCACCCTCCCAGGGTGATCAGGGTCGGCTACAGGCTGAAAATCGTAATCCAACTGAAAATACAAAAAAAAACATTGTTATTAGATTGCAAGTGTTAATAATAAATATATTGGATAAATCAAATGAAAATAGGTCGTTAATACGTATCCGAGCCTGATCAAAAAAAAGGGCGAATGAGCGCCGGTGCTGCTCGCCCCACTCAACGTGAAGTGGATAGTTCTTCACGAGCCAGCTCTCGTCCCCCATATACCGGCCGAATCTCTCGGCATGAGGACCGGTATAGCGATAGTCAAGGGTAAAAAAAAGGGGAAATGCTGCCTCCCCCCTAGCTCTGTCAGGCCTCAGCCTATGGGACTGATTCGGGCCTCGAGCCCCCCTCTGGGGATGGGGAGGCCCTGCGTCTGCACAAAATATCAAGACAATCAATATTAAGACAAAGTTGTATTAAGAAATCAAGGTTAAACGAAAATTCAAGTGTGATATATACCTCCGGTGACTATCGCACGAGCCTGGGCCCGGGCAGCAGCACGAACGGGACGATAGTTCCTCCAGTGAGGAACAACCGGGGTCCCGGATGCGGACGCATCCCCTCCAACTAGAAAATAAACATCGACGCTAAATTTCCATGAAGTTCATATTTATTCTATAGAGCATATGTAAAATGAATAAATATTTTAAATTTATTCATACTAACCTGCAGACGATGCGGAGGGTATGGAAGCGGCAGGAGTGGCCCGTGCGGAAGATGTGGACGCACCACCTATAATTAGACAATTAAAAATAGATTATATAAGTAATTGCAAAAAGAATGTGTAGAGCAATAATATAACGTTCTAAATCAATATGCATGCACTATAGGATATATAAACATACCCGCAGGTGCGGTGGTGTCACCACCTACAGCTAGACAATAATAAAAATTGCTAAGTAAGAGCAAAAGGAATGTGTGTTTTTATGATATAGCATTCTAAATCAATATACATGCACTATATGATATATAAACATACCTGGAGGAGCGGGAGTGGCCTCTGTCCCAGATGTGGACGCATCACCAACAACTAGACAATCAAACATTGACAATATAAGTAATTTTGACATAAATAGGCATGAAAATCTGTAATATTACATTCAAAATGGATATGCGTGCAGTATACCTAGAGATGTGGAAAAATCCACACGGAAGGAGGCATCCGAAAAGGTCTCCGATCTGGGTGCAAGACCGGCCCTCTGAAGCTCCCTACGGAGCTCTCCGGGCGGCAGAACCGCTCTGCCTCTGCCGCGGCTGGAGCTCCTGCCGCCCCTCGCTGCTCCTGACATCGTCATCAAATCTAGATAAATTGTTCGTGGACGCATAAGACAATCATTAAAAATATTGACTATATATGTATAGAGCGTAAAATGTGAAGTAATAATATAACATTACCGATAACCTTTTTCGTTTCGTGGTTCATCGTCGATGTCATTTCTAACCCACGTAACTTCATGATCGGTCGAAGACAACCCGTCCTTCGAAACAGACGGTCGGAGCACTTTAAGCCTTCTTTCTTCTTCGTCCTCATCACTGTCCTCGAATTCTGGGACATCGTAGACATCTCTGGGTTTCCATCAGCATACAACACTCCATCCCGGATGCTTCAAACACTGTGAGTAGTATACTTGGAACGCTTGGTTCGGAAAGATAAACGGATCGTCCTGACCGTAAAATCGAAGTGTGTTCACACTGGTCAATCCATATTCATCTTTCTAAGTCCCAAGATTGCTTCTCCACCTATCCGTATCGGTTCGCGGATCGTACCAAGTACACTGGAATATATAAAAGGGTTCTGATCGTCCGGGATAGTGGATGCCGAGGATACAATTTAAGTACCCATAGTAAATCACACCGTCCGATCCTACCGTCGCAATCCCACTATTCTGAATGGTTCTAGATGTTTCTATGTCCTTAATTTCGAATTTGTATCCAAGGACACCAAATCCTTTGTAATATGCAACCTCCATACTAGGAAATTGAGCTAAACATCTTGAATCACTCTCAAATGATGCAGACAAGTTCGGATCGTGGATCTAACAAAACAAAATTTACGACAAATACATAACGATACAAGTTTAGATTAAAACTGATAGCAATAAAATGTTATTATCCTGATGGTATTTTTCCAAATGTTCTTCGTTCCAATCAGGATGCCCCTCACGTACCTCGTTAAAATGAATTCTGTTTTCGACAAATAATTGTGACATTAATATTATATCATTTCATACACACACAAACACAGATATAACAATTAATCCAAAAGAACTTACTCTCTAATTTGTTCAAGACATGCGCAATTAAGCAAGATAAACCGGTATATCTTGTTGATAAACATAGCGTCTACCCTCTTGTACTCGGCTTTACCATATGGCCCGCCTTGAATTCTTCGTGGTCAGTTAAGCCTTGTCTCAATGTTCTCGTCCAGATAGCGGGAACAAAATGTGGTTGCTTCATCAAGAAGATAACCTTGCATGATAAAACCCTCTGGTCGATTTTTATTGCGTATATACTTCTTAAGAGTGTAGAGGTACCTAATGAGAATATGTTGAATAAATAAATACGGGCATACAGAACAACAATAAATTTATAAATTGCGCGAAACGAAAAATGACACGTACCTCTCGACGGGATACATCCATCGATATTGTACCGGTCCGGCTAACTTCGCCTCAGTTGCAAGATGAACCGTCAAGTGTATTATGATATCGAAGAATGACGGTGGGAAAATACGCTCAAACTTGCAAAGTATCAACGCAATAGAATTTTCTAATTTATCCAGCGTCGCAACCTCCAGTGTTTTAGCACACAACTCCCTGAAAAAACAACATAGGTCGTTGATTACTAGACCAACCGAGTCGGGGAGAGAAGTCCTGAGGGCTAATGGAAGAAGGTGCTCCACGACAACATGGTGATCATGACTTTTCAGCCCATCGATCTTGCCCTTCATAATTTTTATTTTCTTGCTGAATGATCCTGAGAAACCTATGGGGACTTTCAAATCATGCAACACCTGCAGGAATCTTTTTTTCTCCGGTTGTGACATATGATAAGCGGTATTGGGAAGTACAAACTTGCCCGGTTTACCCGCTACCGGTTTAGGGTGCAGTTCACTTCTTATTCCCCACTCTTGTAGATCCATCCGGGCATTCATGTTGTCTTTCGATTTCCCGTCTTTACACAGAAGCAAGTTAAGTATGTGCTCTGATACTCCCTTCTCTATATGCATGACGTCCAGACAATGACGCACTGAATTTGTAGACCAGTACGGAAGCTCGAAGAAAATGCTTAACTTGTTCCAATATTGTGGTTTGACCTGTCTCGTCGGATCCATCTCGAAGGTCACGTTATTGTAACCATCCCATTTAGCAGTCACGTCCTCTCCGAACAATGGGGATGGAGGCCCAAGAAGCTCCTGATGACCATCAAAGTGAACCGTGTCTAACCTATAGGGGTGGTCTGGAGGCAGAAAACGTCGATGGCCGCAATAACAAACCTTCCTGCTAAAATTCAAAAATTTTGATGTTGTGTGTTCATGGCAATGAGGACATGCTTTGTGACCATGTACGGACCAACCTGATAGCATTCCATACGCAGGAAAGTCATTAATTGTCCACATTAAAGCCGCACGCAGTATGAATGTTATATTTGTGTTTAAATCATATGTCTCTACACCATCAATGAACAAAGATTTCAACTCCTCGATCAGAGGTCAGAGATAGACGTCGATATTGTTCCCCGGTGAGTTTGGTCCGTCGATAAGAAAAGGCATCATAAAGTATGATTGGTCCATAGCCAACCAAGGCGACAGATTATAAATTATCATTACAACAGGCCATGTGCTGTGACTTCCAGCCATATAGTTGAATGGGCAGAAGCCATCAGTAGCCAGTCCGAGCCGGACATTGCGAGGATCGCTATTGAATATTGCGTGCTTCCTATCGAAATCCATCCATGCCGGTGAATCTCTTGGATGGCTCATTTTTCCATTTTCGCTTGGAGGAGCACGGTGATGCCAAATCATTGCCTCGGCTGTTTTCTTGCACCTGAATAGCCTCTGTAGCCTCTGTGTTATGGGAAAGTATCGTGCTATCTTCACAGGTATATCAGGTTTCTTATCAGAATCTTTCAGCTTATACCTGGCCTCTCCGCATGTTGGACACTCTTTCAAATATGAATTCTCTTTCCGATACAACACGCAATTTTTAGGACATGCTTGAATCTTCTCGCACTTTAGACCCAAATCAGACATCATCTTCTGGGCTTCGTACCAGCTGTCGGGCACATTATTTCCCGGAGGCATAGAATCTTTCAAGAACGAAAGAAGCATTGTGAATGACTTGTTGCTCCATCCATTTAGGCACTTAATCTGGAAAAGTTGGACGAACCATGAGAGGGTGGAATACTTCGCATTCTCATAAATTGGTTTCCTAGCATCATTCATGAAATTTTCATATTTATCCGCACGCGGTCCTTGACCGGAAGGAATGTCATCTTCGGTACGAATAGATTCACCTATGACAGCCTCTACCATATCCTCCATTTCTTCTGATGGAAATAAATTTCCGTCTCCTGCCGCATTACCGAATTCTTCTTCTTCTCCTGCCGCATTATCGTGTTCTCCTTCTTCTTCTGCCGCAGTACTGCATTCTTCTCCTTTCCCGTGATATTTCTAAGTTGTATAAAGTCTAGTAAACCCATGTTTTACAATATGAAGCTCTGCCAATTCTACCTTCTGCCCGTACTTATTGCCACATCTATCGCACGGACAGAGAATCTTCTCTATTATGATCTTATTATGTGCGCGTGCAAATTCAAGGAAAGCAACAACTCCTGCGACAAACTTAGGTTGCATACGTTGTTTCCAATCCGTATACATCCAGTCCTTAACTCTGACGTACTCATGGGCCATGTTAGACTGTATAACATATAAATTGTAGGTTATGCTGACTATATTAAGAAATATAAGAACGAGTTAGTTACTGACAAAGGAGAAAATCCGTGTATATGCTTTGTATGTGCGTTTGTCGTTGAAAAGAATAAATTATCGCACGTATGTTAACCGATAGACGGGGACTAAGTGGCGCTTTTAGTTTCATATATGAGTATCGATGAGAATATGAAGGTTTCATATTATCATATATTGGTTTTAACCCGAACATCTCGAATCGCTCTCTAATTATGCGTTTGTTGTGTATTCTTGTTGTATGTGTGTGTTCCGGCTGTCGGGGGTAGGCTTCTATCCCATTAAGAATGTATAGAGCAAACGCCCATCACTTGTGCTTTCAACCGTTTCGAGTAAATTTCGGCAGCACCTCCCCGCTGTTCTCCGAGTACACTGTAATAGAATAGATAATCATTTCAAAGCTGTGAAACAACGTTGAAATGAACATCTAATCTATCTTTGTACACGGAGAACCAGCGGAAAGATACCGACGAAATATCTCGAAACGGATGAAAACACAAGTGAATGAAGGCGTTTGCTTTATACATTCTTAACTTGTCCACACGGGACAAATCTATGGGTTACCATACGATTGAATTTTCTCGTCGCGTAGACTATACGACGGTTGTTAGTATCGAGCTATATTGTCCGATATTTAACAACCTTCGTATAGTTCTAGGTCACGACGAGCATCGCACGTATGTTAACCGATAGACGGGGACTAAGTGGCGCTTTTAGTTTCATATATGAGTATCGATGAGAATATAAAGGTTTCATATTATCATATATTGGTTTTAACCTGAACATCTCGAATCACTCTCTAATTATGCGTTTGTTGTGTATTCTTGTTGTATGTGTGTGTTCCGGCTGTCGGGGGTAAGCTTCTATCCCATTAAGAATGTATAGAGCGAATGCCCATCACTTGTGCTTTCAACCGTTTCGAGTAAATTTCGGCAGCACCTCCCCGCTGTTCTCCGAGTACACTGTAATAGAATAGATAATCATTTCAAAGCTGTGAAATAACGTTGAAATGAACATCTAATCTATCTTTGTACACGGAGAACCAGCGGAAAGGTACCGACGAAATATCTCGAAACGGATGAAAACACAAGTGAATGAAGGCGTTTGCTTTATACATTCTTAACTTGTCCACACGGGACAAATCTATGGGTTACCATACGATTGAATTTTCTCGTCGCGTAGACTATACGACGGTTGTTAGTATCGAGCTATACTGTCCGATATTTAACAACCTTCGTATAGTTCTAGGTCACGACGAGCATCGCACGTATGTTAACCGATAGACGGGGACTAAGTGGCGCTTTTAGTTTCATATATGAGTATCGATGAGAATATGAAGGTTTCATATTATCATATATTGGTTTTAACCCGAACATCTCGAATCGCTCTCTAATTATGCGTTTGTTGTGTATTCTTGTTGTATGCGTGTGTTCCGGCTGTCGAGGGTAGGCTTCTATCCCATTAAGAATGTATAGAGCGAACGCCCATCACTTGTGCTTTCAACCGTTTCGAGTAAATTTCGGCAGCACATCCCCGCTGTTCTCCGAGTACACTGTAATAGAATAGATAATCATTTCAAAGCTGTAAAACAACGTTGAAATGAACATCTAATCTATCTTTGTACACGGAGAACCAGCGGAAGGGTACCGACGAAATATCTCGAAACGGATGAAAACACAAGTGAATGAAGGCGTTTGCTTTATACATTCTTAACTTGTCCACACGAGACAAATCTATGGGTTACCATACGATTGAATTTTCTCGTCGCGTAGACTATACGACGGTTGTTAGTATCGAGCTATACTGTCCGATATTTAACAACCTTCGTATAGTTCTAGGTCACGACGAGCATCGCACATATGTTAACCGATACACGGGGACTAAGTGGCGCTTTTAGTTTCATATATGAGAATCGATGGGAATATGAAGGTTTCATATTATCATCGAATATCATATATTGGTTTTAACCTGAATATCTCGAATCGCTCTCTAATTATGCGTTTGTTGTGCATTCGTGTTGTATGTGTAACATGATTTTAAACCATTGAGATCAAGATTGATAGAACTGATCATCCTAAATTGCAATCAACCAAAAACTATTATTGCAATGGCATTCATCTATAACAATCAACAATTAAAACTACAAATGTAGGATACTGATATCATAAAGCGTTATACGCAACATATGAATTCACATGACTGAAACATGCATCAAAATATTGAAGTAGGGGGCAGAAAAAAAACCCTATTTGATTGTCAAATGCATGGGTTTGTATGATTTATATGTATGTATTTGAGTGCTGCAATTCCGAAATTTGCTTTAACTTGTACGTTGCTTTATATTGTTAATTTGATCATTTTTAAAATTGTAATTGGTTCTACACATAATTATTTCGTTATTGTAACAGAAAATTTTGTTTCTTTCGATATGAAACAGATACGATACACGATATGATAAATAAAAAAACGAAACACAAACCGTATCAAGATTTAACAACTTTGATTATGTCATATACGCGGGCCGACATTTTCATATTAGCCAATAGGCAAAAATAGATTGCGGTCTGGATATGGTATATTGGCAGATGTTACCTATATGCATACATGCATGTTGTCTCCCCATTTTTTCATAAATTAAACCAACTTTTCTATACATGCTGGTAATTACTTGATACATTCAGGTTAAATGTATAGAGCTAGCCGTAATTTCCTCTACGGTAAACTTTCATCAATGCAACACTTTGGTTCGCCTAACTAGATCGCCATTCACGAACACAATCTATTTATATGGCATCATTTTATACACTTAATTTTACCACATTTAATGAAAATGAATCATTCATGATATGATACATGTATATACATCGATACCCAACCCCAACCTAACCCTAGCCCCAGCCCCAGCCAAGCCCCAGCCCAGCCCCACCCTAACCTAACCCTAACCCCACCCCAGCTAAACCCCAACCCCAACCCTAAGCCAAACCCTAGCCCCAGCCCCAGCCGCAGCCGAACCCTAACCCTAACCCCAACCCTAACCCCAACCCCAACCCCGACCGCAACCCCTGCCGAACCCCAACTCCAACCGCAACCCCAGACCCAGCCATGAACCCTAGCCCTAAATAATAAAAAATTTCTTTAATTTAGTTGAAGATTTACTAACCTGAACGGTGGTGGCGACGACCTGAACGGCGGTGGCGACGACGAGAACGATGGTGACGACGAGAACGGCAGTGGCCACGAGAACGGCGGTGGCGACGAGAAGAACGGCGGTGGCGATGATGAGAACGGCGGTGGCGATTTGGGGATTTTGTTTCGCGCGCGATCGAGAGAGGAAGAAAGAGATAACGGGCGTAGGCGATCGATCTGTGCCTTTATTAAATCGCTATTTAGTTGCCCCTACGGATTTGTCCGTAGGTCCTTGATTTGCGACTCCGTAGGGACAAACACCAAATTAAGAATTAATATTTTTATTCTTGAACGTCTTGGCCCGTAGGGGCAACCTTTTAGCCCTACAGATTAATCCGTAGGGCCAACATAAATCTTCCCCTACGGAATTCAATATCCGTAGGGGCAACCCCCTATTTTAGTAGTGAATTGTATGCCTGACGTTTGACCGACGAAAAGTATCAGTTTGATACTTGCTCCTCGGATGATGGTGAATAGAACAGATTTCAACCACTCTCCGTTGGAACTCTTAATCCCAATACAAGAATGTCCCCTGACAGATTCTTTTTCTGGCTAACCGACACTACAAGAAAAAAGGACTTATTTCGTCGGGTTGTTTATTCCGCCGGCTAGAAGCCGGCGGAATAAATGTACAACCCGACAAAATATCGCTTAAATATGCCAAATGGGGCCCCAGAATTTTTAAGAATTTTATTAAGTTATTTCGTCGGCTATAACCCGACGTAATAACTTAATAAATATAGCAACCTCCGAGCCCGATCTCTCTTCTCATTTTCTCCCAAATGCCAAAAAACCCTAGAGCCGCCGCTCTTCTCCTACTTTGCTCCGATCAATCCCCCGGCTATCGTCGACCAGACCCGCTGCTCCTCTCCTCCGACGGTAAGCTCCTCTCTCTCTCTCTCTCTCTCTGCCACTCTCTCACTCACAGTCTCTCTGTCCCCCTCTCTCTAAGGCAGTGGTCGCCGTTCAAGATCATCGCCAGTGAAGTGCAGCCGTCGAAGCTTCCCTGTTTGAGCCTGGCCCCTTCGACACAGTAGGTAAGTAAAATTTGTTTAATTTTAAATTTCTTGTTTAATTTGTAGTTTTCTGTAAATTGGGTAAAATTGTGTTGATGTCGCTGTTGTTGATGTCGTTGTTGTTGATGTCGCTGTTGTCGATATTGTTGTTGTTGATGTCGATGTTGTTGTTGTTGATGGGTTAGGAAAGGTTTGGGTTAAGGGTTGGGGGTTACGTTTAAGGTTTTAATGTTTGGGTTGGGGTTAGGGTTTGGGTTTGGGTTGGGGGTTAGGGTTTCGTGTTAGTGTTAAGGTATAGGTTGGGGTTGGGGTTAGGGTCAGTGCTAGGGTAATTTAGTTAATTTTTATAGGGAGTTTACTGAAATGCAACAATATTTAAGTGTATTTAAGTGAAATTGCAAGACTGGTTGAGGGTATTTTATTTAAATTTATAGTAATTTAGTTAATTTAAGAAGATGAATCGTTTCTTTAAATTTGTTAAGCTAGTTTAGTGAAAAACCAACAATAGTTAAGGGTATTTTAGTGTAAATTAGTAAAATTGAAGAAGTAGCTTGCTTAGGAAAAATTTTAAGGTATTTTAGTGAGAAAACAACAATAGCAAATGCTAGTTTAGAGAAAAATATTTTAGGTATTTTATAGTAATTTAGTAAATGTGTCTATGTGTGTGTCTGTGTGTGTATGTGTATGTCAAGTATGCTTGTATGTGTGTATGCTAGTGTGTGTATGTGTGTGCATGCGAATAAGTTTCTCAACCATATCCATTATGAATTGAATCTTGAACATCAAAACAATACGAAAATCTTACAATATATACTAAGTGTACGATTCTCGATGATACATGAAATTTACTTGTTATCATCGAGGATCTCACATTTAAAAAATCGAAACGCATCTTAGAACTCGTCTATCAGTTATATACGCAACGATCTCCATCATGACATAAAACTACATGATGGTTGTCAAAAATAAGCGTTTAAGCGTTTGTTTCTGCAACCGTCATGTAGTTTATGTGACAAGAAAACTGGTCGTACTATAACCGATAGATTTATCCAGCGTGGATAAATTAAGAATTTATAACACAAACACACCATGCATTTGTGTTTTTATCCGTTTCATATTTAGTTTATCGAGAGCTCAATACAGACCACCGAGGGGTTGCCTGCTACCGAGGTATATCGATAATTCTTTAAATCGAGAATTTGCGACATGTTTTAACCATTTTGTAAGTTTATTACTGAAATATAATTCATTTCTAATCCGTTAAACTAAATACGATTTTTTCTAATACTTATCGTGCCTTATTAGGTTCATACAGCCGTAGATACCAACATAACAGAAAATTTAAAAATACTTGCATCTGAACCAGATTTATTAGTTGAGCGTCTTACTGGTTATGTCATTAATGGATATAAATTTTATACACAAGATAGAGATGCACGTAGAAAGTTCCAAAACTGCGGTGTTTTTTTGACATCAACTATAGGAGATTACGCATCATCTAGAGATATCAATTCAACCATGGGACAACTTGACTACAACGGTGTGTTGCAAGATATAATGCATGTATGTTATCGTTCACACAGAGTTGTCCTATTCAAGTGTCTCTAGTATGATACCAAAACAGATGGACGAGGATACAAAGTAGAAAACGGGCTACTTCTACTAAATTCTTCAAGATTCGCATTCACGAATAAGCCTTACATATTAGCAAGTCAAGCATGTCAGAGTTTTTATATGGAGGGCCTTAGGGATACTGTCTGGCATGTCGCTATCAGAACAAATCCGCGAGACTATTTTAACATGAGAAATCCTGATGGTGAAAATCATGAAATTAACTGTCCAAGCACGACAGTCACACTATTACAAGACCCGGCCCTGGATATCGACGATGTTAGCCTTTCAACGGCTAATATCGATCCAGAGATTGTTGTAGAAGACGGATCATCAAGATCAACTGCCCGTAAACGAAAACGAACAACGCGTGTAGCAGACCAATTCATCGATGATTCCGAGCAAAATTCAGTGAGAGTAGTGCTACCGAAGATGATTAACTTCCCATTTTAATTAACCATCTGTAATATTCATAATCATGTATACAATTTAAAATTTTAGTTTATCGCATTTTTCTTCCATCTACTGCTATGTAATTTACTTAACTGTTTAATTTGCATAACTGTTCATTTCATCTATAACCATGTAATTTTGTTTACATGTTTTTTGAAATTGTTACTGTATTTTTCTGTTGCATTAGTTCATTTCTTAGGATATGACCTCCGGTTCTTGTGGGGCTCGTGGACGGACTGAGGGGGACTTGGGAATCAGTTCCTCCAGATCCATGGGTCGTGGCCGAGGACGTACTGAGGGGGACCCCGGAGTTAGTTCCTCCGGTTTCACGGGCCGTGGCCGTGGCCGTGGTAGGAGGGGCCCTACAAAGGCGCAGGATGTATGAGCTTGTCCTCGAGACGGCCCGAAAATCGATGTGCATATTTTAGCGAACAGAAATTTTGCTGAACCAAGGACGAAAGATCTAAAGAAATTTTGTGCCTCGATCTGCAATAATGAGAAGCGCATGCCGCATTTGGTGAAGGATGGAGCCAATTACGTTGCAGTGGACTGGACATCGAGAGGTTTAGAGGACAAGAAACAAGTGGTTTTAGATGAGATATTGGTAAGCTTATATAATTAAGCATTCGTACGTTTATTACTTTCACACGCGCGCGCGCGCACACATATATATATTTGATCCCAATTCTTTGTAAGCGCGCTTCTCCATAGTATGATAGATAGACAGCTCCCCCGTTCCTCTATACGTTGTCCGAGAACGATTATTCATATACTTGTCGGCGAGTTGGCATGATCAGAAACACTCCGTATGCAAAAAATGGAGGAATGCCGCCACCGATGAGGAGAAATGGGCGATGAAGCCCCCGCACTCGACTGACGAGTATTGAGCCACAATGACCGATCACTTCCAGTCGTCCGAGGTTTTGGTTCGTATATTGCTGAAAATTTTAATAGCGTTAGATACTAATTCAATATTAGCATGATACCGGACAACATATCTAAATGACAGGTGAGGAGCGAGCGGGGAGCAGCGGCACAACCGTGGATGGTTAGGCGGAGGGATGAACCTCTCCCAGTATGCAGTTGCTCATGTAAGAACACCAAGTTTTCTTAATTTGTCAGTTTTAATTACTAAACTTGATATAAATTAAATTCATTGATCTAAATGGCAGGCCAGGCAGACGGGAGAAATGCCCATTCGCATTGAGTATTTTCATATAGGGTTTGCACGTGACTCCAGTTGTCCCAGCTCACATGAGGCGACTGAGCATTATGTAAGTATGTTCCTACACGATTTTGTTATACAACTTTAACTGTAATTGTGTTCAATTTAACCTTTCGTTGTTAGAAAACCGCAAATTCAAGAGACTGAAACTGAAACGAATATAGAACTATAAATTTAACTCATTAATATATAAGAGACCGAAACCGAAACGAATTCTTGAACTTTGGTTCATATTATAATTTTAAGCAGCAATGGATGAGTGGCGAGATTGAGCAGCAGAGAGTTGCATTTGTTGTGGCGCACCATCGACAGCTTACAGACGTGGAGTTTCATATGATCAATGAGGATATCTTTCAGCTGCACAACCCGGACCAATACGGGAGAGTTCATATGGGTGTCCAAGGCATCACGCCTACAGTATATCACGCCCATCCCGGCCTCAGTTTGCATCCTCCTCGTGTGTGTCCGGGGATATTCATTCAGGAGCCCACGGCACCCGCGCCCGCTGCAGCCCATCTCCCTCTCTGTCTATCCTGATACATCACCCGGACGGTTCTCCACATATCCCGCCGGTGATCGAGCACCCGTCTTCTCGACTCCTACATCTGGATCCGCGTAGGTTTCAGGTTCATCCAGGCGTATGAGCCGAGTAGAAGCCCTAACCGATATGCAAGCAAGGAGAATGATGATGCAGAGGTTAGTACAATTAGGCAAGGAGATATTGGATGTAAGTTTAATTGATAATCTTTATTTTCAATGTAGCTTTCATACAGTTATCGTGTATATCCGTTTCTAATACTTATATATTTATAATACCGTAGGAATTGCTCGATTTCAGCGACTATCCTGATGCCCTCCCCCCTTCTCGACGGCGGCAATGCCTCACCGTGACCTCATGAAGACACGGGATCGAGGAAGGTATGAGTCTTGTCGAGAGAAAAAAAGAATCAATACATTTATTGAAGATAGAGATGTCTTTAATCTCCATATTCATTAAACTTATTTATTGCTTTCTCTCTCAGCAAAACTCGTACTTTTCTGATCCCGCGTCTTCTCGTTATTTTTTGTAGGCTCAGAATTGATTTTCTGTTGTTTGGTAGTTGTAATTGAACTAACAGTTTGTAAAAATTTGAATTGTAATTGAATGAATAATAGTGTTTCGTATATTTGATTATATATTTTGTTGTGGATTGAAATGAAATTGATGAAATGGATTTGGAAATTGAATTAGATTTGGAACTGCTTTGTATGGAATATATTTTTTGTATCGAATGTTTTCGATGAAGCAATTGCAGGCCATATCTTATTTTTTTCTCTGTTATCACTTTATTCCGTTGGGCCATACCAGACGGAATAAATAATGAGCAGACGGAATAAGATGTTGAACCTGGGGAAAAATGAGTTAACTTCTCAGATTTTTTTAACTTGTTCTGTCGGCATCAAGCCGACGAAAAAACACGGCCAACGAAATAAGTTAAATACCCGACGTAATAAACCTTATTACATCGTAATTTTATACGTCGGGTATTGTCCGACGGAATAAATTTATTCCGTCGGATATCTATGTGATCCGTCGGGCTTATACCGATGGAATAAATGCAATTTTCTTGTAGTGGGAGACTTGAAGCCTTCTGAAGTTTGATACTGGAGTCCGGCAAAAAACAATCTCATTGCTCAGCATGTTCCAACGATGATGTGCGTGTACCTTCAAATTGGAAAAGTGTAGGATCCTTTGGGTGATGTATTCGTCTCGTCAACAATTATCAGCTTCTATTTGTTTCAGGATACCACTACGCATTCCTTTGCAAGAGTCGCATATTGGGCGATGACTCAAACTGCTTGTGAACTTCAAGGATTACATTATTTGCTTCATAATTTTGAAGTCCCGCAACTGGCTCAAAGTTTGAAGCTAAGAGCACGAGTTAAGACATTATTTTTATGTTCTAACATGGTCATCGGACTTTATCAAACATTAGATAGGGGTTGTTTCCATGGTGGACCGCATTAGATAGGGAATGATGTGAAAAACAACACGGCTACAAGAAAGTACACAACTTTGGATTATGTAAAGCCTATCTTTGTCTATAATTTACTTTTGCAAGGAATTCAACATTGTTGGAGAAGATTGGCTTAAAATCAAGGGTAAATTGTCGGCCGCTTCAAACTTGTGTAAAAACCCCTGGGCTTTTTGCTCTTGTTAAAAAAACCCACGGGCCCAATCAAAACCCTCTTGTATACCAGTTACTTATAATATCTAAGCGGTGACTGTAATATCTAAGCAGTTGAGGGAATACAAGGCCTAAATGAAATACAGAGTAGGGGTTTTGTCACAAAGATTTTGAATAGTAGACTCTTCCCAACAATTTCGAAAATTACAGGGTTTTTAGATAACTCCCGAGTGGGCCAGAGGCTTTTTGACAATTTGCCCTAAAGTCAATAACCGGCTATCTTCCTCAAATACCAAAGCAACCTCATTTTATCGAGAAAAACACTACTGTAATTGCAATAGGATACACACAAATGCAGACTAGACACATAATGTAATTGCCCGAAATTATAAGATATATATTGTAGGGCTTGAAGTCAGCTTTACACAAAAATATTCAAAAAGTCGAAGATGAGTTCCAAATACAAGTTTTAAGTTTACGGTTATGGCTGAATTAAGATACAAGGTTCCAACAAAGTGGAATCGGTAGCTATGAATATTGGGATGATGTTGTGCTTTTTGTTGTGAATATTTGAAGGATATTTGGATCAGGCTGTGGTTGTTGCTGTGAATGTTTGAGTGAGGTCCTTTTTTGGTTGGAAAGTGTTGAACATAAGATAAAAGTGTACATGCATTTTAAAGTTATAACTAGTACAAATTTGTCAATTTAGCCCTTAGTTGGGTACTTCCGAAACATCACAGGAAGTATATTTCACGCAGCAATGCCACAATTTCCAGACATGGAGCACAAATACATACAGGCTAAATTAACATTAACCTACCTTCTGCTATCGTTGGTTTTACTAAACTACCATAGGGTAGGGAGCTATCTTATTCCAGTAAACTCCCTTGAAATGTTACAGTTTAGGGTATGTTAGTGAAATAACACTGTAATAAAAATATATTCGAGGAAAAACAACAATAGTTTAGCATAATTTAACCAACATATAATACAGTAGCACACAGAAATATCAGATACTAGATTTCCATTCTGCATATCAAAATTAAGCTTGGGTTACATCTCTAAAGCCAAAGATTTCAGAAACAAAAAAAGTTCAAGCTACCAAAATAAAAAAAAGT
Source organism: Agapanthus africanus (assembly GCA_030015575.1). Classification (NCBI taxonomy): domain Eukaryota; kingdom Viridiplantae; phylum Streptophyta; class Magnoliopsida; order Asparagales; family Amaryllidaceae; genus Agapanthus; species Agapanthus africanus. The sequence goes on along the minus strand of JASDDO010000031.1, from coordinate 602,023,791 downwards.
TCAGCGCCCTCCTCTTGCAGCATAAGCAAAGGAAATGGCAGCAAGAAGAGTAGTGGTTGCAGGATACAACCAAATCAACAACCCAGGCTTCTTCTTATTCTTCTTCAAAATCTCGATCTCCTGATTCATCTCTTCAATCTTTGATGCTCGGCTCTTAAAAGCAACTTTAATGCTCTCCAACTCCTCAACATAAGGACAGATCTCTTCGTCGTCGATGATAAAACCGTTCTCCTGGGCTTTTACGGACTCATGAATAACTTCTTTAGTGTTCTTGAGCAATGAGAGGGCCTTTTCTGATTTAGCATTTGAAGCCAATAGACTCTTCTGTAATGATTCGATGTGTCGCTTCCCTTCTTCTTTCTCTGAAACATGTGAAATAAGGGATGCTTTCAGGTTTTCAAGCTCTTTAAAAATCTCGTCTTTGCTCTTCTTCAACTGCTCAAATTGCAGTTGGAACCTATTTGTTTCCTCTCTTTGAACACCCAGCTCTCTGTTCATTGCATCTTTCTCGTTTTGCAACTGATTGTTTTTCTCGCTGAAATCTATGTGACTCTCCTTGAGCTTCTCAATCTCTTTCTTCAGTTCAACAATCTCCGCATCTTGTTTCCCCTTAACATTCTCAACCTCATTCTTATCCATTGAAATTTTCTTCATCTTCACATTAAATTCGTCTAACTTCCTCGTAAGCTCGCAAACCTTTGCCTCAAAGTCTTTTTCCTTCTGCGCCATTTCCTTCTCCAATGCAACACACTCAACATTTGCATCATCTCTTTCATCAATCAACTGGGCATTCATCTCATCGCTGTCTTTGCACATCCCTTTAAGCTCAGAGACATTCAAGCACAACTTCTCCACCTCTTTCTTCAATTCAGCGATCTCCACATCCTGCTTTGCTTTCACATTCTCAACATCATCCTTCTCCTTCACAGTTTCCACAATTTTCACATTCAAATCATCAAAATTAATCACAAGCTCACCAATCTTTGCCTCAAACCCCTTTTCCTTCTGTAAACTCTCCTCCTCAAACACAAGAAACTCTCTCTTAACACCATCTCTCTCCTCGATCAACCGAGCATTCTTCACATCAAATTCTCTACACATCTCTTCAAACTTCAGTACATTCATTTTTAACTTCTCTACCTCCTCCTTCAAGATTAGAATCTCAGCCTCCTTTAAATCCCTCACCTTCTCAATCTCATCCTTCTCTCTCAAAATCTCTTCCTTCATTTTGCTCAATTCACCAAACTTCAATTCAAGCTCTCTAATATTGGATTCAAACTTCATCTCCTCTTCCTTCTTCTCCTTCTCCAAGACAGTAACATTCAACTTCAACCTATCAATCTCCTCTCGAGCTTCTCCATTATTCATCTCCAACTCAATCGCCTTCAACCTCAACCCCTCATCTTCCCTCTTCAACAAACCAACCTCCTCACTCAAAACCCTAATATCACCTTCCAACTTACCCCTAACCTTCTCGATCCTCCGACCCTCCTCCTCTAAGGATCTAATCTTTGCAACATTGGCTTCGATTTCGACCCTCAACGACTCGACCTCCTCCTCATGCTTCCTCCCAATCTCATCCCTTTCGCTCTCCAAATCCTCCATCAACTCCTTCAACGACTCAAACGCCTCATCTTTCTTCCTCTTCAATCTATCAATCTCATCCCTCTCAACCTCGACAAGCCTTAACCTTTCCCTAACCTCTCCATTCTCACTCTCCAGATCCCTGACCCTCGCCTCCAAATCCTTCTCCTTTCCCACAAGATCCAACCTTTCACCAATCGCAGAAGAGATCGCGATGCCGCTCACCTCTCGCTCGAGATTCGAAGCAAAGGGGATCATTTCGTTGCTCTCTTCGATCTGGGACTTGAGCTCGTCGATCTGGGACCTTTTCTCCATGGTTTCTTTGAGAAGGAGCTGGTTTAAGGTTTTGAGGTTGTCGAGCTTGTGGTCAGGGAATGGGTCTCTAGGGTTTTGATTGGGCTTGTGATCTTGGGGTGATGCATCAGGGGTGGCTGAGGATCGCTTCGATTTCGCCATTGGAGATTAGATTTTTAGAGGATAAGGGGCTAGGGTTTTTTGTGAGGACGGGAAAATTTAGGGCTTTTGTGAGGGGATTGTTTTGGCTTGGGATTTTGAAGGGGGATTTTAAAGCGAGCTGGAGAGGCGTTTGAAATTTGAATGAATTCGGTTTTTGGGTTGTTTTCTCAGATGAACCCTCGTTGTTTACTTATTTTCGGTATTGGGACTTTTTGGGAAAATATTGTAACTATTGGAGAAAGTTTGGGGCTGTGTGATGTTTCTCTTTTTTGGAACGGTTACTCTATATTGGAGAATAAATGTGAATGTAATTTGACCATTTTTTGGTTTCATGGTGACTCTTGGATTTAGATGGTGACATCATGCAAAACGAAGAGAATGCCAAGGGGCAGTTTTTAGTGGCGGTGGCGAGGAGGGTGGTGAGGGAGCTCTCTGGTCTGTCTAATCTGGTTGAAAAAATCTTGAACATATCTGTCTAATCAGGTTGAAAATATCTTGAACGTATCTGTCTAATCAGAACCCAACGAACAACTTGATATTTGCTCGAAAAGCAACAACCCATCAAACAACTTGACATTTACCAGAAAAGCAACAGGGCATTCTCTTTTTTTTGAAGTACGTGAGAAGGTCAAAACATAATGAAGTGGTTATTTTAAGTATTATTTTTGCTAGATGGAAGAGATATCCAATAGATCTTTTAAATAATAAATAAAAAAATTAGGGTGGGTAAGATCAGAGGAAAACGGCTGTGAAAACGAGCTACAAGCACTCTTTTCTTTGGCTCGTATTGCAATTCATATTGCAATTCATGCATGTCTCGTCTCAGCAAAGCACGAAAAAATAGAATGATATTATTTTTCTTGAACTTACATCACAACTGTCTCTATGAAACGATGCATAATGTCATGGGAATACTTGCATGATTACCCGATCAACATCTTGTAATTTTTTATCCATTTAAAAATATTTGCGGCCATTGCATTTGAAAGTTTCTAAAAGTAAAATACTTAATCTACCTGACCACTAGTTTCCACCATCAGGTTTTTCATTAGCTAGAGAGCCAAGTTAAGAGTTGAAGTTCCCAACCTTATATATCCAATCATTAATCCGGTTGGGCTATCTGGAACCTAATGCGTTGGTGGTGGCAAATGGGCTTCGTTGACTGTCCCGGCTGCCATGTAGTGGGCTGGGGCCGGACCGGGCACGGCTAAGGCAACCTGCCGGCCCCGTCCGGCCATGAACCCGAATTCGGTCAACATAATTCAAAAAAATTTGGATTGGGAGAAGGGGATTTTTTGAACTTTGGATTCTTGCCCAGCCCGAAGCCGGTCAACCGGGCTTGGCCCAGCCTGTTTGCCACCCTTGATCTTCGAAACTTTGAGGATGATCAACTCTTTTTATTGTATGCACATCGTAGTGAACCAAGCACTCGCAATCAAAATAAATTATCTTCCATAAGAAAATGACAAATATGATGGGTATCTAATTTCAAAATCTATCTTAATTTCTCGGAGATAAAACAATGGAATTATCATATTAAAATGCAAAATTCTATTATATTTTGCAGATAAACTAGATGTATAAACCCAAATCAAACTATTTTAAAAACCTTTTTCCCTTTTTCTTTTGAATCAATCAAAACCGATGCAAGCTGATGCAAGCTGGATTCGAACCACAAACACTTACCCGACTGTAATAGATTTTACCATTAAGCTAATTATCACTCTATATTAAAGTGCTGCTTCTTTGAAGGGCTCTATTTTTCTCCCTCTCTCTTTGAATTCAGTGATGAATGCACTTAACACATGCATTGGGAATATTTATCATTTGTTTAGTGGTGGGCATTGATTTAAAGGGTATAAGACGACTTCAAATGGGTCGGATCAGATGTTCGAGACCTGGACCCATTTACAAATTGTGGACTTTACCGGATGGGGTCACTGGGCCTGGTGTCTAACAATTCGAAATCCTTGTAACAGAGATAGCCCAATCCACAACTATTTTTGGATTATTTTTATAAGGGTAAATTGTTGAAACACCCCCGGCCCGGCCCAGAAAAGATTTAAGGTCCTCCGTATTTTCGAAATAGGAAGAGAGGGCCTTGTTTTTAAAATTTTTGTCAAAACCCCCCTTGGCCCATTACTTTGAAGGCCTTGTGTGATATATTTTATGGAGTGACCAAAATACCCTCTTCAAATTTCCCCCTTTCAAAACCCATCTCTGAAATCGCTATCGTCGTCGTCGCCGCCGCCGTCATTGCTACCTTCACCATTCTTATCGACTTTCATAACCTTCTCAGCAGCGCAACCTCGTCTCCCCAAAAAAATTTTCCCTATTCAAGATAAAAATGATGTTTTTGGCTCTGCATCAAACTCCATGACCTGGCCCCGATCGAAGACGGCCGCCGCCGTCATCACCGCCATGGCTTCTATGGGCCCCGCCGCCGTCTCCATCACCATCGCGCAGAAGGAGAGGGAGAAGCCGAGGGAGATGTTCAAGGAGGTCTACGACTGCTGCAGGACAGTGCCGCTGGAGGGCATCTCCTTCACCGTTGTCACACCCCGCTTCCCAATATACGTAAATACAAAACATGACAAAATCAGCCATGCTACTTACGGTAAAGAAATATCCTTCTCTAGTCACATTAAGGCTGTCAATCAATAATTAAGAACAATAATAAAAAAAATCCAATTCTAAACATGTCTAATAGCCACAAGAACGATAACAGGAAACAGTAGCGGAAGCAATAAAGATCCAAGGAACATGAATACCGAAACCATCAATCAGAGCTATATTAGTAAAATGGTCCTCACTAATCAGCAAACCTGTCGAAGTACTCACGATTCTCATATGTTAAAGTCGAGTATCCGGGCCATGCAAAACCCAGAAGTCAGTGCGTCATAAATATCATAATAGTAAATATAAACTGAACAGTGTATTATGCAGTATGTCACGTGAAAGAGCGAGGCATGAATATAAATAAAATCAATCACGAGTGTTATAATAGCAGGCTATAGGTAGTCACGCGTATCCTAAAATTTGTGTTTCTAGGTTAACTATTTTACAGGTCTTTGAAGCCAATGAATGTACTCCTCCATGTAACTCAAAAATATATATCCTGTTACTCCCCGGGACCACGGACTAAGATATATCCCGTTACCCCCCGGGACCATGGATCAAGATGTATGAATCAAGAATGATTATGTTCCGTTATCCTCCAGAACCACGGATCAAATAATAACCTTTTAAGTTACACTTCTGTTACACTTTTGATTTCCCCATTTCCCAGGTTTCGTTTTCCAAGTCAGGTATGAAATAATATCTATCTAGTACCAACACAGGAACATGCAGATACATGTTATGTCTTATTTAGACAACATTTCACGTCCATCAGGACAAAAAATCAAGATTGTTGGCATCGGTAACCGTTTCAAGCAAGTGTGTACTGGTAAGATAACAGTAACAAGATAATAGAATGTCGTGAATCAGTGTACAAGCATATCAGGGATGATATAATCAATCAGGTGATGTGTATGTATCATGGTCACATATCATAGACACATTATGATGGAAAGCAAGCAATATAGTTGTCACGCCCCGGTTCCCAAGATACGTAAACTACAGTACGTGACAGAGCCATCCATGCTACCTGTGGTTTGGAATCACCCCTCCACGGTCACATTACGACTGTCTATAGGATATCAAGAATAGTAAAATATATAATGTAGCCAACACATATCCATCTACCACAGTAATTAAAATCAAGAAAATGCATAAAGCAGAAACGAATCAAGATCCAATAAACAATATCTGAATCATGTCCCAATATGGGCTCACATCAATAAACAAAACTACGGAAATAAATAAACTAAACATCTCTAATAATACACATTCAATTCTCATTGCTCGGCTTGATTGCTAAAGTACTCTTGATCTCCCTGCGATAAAGGTAAAGAAACCGGGCTATGCAAAACCTAGACGTCGGTGAGTCATAATATCGAAATAACAGTAATGACCAGGATATAATGATATGATTAAGCATGAATATAAATAATAAACATGGGTATAAATAGTGAGCTATGTGTATGTATGGGTGTGTGGCGTGTATCCTGAATCTGTGTTTCTAGGTTATCTATTCTAAAAGTCTTTGAAATCAATTAATATAATTCTCATCGTAACTCAACAATATATATCACGTTCATTCCCCATGGGACCACAATAACAATGATTTATTCTGTAACGCCCGGAAACAAGGCAAACAATGATTTATTCCGTAACGCCCGGAACCACGGAAAATAATAATAATATACTCTTGAGTTGCATTTCGGTTACATTCTTGATTTTCCCTTTTCCCCAGGTTTGTCTTCAAGTTAGGTATTGCCAATATAATCTAATGCCAACATAGGATCAAGCAAGTACCGGTCTTGTCTATGCAGACAACAAGTCACGTCCATCAGGACAACAATCAGGATTGTTGGCATTAGTAATAAGATCTAAGTAACAAGTTTGGTAATGGGTAGTGAACATATCATGTACTGTATATTTGTTAGTTATATGTATGCCCTAGAGGCCATTACTATACATGGGATGTATATTGTAGTGGATGCTGGGACGTATATAGGGAGGACTTTCTTGCTCGACATGATAGTATGCTATCTGGTTGAACTTTACCTTAACGTGTATACTGATTGTCTCTCTGTTACATGTTGGTAAAGCCCTTAGGATCTGTACTTGACTACCTGGACTATGATGCGGATCATACTAGTGGGGACATGGTAGTCCATAAGTACATCCTTCAAAGTCCCTAGTCGTGGGTGTATCGAGACGGGGCATCGATATACCAGAGTAGACTAGCGTATACCTTCTCGACCCATACAGATGGGCGATGGATGATCCCATATCCATTGGTGTTTGACATCGGAGATGATATACGGGTGCTCAGTAGAGACTGGGTACACTGGACGGACTCGCCGAGAACTCCCAGATGGTATTATACCTCACGTCAGATGGCAGTTCTCTGGTGACACTGGTACAGAGTAGTCTGTTGACCCGAGATCGTCATAGAGTCTTGTGTGGTTCCCACTGTGCTTTGATTTCCATCTTACCACGTCCAAGAGGGCGTGCAAAACGGTGGTTTTTGAGTACAGTCTCGAGTCACATGGAGGCAATGAGCGATAGGAGGGGATTCGTCTCTCCCGGTATATGGGAGTTGATGTTGCGCTGTGTTCGATTGGCTATAACAGGAAATCCCTGGCCAGGGTTGCTGAGATTTACTGGTAAGTGTTACCAGTAGTTTCTCGAACAGTTATAGACCTCATATCGACACGACTTATTGAGCTATTGGGGTCTGACGTTTACCACCCCTAGGCGAGATATGCGACATATCAGACGATCAGACCGGACTGTACGGTAGTGTTACTGGTCGGATTCACTGGAGTGTGAGCGGGCTTGCTCGTCGATCTTCAGATCGCTCAATACCCGGGTGGCCGTTACGTTTAGCAGACCGCTTGCGGCTTGTGGGTGTTTGATATGATCATCACCTGCTGCCGGCGTATTGACGAGTCTTTAGAGTCCTACACAGAGGTTTCCTGGCTCAAGCGAAACGAAATAGGAGCGCATATGTGATATGTGCGGGACCGAGAATAATGCGTGTATGTGATACCGTATTCTATTCTCGCGATAAATGTATCGAATGGTTATATGCGATATAACCTAGTTATCGATTCAAGCGTTGATTCGATAAGCCGATATATTGTATACTAGTCGGTTGTGTGCGACATAACCGGATCGTTAAATCAAGTGTTGATTTAATGATTTAATGCATATTTATATATTTGATATATTACTTTGCATCAACTAGTACCGGTTTACTTAAGATGGATTTTCTCACTCGGTATGTGCGCATTACATATGCGATATGATTTTGTGCACCTGATTGTATCATGTTTGATGATGCATGATTACTTGGTTAAGTACAAAGAATAAACCATGGTTAAAAGAATGGTTAGGGTTTCTTTTCCTTTATTTATTCTTTTATTTATTTGTTTATTTATTTTGGAAAAGAGGAGAAAAGAATGGTGGCTTAATTTGGATTGTAGTTGAAGATTCATGAACCTTTGACTTTGTCCACCATTCTTATCTCATGCTTAACCTAACCATTTGTTTTAACCCTAGTTTAATCTCTACACCTAACCATGGTTCACTTATGATAAGAATGGATTATTCTTTTTCATTTTGGAATTAATCTTATCATATCTTATCTTCTTCTTCCTTGAACTTCAAGAAGAAAGTTGAGGTCATCAATGGTGATTGATGCAAATGAGTGAGAAATCCAATTCTAAAGTCTACCCACTTCCTATTTCTTCATCCTCTACCTCTTGCCAAGTAGTAGAGTGTGTTTCCTTCACAAGTTTTTAGGGCTAAGTGAAGGTGGAGCTTGATTCATCGATGCCTCGACGTAGATCATCTTCGGCATGGACATCGACGACCTAGCTTGCCCATTCTCCGACGAAGTCGATCCTAGAGCCCGGATTTGATTTGGACAGCGGAGAGGACCTCGTTGCGGAGCCGTGGAGGTGGAGCAACGGATCTACAAAGGTTGTAATTCCGTATTCCCTTAGTTAATTGTTAACTAGTTAGTATTTCGCCTAGACATCTAGCAAACGATCCGTACACTAGGGTTTCCCGGCACGAGAATTTTTGAAATTGGCATGATCGATGCCTTGAGAGACCTCACTAGGGTGCCTAGGAACCCTACAATATTAACCAAAATAAATACCAATGTAAAACTGTAATCAATATCGAAACACAATTAATACCAGGATACATATGTATCTATCTGTAATAACCGTTGTACGTCCATAACCATGTATATAGCAATCCAGATAGCATATTGAACGAATATAGTATTATAATAACATCGTGATGTTCCGGCATGCAACTGGATAAACTATTATCAGTACGGACAAAGATGGATGCTATAAAACTGTAAATTTGTAATATTTGCTGAATAATAAAACACATGCACTATTCTTATTCATATAGATATCGATATAATAACATAGCATATTGCAAGTTAAAACTTGCCTGATCGGATCTCACGTCGAGATGCGGATACCAAGTCCGACGTCGGAATAACGTCGCGATGCAAACTTACATACGCAGGACTGGACCTGGCTGAGCAGTGACGTGACGCGGTGACTAGGCTGGACGACGACGGTGACTAGGTTGTCCGGATCGTCGACAACGTGCGCGACTCCGGCGAGCCGATCGGAGAATCAAGAAACGATCAAGAAAAGAAGGAAATGAAGAAAAGGAGTGGGTGGCTGCTGTAGTTGGGTTCTGGGGTGGTGAGGACAGAGGGAAGATGGCGAGGTGACGGCGATGATGGCCGACGGCGACGTGCTGTGTTGTCAAGGTGGCTAGGGTTTCTTGGATTGGTGATTCGGGGGCGGGGAGTTGTGAGGTTGGTGGCGGCGGCGGTCTAGGGTGTCGGGAGAGGAGAGGGAGATGAGGAGGATGGGATGGTTGTGATGATGGGCGGCGACGGCGAGGTCTCCGACGAGGGGTTGTGTGGGTTCTCGGGTTGCTGCAGGGTTGGCGTCGGGGTGTAGGGGTGCTCGGGAAGGGAAGGAGGAGGTGGAGGTGGTGACGGAGCTGATGAGGGTAAGCACGAGGGCAAGCTTGAGGTGAGGTCGGCCACGAAGGTCTGGCGACGATGAGGGTAAGATAGGGTTTCCTCGCGGAGAAATAAAGAAGGAAAGAGAGGAAGAGAGAGAAATGTTAAGGGTATATAATATTAGGTTATTATATAATTATATATATAGTGAGAGAGAGAAAGACAAAGGGGAAAGAGAAAGAGAATGAGATGAGATTAGTTAATTATAAATTATAAATTATATGTATATTATATGAGAATAATGGAGGAAAGAGGTCATAGGAGGGAATTTCCTCTTATGGCGTCGAAAAAGTACACCCTTCCTTATTTTTTTCGACGACCGGCACCCACCATCTTTATCGTTATCATCTAAGATGTGGTTACACCAAATTGCATGTGATTCTACAACTTTTTCACCGTTGATTTAGTGGGTTTAAAATTAACGGTTTACCGACAATAGAACTTTTTACATTGCTAAATCAACGGTGAAAAGTTGTAGAATCATATGAAATTTGGTGTACCCACATCTTAGATGATAACGATGAAGATGGTGGGTGCCGATCGTTGAAAAAAATGAGGGAGGAGGTATTTTTTCGACACCACAGAAGGAAATTCCCTCATATGGCATCTTTCCTCCATTATTCTCATATTATATACTGTTAGTTTAGAATATATATATATATTGGGATTATACAGTTAATATCAAAATACTCCGAATATTATCTGGGTTTCTTCTAAAAATCTAGTTTTTAATTATGGAGAATATACGTAAAATTTAAAACTATAATGTGATGTCCGGTCAATAAAAATGCATACCATCAAGTACGGATCTATGTAAATATACGTAGCGATCCAAACGAGTCTGTTTTATCAATTAGGGCATGAACATGCTACATGGGTGCAACCATATGATATGGGGTACGGTGACATGCCATGCTAGATATCAAAATATATTATTTGATTTTCATTTGTGTTATTTAAAAGATATGCGGATACAAAAATATTATATATGTGCGTGGGATCTAGATGTGCATGGATCCTCTATACTAGCAAATATTTGACGTAATCTTGAACCATGATGGGTTTCAAACATACGGGTCGGGTCGGATACTAACCACGGTTACCAAATACACCATCCATACCCAAAATCAATAGTAATAAAGAAATCTGTAGCAAAATTTGAAATACCCTAAATAAGATATAGTATAACAGTGCTAGGGTGTTACATTATACCCAACTACAAAAGAATTTCGTCCTCGAAATTCCCGGAACGAGCAAAGACAAGAAAACACGGATCTAAGAAAAGAGGTGTGGAAACTTCTGTCAGATCTCGTCTTCACGTTCCCAAGTAGATTCTCCGTGTGAACGATTCCCCCCTGAAACAAGTACTAGAGTGATAACTTTGTTCTTGAGGACCTTGTCTCGTCGATCCACAATCACCATTAGTCTTTCTTCATATGTTAAATCCTCCTTTACGGTCAGTTCCGAGTGATCTGGGACGTGCATCTCATCTCGAACATACTTACGGAGTTGAGATACATGAAACACGTCATGAACACCCGCTAAGGATGGTGGTAAAGCCAATTGATAAGCTACCTCTCCAACACGCTCGATGATACTGAAAGACCCCACAAATCGAGGACTAAGCTTTCCTCGACTACCAAATCGAATCGCTCCTCTGGTCAGTAATATCTTGAAGAATACAAAATCACCAACTGCGAACTCCAGAGGTTTTTATCCTATATCGGCCTAACTTTTCTGTCGATCTTATACCGTCTTCATATGATTTCGGATCACGTTAATTTTCTCCACCGTTAGCACAATAAGATCCGGTCCCAATAATCTTCTTTCTCTAATATTGGCCCAACAGACGGGCGAGCGACACTTACGACCGTATAATGTTTCGAATGGAGCCATCTGTATAGTCGCCTAAAAACTGTTGTTATAATAAAACTTCACCAAGTGCAAATGATCCTCCCATGAACCCTTGAAATCTAACATGCATGCTCTCAACATATCTTCAAGAGTTTGGATTGTTCTTTCAGACTGGCCATCTGTCTGAGGATGATAGGCGGTGCTAAACTTCAAGTGAGTCCCTAAAATTTCCTGTAGACTCCTCCAAAAGTGCGATAAAAATCGGATTTCACGATCGGAAACGATGCTCATAGGTACTCCATGTAATCTCATAATCTCCTATATATACCGCTCTGCTAAAATTCGGTCGATTGACCAACTCGAAACGGTATAAAATGAGCTTCCTTTGTCAATCGATCAACAATCACCCAAACTACATTATTACCCTTTGGATTCCGTGGTAATGCTGTCACGAAATCCATAGTTATATGTTCTCACTTCCATTGAGGAATCGAAAGTGGTTGCAACAAACCTGCTACCCTTTGATATTCACCCTTGACTTGCTGACACACCAAGCACTTCGATACATAGCGAGCAATCTCTCTTTTCATACCTTCCTACCAAAAATGTTGCCGCGGATCTCTGTACATCTTTGTGGCTCCTGGATGTACTGAATATGCGGAACTGTGAGCCTCCTTCATGACTTCTTCACGAACATCTCCTTTAGGCACACATAGACGACTACCATATCGTAACAAACCGTCTTCATAGATTAACAAGTCCGTTCGAAGTCCCGCTTCTACTTGTTCTCGAAACTTCTGCAACCTTGGATCGTGCGACTGCGCTGCTTTAATGTTATCGATCAAGGACGACTGTACTTATAATTGCATCAACTGTCCCGAAGAATGCAGTAGTACGATCTCCAACTCAAACCTCTGAACATCAGCTATAATCTCCTTCTGTGCAGTTGACATCCGTATCGCTGGCAACCGATTTAGAGCATCCGGCACTACATTAACTTTCCCCGGATAGTATTTTAGATCAAGATCATAGTCAGCAACCAGCTCCAACCATCTACGCTGCCTCATGTTGAGCTCTTTCTGTGTGAACACATATTTTAGGATTTTGTGATCGGTAAATACTTCTACCATTTCGCCCAATAAGTAGTGTCTCCAAATGTTCAAAGCAAAAAGACACGTGCCACGAACGCGAGGAGGAGGTGAAGCGCCAGAGCCGTGTCGTTTCGATTTCGCATCGAGCGGCGCGATGTCTGCCGCATGGCGGCACGGTTGTGGGCGACCGTTGAACTCCGGGGGCATTGTGGGCTATAAAATGGAGAGATTGTTGATGACTCATTTCCTCACACCCAAGACGCAAGAATGGAGGACTTCCCTTTCACCATTCCCGATATCATAAGCTTTGAGGACGTGTATCTCTACGATCAGAACTGCACTGATGACACGGTGCAGTTGGTGATAGGCAGGATCGAGGATCATTTCGGTCGATTGCTCCCCCGGTGCGGCGTCGCCGGGGCTCTACAACCCCTTATATGAGCAGCCGAATGACGAGGCCATTGGCAAGCTGAGGTCTCTGAGGCGTTTCGGCCTGATATCTACGAGCCGGCTAAATCATTCGGAGGCACTCGTCCTTGAGTGCTACCACTTGAGGCTCGATGCCGACGCTAGCGGGGGTCATCGAAGGGAGAGGTTAGACGCCGCGAGGGCTCGGCTGGCGGAAATATCTTCAGAGTACCATGAACAGTGCTCTCTGTACCCCCATTCCCCCGTTGTTGTTGTAGTATATATTTTTATGTACGACTGAGAAGCCTATAGTACCTCTTGAATGAATAAGATTCTTTTTCTTTTCTGCAATACTTTCTTGGTCCCTTTATTATATAAACAAAAGATCTCAAGAAAGATGTACATTGCTCTGAAAAGAAAATACATGCCAGTAGATGTTCTTATTCGTGCAGCTTGAGCCCCTCGGATGTCTGTTGGCATCTATGCCCGGCATAGGGTACTGAGCTTCGTGGGTACCAGGCGTATCCTCTGTTGACACTACCATAATATGGCCGATAGTCAGCTCAGCGGGAGGGGGACGCTGCTCCTGCTCGCGGTCAGCTTGCCGCTTGTCCCTTAGGTATGCTGTGAGGTGTCCCGAACGGATGAGCTCTTCAATATAGTCTCGGAGTTATTTGCAGCCCTCCGTGGAGTGACCCAGCGATCTGTGAAAATCGCAGTAGGGGCCACAGGTTCGCTTTGAGTCCATTCGCGAGACCGGGGAAAGCTTGAAGAATCCCTCACCCTTGGCCTCCTCTATTAGCACCGTCTGGGAGACGTTGAGCGGGGTGTACTACTGGAATTTTAGGAGATAGGGTTTTTGCCACTCAGGTCCCCTTCTCTTTTCTCTTGCCCTCTTCTTTTAGTCAGTTTGCTCTGTCCGGGGGAGATTTGCGTTCACCTCGGTTTCGAGCTGGACCTCGTGCTCGGTCCAGGCCTTTACCTCGGCCATGGTCTTAGGTTGCGCTAATGCAAAGGAGCGTAACCACTCCTTATGCCTAAGACCAGACCTCAGATCCGTGATGACCGTCTCGTCCTGGTGCTCTGGGACCTCGAGAAGGGTGTTGTAGAAGCGGGCGACGTATGGTTTGAACGTCTCCTTGTCCCCGCTCTTGATCATGAAGAGATGGTCGACTATGCGTTTATGTCGCCTGTTCTCGACGAAGTGGCCGAGGAATTGTGTGGCCAGCTCATCGAAGGTTGAGATCGAGCGCGGTTCGAGTCCTCGGAACCAGTCTTGCCCAGAGCGGATGAGAGTGGTCGGGAAAGCTCGGCACTGGGCGGCGTCGGAGTTGTCTTGGAAGCTCATTCCCGCGGTGAATGCATCCAAGTGGTCCTTTGGGTCAGATTTGCCGTCGAAGAAGGAGACCTTTGGGGGCTTGTTGCGGGAGGAGACGAGGGCGGCGAGCAGCTTCTCGGTGAATGGTCTGGTGAGTGAGTCGGCGGCATACTTAGCCCCGTCGCTCAAACGGTGACCTTCCCGATGCATACCCTCGATCTTCTTCTCGAGGGTGTCGAGTCGGTCGTGGTACCCCGAAGACTCGGCGCATTCTGATCCCAGGCCTTTGCTGTTGGAGGCCTGCGTCTGGCCGCGGCTCCGGTTCCTCTCAATGAGGTTCCTTAGATCCCCCGGCGAGATGGCCTTCGACCCGCCGCGGCGAATCCCGTCCGCGCGCCCCCGTCGAGGGAGGGGGTGTCGGTCATGCCTGGTAACAGACGAGCTGACAGACATCTCCTCGAGAGGGACAGGTGCGCGGAGGATCTCGGGGCGAGGTGCTCTAGTGATGGACCTCGGTGTCGCACTGTGGGGTGCCCAGCGGGTCTCAGAACGTATAGGTCCGGGAGATCTGCGACCGTGGAAGGTAGCGAGGCGGTGGTGAGCGGTGCCGAGGCGGACGGAGTCTTTTCTCCCCCTGTAGGGGTCCTGGCCCCGAGACGGGGGAGCGGCGACTTGGTGATCTTGCCCCGCACTTTGGATGCGGATCAGCGCTTCCACAACAGACGTGAGTCGTTCTATCCGATCGGTGAGGGCGTTGATGGCATTCGGCGGAGGAGATTTGTCCACGCCTCCGTTGAGGGGGAGGCGGCGGCTGGTGCTTGGATCGTCGTGATGATCGCTCGCCATTAGGTTGAGATCGGAAGGCGAACTTTTGTTTTTGTGGAATCAAGAGTGTTCGTTTCTACAGACGGCGCCAGCTGATGGAGGCGTAGATCTCCTTCAGATGTTGCCTTCCGTTGATCTGCTGATGGCGGCGATGGGTGGCTGAGATTGGATCTGGAGGTTGTCGCTCCTGAAGCGTGTGGATCTCAATGGGTTTGAGGTTGTGGTCGCCGAGCTACCTGCAAGGAAGTCCGGGGTGGTTGTACCACCGAGGATTCTCCGACGGTCAAGTTAGACTAGAGATCCGAGCAGAGTAATGGCTTGGTGGAGTAAAAATGGATTACTTGAACCGTTTGAAGAAGGGGTTTATATAGCGGTGACAGCAGGCAAGGTAGGTGCGAGAATCACGCCGGCCGTTACGTTCCTGACGTCACGCCCGCGTGATAAGCGAGACCTCCCATTAATGGAGAGACATGCTCGTTGATGGGGGATCGTGGTGGCGTGGAACGTGGGATGTGGCCGGCGGAGATCTAGCGCATGGCGAGATTCAAGGGATGGCGGTTACGCCTGCAAGCGGTGCCGTTGGTCGGTCGATGAGACCGAGGAAGATGACCTCGGTGAGAGAGCTCGCAGACGAGCGGGAGAGCCGAGGTATCTTGGTTCTGCGGTAGCCCGGAGACGAGCTGTGAGGCCGAGGAGGCCGGTTATGCAGGGGGTGTTCCCCTCCGAAAGGCGGCGCACAAGACCGCGAGGTCCTGACGCTGAGATTCGGGACAGATGCTAATTGGTGCTATCAGTCCACTTCTCCGAAGATGCCAAGTTGATTTATGACACCGTGTATCGGAGGTTTAGACGGATGCGGCCGATGTAGCAGGCTTCGTCAGATTCCCCCTCGCTTGAGGGGTTTTTGATTGTGGAGAAGCTCTTCCCTGCAGGCGCAAGCCCCCGCAGTTAATTACGCTACCGCATCGCGGTAACCACTTTCTCCTTCTCCAGAATTTCACTTCGTGTCGTGTGTGTTTATTTTGTTTGTGGTTGCCCGTGGATTGTATACGGAGACTGAGTAATGCCGTCGCCCGTAGGACGTGGATTAGTCCAAATCCGTATTTACTTAGATTTGGATTTGGTGTTTTTAGTTTAAGGATACATTAGCCGTATTGAAGCTAAGATCAGAAACATTCGTTAAGGATACGTTAGTCCTGTTTGAGACTAAGATCAACTTAACGTGGTGATCCATCTAATATATGGCCGTCAGGACTCATCACCTCTCTGACGTCGTTGAAGGATTACAACGATAGGTGTCAGAGGAGTTCAGAGATGTACCCTTGAACCAAAGTCGATTTGGAGTTTTATAGTCCATTTGAATGTTTAAGGATACGTTAGCCGTATTTGGGGCTAAGATCAACTTAAACGGGACCGTTTAGATCCGGCAAAAGAGCATTTGGAGGCTCTATTGTTCCAGTTTAGGGACGTAGTGGTCCATGTTCCAGTTTAGGGATATGGTGGTCCAATATTAGTTTAAGGACGTTTCGGTCCATATTCCAGTTTATGGACGTGGTGGTCCATATTCCAGTTTACGGACGTAGTGGTCCATCGCCAATTTAAGGACGTGGTGGTCCATATTCCAGTTTATGGATATGGTGGTCCATTGTTAGTTTAAGGACGTTTCGGTCCATGTTCCAGTTTAGGGACGTGGTGGTCCATCGCCAGTTTACGGACGTAGTGGTCCATCATTAGTTTAAGGACGTTTCGGTCCAATATTAGTTTAAGGACGTTTCGGTCCAATATTAGTTTAAGGACGTTTCGGTCCCACATTAGTTTAAGGACGTTTCGGTCCAATATTAGTTTAAGGACGTTTCGGTCCACGAGTTTAAGGACCCCGTAGTCCGTACCCATGTGTGGTCGTTGGGACCCGTCACCTCTCTGACGGCGTTGAAGGATTACAACGAGAACTGTCAGAGGAGTTCGGAGATGTACCCTCGAACCGGATGTAAATTAATTTAGGGAGCAGCCGTGCTCAGTCAATTTAATTTGAGGACTTATGGCCACGACTGGGCTAAGTCCATTTTCAATATTCTTTTGTCTTTGGCCTATTGGACCTGTGCTAGGGCCTTGCCCCCTCACTGCATTATTTTTCTTTGTTTTGGTTGGGCTCTGCCCTTTTATAAATGATGCAGAGCATCTATTTTGTTTGGGCTCTGCCCTTTTTTAAATGCATAGCATTTTTTATTAGGCCTGTTGGGCCTTTTAATTGGGCTCTGTCCCTTTTCTTAATAATGCAGAGCATTAAATACTCTGACAGTGTCCCACATGGCTTGTCAGGCGCTTTGCGCAAATTAAAGAGTGCAAGTGCATGTGGAAGTGACACGTGTCATGCTCTAATGAGCGCAAGCGCAACAGCGCAGTGCGCTGCGTCAGTGCGCTGCGCTGTTGTACTGCTGACACGTGGCGCTTCCTGGCGGCTTGCGCAATGGTGCAGTTTTGGCAAGTACTGGGCACTGTTCTTATTCTTTTGGATCAATTTTAGATCAAAGAAAACAAGTTTTTTCTTGTTTTCAAAGAACCAGTGGTTCATAAAAAGTGCAAGGCACTATTATTGTTTATTTTTCTTTTTTCCTTGAAGATCATTGATCTCGTTCTTAGATCAATGATCTGTTTGTAAGAGAATTTTCTCTTTTTCTAAAAGTTTTTTTTACCTTTTTCTCTTGTTCTTGAGAAATTCTCTCTAATTCTTCAAAGTTCTCTCTGTTTGATGTTCTTGATTTCTCCCAAAATGTTGATCTCTTTGAATTGAGGTCTGGGGTCCTTTTTATAGTGCCCATAAATTAGTTAAATTTGTTAAAAAGATTTTTCTCTGAGTGATTTGGGGAATTTTCCCCACCGTTGGATATTTGATCCAAAGGCCTCTGTTTTACAGAAGAAAATCTTCTTATTTTAACAAGAACAGAAAAGATTTCTTTAAAATCTCAATTCTGTTTTGCGCAAACGCCCCAGCGCGTGACACGTGTCGCGCAGCGCAGCTGTGCTTGCGAAAATGCACAGATACGTGTCGCGCAGCGCAGCTGCGCTGCTTGCGCAGCTGTGCTTGCGCAACTGCGCGGACACGTGTCGCGCAGCGCTTGCGCAGCTGTGCTTAAGCAACTGCGCGGACACGTGTCGCGCAGCGCAGCGCTTGCGCAGCTGTGCTTGCGCAACTGCGCTTGCGCAACTGCGCGGACACGTGTCGCGCAGCGCAGCGCTTGCGCACCTGAAGCGTTGCTTCCTGTTGTCTTTTAATAGAGCTTTGCTCTAATTGGGCGCGCTGCTTCGGGTGCTGCGCTGACATATCTGCGCCTGACACGTGGCATCCTGCGCACATCGCAGGGGATCTGAAGCGTTGCTTCATTTATTAAAATTTAGATTTTCAAGGTAGAGCTTTGCTCTAATTGGGGGAATCGGAAGCGTTGCTTCACCTGAGATATCTTTTCATCTCCTCTTTTCAAGTCAAACTTGTATTTCCCCGAAATTTTGATTTCCCGGGTCTTGGAAATAATTCCATTGTGCACAGAATTTTCTGTGCTTGGGTCTATATATAACCCAAGGCCGAGCCTTTTCTTTTCTCATCTTCAGAGAACTTCTTCGATCATGGCTTGCAACCGCCCTCATGCCCGCCGACAACCGTGGGAAGTGTCGATCCAGGACATCGTTCCCCATTTTGCTGCGCGCTTGGTGGA
The DNA here is from genome assembly GCA_030015575.1 of Agapanthus africanus. Classification (NCBI taxonomy): domain Eukaryota; kingdom Viridiplantae; phylum Streptophyta; class Magnoliopsida; order Asparagales; family Amaryllidaceae; genus Agapanthus; species Agapanthus africanus. The sequence goes on along the minus strand of JASDDO010000031.1, from coordinate 602,004,867 downwards.
CCCTTCTTTTACGGACGAGCAGTGCGATACTGCAATGTACGAGCTTTTGACTCGTGTGGGGTCTCCTCTTCCTCCGCACTCCATTTAGCTCCGGATGATCCTTGCCTCGGTGCTCGCCGATCTTCCTCCTCCTCCAGTAGAGATGTCCTCGGCAATGCTCGACGCCGCCGAGGATAAGATCGAGTGCTTCTTTGAAGCGCACTTGATCACCAAAGCCCTGAGGGACTGTTCTTTCCACTTGCTGAGCCAGATATGGGCTCGCCGGGTTGTCATCGCCACCTTTTCTGACGAATGTGGCGATGATCGTTGGGCGTCTACTTCTCGGGAGGACCGACGCTTCAACGTGGTGGAGAAGACAGAAAGGGAACTGGCGAATCTTCTTCTTATTTTTGCGAACCCTTGTCTTTCCGATCCCATATTTGGTGATCTTTTTTAAATGTAATAATAATAATGAACAAGTATCTTTCTTTTTAATCAAGTATTTCATTATCTGTTAAGGGTTCTTTTTATTTTAGTTCTCTGTTGTGCTTGTGCATCGTATGATTTAATTTGCATGTGATTCTCGCAAGGATAAATTGCCTTTGGTGTTTAGCCTCTTTCATGAAGCGGTGCTTTACTTTTCAGTCTTAGAAATAGAGTTTCGTTCTAATTGGGGGAAACAAATGCCCCCTCACCGTTGCACTTGCATAGTTCCAAATGCGAGCGCAACGGTGGCAGAATTCCAACCGTTGTGGCAACCTTTGGAAATTGAAAGGGCACTTGATGCCTATAAATAGGACCTTTGGTCCTGCACAGATGATTATCATCTTTAAGATTTTTACTTTCAAAACTCCAGAGCTCTGCTTTTGCCTTTAGGAACTCTCAGAGTTAAATTTTCCTCAAAAGAGACTTTTTAGGTAAAAATTAACCTTGAATTAAATTAATTTCAATTAATAGAGCTTTGCTCTCATAGATCTTTGATCTAAAGAAAATCCTTTTGGGGTTTCACCAAATAGAGCCTTACTCTCAGGAATCTGTTTCAGGGTTTCTCAACCCATGAACAGAACCTTGCATCTTTGGCAAAACATAGATCCCTTTGATCTAAAAAAAGAACTCTTAAGAGTGTTTCATTGATCTTGGAGTTTAAAGATGGTATTTTATTCCTCAGTGCATTATATCGTTTTGCTTAATCAGTCTTTCTGATAATTTTGTTGATTTTCTTTCACAGAACAATGGACGCCCACATGTACAGTCTTGACGAGATCATCTCTTATGGGGACATCCGCCGACTTGGCCGCTCTCAAAATCGAGAGTTCACAAACGTGGAGTGTGCTGAAATCATGAGCCGCTTCGACGCATACAACGGTCCACTGCTTCCCCGACGTTCCTCCCTCCTTAAGCTTATCGTGGGAGCCATCTGGGAGGCGCTTCCCCTATTCTGTTCCGGTATGCCGCTTAGGGCGTTGGATGCCGCCGAGAATAAGGTGCACTCGGTGTACCTGATGAACTTTATCTCGAAGAGTCGGTGAGACAGTCTTATCGATCTCTTGCACGAGGTCTTTCAACAGTCTGCCATACTTGCTGCTTATCGGAGGGTGGAAGACATCAGGGGGGACCCTGACGCTTGTGCTCACGAAAGAAAACACAATAGGATGGTCCACGAGGCTTGGAAAGTCATAGATAGGGTCACTTTCGAGTTCCTCAATCCATGTCCTGGGTTCGAGGTTATTCCTTTGTAAATATTTTAATAATGTTATTATCTATTTCTCCGTGATTGTAATAACCCCTTTTTATGATATGAATAGAAAATTTCCATTTCTTCTTGTCTTATTCCCTGTTCTGAATTTTCTGCACCTGCATGAATGAGTATGTCTCGAACGCCTAATCAAATGTAAATCAGATGTTTTTCTTGTCACTTCCTTCTTTCTTTTATTGTGCGTATGCTGTCTTAATAAACAGGGTCGATAGATAATAGGGTAAGCATCTAGATTTCTCCAAGGGATAGCGATGGCTTAGGCCGCAGGTTCAGATCCGCTGCCTAAGACTTTTCAACTCTATGAGCCGTGAGGGTCTCATAGAGACTTTTCTCCCTACGGATCGAGAGGATCTCGTAGGTGGGTTTTCTCCTTAAGAATCGTGAGGATTCCTAAATGTGTTTTCTCTTGTAAGTCGTAAGGATCCTATAAGAGAATTTTTCCCTCTTACGAGTCGAGAGGACCCGTAAGCGGTTGTTTCTCTCCTTGTAGGAACTCGACTTCGGAGAGTGAGACCCGTGAATAGTATGCAAGAGACCGTTTTAGATCGACTTGCAGGGTCCCATTGTTCAGGAAGCAAGTTTTTTAGTCCCTGCTGCCTGAGGCTTCATCTTGTAAGTTGAGACGAATCGGAATTTTCCCGCGGAGACACTGGTTTCTCTGCGAGTCGATGCGAATCAGGAGGCTCTTGTCAAGGATTGTTTGTTTCTCTGAGTTGAGATATTTGCCAAGGATTATTTGTTTCCCTGGTGTTGAAACGAATCGAGAATTTCCCACAGAGGCACTGGTTGCTCTGCGAGTCGACGCGGATCAGGAGGCTCTCGTCAAGGATTGTTTGTTTCCCTGAGTTGAGGTATTTGCTAAGGATTATTTGTTTCCCTAGCGCCAAGGATTATTTGTTTCCCTGGGTTGAGGTATTTGCTAAGGATTATTTGTTTCCCTAGCGCCAAGGATTATTTGTTTCCCTGGTGTTGAAACGAGTCGAGAATTTCCCGCGGAGGCACTGGTTGCTCTGCGAGTCAACGCGGATCAGGAGGCTCTTGTCAAGGATTGTTTGTTTCCTTGAGTTGAGGTATTTGCTAAGGATTATTTGTTTCCCTAGCGCCAAGGATTATTTGTTTCCCTGGGGTTGAAACGAGTCGAGAATTTCCCACAGAGGCACTGGTTGCTCTGCGAGTCGACGCGGATCAGGAGGCTCTCGTCAAGGATTGTTTGTTTCCTTGAGTTGAGGTATTTGCTAAGGATTATTTGTTTCCCTACCGCCAAGGATTATTTGTTTCCCTGGTGTTGAAACGAGTCGAGAATTTCCCACGGAGGCACTGGTTGCTCTGTGAGTCGACGCGGATCAGGAGGCTCTCGTCAAGGATTGTTTGTTTCTTTGAGTTGAGGTATTTGCCGAAGACACTGGTTTCTTTGGAGTTGGGATGAACCGTCGAGATTTGGCTTCGTTTTCTGGCGGAGCCTGTTGGGAAAGTATGGCTCCCTTTTTGTTTGTGCCCTTGGATTGTATACAATGATCGATGTGATCTCAGCTGTAGGGCGAAAGTTTTATCATCATTTTTTTTATTTCCGCGATGCTCTATCATTTCAGCTTTTATATCACGAAGGTCGCGATTGCCCAATCATTTCGGCTATTTCTCACGGTGCCCAATCATTTCGGCTATTTATTTTGTTTTCACTCGCTGCTTTTTATTGCGAGTTGCCCAATCATTTCGGCTATTTTGCATGCATACATTTTACTTGCTGTTTTTTTATTGCAAGTTGCTCCGTCATTTCGGCTATTTCGTATGCATGTGCGACCTACTGGCTTTTCGCCGTAAACCTGGAATTAGACACCGGTTTCGACATCAGCACCGCTACAACTGGGATATTGCCAGGAACGAATCATCATTTGCCTCCGTCGATGTCGAACAAAGGTGGCTTAGCGAACAGGGTTAAGGCGCCGTTGACTAAGGCTTTTAACTTCATGAGCCGTAAGGGTCTCACAAAGGTATTTCTCCCTACAAGTCGTGAGGATCTTGTATGTGTATTTTCTTCTTAGGAATCATGAGGATTCCTAAGTGCATGTTCGTCTGTAAGTCGTTGTTCACACCATAATTTTGTATTATTATATTCCCTATTCTTATTCTTTTTATAAATAAACAGGTGCTTTTGACGCATGTCTGCTACATATTACAGGTTAGAGGTTCTTGGAGCGAAAACAGTGAAAAAGACAAAAGACGACACAAAAAGGGGACTTTGACCAACAAACAGAAGGATCTTAATCAAGCCTACATCAAAGATAAAATTCACAAAGTACAACGCAATGCAAGGTCCAAGATTACAAAGCGAATGATTAAAAGTCCACCGCAATTATTCACTGGAGATCTGGAAGAAACATAGAAGCTATTTTAATAAAAGAACCAAATAATAAGGAAGCCCAAAGACAGAAGAGCCCACAAAGGAAATTTCAAGGCCCAATACTTTCCTTTAATAAAAGACAGAGACATAAAATTTTACCAAAACTTGAAGTCTACTTTGACTAGGTCTTCCTAAGGATATTTTGGTAAATGTAGACATGCGAATCAATTGTAACCTAGGGTTTCCTATTCTCTATAAATAGGAACTCTAAATCATTGTAAAGGCTATGCCTCCCTTCATTAATAAATTTCAGAATTCTTTTGGAGAGTATCAAGTTGTAAGTTCTTTATTTTCTGCCCTAAGTTAATTTTCTTTTCTTGCCCTAGTTAATCTTTTATTCTCTGCCCTAGATAAATGTATTTCAATTCCCTAATGAGTGAGTAGTCTCCTCGCTTGTTAGGGTTAGATCTGGAGAAGGTTTGAGAGACGAAGATCTGTCATCCCCTTTCTTGCCCGTCATATATTTTCATAGAACTCCATGCATACCTTCTTATTCCGCTCCCTACGGCACCCTATCCATCGAAGTAGCGGTGATACCGTAGTCTAAAGGCCCGGATTTTAAGGTTTTCCATGGAGGTTAGGGTAAAGATTAAGAAAGGAAGGACAAGGATCTAGAGGAAGAACAATCTTCCCAATCATCCTAATCCCTTTTATTAATATTTACCATAACACCTAATTAGATCTTCATATGGGTATAGAAAGCGGTGAGATTTATAAACTTTCCAAACTTAATCTAGACCTAACCCTAGCAAGACTTAGATATAGATTAATTAGGTTTTTAGATTTAATAATCAATCCGACCACAATTGGAATTAACTCGTTTGAGCGATTAGGAAATTCACAACATCCCTGTGGACCGACCCGTACTCACCGGCTAGCTGCAAAGCGACGCCGTTCTTGATTGCGGTTACAAATATTTTTGATCTATCTTTTAGAAAGCGCAAGCACGCTAAATCACACAAATCAGTCGTAAGGATCCTACATGAGGGTTTTCTCTTTGTAAATCGAGAGGATTTATAAGGGTTGTTCATCATGTGCATATATCCCCAGTCACGGATGGGACTTGGTTAGGGAAATGTTTATTCGCGCCCGTGGATTGTATACAAGGGTCAGAATTGAGCCACTTGTAGGGCAATATCGAAGCTTGTGGGGGTTGTTTAAGCACAGGTTTAGGTTTCTGTAACTTAAGACTTTCAACTCTTATGAGCCGTGAGGGTCCCATAAGAGAGTTCTCCTTACAGGTCGTAAGGATCTCGAAGTGTATTTTTTCCTTAGGAATCGTGGGGATCCCTAAGTGTGCTGCTCCCTTATGAGTCGTAAGGATCTCACGCGGGTGGTTTCTCCTTACAAGGTCGAGAGGACCTTATAAGTGTCTTTTAACGAGGTTGCGCCCTTTCGGGTTTTCACAAACACTCGTCGGTAGTCTTGCTGTTTTTACTCATGGAGCCCTTTCGGGTTTTCATCCGTGCCCATTTTGCTTATGGACATACTGTTTACCCCAATCAGAGCAAAGCTCTGTTCAAATTCCGAGGCGGGAGATAAAGCAACGCTTCATCTTCCCCCAATCAGAGCAAAGCTCTGCTTTGAAAATTTAAAAATTTAATAAATGAAGCAACGCTTCAGATTATTTGCGCTGCGCAACACGCCACGTGTCAGGCGCAGATGCATCAGCGCAGTGCCCAAGGCAGCGCACCCAATCAGAGCAAAGCTCTATTAGAGGAAGCAACGCTTCAGTTGCGCTAGTGCTGCGCTGCGCGACACGTGTCAGCGCAGATGCGCTCACGCAGTTGCGCTGCGCTGTGCGCTGCGTGACACGTGTCACGCGCTGGGGCATCTGCGCCAAACAGAATTAAATTTCTAAGAAATCTTTTCTGTTCTTGTTAAAACAAGAAGATTTTCTTCTGCAAAGCAGAAGCCCTTGGATCAAAGATCCAACGGTGGGAAAAATTCCCCAAATCACTCAGAGAAGGATCTCTTTAACTAATTTATGGGCACTATAAAAAGGACCCTAGGCCTCAATTCAAATCATGAACATTTCTTGAAAAAAAAAAGTCAAGAGCTTCAAACAGAGAGAACTCCGAGAAAATTCCAAGAAAAAGGTAAAGAACCTTCATGAAATAGAAGAAATTTCTTCTAATGGATCATTGATCTAAAAATAAGATCAATGATCTTTACATAATAAACAGTGCTTTGCACTTCTTATGAACCTCTGGTTCTTTAAAACAAGAAAACAATAAAATAAAAAAAATAGAAAAAATAGTGCTTTGCACTTCTTTTCTTGAATCTAAAAGATTCTTAGTGCTCTGCACTTACAAACTGCGTTGTTGCGCTCACCAGAGCGCGACACGTGTCAGCCATAGAACCACTTGCGCTACGCGCTCTTGAAATAGAGCTTTGCTCTCTGGAATTGGCGCAACTCACCAGAGCACGCCACGTGTCAGTAGCGCAACGGCGCAGCGCACTAGCGCAGCGCACTGCGCTATTGCGGTTGCGCTCACCAGAGCGCGACACGTGTCAGCCATAGAACCACTTGCGCTACGCGCTCTTGAAATAGAGCTTTGCTCTCTGGAATTGGCGCAACTCACCAGAGCGCGCCACGTGTCAGCAACGCAACAGCGCAGTCCACTACGCTAGTGCGCTTGCGCTCACCAGAGCGTGACACGTGTCACCACCATACGAGTTTGCGCTCAATACTTAGCGCAAAGCGCTTGACAAGCCATGTGGGGCACTGTCAGAGTATCTAATGCTCTGCATTGTTAAAGAAAAGGGACATAGCCCAATTAAAAGGCCTAACAGGCCTAATAAAAAATGCTATGCATTTTTAAAGGGGGGCAAAGCCCAAACAAAAAAATAGATGCTCTGCATCATTTATAAAAGGGCAAAGCCCAACCAAAACAAGAATAATGCAGTGCATTACTAAAAAGGGGTGAAGCCCCAGCACAGGCCAAAGACAAAAAATGTTGAAACTGGACTTAGCCCAATTTTGGCCATAAGTCCTTAAATTAAATTGACTGAGCAAGATTGCTCTTTTAAATCAATTCACTTCGGTTCGAGGGTACATCTCCGAACTCCTCTGACATTTGTCGTTGTAATCATTCAACGTCGTCAGAGAGGTGACGAGTCCCGACGACCATACATTAATAATGGACCGAGACGTCCTTAAACTAATATCGGACCGAGACGTCCCTAAACTAATATCGGACCAAGACGTCCCTAAGCTAATATCGGACCGAGACGTCCCTAAACTAATGATGGACCACCACGTCCTTAAACTGGCGAAGGACCATCATGTCCCTAAACTGGAACTTGGACCACTACGTTCCTAAACTGGCGATGGACCGAAACGTCCTTAAACTAATATCGGACCACCACGTCCCTAAACTGGAACATGGACCACCACATCCCTAAACTGGCGATAGACCACCATGTCCCTAAACTGGAACTCGGACCACCACGTTCCTAAACTGGAATATGGACCACTACATCCCTAAACTGGAACATGGACCACCACGTCCCTAAACTGGAGCACGGACCGAAACGTCCTTAAACTAATATCGGACCGAAACGTCCTTAAACTAATATCAGACCGAGACGTCCTTAAACTAATAATGGACCGAAACGTCCTTAAACTAATGTCAGACCACCACGTCCCTAAACTGGAACATGGACCACCACGTCCCTAAAACTGGACCATGGACCGAAACGTCCTTCAACTAACGACGGACCACCACGTCTTTAAACTGGAATACGGACCACCACGTCTTTAAACTGGAAGATGGACCACCACGTCCCTAAACTGGAACACGAACCACCACGTCCTTAAACTGGAATATGGACCACCACGTCCCTAAACTGGAATATGGACCACTAAGTCCCTAAACTGGAACAATAGAGCCTCCAAATGCTCTTTTGCCGGATCTAAATGGTCCCGTTTAAGTTGATCTTAGCCCCCAAACACGGCTAACGTATCCTTAAGCATTCAAACGGACTATAAAACTCCAAATCAACCTGGGTTCTAGGGTACATCTCCGAATTCCTCTGACATCTGCCGTTGTGATCCTTCAACGACGTTAGAGAGGTGACGAGTCCCGATGGCCAGATATTAAATCGATCATCACGTCAAGTTGATCTTAGTCCAAAACAGGACTAACGTATCCTTGACGAACGTTTAAGTTGATCTTAGCCGCAACGCGACTAATGCATCCTTAAACTAAAAACACCAAACCCAAATCTAAGTAAATACGGATTTGGATTAATCCACGTCCTACGGGCGACGGCATTATTCAGTCTCTGTATACAATCCACGGGCAACCACAAATAAAACAAATACACACGACACGAAATGAAATTCTGGAGAAGGAGAAAGTTGTTACCGCGATGCGGTAGCGTAATTAACTGCAGGGGCTTGCGCCTGCAGGGAAGTGCATCCCCACAATCAAAAACCCCTCACCCTGAGGGGGAATCTGACGAAGTCTGCTACATCGGCTGCATCCGTCTAAACCTTTGATACACGGTGCCATAAATCAACTTGGCATCTTCGGAGAGGTAGACGGATAAAACCAAATAGCATCTGCCCCGAATCTCAGGCGAGACGCAAAGTCTAGGCCGCCTTTCGGAGGGGAACAGATTCTGGCACGCCCGGTGGGACCTCTTCCTCTTTCCACTCCACACTTCGTGTGTCGTATTCACGAACAAATCGCAGTTTGCTGTGATTGCCTGTGGATTCAAGATACTAAGATTTGGTGTCTTGCTCTATGCAGAAAACAGAAAATCGATGGCTTCGAACTGCACCGCCCGCAGCGATAACTCTCGCTCCGTCATTACTGGAGGAGTGACTTATGGGCCCCAAGCGGCCTCCCTTTTCAAAATGCCGGTGGAGCAGGTGGCTCAAGCCACCACTGGACTATTTTTTGGGACCATGCTCCCACCAATGAGCTTCAACGCCCCAATGACATTGCAAGAAGCTCCAAAGAAGTCGGTCTTCGATCGACTTACCACTACCGCGACCCCTCTCAACGGGTCGTCCAACTCCACTGCTTCAGTTTTTAACGGACTAGGCCAGAGCTCTAACAAGCTCATGAAGAAGCCTGCCATACCAGAAGGCGTTATCCCGAAGCGGATAGCCATTCCAACTCCCGTTCCTGGAAAAATCACCAAGGTTGCTTCCCATGTTCAGAAGTCCGCTTCTGACAAATTGGCCGTCCCCGTTCAACGGACGTCGATCTTTAAAAAGCTGGTACCAGTATATTCTGACCAACACAGGGGGCATGAGGAGGTCACCCCTATAGCTGAAACAACTCCATCAGCACGACATGCTCGACGTCGCTACTGGCGCCGAGTGAGGAAGGCTGGGGGCAACTCCCCCTCTGGACTTACTCCTCCAACTCTAATGGTGGGGATCGATACTGCTGTTCCAACCAGGAACAGCTTTGAGTTGCTGAACTCGGTGCGCAGAAACTCTCCTATTGTGGTGCTAAATCGAACTCCTTCATCTGTGAAGAATATTCCAGAGAAGAAGCTAGAGCAGCCCCCTCAACGGCCGTCCTTTAAAATTTACAAGGTCTGGCGACAGGTCCAGGAGTCAGTGATTAATGAAAACCATCTTCATCGACAGAGAAAGATGAAGGTGCGACAGGAGAAGGATTACTCTGTCAAGCCACAAAAAACAAAAGCTACTTGGATGCCCACTACAACGGCTCCCTTAACTCCAATCACTCAAAAAAGGAGGCCGCAAAAAGCCCCTGTGTCTTTGGCAAATCGCAAAGACACCGAACACAAACGCCCCAAGTCTGGGGGCATGGTGGTGCACACTGTTTATATGGCTTGCGGAAAGGAGGAAAGCCGTGCTTCGACGGGTCACCGACCGCTCACCCGATTTGTGATGAAAGCCCACGAGCAGCAACAGAAGCTTCAGGAAATGATGACTGTGATGGCTGCACTTACCGAACCGAAAGAAAGTTCGGAAGAATCATCAGAGCAGCGTCACGAACAAGAGACTGATGCTGACTTCTTACGCAGAATCTTCAAAAAGAAGGACACAGAAGCCACAGAACAAGCGGATAAGATAAAACAAATGGCACTCCTCTTCCAAGACATGGTAGGGATGATGTTACAGCCGGACCCTCCAGCTGAAGACCCTCCAGTCATTGTCGGAAATGACGGAGGGGTAATATCTGATCCTCCTCCGGCTCTTTCAACAGCCAAAGATGAAACCATTTCCAAGGCTGCGCTGGATGACTATATAGCTCATCAAATACGGGCTCATCAAGTGAATGAAGCGGCTGCGCAAATTGTTAGAACTGGACGACCCTATCCGGGCTGGTATGACCAAATCAGTTACCCGCCGGGATATACGATCCCTAAGTTCCACGTATATAAAGGGACAGGGAACCCACATCAGCATGTCGCTCAATTCAGGGCCTTATGCGGCAACACTGGAGGCGATGACAAACTGTTGTTACGTCAATTCGTCGGCAGCCTAGCAGAAACAGCCTTTGAATGGTATTCGGAGCTACCTAACGACTCTGTCAAAACATTTGCGGAGATGGAGCTACTGTTCACACAAAGATTCGCGAGTGCTAGTGAACGCACCCCGATAACAGCACTAATAAATGCCAGAATAAAGCCAGGCGAAACGTGGGTCCAATACGCAACACGATGGCGAAACCTATGGTCGAAATGCGAACAACGCATAGAAGAGGCACCTGCGGTAGGCATGTTTGTAGGCACTCTCGATCCGCAAGCGACCATCTCACAATTCATGATGTTCTTCAGGCCGACCACCTTTCAGGCCTTGATCGACAAATTAGCCCAAATGGACCAGATGGGCCATGGACCGTCTCCTCCAAAACCAGATTCCCGAAATGAGAAAGGAAAAGGGAAAGCGATCGTCGTCGCCAATGCTCAGCAACGGTCGAGCAACTCAAAGCCGGTCATTCGCCAAAAGAACGTGCGTCCACGCCCATCCCTCGAAGAGAGGCTAGGACGTCCTTACTCGTTTCCTCAGAATAAAACGAGAAGATTGTTCGAGCTGGCAGTGCGCAACAGACTCATCAATCTGCCGAGTCCAAAGCGTCTGTCGCAGCCAGGCGATCTTAATAATCCCAATTATTGCCCTTACCACCAAACGGTAAGTCGCCCGATTGAGAATTGTTTCGTCTTTAAGGGATGGATCGAGGATCAGTACCTACAAGGCAAGTTCGCGCTGTCGGAAAACTGAAAGGTAAACCCACCACAGCCACACTCTCCAAAGAAAACGGACACGCCGGGGGCAACTTGTTCTTTCGTCGAGGATGAAAACGATGGAGAAAACTTATCGGATGAATCCGAAGACTACGTAGCGACTTGTCATATGATTTCTCATTCACTTACGGATGATAAAGAGGCTCCTTGCGCTGAGAAACCAATGGCGAATCCTGAGCCGGAGATTCTACAGCCATCGGACGAGTTGATCGATGTCTTCCTAAGTGAAATTCGTCTGAAAGCAAAAGCCAATCAAGAGCGTGAAATGGCCATACTGGAAAAAGCCAAGGTATTCCCGTCAAATCAAAAGCCATACACTGCGGGTAAAAACAAATTCAAGATGAGGAAACGGTTCGCCAAAGCTCTATCAGTAGGAATGAAGATACCGCCCTCTGAAGAAAATTCTTTCTCTGAGGTAGAGATGCACCCTAACTTCTGTTTATATCATCAGAAGATCATATATCCTACCGAAGACTGCAAGTCCTTTAACTGTTGGTGGCAAGGGTATGTCGCTCAAAAGCAACACTTCGACAGGACAAAGTGTGAAGCTTGTGGACATCGGAAAAATGCGATATATGAGCGCAAAAGAGTCGCCGACGATTGCCATATAGCCGACTCTAAGGTATCGCAAATTATCACCTTTGGAAGCAACTCTGACGAAGAAGCTATCCCCAACTCTTCCCTCGGGGAATCTATTTCAAAAATAAAGGAATTGAGAAGCTGTAAGAACGTTCAGCCATGCAATCGCATGCTACTCGGAAAGAATCCCGGCCCCGCAAACAACGGAGCGAACAAAAAGGATAAAAGAAAAGGAAAAAAGGGCCTCGTCGCCAGCGCTCAACAACAATCAGGTGACCCTAGATCGGCTGCTTGCCAAAGCAACAAGCGGCAACCCCTCCAGGAAAAGTTGAAACGTCCTTACTCGTTTCCGCAAGATAAAACAAGGGGACTGTTCGAGCTGGCAATATGCGACAGACTCATCAATCTGCCGGGTCCAAAACGTCCGTTGCGGCCAGGCGATGTTAATAATCCTAATTATTGCCCTTACCACCAAACAGTAGTTCACCTGATCGAGGACTGCTACGTCTTCAAAAACTGGGTTGAAGACCAATACCAACAGGGCAAGTTTGCGCTGTCTGAGAACTGGAAGGTGAGTCCGCCACAACCGCACGCTCCGAAGAAGATGGATACGCCGAGGACATCATGTTCATTCATGGAGAAGGACTCATAGACCGAAAAGTCAATAAACCAGATATTCGCCTCAAATACGGCGACAACGGACCGAAACGTCCTTAAACTAACAACGGACCGAGATGTCCTTAAACTAATGATGGACCGCAATGTCCTAAAACTTGCAAATGACCGAAATGTCTTTAAACTAATACCGCAGCATCCTTGGGTTGACGAGATGAATAAAAAAAAATAAATAAAAAAATATAATAAATAAAAACGGTATGTCCATAAGAAAAAAGGGCACGGATGAAAACCCGAAAGGGCTCCGTGAGTAAAAACAGCAGGGCTACCGGCGAGTGTTCGTGAAAATCCGAAAGGGCGCGACCTCGTAAAAAAAAGAGAAAAAAGAAAATAAAAAGAATTAAAAAAAATGGTATGTCCATAAGCAAAATGGGCACGGATGAAAAAACCAGAAAGGGCTCCGTGAGTAAAAACAGCAGGACTACCGGCGAGTGTTTGTGAAAACCCGAAAGGGCGCAACCTCGTTAAAGGACACTTATAGGGTCCTCTCGACCTTATAAAGAGAAACCATCCACGTGAGATCCTTACGACTCACAAGGGAGCAACACACTTAGGGATCCCCACGATTCCTAAGAAGAAAATACACTTGCAAGATCCTCACGACTCGTAAGGAGAACTCTCTTATGGGACCCTCACGGCTCATAGGATTTGAAAGTCTTAAGTTACAGAGACCTAAACCTGTGCTTAAGCAATCCCCACAATTTTCGATATTGCCCTACAAGTGGCTCAATACTGACTCTTGTATACAATCCACGAGCGCTAATAAACATTTCCCTAACCAAGTCCCATCCATGACTGGGGATATGTTCGCATGGTAAACCCTTATAAATCCTCTCGATTTATGAGAAGAAAACCCTCCTGTAGGATCCTTACGACTTACAGAGGAAACAAACACTTAGGAATCCTCACGAGTCCTAAGAAGAAAATACACCTACGAGATCCTCACGACTTGTAGGGAGAAATACCTCCGTGAGACCCTTAGGCTCATGAAGTTAAAAGCCTTAGCCAATAGGACCCTAGCCCTGGTTACTAAGCCACCTTTGTTCAACATTGACAGAGGCAAATGATGATTCGTTCCTGGCAATATCCCAGTTGTAGCGGTGCTGATGCCGAAATCGACGTCTAATTTCAGGTTTACGGCGAAAAGCCAATAGGCCGCACATGCATGCAAAATAGCCGAAATGATTGGGCAACTCGTAATAAAAAGCAGCGAGTAAAAATAAAATAAATAGCCAAAATGATTAGGCAACTCGCAATAAAAAGCAGCGAGTAAAAAAGAAAAAATAGCCGAAATGATTGGGCACCACGAAAAATAGCCGAAATGATTGGGCAATCGCGATTTTCGCGATATAAAAAGCTGAAATGATAGAGCATCGCGGAAAGAATAAAAAAAATGAAAGAATGAAACTTTTTGCCCTACAGGTGAAATCACATCGATCCCTGTATACAATCCAGGGGCACAGATAAAGAGGGAACCATACCTTCCCAACAGGCTCCATCAGAAAGCGAAGCTAAATCTCGACGGTTCATAGACAACCCAGAGACAATCTCGACATTTGTCGCAATATTACAGACACAATGTCAACAAATGAAGCAAACGAAGATCCCGAGCTTCAAGGTCTCGACGTCAACATCGACAACTTAGAGATCACCAACGGCGTTTCTCCTCACTCCAACTAGATGCGGACATGACGTCAACAACCGACCTCAGAATCGCAACGAAACGGAACCATGGCAAAGTCTCTAGTTCCAAATCTCAATGGCCACATCTGCATCCTGGAGACCAACAACGGCGTGCCTCCTCATTCCAGCAGGACACAGATGTTACACCATCAAGCGGAGCGATGGAAAAATCCCAGCTTCACCTCAGCATTCGTCTCGATACAGTAGACGCAATGTCAACAACAGCGTTCCTCCGCAGTCCAGCTGGAGGCAGATGCAACGTCAACAAAAGACCTCACGGTCGAAACAAAGCAGAGTAACGGCAAAATCCCAACTCCACCTTAGCATTCGTCTCGTTACAGCAGACGCAATCTCAACAACGGCGTTCCTTCGCAGTCCAGCAGGGTGTACATGCAAAGTTAACAAAAGACCCAATGGTCGAAACAAAGCGGAGTGATGGCAAAATCCCAGCACCACCTCAGCATTCGTTTCAATACACCAGACGCAGTGTGAGCAAATGAAGAGAAGGCCAAATTCCTAGCTTCAAGGTCTTAACGGCAAGTCATATAAAGCCTGAAAGACCACCGGAGATCATCTCACATGGAGTGGTCACCTCCTCGACGTTCGTTTCGATACAGCAGACGAGTTGTCACCCCAGCATTCTTCCTCCAGCAGGGATTCGGACGTGACAAAGCAAACGAAGCGAAGGCCACATTCCTAGCTTCGACGTCTTGACAGTAACTCATATAAAACCGGAAAGACAATCGGAGATCATCTCGCACCAGTACAGAATGGTCACCACCTCGACGTCCGTCTCAATACAGCAGACGTGATGTCACCCCAATGTTCGTCTCGACACAGCATACGCAACGTCATTAAACGAAAGGAGCACGGCAAAATCCCTAGTTCCAAACCTCGACGGTTCATCAGCAACCTAGAGACAACCTCGACGTCTGTCTCGATACAGTAGACGAGATGTCACCCCAATGTTCGTCTCGACACAGTAGACGCAACGTCATTAAACGAATGGAGCCACGGCAAAATCCCTAGTTCCAAACCTCGACGGTTCACCAGCAACCTAGAGACAACCTCGACGTCCATCTCGATACAGCAGACGAGATGTCACCCCAACGTTCGTCTCGACACAGCAGACGCAACGTCATCAAACAAACGGAGCCACGGCAAAATCCCTAGTTCCCACCGCAACATTCATCTCGATACAGCAGACGCAATGCCAGCAAACGAAGTAAAGGCCAAATTCCTAGCTTCAGGGTCTTGACGGCAACTCACATAAAGCCCGAAAGACTATCGGAGATCATCCCCACACCAGCGCGGAGTGGTTATGACTCATCGGGGCTCACCAAAATAAGCCTAACCTCAAGCAAAAAGCGACATGGAAAATTCCTAACGCTTGCTCTTCCGACGGTCAAACTGCCAAGGAGGATTGCTTGAAGACGTCTTGTCCAGCCCCCGAAGGGATCAGAGACACGGCAGTCGCAGGGCTACTCGAACAGCACAATTGCCTATCGAGGACTATATCAGCTTATGCGACGGTACGATGACCAAAACCCTAAGTACCACCAACCTTAACGGGCTTCTGTCGTAAAGAGCAGAGGTTAAACGCGACGTTAAGATGTTCTTGCGAGAAACGCTTGATTCGTCTCGACTTGCGAAAAAAATTGTTGAGGCGGCTCGACTCGTGAGATAAAGGCTTAGGCAGTGGGCATAAAAGAAGCATGTTTCCTAAGCACTGGGACCCTGCAAGTTGGCCCAAAACGGTCTCTTGCATACCATCCACGGGTCTCACCCTCCAACATCGAACTTCGACAAGGAGGGAAACAACCGCTTACAAGTCCTCTCGACTCGTAAGAGGGAAAAATTCTCTTGTAGGATCCTTACGACTTACAAGAGAAAACCACACTTAGGAATCCTCACGATTCCTAAGGAGAAAAACCCACCTACGAGATCTTCTCGATCCGTAGGGAGAAAAGTCTCTATGAGACCCTCACGGCTCATAGAGTTGAAAAGTCTTAGGCAGCAGATCTGAACCTGCGGCCTAAGCCATCGCTATCCCTTGGAGAAATCTAGATGCTTACTCTGTTATCTATCGACCTTGCTTATTAACACAGCATACCGAGAATAAAAGAAGAAAGCGACGGAAAGAGCATCTGATCTACATTTGATCAAGCATTTGAGACACGTTCATTCATGCAAAAGATTCAGAACAAAAGATAAGACAGGATAAGAAAAACAAAAATTCTCATTAATATCGCCCGAAGTTCTTACAATCATAAAAGCGATAAACTAAAAATATTATTACAAGGGAATAACCTCGAACCCAGGGCATGGATTGAGGAACTCAAAAGCTACCCTATCTATGACTTTCCAGGCCTCGCAGACCATCCTAGTATGCTTTCTTTCGCGAGCACAAGCGTCAGGGTCCCCCCTGATGTCTTCCACCCTCCGATAAGCAGCGAGTATGGCGGACTGCTGAAAGACCTCGTGCAAGAGATCGATAAGACTGTCTCGCCGTCTCTTCGAGATAAAGTTCAACAGGTACACCGAGTGCACCTTGTCCTCAGCAGCATCCAACGCCCTAAGTGGCACGCCGGAACAGAAGAGGGGAAGCGCTTCCCAGATGGCTCCCACGATAAGCTTAAGGAGGGAGGAACGTCGGGGAAGCAGTGGACCATTGTACGCGTCGAAGCGACTCATTATTTCAGCACACTCCTCGTTTGTGAACTCCCGATTTTGAGAGCGGCCAAGTCGGTGGATGTCCCCATAAGAGATGATCTCGTTAAGAGCATACATGTGGGCGTTCATTGTTCCTGTGAAAGAGGATCAACGGAATTATCAGAAAGACCGATTAAGTAAAACGATATAATGCACTGAGGAATAAAATTTCATCCTCAAGCTCTAAGATCAATGAAACACTCTTAAGAGTTATTTTAGATCAAAGGGATCTATGTTTTGCCCAAAAAAAAATGCAAGTTTCTGTTCATGGGTTGAGAAACCCTGAAACAGATTTATGAGAGCAAAACTCTATTTGGTGAAACTCCAAAAGGATTTTCTTTAGATCAAAAGATCTATGAGAGCAAAGCTCTATTAATTAAACTTAACTTGATTTAATTTAAAATTTTACCTAAAAGGGGTGCTGGGTTCTGAACTTTGAAAGTTCTTAAAAAGAAACAAGAGCAGGGCTCTAAAAGTTCTTAAATAAGAGCAAAGCTCTGGAGTTCTTGAAGGCAAGAGCAGAGCTCTGAAGTTTCCGTAAGATAATAAGCATCTGTAGGGGACCGAAGGTCCTATTTATAGGCATCAAGTGCCTCTTCGACTTCCAAAAGTTGTCACGGCGGTTGGAATTCCGCCACCGTTGCGCTCACGTTTGGGGGCACGTAAGCGTAACGGTGGGGGGGCATTTGTTTACCCCAATCAGAGCAAAGCTCTGTTCAAATTCCGAGGCGGGAGATAAAGCAACGCTTCATCTTCCCCCAATCAGAGCAAAGCTCTGCTTTGAAAATTTAAAAATTTAATAAATGAAGCAATGCTTCAGATTATTTGCGCTGCGCAACACGCCACGTGTCAGGCGCAGATGCATCAACGCAGCGCCCAAGGCAGTGCATCCAATCAGAGCAAAGCTCTATTAAAGGAAGCAACGCTTCAGTTGCGCTAGTGCTGCGCTGCGCGACACGTGTCAGGGCAGATGCGCTAGCGCAGTTGCGCTGCGCTGTGCGCTGCGCGACACGTGTCAGCGCAGTTGCGCTGCGCGACACGTGTCAGCGCAGTTGCGCTCGTGCAGTTGCGCTGCGCTGTGCGCTGCGCGATACGTGTCACGCGCTGGGGCATCTGCGCCAAACAGAATTAAATTTCTAAGAAATCTTTTCTGTTCTTTTTAAAACAAGAAGATTTTCTTCTGCAAAGCAGAAGCCCTTGGATCAAAGATCCAACGGTGGGAAAAATTCCCCAAATCACTCAGAGAAGGAACTCTTTAACAAATTTAACTAATTTATGGGCACTATAAAAAGGACCCTAGGCCTCAATTCAAATCATGAACATTTCTTGAAAAAAAAAAGTCAAGAGCTTCAAACAGAGAGAACTCTGAGAAAATTCTAAGAAAAAGGTAAAGAATCTTCATGAAATAGAAGAAATTTCTTCTAATGGATCATTGATCTAAAAATAAGATCAATGATCTTTATATAATAAACAGTGCTTTGCACTTCTTATGAACCTCTGGTTCTTTAAAACAAGAAAACAATAAAATAAAAAAAATAGAAAAAATAGTGCTTTGCACTTCTTTTCTTGAATCTAAAAGATTCTTAGTGCTCTGCACTTACAAACTGCGCTGTTGCGCTCACCAGAGCGCGACACGTGTCAGCCATAGAACCACTTGCGCTACGCGCTCTTGAAATAGAGCTTTGCTCTCTGGAATTGGCGCAACTCACCAGAGCGCGCCACGTGTCAGTAGCGCAACGGCGCAGCGCACTAGCGCGGCGCACTGCGCTATTGCGCTTGCGCTCACCAAAGCGCGACACGTGTCAGCCATAGAACCACTTGCGCTACGCTCTCTTGAAATAGATCTTTGCTCTCTGGAATTGGCGTAACTCACCAGAGCGCGCCACGTGTCAGCAGCGCAACAGCGCAGCGCACTACGCTAGTGCGCTTGCGCTCACCAGAGCGTGACACGTGTCACCACCATACGAGTTTGCGCTCAATACTTAGCGCAAAGCGCCTGACAAGCCACGTGGGGCACTGTCAGAGTATCTAAAGCTCTGCATTGTTAAAGAAAAGAGACAGAGCCCAATTAAAAGGCCTAATAAAAAATGCTATGCAATTTTAAAGGGGGGCAAAGCCCAAACAAAAAAATAGATGCTCTGCATCATTTATAAAAGGGCAAAGCCCAACCAAAACAAGAATAATGCAGTGCATTACTAAAAAGGGGTGAAGCCCCAGCATAGGCCAAAGACAAAAAATGTTGAAACTGGACTTAGCCCATTTTTGGCCATAAGTCCTTAAATTAAATTGACTGAGCAAGATTGCTCTTTTAAATCAATTCACTTCGGTTCGAGGGTACATCTCCGAACTCCTCTGACATTTGTCATTGTAATCATTCAACGTCGTCAGAGAGGTGACGAGTCCCGACGACCATACATTAATAATGGACCGAGACGTCCTTAAACTAATATTGGACCGAGACGTCCTTAAACTAATGATGGACCACTACGTCCTTAAACTGGCGAAAGACCATCATGTCCCTAAACTGGAACTTGGACCACTACGTCCCTAAACTGGCGATGGACCGAAACGTCCTTAAACTATTATCGGACCACCGCGTCCCTAAACTGGAACATGGACCACCACGTCCCTAAACTGGCGATAGACCACCACGTCCCTAAACTGGAACATGGACCACCACGTCCCTAAACTGGAGCACGGACCGAAACGTCCTTAAACGAATATCGGACCGAAACGTCCATAAACTAATATCGGACCGAGACGTCCTTAAACTAATATCGGACCAGAACGTCCTTAAACTAATGTCAGACCACCACGTCCCTAAACTGGAACATGGACGACCACGTCCCTAAACTGGAGCACGGACCGAAACGTCCTTAAACTAATATCGGACCGAAACGTCCTTAAATTAATATCGGACCGAAACGTCCATAAACTAATATCGGACCGAGACGTCCTTAAACTAATATCGGACCGGAACGTCCTTAAACTAATGTCAGACCACCACGTCCCTAAACTGGAACATGGACCACCACATCCCTAAAACTGGACCATGGACCAAAACGTCCTTAAACTAACGACGGACCACCACGTCTTTAAACTGGAATTCGGACCACCACATCTTTAAACTGGAATATGGACCACCACGTCCCTAAACTGGAACATGGACCACCATGTCCCGAAACTAGAATACGAACCACCACGTCCTTAAACTGGAATATGGACCACCATGTCCCTAAACTGGAATATGGACCACTACGTCCCTAAACTGGAACAATAGAGCCTCCAAATGCTCTTTTGCCGAATCTAAACGGTCCCGTTTAAGTTGATCTTAGCCCCCAAACACGGCTAACGTATCTTTAAGCATTCAAACGGACTATAAAACTCCAAATCAACCTGGGTTTCAGGGTACATCTCCGAATTCTCTGACATCTGCCATTGTAATCCTTCAACGACGTTAGAGAGGTGACGAGTCCCGATGGCCAGATATTAAATCGATCATCACGTCAAGTTGATCTTAGTCCAAAACAGGACTAACGTATCCTTGACGAACGTTTAAGTTGATCTTAGCCGCAACGCGACTAATGCATCCTTAAACTAAAAACACCAAACCCAAATTTAAGTAAATACGGATTTGGATTAATCCACGTCCTACTGGCGACGGCATTATTCAGTCTCTGTATACAATCCACGGGCAACCACAAATAAAACAAACACACACGACACGAAGTGAAATTCTGGAGAAGGAGAAAGTTGTTACCGCGATGCGGTAGCGTAATTAACTGTAGGGGCTTGTGCCTGCAGGGAAGAGCGTCCCCACAATCAAAAACCCCTCACCCTGAGGGGGAATCTGACGAAGTCTGCTACATCGGCTGCATCCGTCTAAACCTCCGATACACGGTGCCATAAATCAACTTGGCATCTTCGGAGAGGTAGACGGATAAAACCAAATAGCATCTGTCCCGAATCTCAGGCGAGACGCAAAGTCTAGGCCGCCTTTCGGAGGGGAACACATACCTTTTTTATTTTATTTTATTTAAATTTATTTTCTTCTTCTCTTTTTTTGTTTTACGAGGTCGCGCCCTTTCGGGTTTTCACGAACACTCGCCGGTAACCCTGCTGTTTTTACTCACGGAGCCCTTTCGAGTTTTCATCCGTGCCCTTTCTTGCTTATGGACATACCGTTTTTATTTATTTTTATATATTTTTTTAATATTTTTTTTTATATTAGCCTATGGATGCTGCGGTATTAGTTTAAGGACGTTTCGGTCCGTTATTAGTTTAAGGACTTTTCGGTCCGCTATTGAGAAAATTGACCACTGCTTATAAAGCTTGAGCTGAGGAAGATAGCGAGTAGACATAGTCGTCGTCATCTATCATTGACCTAGGATGTGGCTCATTAAGTATAGTATTTCTTTAGGAAGCAACCGTTTATTGGCCTGAAAGGCCTTTCACCATGCATGTCCATGAGTAGATAGGCCCCACCCTAGTAGACCTTATCTATGATGTACGGGCCTTCATAGTTTGGCTCGAATTTTCCCCGTTTGGCGCGATTTGGAATCATAGGCCTTTTGACCACTAGCACAAGTTCGCCTTGGCGGAATGTTCTCGGTCGGGTCAATCTTTCATATGAGCACGTCTTCTTTGCTTTATAGGCCTCCAGATTTTGCTGCGCTATGAGCCGGGTCTCATCGAGTGCATCGAGCTCCTCAAGCCAAAGGTGAGCATTTTCGTCGTCCGTCAGCTCGTAGTGGACTGCCACTCGTAGAGAGGGTAACTCTATTTCGAGGGGGAGTACCGCTTCTGTACCGAATATCAACGCATATAGCGTTGTGTTTGTGGCTGTCTTGAACGTAGTTCGATACGCCCAAAGAGCTTCTTGCAGCTTCTCGTGCTAGTCCTTCTTATTTCGGGACACCGTTTTCTTCATGATCTTTGTCAAGGTTTTGTTGAAGGCTTCAGCTAGACCATTAGCTCGCGGATTATAAACTGAGGAATATCTGTAGTCTATATTGTGCTGTTGCGTGAAGCGACTGATCTTGTGACTTCTGTAAGCTGGCCCGTTATCGGAGATGATCCGGCGCGGAGTTCCAAACCGATATATGACGTGCGTCTTGAAGAAATGGAGGATATTCTCCGTCTTCACTTCTCTTAACGGTACTGCTTCTGCCCATTTGGAGAAGTAGTCAGTCGTCGCCAGGATGAAGCGATGTCCTCTAGACGATGCTGGTTCGATGGGGCCGACTATGTCAGTTCCCCACATTTCGAACGGCCAGCTAGCCACCGTCGGGTGTAGCAGATTTGGATGTTGATGGATGAAGTCTCCATGAATTTGGCATGAGTGGCATTGCTTCGCATATTCGAGGCAGTCCTGAATCATCATGGGCCAGTAGTATCCCATCCGTTTGATCTTCAACTTCATCTTTGGGCCCGCTTGATGAGAACCACAGAGTCCGTCATGAACTTCCTGAACGACTCTTTTTGCTTCTGTAGGCCCTAGGCATCTCAGCCACAGAGAATCAAATGACCTCTTGTACAGAGTATCATTGACGAAGGCGAAAGACAGCGCTCGCTTCATAAGCTGATGTCTTGAGGACGCTTCTTCAGGCATTCGGTGGGATTTAAAGTAATCTATAAAGACTTCTCTCCAATCCTCGGTATTTTCCCAATCTTTTACTTGCAGAGTCGTCTGCTCAGTCGCTCCCTTTTCTTCGGGTGATTCCGGAGATATTTCTGCTGGGGCAAGCACCCGACGGCTTCGTATCACGATTCTAACGTCATCGAGGTTCTCGTCAGCCAGTTTTTTAGCAAGTTTGGCCAACGCGTCTGCTTTGCTGTTTTCCGCGCGCGGTATATTCTCCAAAGTATAGAAGGGAATTTGGGTCAACAGTTGCTGCACCTTTTCGCCGCACTTCACCAACTCTGGTTTGCACGTTTGGTAGTCACCGTTTACTTGACTAACGGCCGGCTGAGAATCCCCGTATATGAAGAGGTCTTCAATTCCCATGTCGATGGCGATCTCGAGGCCTGCTATCAAAGCTTCATATTCGGCTTCATTGTTCGTCCTCGGCTCTCTTAAGGAGAAAGCGAAGCGCATTATCCCTCCTTGTGGAGTCACGAAGATGAGGCCTACCCCTGATTTGATTATAGGGGCGTTTTGTCTGCGCTTCTTCAAGGAAGATGCCCCGTCGAAATAAAGCTCCCATCGGGTATCACCGCCGTCGATCGCATCAAACGCATGTTCGTCTGGAAGATCGCAATTTAAAGGAGAATCGGCGGGTATCAGATGCTCAGCGAGGAAGTCGGCGATGGCCTGGCCTTTCACTGCCTTGAGAGGTTGATATGTTATCGAGAACTCCATCAAGAGCAGGGCCCATTTAGCGAGTCATCCCGTCAATATGTCCTTTGACATTAAATACTTAAGAGGGTCTACCTTTGAAATGAGACGGACCTCATGCGCCAACGCATAGTGCCTGAGCTTTGTTATCGCGAAGATCAATGCCAGGCAGTGTTTTTCAATGGGGGAGTAGTTGCTTTCTGCCCCCAGCAGAACTCGACTTAAGTAGTAGAGTGCTCTTTCTTTCTCTTGATCATTCTCTTGTGCCCACAGTGCGCCTAAGGAACCTTCGAGGGTGGTTGTATAAAGAATGAGGGGCTTTCCCTTGACCGGAGCAGCCAACACCGGCGGGTTCTGCAGGTATTGATCTCGTCTAGCGCGCTTTGGCATTTTTGGTCCCAGACGAATGGAGTTCCCTTCTTCATCAGGTGGCTGTAGGGACGGCACTTTCCTGAAAGGTTGGCTATAAATCGCCGTATATACGCGAGTTTCCCTTAGAAAGACCGCAGGTGTTTGAGAGTCTTTGGCGGAGGCATTTCCATGATCGCCTTGATCTTTGACGGATCTATCTCAATCCCCCGGTGCCGAATAATGAATCCCAGGAATTTGCCTGAGGAAACTCTGAATTCACACTTGAGAGGGTTCATCTTCAAGTTGTATTGTCGAAGGCGTTGAAATACAGTCTTCAGATACTCGAGATGTTCCTTGTACGATTTGCTTTTAACCACGAGATCGTCGATATAGCATTCGATGATTTCGTGTATGAGGTCATCGAAGATCTTCGTCATGGCCCTCTGGTAGGTGGCACCGGCGTTCTTTAAACCGAAGGGCATCACTTTATAACAGAATATACCCAACGGAGTCCTGAAGGCGGTGTGCTTCTGGTCTTCGGGATGCATCTTTATCTGGTTATACCTCGATGAGCCATCCATGAAGGAGAAAACCTCATGAGTGGACGTATTGTCTATCATCAGTTTGGTGACTGGTACTGGGAAATCGTCCTTCGGGCAGGCTTTATTGAGATCCCGGAAGTCTACGCATATGCGCACTGTCCCATTTTTCTTCATCACCGGGACGATGTTGGTGATCCATTCCGGATATTGAACTTCCTGGATGAAGCCAGAGTCGATCAGCTTCTTAACCTCAGCATTGATACTCATCTCAAGCTCGAGCCGCATTCTTCTTGGCGCCTGTTTGACCGGCTTGACGTTCGAGGATATCGCCAATTTGTGCACAGCAATTTCTGGATCTAATCCCGGCATTTCGGAATAGTTCCATGCGAAGCAGTCTTTGTGCTGCATAAGCAGGTCTTTTAATGAAGCCACCTTTTCTTCAGATAGCAGCTCACTAATGAATGTCGGTTGCGGATCATCCGCCGTCCCCAACTCAATTTTCTTAAGGTTATCTGCAGTGGTATGGATTCCATCTTCCAGCTCTTTTGGCGCTGGTAGGAATTCTGAGATTACCTCGTCGTTGCTGTTTTCGAAGCACCAGGGAAGGTCATCCATGTTCTCGGGCTCTTCTTTTGACATCGTTATCACGTGACAAGTACGAATTCGCTTCCAATCCCAATATGGAACTGGTTTTTCTTCCGTGGCCTTGGGCTCGTGCTTCTATGGCGGCGCTACCTTCTAGTTGTCGGATAGAGCGAACTTGCCAAGCTGATACTAATCTTCGACCCAATTCTTGAAGGTGAAGCATTCTTCGAGAGGATGCCCTACCACTCGGTGATAAAAGCAATAGTCCGAGTGGGAGACTTCGCCTGCTTGTTCGGGGTGTTTGGACTCCGGCAGTGTAAGCATCTGATGTTTTAAAGCGAGGTCAAGTATTTTCTTCGTCTTGTCCCGAAGAAAAGAGTACGCCCTACCCATTTTTCTTATGAGGGATAGATCGGAACCGCTCGATTTTCGCTCGCGTGGCCTCTTAGCCCCGCTTTGTTGCTTTTGAGCGCCTTTTTTGCATTTCGACTTGTTTCTGCCTCTGCGTCGAGCCTTCTTTATAACAGGTTGAAAAGGAGCAGCATTTTCATCTTTCACGGCCCGTTGGAGGAGGCGTTGCATTTTGGCTTTCTCGTAGATGACCATTTCGCGGTTATGGTCGTCTCGGACTTTTTGACCAGCTTCCCTTATAAGTTTGTCCATTTGTTCTTCGAACGATGGACTGGGCACCTTCGCATCTGGAACTTTTACTGGTTCAGGATTAGCGTCCTCCCATTGAGCATCCTCTTCTTCATCGAAGTTATATACGACGTAGCAACCGTTTGGTAGCTCTCGTTTCTTCGACCAGATGTATCCAAGCCCTTTTGTCTCCATTCTCCCATTAGGCAGTTTGCGTTGAGTCCCGGGAACGTTCCAGACTTTGTCATAGAACTTGGATTTTCGAATGGTCTGCTTGAAGGATATCCCCTGGCATTTCAGCAGCTTTTTCAAACCTTCCGTATAATATCTGGGAAGACGGATAGGCTGAAGCATGTCGAGCATAGGATCTGCGCCATGCCAGGTTTCTTTCTCCACTCTGGTTTCTTCAGAGCGGTAGAATAGAATTGCTTTTTCGCTTTCTCGCCTGGGAGGGATATAGAACATTTGTAGCTCTTCTACATTTTAAATATCAAGTGCATCCAGTTCTTTACGGTGCTTAAGCGGCACCATGGCGACTTGTAGACTTTGTTCTTCATCAGTGAACGTTCGTATTGAAGGTCGAGCAGAGAATACAGCATGGATCTCATCTTCCGAGTCGCTACCAAAGATCAACGTAGGAGCGGACGGCCCTGACTTGTTGTGTTGGGGCGGACCCGAATACACTATCTCCTCTTCTTCCTCAGTATCACTGCCGAAGACAGGGATGGTGGCGTTAGCTTTGTTCTCCGGCTTGTGACACCTTTCCGTGTCTTCGAAATCCGGTAAGAAGTATTTAGCATCTTCATATTGGCGGACTTCGTTCATGGAAAATGGATTAGTTCTCCCGCCACGGTATACTCGAGACCATCTTTAGCATACTTCATACACTAATGTTGTGTAGAAGGGATGACGTTGTACTCATGTAACCATGGTCGGCCGAGCAGAGCATTGTAGCATGTCTTAGCGTCTATGACGTGGAACTTAATGTCCGTGACGAGTAGCCCGAAGCGTAGCGTCAGTATCACAGACCCAAGAGTTCTTGATGACTGGGAGTCGAACCCGGAGATGGTGATCTTGTCACGAGCAAGGTGCTGGACGCTCATGCAGATTTCTTTTAACACCCGAACATTGAGGATGTTAACTGAGGATCCATTTTCGATCAGGATTTTGCCTATCTTTATATCGTGGCAGTATCCTGAGACATAGAGGGGGCGATTGTGTTCGCACGTCCCAAGGAGAAGGTCTTCATCACCAAAAGCGACATCGGCCGTGTGCACTTCCTCCAATTCATCCTTCATCTTTTCCTCAGCTAGGAACGCTTGGAATTGTTCCGGATCTTGTAGTGCCTTAATCAACGAATCTCTCGCCTTCTTTGATAACAAAAGGGCATCAAGAATGCTGAGCTGTGAAGGCAGCTTCCTCAGATGTGCTAAGACGTTGTAATCCACCTTATTCTTCTTCGGCAGGTCCTTGGCACTTAGTTCCTCCACCACTTGGTCATCTAAGACGATATCGTCAGAGTCCTTTTCTTTCCCTTTATCTTTTCTGTTTGAGGGTCCGAGATTCTTTTCAGCCAGCGTCCGATTCCGCAGCCGAATATTTTCGCAGACCTTCAGCTCTTCTTCTTTTCCCGAAGTGGACTCTTTAAAGAGAGGGGCAAGTTCCAGCTCCTCATCAGAATCGCTCCCGAATGTAGGCACCTGTGATCCCCTGGCGTTAACCATGCGACAATCACCGGTAGTTCTGTTAAACCCTTCGGTTATATTTTTCTGCTCCCGATGGGTTTTACGTTTCTCCCGCTTAAAGCGTTGTCGATGAGCAACGTATCCTTGCCACCATCTATCGAAAGCTTTGCACTCTTCAGTGGGGTGTGAAACTTTCTGATGATATAAGCAATAGGAGGGGTGCATTTCTATTTCACCGGTGATGCTTCCTTCAGAGGATGGTAGCTTCATGCCCATTGATATGGCCTTAGCAAACCTTTTCCTCATCTTGAATTGGCTTTTGTCGGTAGTGGAGGTATTTTGCCCCAACGGGATCATCTCAGCTCTTTCATCAAGTCGCTGGCGCTTGGCCCTTTCAAATATGGCCGTCTCGCGTTCTTGATCAGCTTTACTTTTCAACCGAGCTTCATTAAAGAATGCGTCAATTACCTCATCTGATGGTCCCAGAATTTTTGATTCAGGGTCTTCCCCCAGCTTTTCAGTGCAAGGAGTCTCCTTATCGTCCATGAACGAATGAGAAATCACATGACAGCTCGCCACGTATTCTTCAGACTCATCAGATGAACTTTCTCCCTCATCTTCCTCTTGAAAGACGTGATTGAGGAACTCTTGGAATGTAATGGGAGTCTGTGCTTTCTGGTTGTATTCCTCCAGCGCGTCAATTTGTTTTTGCAAGTCCGTGCGTTTGTCGCCAGGCTTCACAGGTTTCTTAGATTTCTTCTTCTTTTTCGAAGATTTTGACGGCTGGTTGCGAGTGCTTGAGTCACCACCATCGGTCTTTGGAGTTGGACGTGGCTTCAACATCCCTTCAATGACCTGCGGTTCCAACGGGTTCTTCCACCTAATCGCTGGACATGTCTGAAGATCGTTTAGCATTCTCTTTGTCTTGGCTGATAATACAACCTCCCAAGGAGCTTCTTCAACAACAGAGCATGTTGCCCCCGGTATATTCGTCCCCTTAGAGTTGTGGGGCTGCGGGGGATTCACCTTCCACTTGTCAGATAACGCGAATTTGCCCTGTCGGTACTGGTTTTCAAGCCAATTTTTGAAAACGGAGCAATCTTCGATCGGATGGCCCAATACTCGATGATAAGGACAGTAGTTGGGCTCATTGATATCACTTGGTTGTAACGGACGTTTTAGATCCGGCAGATTTATGAGTCGGTTGCGTAACGCCAGCTCGAATAACCTCCTCGTTTTATTGCGGGGAAAGGAGTAAGAACGTCATAACCTCTCCTCAAGGGCCATGTACGGACGCATATTATTTTGACGAGCAACCAGCTTCGAGTCGCTCGGTTGTTATTGAGCATTAGCGACAACGACCGCTTTTCCCTTCCCTTTGTCATTTCGGGAGTCCGGCTTTGGAAGAGGGGGTTTATGGCCCATCTGATCCATTTGCGCTAGCTTGTCAATCAAGATCTGGAAGGTAGTTGGCTTGAAAAACATCATAAATTGTGAGATGGTTGCTTGCGGATCAAGGATTCCCACAAACATACCCACCGCGGGAGCTTCTTCAATGCGCTGCTCGCACTTCGACCATAACTTCCTCCACCGTATAGCATATTGAACCTATGTCTCGCCTGGTTTTACCCTGGCATTAATCAGTGCCGTCATCGGGGAGCGTTTACTGGCGCTTGCAAAACGCTGAGTAAACAACAGCTCCATCTTCGCGAAAGTTTTGATAGAGTCGTTCGGGAGCTCAGAGTACCACTCGAACGCCGTATCTGATAAACTTCCAACAAACTGGCGAAGCAACAGCTTGTCATTACCGCCGGTGTTGCCGCAGAGTGCCCTGAACTGGGTGACATGCTGGTGAGGATTGCCCATCCCCTTGTAGACATGGAACTTGGGAATTGTGTAACCTGGTGGGTATTTGATTTGGTCGTACCAACTTGGATATGGCCGCCCCGTTTTTACGACCTGGCCGGCTGCTTCGGTCGCATGATGAACCCGTATTTGTTGGGCTATGTACTCGTCCAAATCAGCTTTGGAGATTGTATCCTCCTTAGCTGTTGATAGGGTTGGCGGAGGATTTGATGTCTCTCTCCTATCGTCACCAAGGACTATCGGGAGATCTTCAGCCGGAGGATCTTGTTGTATCATCATCCCTATCATGTCTTGGAAGAGGAGGCCCATACGCTGTATGTTGGTTGCTTGTTCAGCAGCCTCTTTGTCCTTCTTCTCCAATATTCGACGAAGGAATTTGGCGTCGGTTTCTTCCTCCTGACGTTCATCCGAGGACGTTTCAGGGTTTTCTTTTGGCCCTGTAAGTACGGCCATAGCGTTCATCATCTCTTGGAGCTTCTGCTGCTGCTCTTACGCTTTGGTCACTGATCGTGTAAGCGGTCGATGACCCGTAGATATGTGACTGTTATGCGACTGTCCTCTTTACCAGACGCCACATAGACGGTATGAACTACAATGCCCCCCTGACTTAGGGCGTTTGGGTTCACCACCTCTGATATTTGTCGCCGGTGCGGGAGTTTTCTCCGGCCTCTTTCTTCTGTGGGCCGTTGAAGTTGAAGGGGCCGTTGCAGTGGGCACCCTAGAGATCGTTGTCCCCTGCTGTTTAATAGGACGGTCCTTTTCTTTTTGCACCTTCGTCTTCTTTTGTTGACGAGAGTGATCTGGGTCGATCACGGAGTCTCGAACCCTTCGCCAAACCTTGTATATTTTTTAGGACAGCCGTTGAGGGGGTTGTTCTTGCTTTGTTTCTGGAACTCTCTCCGCGGACGGAGGAGATCTTTTCAGTGTAGCGGTTGGAGAATTTTTACGTACCCTCCTTAGCAGTTCAAAGCTGTTCCCAGTTGGAACAGCGGCGTTGACTTCCACCACTGGAGCCGGTGGAGTTAGCCCTGAGGGGGAGTTGACCCCTGCCTTCCTTACTCGTCGCCAATGGCGACGTCGAGCGTGACGAGCCGTTGGGACTGGCTCGGAGATTGAGGCAGCTTCTTTTTTCCCCCTGTCTGAATGAGGCGCCACTGGTGTTAACCTCTTAAAGACTGAAGTTGTCTTTTGAGGGGTGATATTCAACCCGTCGAAGACGGATCCTCGAGCAAAGGCAGGAGCAGGGATCGTCAGTCTTGAAAAGACTAACTCTTTGACAGGGGAAGCCGTCTTGACGACTTCTGGAGCAGCAATTATTGCCCTCCTTAGGACAGCCAATTTAGAGTTCTGATCCAGCCCGGCGAAAACAGAGGCTGTTAGTTT
Organism: Agapanthus africanus; assembly: GCA_030015575.1. Taxonomy (NCBI): domain Eukaryota; kingdom Viridiplantae; phylum Streptophyta; class Magnoliopsida; order Asparagales; family Amaryllidaceae; genus Agapanthus; species Agapanthus africanus. The sequence continues at coordinate 601,974,455 of JASDDO010000031.1, read as the reverse complement.
GGCAGTGGGCGACCCGTTGACAGGGGTCGTTGTAGCAGTGAGCCGGTCGAAGACCGACTTCTTGTTCACTTCCGGTGCAGGTATTAGCATAGAGAAGCTTGTAGGCGGGATCATGGTCCCGAAAAACAGGCCGGTGGTGACCTGGGTCACCTGGTCTACCGGCAGAGCGAGGAAGGAAGCTGCTTGGGGCCCATATGCTACACCTCCGAAGGAGGTGGAGCGTCCGTTGCAGTGGCACTTCGAGCAGTTGGTGCAGTTAGAGGCCATTGATACTTGAGTTCTGCGCCGGGCAAAAGACCAAATCTTAGTAACTTGAAATCCAAAGGCAACTATTAACAAACCGCGATTCGTTCGCGAAGACGACACACGAAGTGTGGAGTGGAAAGAGGAAAAGGTCCCACCGGGCGTCCCAGAATCTGTTCCCCTCCGAAAGGCAGGGCACAAGACCGCGAGGTCCTAACGCTGAGATTCGAGGCAGATACTATTTGGTGCTATCCGTCCACTTCTCCGAAAATTCTAAGTTGATTTATGGCACCGTGTATCGGAGGTTTAGACGGATGCGGCCGATGTAGCAGACTTTGTTAGATTCCCCCTCGCTTGAGGGGGTTTTGATTGTGGGGACGCTCTTCCCTGCAGGCGCAAGCCCCTGCAGTTAATTACGCTACCGCATCGCGATAACCACTTTCTCCTTCTCCAGAATTTCACTTCGTGTCGTGTGTGTTTATTTTGTTTGTGGTTGCCCGTGGATTGTATACGGAGACTGAGTAATGCCGTCGCCCGTAGGACGTGGATTAGTCCAAATCCATATTTACTTAGATTTGGGTTTGGTGTTTTTAGTTTAAGGATACATTAGCCGTATTGAAGCTAAGATCAGCTGAAACATTCGTTAAGGATACGTTAGTCCTGTTTGAGACTAAGATCAACTTAACGTGGTGATCCATCTAATATATGGCCGTCAGGACTCATCACCTCTCTGACGTCGTTGAAGAATTACAACGATAGGTGTCAGAGGAGTTCAGAGATGTACCCTTGAACCAAAGTTGATTTAGAGTTTTATAGTCCATTTGAATGTTTAAGGATACGTTAGCCGTATTTGGGGCTAAGATCAACTTAAACGGGACCGTTTAGATCCGGCAAAAGAGCATTTGGAGGCTCTATTGTTCCAGTTTAGGGACGTAGTGATCCATGTTCCAGTTTAGGGACATGGTGGTCCAATATTAGTTTAAGGACGTTTCGGTCCATATTCCAGTTTAGGGACGTGGTGGTCCATATTCCAGTTTACGGACGTAGTGGTCCATCGCCAGTTTAGGGACGTGGTGGTCCATATTCCAGTTTACGGACATGGTGGTCCATCGTTAGTTTAAGGACGTTTCGGTCCATGTTCCAGTTTAGGGACGTGGTGGTCCATCGCCAGTTTAGGGACGTAGTGGTCCATCATTAGTTTAAGCACGTTTCGGTCCCACATTAGTTTAAGGACGTTTCGGTCCAATATTAGTTTAAGGACGTTTCGGTCCAATATTAGTTTAAGGATGTTTCGGTCCACGGGTTTAAGAACCCCGCAGTCCGTACCCATGTGTGGTCGTTGGGACCCGTCACCTCTCTGACGTCGTTGAAGGATTACAACGAGAACTGTCAGAGGAGTTCGGAGATGTACCCTCGAACCGGATATAAATTGATTTAGGGAGTAGCCGTGCTCAGTCAATTTAATTTGAGGACTTATGGCCACGACTGGGCTAAGTCCAGTTTCAATATTCTTTTTTCTTTGGCCTATTGGACCTGTGCTAGGGCCTTTCCCCCTCACTGCATTATTTTTCTTTGTTTTGGTTGGGCTCTGCCCTTTTATAAATGATGCAGAGCATCTATTTTATTTGGGCTCTGCCCTTTTTAAAATGCATAGCATTTTTTATTAGGCCTGTTGGGCCTTTTAATTGGGCTCTGTCCCTTTTCTTAATAATGCAGAGCATTAAATACTCTGACAGTGTCCCACATGGCTTGTCAGGCGCTTTGCGCGAATTAAAGAGCGCAAGCGCATGTGGAAGTGACACGTGTCACGCTCTGATGAGCGCAAGCGCAACAACGCAGTGCGCTGCGCTGTTGCACTGCTGACACGTGGCGCTTCCTAGCGGCTTGCGCAATGGTGCAGTTTTGGCAAGTGCTGGGCACTGTTCTTATTCTTTTGGATCAATTTTAGATCAAAGAAAACAAGTTTTTTCTTGTTTTCAAAGAACCAGTGGTTCATAAAAAGTGCAAGGCACTGTTATTGTTTATTTTTCTTTTTCCTTGAAGATCATTGATCTCGTTCTTAGATCAATGATCTGTTTTTAAGAGAATTTTCTCTTTTTCTAAAGGTTTTTTTTACATTTTTCTCTTGTTCTTGAGAAATTCTCTCTAATTCTTCAAAGTTCTCTCTGTTTGAAGTTCTTGATTTCTCCCAAAATGTTGATCTCTTTGAATTGAGGTCTGGGGTCCTTTTTATAGTGCCCATAAATTAGTTAAATTTGTTAAAGAGATCTTTCTCCGAGTGATTTGGGGAATTTTCCCCACCGTTGGATATTTGATCCAAAGGCCTCTGTTTTACAGAAGAAAATCTTCCTGTTTTAATAAGAACAGAAAAGATTTCTTTAAAATCTCAATTCTGTTTTGCGCAAACGCCCCAGCGCGTGACACGTGTCGCGCAGCGCAGCGCTTGCACAGCCGTGCTTGCGAAAATGCGCAGACACGTGTCGCGCAGCGCAGCGTTTGCGCAACTGCGCAGAGCTTGCGCAGCTGCGCGGACACGTGTCGTGCAGCGCAGCGCTTGCACAGCTGTGCTTGCGCAACTATGCTTGCGCAACTGCGCGGACACGTGTCGCAGCGCAGCGCTTGCGTAATTGAAGCGTTGCTTCCTGTTGTCTTTTAATAGAGCTTTGCTCTAATTGGGCGCGCTGCTTCGGGTGCTGCGCTGACATATCTGCGCCTGACACGTGGCATCCTGCGCACAGCGCAAGGGATCTGAAGCGTTGCTTCATTTATTAAAATTTAGATTTTCAAGGTAGAGCTTTGCTCTGATTGGGGGAATCGGAAGCGTTGCTTCACCTGAGATATTTTTTCATCTCCTCTTTTCAAGTCAAACTTGTATTTCCCCGAAATTTTGATTTCCCGGGTCTTGGAAATAATTCCATTGTGCACAGAATTTTCTGTGCATGGGTCTATATATAACCCAAGGCCGAGCCTTTTCTTTTCTCATCTTCAGAGAACTTCTTCGATCATGGCTTGCAACCGCCCTCATGCCCGTCGAAAACCGTGGGAAGTGCCGATCCGGGACATCGTTCCCCGCTTTGCTGCGCGCTTGGTGGACCCTTCTTTTACGGACGAGCAGTGCGATGCTGCAATGTACGAGCTTTTGACTCGTGTGGGGTCTCCTCTTCCTCCGCACTCCATTTGGCTCCGGATGATCCTTGCCTCGGTGCTCGCCGATCTTCCTCCTCCTCCAGTAGAGATGTCCTCGGCAATGCTCGACGCCGCCGAGAATAAGATCGAGTGCTTCTTTGAAGCGCACTTGATCACCAAAGCCCTGAGGGACTATTCTTTCCACTTGCTGAGCCAGATACGGGCTCGCCGGGTTGTCATCGCTACCTTTTCTGACGAATGTGGCGATGATCGTTGGGCGTCTACTTCTCGGGAGGACCGACGCTTCAACGTGGTGGAGAAGACAGAAAGGGAACTGGAGAATCTTCTTCTTATTTTTGCGAACCCTTGTCTTTCCGATCCCATATTTGGTGATCTTTTTTAAATGTAATAATAATAATGAACAAGTATCTTTCTTTTTAATCAAGTATTTCATTATCTGTTAAGGGTTCTTTTTATTTTAGTTCTCTGTTGTGCTTGTGCATCGTATGATTTAATTTGCATGTGATTCTCGCAAGGATAAATTGCCTTTGGTGTTTAGCCTTTTTCATGAAGCGGTGCTTTATTTTTCAGTCTTAAAAATAGAGTTTCGTTCTAATTGGGGGAAACATGGGCTTGGAGGTGAGCCAGCGTTTTCTCGGTTGGACGAGTATATGTGTGGTCTGGTCGGCCACTGTAGGTCCTTTCTTGCATGCTCCGGGACACGCCATCTGCCACATGTCCTGATCTAGGAGATCACCGATATCGAGCATCATCACCCATCAATCAGGTAATTACTCCTTTCAATCGCTTTTTTGAATTTTTTTTTTTGTGTTCAGGCTCTATTTGCTTTTTAAAAACTGATTTGCTCAAATAGGAGTTTCTTTGTTTTCCTATATTGAAAACTGAAAACTGAAAACTATCAATCGTGCTTTATGTAATTTACTCCGATAATAAAAATCAGCATTCCTTGTCTAAACTCATTTATTTTCAGGTGATTGCACCAATATTTTCCCTCTTGGTTCCGAAATACCATTTTAACACCACACATAAGGGCCCCCGTGTCCCGTGATCCTAAAGCACTGAAAGCCAAATACTCCGATCCCTTGGTATTCACCGGTGCAATCAAAGTTAGGACCGGTTACGAAATTTTCCACATTTCCTATTATTTACAACAGAACTTTCATAGACTCACAACACCATTTATAAAATGATTTAAATTCTTTGCCAATAAAATATGTTTAGAAGTTTGAATGTGCCTATTAGAAATTAAATTTAATTGAATTTCTGTGTTTTGTATTGTCGATCCTTTGATGTCTCTTTGTCCTTCCTTCACTTGTGCTTTTTTTAATAAGATATTATTAATTAATTTGTGATGATGCACTTTTGCGACTTTGTTTTGTTTCCCAATTCTGTTAAAATATATGATAAATTATAAATTCCTCTTACGAGTCCTCGTATTTTAATTGTTAACATGTATAATATGAATTCCTCCGCAGCACCCAGTTCTGAAACTTTTGTTGTTCTGAAATTATTTGTCGTTGTTCTGAGATCTTCTGAAACCGCCACACCCATTGTTGTTATTCTAAATTTTTCTTTACTATTATCTAAGTAATGGCTGAAAGAGATTTAATTATTTGACATAGGTGATTTTAATGACGATTTTGGGGAATGAAGGTCGTGATGTTTCATCACAACAAGCGGTGGAAGGATCCGATGGACCATCATCCCTACGATTGGGAGAAAACCAAGGAGCAATTCAGGTACCGGAGGTTGATAATAAAATCACACCATATATTGGCATAGTTTTTAATTCATTAGAAGATGCTCAATCATTTTATGAGAAATACGGTAGATCTAGAAGGTTTGACACACAGAGTGGTTCTACCAAATACTCAAATTCTCCAAAAAGCGAAAAGATTTTAATTGATAAAACATATACATATGCAAAGGAAGGAGAATTTAAAAGCAAATCTGAAGGGCGATGAAAAACTGGATCAAGCATAACTAATTGCAAAGTGATGATGACAATACACTTGAACAAAAAAAATAATGTATGGGAAGTTGGGAAATTTGTAAAAGAGCATAATCATGAATTCATCACACCTAGAAGAAGACACTTGTTAAGGGGAAATCATATAGTCTCTAATGCCCAGAAACGTTTATTATTTGGGTTTCGGAATGTGAATATTGAACAAGGTTGGAGCGTTGCCTTGATCGAGAATGAGAGTGGTGGATTCAATAGAATGGGATGCACGGCGAGAGATCTTAAAAACCATGAAAAAGATATCTGAGAGGAAGCGAAGGGTTATGATGCACAAATGCTTAAGGATAGATTTGATCTTGGTAAAAAAAAATTCATATTTCTTTTATGATATGAAATCAGATGAGGAGAAGAAGTTAACACATGTTTTCTGGGCTGATCCTACTGGCACGGGTAAATTATCGATATTTTAGTGATGCTGTGATTTTTGATACGACACATCAAACAAACGTGTATGGTTTGATTTTCGCTCCATTCATTGGTATAAATCATCATAATCAAAGTATATTTATGGGTGCTGGTTTCATACCTAATGAATCGACAGATTCTTTCTCATGGTTGTTTGAGAAATTTGTGGAAGCAATGGGCCATCCTCCAGCTGCAGTGATTACCAATCAAGATTTGGGTATTGCTAAAGTTTTATCACTAGTGTTTCCAAGTAGTCTTCATCGATTATGTATTTGGCATATACTAGATAAAGTAAAGGATAAATTAGGTTTTGGGCCTCTAATGTTGATTTTACGATATCTTGAAAGAATATCATTTGAAGATCTGAAAATATAGTTAAATTTGAAAATTCGTGGTTGCATCTTATGAAAGAAAATGGATTAATGTCAGAGAATGGGTTACATAGCATTGATTGGTTGAACATTATATGGGATATGCGATAAATGTGGATACTTGCTTGTCATATGAAGGATTTTTAGGCAGGGGTATCAGCTAGCCAAAAGAGTGAGAGCATGAATGCATTGCTAAAAAGGAACAAATCAAGTAATCAAACCTTATTTCGCTTTATTATTGTATTTTATTGGGTATTGGCGAGACAAAGAGAAAACGAATTGTTGGAGGATCATAATAGTTTAGAGAAAAAACCGAAGCTGAAAATTGGTTGGGGGTGTGGAGGAGCATATGTCACAAGTTTATACGAGATCTATCTTTTATATATTTCAAGAGGAGGTATGTGCGAGCATGCTTTATAATATTACTTATATTTCAGAAGATATGACAACAATCTTTTATAAAGCAAGCTTAGTTGGAGATGAAAAGAAGAACAAATTGTTGACATACTGTAAATCTACACAGTTATGCTAATGTAATTGTTTGATGCTCGAATTTAAAGGTATTCCATGTCGTCATATTTTGGCATATCTAAAGTACAGTAACCATGTAAAATGTCCAAATAATTATATTTTCAAAAGATGGACTAAAGATATGAAGAGGGGAATTCTAGTAGGGGAAGATGGATGTGTCGTTGGTGATAGCAATCAAAGAGAATATTCAGGGAAATTCAGCGAATTAACTCGTTTGGCCAACACATTTATAGATAAGGGGTTATCTTTTGATGGTGCATTTGATTTTGCGTTATCATGGTTGCAAGAAGGACCGAAGAAAATGCCTAGCTTGGAGAATAAGGACGTGAATGAAAAAGAACAAGAGGAGACAAAAAAAAAAGAAGAAAATGAAAATCTTCTTTAGAAATCGATTTGCATGAGCCTAATCAAGCCATAACGAAGGGACGGCGCAAAGGGAAGCGAGTGAAGTCCAGAAGAGAGAACCGGAAAAAAGGAAGAAGATGTTAGTCTTGTGGCGCATGGTGCTCGAAATTGTCTTAAGAAAAAAATCAGGTAATGATTTTGATTGGTCATATTTTTTTATAAATTAATCCGGACATTTCTGTATTAATGAGATCCATACAATACTGATTTATATATTATTTTCTATTGAAAACTACTCCAGGCAGCAAAATTGTGATTTGTTGGCTACAAGCTCTACAGAGGACTTTGACGATGAAAATGATGACCAATCATCATAGGATAAAAACTAGTTTATGCTCAAAACTTTTTCCAGGTGTTCTTTTATTCTCTCATGACAAATGAGTTGTACATTTTTTTGCGGCATGCCTCAGCTGAAAACAAGTTGTGCAGTTGTCATAGGATTACTATAGTAAAAGCTTTTAGTTTGTTGTATATCCTTTATAGTCTTCTCCTATTTTAATCCTCCTCATTTTAATATTCAATATTTGCTTTTGAGATGTAATAGTAACGACAATTTTTCTGATATATTGCAGGGTTGGCAATGCTGCTACATGGTGAACAAATAAGTCAGTACCATCGTTGAAGACAATAAAACTCAATTTGTGATGAGCCAAATTGGAGAATTTTTACATTAGCAAACTTTTCTTTTTTTTAGGATTAACAAGTGTACCTTCAATTGAGTGTGAATTGTCGTGAACCTAATTTTTATATTGGTACTTTGTACAGCTACTTCAATTTCATTCAACAAATTTATCTTTTCTTTTAAAATGTTTCGTTGCAGTTGAGAAATTTTTGGGTGGATTATTTTTAGTTCAGGAAGAAACTTAATTGTTCACTTATGTGGATCATATGAAATATGGTTTCTTCTGTATTTATATACAAGGATACGCACCCTCAAACGGAATTACTATGGAAAGAGATCATGCCATCATTATATATCAATCAAAGTAGCCAAACTAAATTACTTCAGGAATTTTCTCCCATCTTTATGCAAAGGTTGTCACAGATTCTGAATTCGGCACTAAAAAATACAAGAAATTGACATAAAGTAGAATAGTTAGTTAATTAATTTCCAGTATGATTTATGAAGCATGCTAGTTGAACCTGTAGTTAGCACATAATCAACCCAAAACAAGAGCTCCACATAAAACAATTCTTGATTGAATCACAAATTTATATTTGCAACATTAGCAATTAATTGCATCAATTTACTTAGAGTTGTATAGAGGTTGTTCATGACAAAGGTAAGAAAGTCTTGCGAAATCATGCATACATTATGATTCATTCAAACTCTTTGAATCTCACATTAATCAAATGTCATGTTTACGCTCTTTTTTCAGTATCAATTCTATGAATCAACCACTCGATAATATCTTCCGCTATATCATCACGTTCATGCTCGAACAATAAATCATGCAAGAAACAATCATAGAGCTTGATTGATTTGTCTGTGGATTGAAGCTTCTTCATAAAGTTTTTGTGAGCCCATGGGATCACTGACTGTATCAGACGTGCCATGAAGAACCAGAAATGGTGTTGTGAGTCTATGAAGGTTCTGTTGTAAATAATAGGAAATGTGGAGAATTTCGTAACCGGTCCTAACTCTGATTGCACCGGTGAATACTAAAGGATCAGAGTATTTGGCTTTCAGTGCTTCAGGATCGCGGGACAGGGGGGCCCTTGTGTGCGGTGTTAAAATGGTATTTCAAAAACAAGAGTGAAAATATTGGTGCAATTGCCTGAAAATAAATGAATTTAGACAAGGAATGTTGATTTTATCATCGGAGTAAATTACATAAAGCACGATTGATAGTTTTCACTTTTCAATATAGGATAAAAAAAGAAACTCCTATTTGAACTAATCAGTTTTTAAAAAGCGAATAGAGCCTGAACACAAAAAAAATTCAAAAAAGCAATTGAAAGGAGTAAATACCTGATTGATGGGCTTTCCTTGGAACTTGAAATCGAATTGGGTGCTGCGGCTGCGAGGAAAAAGATGAGGAGAGCGAGAAATAGGAGCGAGGGAATAAAACGAGGAAGAAGATGAGGAGAGTGAGAAATAGAAGCAAGTGAAAAAAAAGAGGTGCGGCTGCGAGGAAGAAGACGAGGAGAGCGAGAAATAGGAGCGAGGGAAAAAACGAGGAAGAAGACGAGGAGAGGGAAAAAAAGCCCTAAAATCATGGAGTTTAATATTTGATCCAGTAAGAAACGATTTATTAAGGTATGTTAATCTTCACCGTTGAATACAAACAAATGATCAATGGTCCTCATTCAGATTTACGTTTTTAAAAACGCGAACCCGTCTTATAGGATCCGTTCTCATTTTTTATTTTGAGGTCCACTTTTCAATCACACAATCCATCGCGTTTTCACCGATCATATATATATAAAGTCATCTATTTTTTGGCACTGGCCCGTAAGCGCCAACATATGCACACAACACACATATCACACACAAGCACACTTCACACCCCCCCCTAGGACTCACGAATTTGGCCCAAAAACGTTAAATTGTGACCACTTCCCCAACTAGGGATCGAACCCCGCAGTCTCCCCAAAGAGGGAAGTGGCGTCATACTAACTGAGCTATTGCTCATTAATTGATGCTAAAGTTGGCTTTTGATATTTTTGCAGGCGAAAAGGGGCCTGCACTGCAGGTCCATAACTGCAGTGTCCAGACTGCAGGCCCGATAAGGCCCAAGGGGCCATGCCTAAATGATTCTCGGGGCCCCAAGGGGCCTATAGTATGCTCCATCTCCTCTATGTTTATATCAATTTTAAGTAAACCGAATGGTTGTGGCAATTAATGATGGAGGGTGATAACTATATAATGGCTACCTACAAAAATGGCGATGATAATAATGATGGACGGTGGCGAGGGGACGTCAAGCCAGACACAACCGAACATATGGGGTACTGTTCATGGAAGATGCCATGACACTATTTTCATTTTTATTTTGTACGTTCTTGTACTAATATTTTTGTACTGCTAAATTAAATTAATTTAATGGGGGTGGATGTTTAATTAATCTAGTAATGGAGGCTTAGAGAGGTATCAATATGAATACATGATAACTAATTAAAATAGATGGCGCGTGCACGGTGGAAATATATATTGACTTACGACAAAGCAAGATGAACAAATTAAGGCTGTTGGAAGATACCAATTTAAACGATGATGAGTATACCATTTGGTAGATTTGGTAGATGGACTCATCCCTAGCTAGTCAAAACAGAATTGGATTATCCGTCTCATGTTCGCCTAATGAACTTGATCGCATGGCAGCTCCCTAATAAGGATGAGATTGGTCTCAAAGCCGAAATACCTACCCTCTCAATAAGCGGTTTAAATTCTCTGATCAACACTCGTTTAGAGAGAACATCAAACCAGTCAAAATCTTTCTTGAAGCCCATTCATCCATGTTGCTGGCCGTTCTATATATTTATCGTGTTGTTTGACCATCGAGTGCGTTGCACAAAACACACTTAATAAGAAAAGAAGAGCGAAAAATAGCGTACTATTGAGCGTTGCCAAAGTGTAGAAAAGAGTATTCTTATGGGCATAGACGATATTCTTCGGGAAAAGACTAATTTATTTAAATCACTTATTCTGAAGCATAGATAAAATCTATTTTATAAAGTATTTATGTGATTATTTAGTTAGATTTCGTATATATAATGGATGAGTAATTTAAAGGCACTCGGCTTTTCTTTCTAATGATTTTTTTTTTTGAAATAATTTTCTTTCTAATGTTTGTTAGCCCACACAACCAAATGAAACGAATCCTAAATTGCATAAATCATTTTGTTGTATTTTCCTTTTTCCTTTTTTCCATTTTTTGTTTTGTTGCATAGAAGTAAATTTTAGGATTATAAGGCTTTTCCGTGTCACATGTCTCATTTGGATACAAATTGAGATTTTAATTTCAGTACTCCTTCCTTACTAAAAATTGTAGATATCGCAAACTATTTTGTAGGAAAATATGTATGATTGGAGTGCATATGGTATCTAATAAGCCGTAACTTGATTTATTTAAAGATTGAGACAACAATCACGGTATCTTAACATTCACCACAATCTTTAAATATTTATTATTAAAATAAACTATTTCCTAATTTAAGGACCCACCACAATAAAATAAATTATTTCCAAAAAATTAAATCCTGAATTGTGTTTTTTGATGTGATGTGTGGCCAGGATTCTCCAGTAGCATGGGAATAGACGAACAGACGAGAAAAATAGCAAAGTCTCTGCCAGTTTTCTGTGCTATTCCCATGCTAGTAAAACCTTTTAACATTTGTGTGCAAGTGAAATTTGAGCATTGACTTTTATAGCAGTAACACAGGACATTAGAGAATTATGATATTTACCTTCTTTTTTTTAAAATAATAACAATAGCAAAACGTTGCAATAATTTACAATCTTAGATGGAAATGGAGCTGCAAAATAGACGCAAATTCGGGCAATATTTGTTACAGCCATTTTGGTTGCAAAAAATGTTTTAGGTGCTATCCAAAAGCTTACTTTAGCCACTAAACTACCGTTGCAAGTCTTTCTATTTTTTTCGTTTAAACGAACACAAAACGATTGTGTACATGTAACAAATGTTGCATTTTCTTTTATTGCTAACCAACACAACCCCTCTAAACAAAAACATGATCTCTTATTTAAGAAAATTTCTTGATAACTTCCACACAAAAAAAGGAGACCGCTTTCGACCCAAATCCATCCACAATATCAAAAAAAAAATCACCATATATATGTCGAAAGCAATTGATAAAAAGGCGCTAGTAAATCTTAGGGAAAATACGAGCACACATGTAACAAAATGCTTAAACAACCATCTTTACAACCAAATCAAACGATAATATATTAAACAATAATGAAAAAAAATCATATGACCTCAAAACCAATAATCAAATCAACCAAAAAACACACATCGATCATCTCTTCTCCCAGCATCACTATGAAGGATCAACTATTGTTTCCTGCATTTCCATTCTCTAGCAATTTCAAAATCTCTTGCTCCGCCTACAAGAAACCATAATATATACAACAATACATTGAAAAAATCAACTGAAGATATCCTATAGTATTAAAACGATTTTAATGAACGAAAAACCCGTACCGATAGTATAGGTGCAATTTGGCTTCTCAACGCGTCTTGATCTCCTTTCAGTTTCATAAAAGCCGTATTGCACCTGCACAAAGAAAAACTCGTAGCGTAAAACGGTATAGTTTGGTATAAATTTGACTGAACAAAGAGAGAACTTTTACCCGTCGAGGTTCTTCTCTTTGCAGGATCGAAGCATAGCATTGCAAGCATTTGTTACTTGCTTAGCACCTATGCTGCAATTATATAATTTACTTCAGAACTCAGACATGTATATATGTTTGAGCTCATCGATACATATAGAAAGACAAGAAATTTATAAACATGGAATCATAGCCAAGGACGGTGAGCTTAGAAATATAGAATAATGATGAATCATACAGAAAGCTATATATATGTAAAAATTCTATATATCCGGTCCACATGCATTTCGAGATATATATATAGAGAGAGACACACACACACATACTTAGTGATTTTAACACGCTCGCTCAAACTATATATCTTGGTGGATAACAAACCGAGAATTTATTCAAATTCTCGAGCTAGAACATCTGAATCTACATAACAGCACTAACACGCCATAATCATATATATATGTATATATAAAGAAAGCCGTACTTATGGCTCGCATTTCTTTTTATGTCTAGTAAAACAGACCGACACATCAATTGTCTTTCGTGACTGATACGATCGAAATTAGAGCCTATATTTCTCTCCTTTTGGTATGTCTTCGTCCAGATTATCGATAATACTTCCTCTATACCCATCAGTCATCCATGAGTATCATCAAAATCTATCCACGATTATCAAATTCGCTCTTTTGCTCTCTTTAATTTAGCCCAAAGTTCTCTAGCTATTCAAACTACGCTTTTTTTATCATCGGCAACGGACCCTCTTGTCAGCCTTCCCCTTCAATTGCTCCATCACCTCATCATCGCCGCCGCCAGGGTTTTAATATCTTTCAGTGGTACCTAAATTAGATCTTTATCTACTTATCTTTTATTGCTTACCATAGTTTCTTCCGACTTCCAGGGGCGCAGCAAGAATATTGTTCTTGGAAGGGCCCAAGTATATTACCGAAAATATTTTTTAACTTGAAAAATATTTTATAGATTAAATTTTCGATAATTATTTATAATATTTTCATCTTCTCTTATATAATGACAGCTAAAATGATTAGAATTCAAATTCACTTATGAGAAAATCGCCGCTTTTGTAATTTACAAGCGTGATAATAAAAAAATAGGTTTAACTCTCAAGTGTGATAAATATGCATGTCTATTTATTAGTTCTAGTATATTAGATGAACAATTCTTATTTGTCGATTTTGTTATAACAATACAAATTATCTTATTAGGAAAAAACACATAACAAATGGTCCAAAGGTACCATATAAATTTAATATTATCGAGTTGATATTTCTATAATTTAGGGGACACCATGCTTTCCTATTTTGGAAGATCTAAAATAGTATATGATTAATAAAAATAGTTTATGCACATTGTAGATGTGGCCAAAACAACTAATAGTACACAAGTTAACGGTGTTGCATGCATTCGCTTTTTAAGTAGGTCATAATGACATTTAAATCACAAAATAGAATATGTTAGAATGTTTGGATATGTGCAATTTTGGAACATTTTAAAAATGAAAAAAGTAATAATGCCCAGTCCTAAAATATTTTGGTTCAAACAATGATTAATACAACAACTGATCGATGTCTTATAGCATTGTTTTACAACAATGCATCATCTGATGCAAGAGCCCACAAATGAAGATGATCTCCTTGGAGTTTTGGATCCAAACATATATCACAATTTATATATACTCTCTATCCAAATTCAAAACTAAATCCCTATATTAATTATTTCTTTATTTTTTTTGAAAGGTTGAGCCGTAGCTCAACTTGATAATATATTAATAGCCGTAAGAAAAAAGTTTAATTACATCAGAATCGTCATCTTGGTTATGTTAAATTTGTTAAAGTGTGTTTTTGGAAAATTATCTAGTAGTATCTTTATATTTATTTTTATTTTCTATTTTATGAGAAATGTAGTGAGAATATTATGTTGAGAGCTAATTTTGTATTTTGGAGGTTGCACATGTGTGAGAAACACATGTCACATCCATGATCCATCCTCAACTTTTCTCTACACATTTCCCATCACCTTACTTGTATAAGTAAGTTTGAATTTGGCTTAATTAATTCACCTACAACTTAATTTTCCAATTTTTCTTAATCAGGAAAGTGTTTGATCGATCAATCCAACCCATGCCAAATTATGACAACTTCTCTTTTTCATGCCAAAATATTTTCATTGCTCCTACGTTGTGCAAGTTCTCCAAACTCTATTACTTTATATACTCATGAATTATTAATAAATTTTATTCTCTATTTCCCCTCATTTATGATACTCTTCTTCTATTGTGTGTTGTGAGTGTTGGGCTAGTGTGAACTTTGTTCCACTATTGGAGAAGCGGATTCCGTATATTTCGGATACGTATTTCTTCGCATGCTATATGCAATCAAAGTTAAACCCGCATATTATGCCTTTTATAGAACTAAACCCACTTGAAATCATAGAAGCAAGACATTCCCAACAACATAGATAGAATTTTCCCTCTAAACTAATCTTACAAAAATTAGATTAAACATCAGCTTCATATTTTACAATTTGAATATAAATGAATATGGGTCTAGAAAAATGTGTGTGGATGCAAGATGACAAAGACAATCAAGCATATGATGCATGTAAACCTTAACACAATATCTTAGCAAAATGCATGATTATCAATATGATGCAAAACTAGTTTCTTTTAATCCAATTCAATAATCAAAGAAATTATATCAAATTATTGAACAAAGCAGCAAAACTTTATTTTGTTTACCTGCTTTCCAAACACCAACCCAGCACTAATGGCAAGTCCAAGGCTTGTGGCTTTTTCTTCTTCTTTTAATTTCCCCCTTTTTTAATAAACCCTTCAAAGTTTCAACCTTGTAATTATTTTTGAAGTTTGGGCTTTATGATGAGTTGCTTAGATTTGCTTAGATGGGTTTTGGATATGGTTGAGATTTGAGATGAAACTAGGGTATTAAAAAGATAAAATAATGGGATAAAAATTTAGAGGGTTAATTGCATATAATTAACATCTTCATGTATACCTCATTATTTAGTGCATAAAATTTCTAAACCCATATGTTTTAATATGGCACATTTACGGTTACACTTGATGTCGACTTAGGAGAGAAATTTTACATGATATTTGACTAATTAATATATAGATATATTATATACACATCTTAAAATGTTTAATTCTGGGATAATAACTAATCTGAAAGTTACTTAGAATTAATAGGAAATTTCGGTTGTATGTCGCATGCAATTAACACAAATTTGAAGAGACAAAACCATTCTTATTAATCTTCATAGCTTACACTTTCGTAAATCAACCTAGACACTATATAATCATAAAACAAACCTAAAAAATCTAGCAAGTAATTAATAACTCCTAAAGAAGTAAACACTAAAAATTTCAAATACCTTTACCATTTTAACCGGAAAGGTTAGAGAGTCTCGTATTGAAATCCCAACTCGGCTCTCGGTATGGCATGTGGCAACAAACCAACAAAAAATTCTATTACGTTTGAGAAAAAAATAGCATCTAAAAGTATTCATTTTTAATTGGTCGAATATTCGCCAATCTTTTTTGAAAAAAAATCACTACTAGATATATTTTTCAAATTTTAACGTCGTACGTAAAAATATCTTAAAATATTCCCATATTTTTTCCCATAAATCTTAATGCGTATTACATGCAACGCACATGCAGAATACCAATAAAAACAACAATGAAAATTTACTATCTACTATAATGCAGCATTATTGTTGACATAATTCTAAATGTTTCATCAAATCAAACATCACTTTAATATTGACATATTCTATATCGAAATATTAACTTCTTCTTCTTTTTCCCAAAAGAAAAAGAGCCAAGAAGAATTAAACAACTACAATAAGGATATGATAAATTAGTACCTTACACTGCTGCCCTTCAACTTCATTGCTTGGTCATCAACCTTTTTGAGATCCCCAGCTTGTCTTTTTTAAGAACAAATAAATTAAGAAATTTAGCAATTTTAGTGAAAAGAATAGAAATATTTCACACTAATTAATATATATATATATATATATAGAGAGAGAGAGAGAGAGAGCGCTTACAAAGCATTATATATCTCAGCAATATTCATGTCAGATTCTGCATAATAAAGATCCACCAGCTCATAAACAAAATTTGGGGTATGAGGCAGTTCAATCTTTTGCAATTGTCTGAATTGTTCATCCAAAACATCCTTTGCCCCAAAAAAAAACGCAAATGAAATACTCACAGTACCACAGATAATTTGAGAAAAGATGAAGGGGAACAAAGAAAAAGATAAATACCTCCTTTATTAATTTAAAAGTGAGATCAAACACATCATTCTTCAAATCCTCCAACTTCTTCAATTGCTCCAACTCCCCCATGAGATTTCTCTATCTTTGCCAAGATATCTCAAGCTATAGATTTTGTAACCCTAACGAGATAGATGAAGTAATTGAAAGAATTATAATTCATTAGGGAAGAAATATATACAACGTAATATATAAGAAGGATTTAATAAAATTAATTATATATACTTGTGCAAATTTGGTATATTGTCCCTTCATTTGAGACCATATATGCCTAATTGATTACATGTTAAGAATTTTTTTTGATAAATGTTAAGAATTGATTATGCAAATAATTGGAAAGTTATTAAGAAAATACAATTGGGTAACCCTAATATGACTTTTTTATAGGTCATAAGAGAATTAACTTTTGTTATCTTAATGAATATTTTTGGTAAGCCCTAATATATATGGGTTTTTTTCCTAGAAAAAAATGGAAAATTAACAAAGAACATTAAATTCATTTATTAATTAATGTAACTACAGAGGAATCAAACTCAACCTTGGTTGGCAAAAAATAATATAAAATAATTTGTAAGTTCAATGAATGTGTGTAAACTTAAAAAATCCAGAATAAAATTCAAATGGACTTACATTGGAACCAAAAATAATTAAAAGTGGACAAATTTTTCTTAGAGATCGAAAATTTGAAAGCCTAAATATTAACATGATAACTATTATGTCATAGATATTATTTTTCTTATGCTTTTAAATATTGAAGAGACGAAATAAAAACTAATGACCATAAAATTTTACTTGATCATCGAAAGATGATTAACGTTAAAAAAAATCAAAAAAAAAACTAATATTGGTCGATCACTACACTTTATAAATTTGTATACAACTAAGACCTAAATATTTGAACATACCTGTATGTTTATAACCTCTATTTTTTCAACTTTCTAAGAGGAGACGAGAATTGCTAGAAAATACAAATATCTCTACTATTATAAACACAAAACTTAAGAGTCCCCAAATTGATTTCAATTTGATGGTCTAACATAGCCTTATATAATACCGCATCAGCAATAAAAAAAATTAAATGTAGAATTGTGTTTAACAAATATTTAATAAATACAATCATCGACTGAATCAGTTATAACTATACAATCATCTTTACTGATCTTAAATCACCACTAGAATCATTATGAATCATTTTGAAAACAAATTAACCGCTCTCACCATGTAAGTTTTAATTTGCTCTAATTGATTTTAATTTAATCGTTTAACGAAGACTCAAATAGCGCAGCAGTAACAAAAATTAAATGTAGATTTTATTTAACAAATATTTAATAAATGCAATCATCAACTGAATCAGTTATAATTATACAATCATCTTTACTGATCTTAAATAACAATAAGAATAATTGTGAATCATTTTGAAAACAAATTAACCACATCCATCTCTGCTTCTTCTCTCTCCACTATTATAACCACAAAAATTGAGGGCCCCGAAATTGATTTCAATTGAATGGTCTAATATAGCCTCAAATATCGCCATATCAGCCGTAAAAAAAATAAATTTAGAATTTTATTTAACAAATATCTAATAAATACAATTATCAAGTGAAGCCGTTATAACTATACAATTATCTTTACTGATCATAAATAACTACTAGAATAATTGTGAATCATTCTGAAAACAAATTAACCATACTCATCATGTAAGATTTAATCTGTTTTAATTTTTTTGAATTCAAATTAAAAATAATATAATTTTTATTTGAACACGTGTAAGATACTGGTTGGAATAAATGGCGAGAAGATGCAGAAAACCAAAATTATTTTTTCCATTGAAAGGAGAAAGAATATAAAGGACTAACTATATCAGTTACTGATTTACCAAAATCTTTTAATTAACAGACTTGAAACAAGTTCAATAACAAATATAACTACACATTGTTTATAGAAAAATTGTTGGAGGGGGTAACTAAATTATAATCCAAATCAACATTACTAATTACTAATTGACCAAATATATAGGCTTGCTTTGGTAAGAAGGTTTTCGAAACGGTGGTTTCGATTAAGTTAAAACGAAACCATGGTTTTGCATGTGTGCAAACTGAGCTTTCATAAATTTAGGGTTCACAAGTTAACGGTCGTTTGGCAACATAGTCAATGAAACCAAAATTGGCTTATTTTTAAGTGAGATATGATAAAGAGAGAAGGCGCAAAATTTCTGAAACTCCACTCCTTTTTGGATGTTTGAAAAATAAGGTTTCAAGCTCTCGAAACTTTTTTTTGGCCCTGGCCCTTAAGTCCTAACCTACAACACACGCACATCACACGCATACATCCACTCCATCCCATCCCACACACACACCGAGGGGACCAATGAATTTGCCCGAAAGCGTTAATTTGCAGCCATTTTCTCTATTGGGGTTTTTAGGGTTCAAACCCCATACTCTTTCCAAGAGGGAAGTGCTCATACCAACTGAGCTCTCAAAACTTTTTAATACAACAGTTTGAGAAACTCTATTTTGACTGCCAAATAAGAGATAGTTTCGATTTTAAAGTTTAGCATCGAAACCCCGTGAAACCAAGGTTTCAAAAACCGGAACCCGTCACCAAACGAAGCCTTATTTGATCTTTTTGGCGTTATTAAATAGCTAGGACTCTTTATTTGATGGGTTTTCACCACGAGTTCCTTCTTTTTTAAAATTAAGAAAGAAAGAAAAACTCTTAACCTTAATAATTTGCTTTTTTCACCTGGTTTTTAAGTTCCTTTAATTCACCTTATAAAAAACTATAACTATTATGTTTTGGGTATACTTTAAGTGACAACATCCGGATGTTTGTTAATTATTGGGCAAGCTCTTCGGCCGCACCATAACTCCGAAGTTACGATGAATGTAGAAAGTAAATCTCTACTATTATAACGGCAATCCTTTTGTAGCTTGCTCATATTTATCTTTTATATAAATACAAGAAAAAAAATTGTTATTTATAATAGAGTAGAGATTGTGTCACTTAATAAGACAAAATAGTAATAATGACAACCTTCCTTCATTGTCACCAAATTTTTAAATTTAAATTGAAATAAAAAATGGAGCCAAAGTATTTATTACATGGTTTTCTACACCGCTTATAAACTACATTTATGAAGACAACATTTGATTAAAAAAAGACATGATGTCTAACAAAAATAGCTACTATGAGAATGGGGATGAGAAAAACTAAATCAAAATAAATATCAGCGTGCATCGCACGTGCAAAATACTAGTATTTTTATATGCTAACTACCCGTCTTTACTAATGATCTTTATTGAGACTTTAAAGAAGTAAGTGAATTTGTCTGACCAAAAACTAGAATACTACCTCGATCTTGCAAAGGTGAAGACGATAATGATTTTTGCTATGTCAAGCAGATGTTGTCCAAAACTCATCCCATCCAAACACATGAATACCCCTACGCTCAATTGATATAATTATACCGTATTATTAATCCAGAAAGTGTCGGAAATAAAAAAAACTTTTAATTCGAAAGCATGGATGAAACTAACAAGGAAACAAAACATATTCCATAACTCGATCTAGGGTAAGTCGAATTTAAGCATATGAGCCATCTGAATATGTATACCACGTAAATATAGAAATGTACTTCCGAAAAAACTAAAGTTTTCAATTTCAGAGGACATATGAAATTATCCATATGGTTTGAGTGCCAAAGTTTGGAGGCCTATATCAAGCTATATTATTTCATTTATGTTAACATAAAATATGTTGCAGATTTTATATTTAAACAATTGTTGGAGTTAGCTACTTAGCTTTACTGTTGTACTTTTTCGCATTGATTTTTTTTTTGAGATAAATTTTTTACATTGATATTGCTTTGCCTTTTTCTCACTTCTTTTTGCATTGTTATAAAATCTTGAAATATGCACGCTATTTTAATTTCACTAGTAAAACCACCAACTTCTTTCAAATTATAAACATAAAATCAAATAGAAATTTTTTGAAACAAGCTCTCTTAGCCACATTGACCATGCTTTAAACTTTAAACTTCAAGCTGTGTGCTCATTATTACTCCCTTCAAAAAAAACATGGATAAAATACAAATTACATGTTTCTATTCTGATTTGAAATCAAGAGCAATCTGCTTATGCCTATTTAAATCATTCAAATATCTGGCAGCAACATATTCTTTCGCGTCAAATAATTCCTCGGACTAAGTCCTCCTCTCCGCAACCGGATTTGCTGCTGCTTCGGAGTGTTTGATTTCAAATCTTTGCCTTTTAAAACACACAACACCTGCATTTATTTTCAGAAATTAGAACTTTAGCTAATAAAATGAATTTTTATTGCTGTACGTTGCGGAAACGTGCCTCGCTAATTCTAGGCCTCAGCATCGACGACTGTTGAATGCACAAAGAAGCGGTCTCTACTACTTGTTTCAGTTGGTCATGGTCGTAAGAATTACCAAGGGAAGGGTCGACCGGCTATTTGATCTCATTCTTTCCGATTGCGTGGTTTTGCCTGAAAATTTAAATTTATAGAAAACATTTTTCATCCTTTATATAAATTCAACATTTAATTAATTGAATCATGTACACATGCATACCAACATAACTAGGCTTTGTTGAGAAGAATCTAAAGCTTTTCTCCCACTGATGAGCTCTAACAATAGAACCCCGAAGGCGAAAACGTCCATTTTCTCTTCGACGACGCCATGTGTGAGATACTCAGGAGCAAGATAACTGCAGTAATCACAAGATTATGTTAAAATAAATTATTATTGGAAGAAAAAGAGAAGCTAAAATCACGGACCCAAACGTGCCTTCGAAACTCGATACTATGTGATGAGTCAATTGATCAGGAAGCCATTTTGCGAGCCCGAAATCGCAAATCTGAAACCGAACTGAGAAATAGTTAATGATGTATCTCATTCTTATTTTTAATTCAAAACATCGAGAAAAAATTAAATTTTTTCTTTACCCTGGGCTTCGAAGTCTTCAGTAAGCAAGATATTCGAAGCTTTGATATCTCGATGAATGATTCCCAGCGGGCATTTTTCATGTAGATATTCAAGACCCTCAGCTGTTCCTATTCGCAGCTTTGATACCATGAACTTCCACTAATTTTTCCAAATAAAAACCATGAACTTTATGAATAATTTCTAGTGCAACAAACAGGAAAAGTTTATGGTATTTTAGTATATTTTATCCATGGTTTAAATTATAGTATAAAGATACCATGAAGAAGGCCCGATAAGCCCCCTTGAGGCGAGAGGCGAAGAACAAGGTGCAAATCATCTTCGACCCGACGCCGATCAATTTTGCAATATTTGGGTGATCAATGTGAACTAAAATGCCTAGTTCAGACAAGAAAATTGTCGGTTCTTTCTTCTATTGTTCCTTTATTCAATCTTTTTAACGCGACAAATTAGCCATCGTCTAAACATCCCTCGAAAACCTCTGCAAATCCGCCTTTTCCGATGAGATTCTTTGTGTTAGGCAAAATTAATAAGTTAGAAAATCTTCAATCCAGTATTTTGCAAAGTTATGAAAATATAGATTTATATTAAAGCACAAACATTTTATGCATTGTTCTGCCATGTTATGTAAATTCTTCAATCATAAAGTTCTGAAATACAATTTTCTTTACATCATGCAATTACAAATTATTTCAAAAGTGCTTAACATTTTCAAAAATCAACTTACTTAAATCAAACATACCTTCGCAAAAATTACTGGTTACATTTTGCAGCTCTACCATCGAATTTTTTTTCGAAGAATGCTTGAAGAAGGAAGACTCATTCCCCAAAACCTCGCTCGGACCCTGGTCATAAATCTCTCTACTACCAGCACTCATCCATTTGATCCGAGCCACCCCAAGAGACGGAAAGCTCGACAATCTCCGCATCGATTTCTTCCTCCAAAGGCGGAAAAACCCGTGCCACAGCTTAGCATTGTGATGGATTGTTTGAATTCCGAGAGAAGAAGTGCTACTGGTTGTTTTAGAAGAGCTTGTTTCGGAATCCGAAGATCTCGAGTTTTCTTCAAGAACAGTTCTCGGAGAGGCTATGTCGAGTGCTTCTACTGTTTATTTTTCAATGCCATCAAATGATCTTAGTTCTGTAAAATGAATTTTTAAGTTTGTTGATGAGATATGTTATTTATTGAAAGGCTAACACTAGTAAAATAGGAGGTTGCCCCTACGGATAACGAAATCCGTAGGGGCAGATTTAGTTTTGCCCTACGGATTAGTCCGTAGGGCCTTAAGGTTGCCCCTACGGTCCTTACATATTAATTTAAAAAATATTAAATCGTAAATTGTTGTTTGCCCCTACGGAGCCGCAAACCAAGAACCTACGGATTTATCCGTAGGGGCAACTAAATAGAGATTTAATTAAAAAGGCACGGATCGATCCCTACGCTCATTACCTAAAAATTATTTTCCCAATATCGCGCGCGAACCCAAAATCCCCAAACCCTTGTTCCCGCCGATCGCCTGTGTTTCATCGCCGTTATCGTCATCGCCAGCGCAGGCCAATTCTCCGTCGCCACCGCCTGGTTCATCCTCATCTCCGTTTTCGTCGTCGCCTCCTTTCGTCGCCTTCTCCAATGGATCGTCGACGCCTCCACTGCACAGGTTAGGAAATCTTAAATTAAACAAATTTTTGATTATTTTAGGGCTAGGGTTCATGGTTTGGATACCGATGAGGCATCCGTTGGGGGTAGCGTTAGGGTTGGGGTTGGGGTTGCGGTTGGGGCTGGGGCTGGGGTTGGGGTTCGGCAGGGGGTTGGGGTTGGGGTTCGGCAGGGGTTGGGGCTGGGGCTGGGGTTAGGGTTAGGGTTAGAATTATGGTTGGGGTTGGGGTTGCCCCGTTTCGTATCAGAACTCGAGTCTGACATCGTAGATCTTTCAGCCATTTTGGTTATATTGTTATCATGATGTTAAATTCTTTATGCTCTCATCAAATTTTTGGGATCTTTGTAATTTGCTTGCTCTGTTTGGGGTTTCAGTTGATCCTCATTAAAAAATTGGTGATTGATCTCTTCAATCATATTATTATCTGTATTTAAAATTTTTGTGAAGCCTTCAGAGTTTGGAAAAATCTAGAATTACCGTTGAAATTCTGGCAACATTCAAAAACTGTGTATATGATGTGTGTGTGTGTATGCATGTATATACATTTGAAATTTATCTTTCTTCTATGATATAAAACGGTTAAACCGAGGAAAATTACTGGGGGAATTTTTGCTAAAATGTCTTGAGAGGGGGTTCAAGTGATGGGATAATTTCATTTGGTAATCTTTTACTTATTTTACATCTCTTATTTTTTCATGCAAAAATCTGAATAGGTTTCTTGCAATTTTGCCTATCGATCAATTATTATATTTATTTCTATTTTTTGTGGATGATTTGGCTTCAATTGAATGGAGGCGATGATGGCTTGCCCTCAAGCTTCCACTTTTATGAGCTTTATAGTTATGAGATTGGCGAGGCAAGCTGGTTTGTAGCCATCTTATTTCTTTTCCTAAATTCAAATCCAAATATAAACTGTCTGATTGAGAGAGAGAGTATGGGAGATTATGTATTATTCAATGTGTTTGGAAGCTGGCATGTTCTGAGCGTCATCTCTGCATGAAAGCTATGGTTTTGCAAAGGGTTTGCCCTAACTATTTTCTGTGGGGAAGCTGAAGGCCTGAAGCTTCATCAAACTCAAGATTGGATTCTGGTCGGGTATTGTAAATTCTTGTGAAAGTTCCGTTCAAGATTTCTTCAGAGCTTGCATAACATCCTTTTCATCTTTATGAGATCTTTATGCAGTCATTTTTTTGGGTTTATATATTTCTAGAGCCCGTTTGACTTTGGACTTAGGATAACCCCAAATCTCTTTCTTATTTTGATTCCTAAGCTGGCATATCTGAGGCTCGTATTCCAGTATCGTTGCAGGAAAAGCTAGGGTTGCGAACATTTTTGCAACGATAATTTCTGTATGACAGCTTAAGCACACATAAAACTTAAACAATCTTGAAGCACTGCAGTTTTTCACTAAACTACCTAAAAGTTTTTATATTGCTGCAAGCTTCCTTAAAGTGCTGCATCTAAGTGTATTTTAGTGGGAAAACCCTTGAAAGCCAAACTTCATGGGGTTTGCTGTTTGCCTTCTCTGTAGCTAGTTTGAGGTTTATTTAGTTTTGGATTTGTTTTGCAACACTCGCTGAGTTCCAAATCAACAAAAAGCTGAATGTTGAATCACAAGCAAGAAGCAGCCAAACTGGCCCTAAAGTTATCCTGAGTGATGATAATTTTCCAGGGAGTTTAAAATTTATAGAAATGGCGAGGCAACATTGGATTGTCTGCAAGTATTCAAGCAACCTGTTTGCAGCCATCATGCTATTTGTGATCCCAGTATAAAACTCAAACATGTCTCTTAGTTAGTTTACTTTAATTTGTTATTTATGTATGTGTGTCAATATTGGATTGTCCCAAGTATAAAACCAAACCCACAAAACATCAAAACTGTCTCCGACAATCTTATGGTCATTAGACATAAGATTTATGCATATAGGTAACATTTGCCAATATGCCATATCCAGACCGCAATCTATTTTTACCTATTGGCTAATATGAAAATATCGGCCCGCGTATATGACATAATCAAAGTTGTTAAATCTTGATACGGTTTGTGTTTCGTTTTTTTATTTATCAGTTCTATCAATGTTGCGTATAACGCTTTATGATATCAGTATACTACATTTGTAGTTTTAATTGTTGATTGTTATAGATGAATACCATTGCAATAATAGTTTTTGGTTGATGAATGCCATTGCAATGTAGGATGATCAGTTCTATCAATCTTGATCTCAATGGTTTAAAATCATGTTACACATACAACACGAATGCACAACAAACGCATAATTAGAGAGCGACTAGAGATATTCAGGTTAAAACCAATATATGATACTCGATGATAATATGAAACCTTCATATTCCCATCGATACTCATATATGAAACTAAAAGCGCCACTTTGTCCCTACGGTGCCCGACATTTTAATTTAAAAATATTAAATCTTAATTTGTTGTTTGGCCCTACGGAGCCGCAAACCAATAACCTACGGTTATGTCCGTAGGGGCATCTAAATGGGAATTTAATTAAAAAAGGCACAGAAATGCCCTACGCCTCGATATCTTTCCCTCTCGTTCCCAAAATTTTCTCTCGTTCCCGCGTCTCCAATTTTCTCTTCGTCGCCACCGCGCGCCCTCCGTTCTCAGCCCGCCACCGCCTTCCGTTCTTGGCCCACCACCGCCCTCGTTCTTCCTCGTCGAGTTCCTCGTCGCCGATATTTGTGCCTACATTGATGCCTCAAGCAACGAATCAAATGATGTGGATCACAAACTAATTAAATAAATTTTGAATACCAATCTGGACTAGGATTTGAATACCAATCCTAGTTTGCTATATTTTTTTATATATAGTAGATGGTGATACTTCTTTAAGTAAAAACAACCCTACACTTAAGCGAAATCATAAATCGAAACACACATATATAGAATACAACTCATACATGGGTATCCTCAAATCTAAGTTTCATTGAATTTGCACGCGCACTTAAAATAACAACCTTTATACTAAAAAATTATGTATGTCATTACTTAGTAGTTTATGGTTTTTAGACGCAAAAGCCATTTGAGAAATACTTTTCCAACCCACTATTAATCCATATTCTCAATATAGTCATTGAATTTGCACGCGCACATAATAAGAAGGAGAAGACAATAATGTGGCAGAAGAAGAAGGAGAAGACAGTAATATGGCAGAAGAAGAAAAAAATGACATTCCTCGTTCTCTGTTTCAGCATCAATCTTCTGATATGAACTAATGATGGCTTTCACATAGGCTTTTCCCTTTAGAGACTTCTTAGTGTCCAATGGAAAGCATACATCAGATTTGTGCAGGTCGGGTTCTTCTATGACTTTCAAGAGTCTCAACTGATTCTGTAAATTACACTTTAGTTGGGTGGTACTTTTACCACTTCTCACTGCAGGTGCGCTCTCTAATATCCATTTTGAATGTAATATTATCGATATTCAAAATGGATATTAGAGAGCGCACCTGTAGTGAGAAGTGGTAAAAGTATCACCCAACTAGGGTGTAATTTACAGAATCAGTTGAGACTCTTAAAAGTCATAGAAGAACCCGACCTGCACAAATCTGATGTATGCTTTCCATTGGACACTAAGAAGTCTCTAAAGGGAAAAGCCTATGTGAAAGCCATCATTAGTTCATATCAGAAGATTGATGCTGAAACAGAGAACGAGGAATGTCATTTTTTTCTCCTTCTGCCACATTACTGTCTTCTCCTTCTGCCACATTACTGTCTTCTCCTTCTTATTATGTGCGCGTGCAAATTCAATGACTATATTGAGAATATGGATTAATAGTGGGTAGGAAAAGTATTTCTCAAATGGCTTTTGCGTTTTAAAACCATAAACTACTAAGTAATGGCATACATAATTTTTTTAGTATAAAGGTTGTTATTTTAAGTTTTCCCTTATAGAGATATGATCTAACTGCATCTATAAACTATAAGTATGCAGAAAATTATGATAAGAAACCATGAGAAAGGGTCGTAGCCATGCATAACCTTGAATCTACATACCAAATCATGCAAAAGCATGCACTTATTGTCATCTTGCCTTGGAATATAAAATATCTTGGAAGACTATAAGCGAGCATTTAAATCTTGATAGCTTTTGACTTCAACATATATTTTTCTCAAGTACCATGAAATATACTTGCTCCGTATAAACCGTTTTCAGGAAGATGTATTAATAATGACAAATTATCCATTGTGGCTCACTAGGTTAGCATTTTCTCTTCTATTGACCATCTTACTAATCTGCTTTGTAAATTTATTCGGAACCGGCTGCGAATTATTAAAAGACATGCATAAGAAAGAAAGCTAAAATACAGATATATAGCATACCGATACATCGAAACTTCATAGTTGCGATGGCAATCCAGAGATATTTATTTCTACACACGTGGTGCGCGTGCGAATGCGTCAGGCATCATGGACAAATATTTCAGAACATGGAAAGTATTATTCGTATAAAGTAATTAAAACTTTTAAACACCTTGGGTAGATATTTTCTTAGTTGATGCAATCATATCATGAGGACTAAATTTAAGCTATTATACAAATGCATATGTATTTTTCTAACCTAATATATCACACACACACAGAGAGAGAGAGAGAGAGAACACCAGGTAGATAGAGAAATCAGGTAGCAGGATCCTGAAGAAATGGAGTCCATAGCATTGCTCATCATCATCATCCGTGATCCCTTTGAAAAAATATTATCAAAGGGATCATGGATGATGATGATGAGCAATGCTATGGACTCCATTTCTTCTACAAGAGCTTGTTCACTCCCTGTCATATGTGTAAGCAGCGCTATATGCGAGTTTACCTTGTTAGTATGTATGTACTGAAATTAATTAATATTATTCAAATTTTGATACATGCAGATACCAGAGGAGCACATCTTCTATCTCTGTAGGTAAGGCTTTGAATTTGTTGATTTTGGTGTTTCTTGTCAATTTTATAGACCAGTATGTGCTAAATATAATGTTCTGACAGTTGCTAGGGGGAAGGCAACATTCGAGGCTGCTGACCCCAGTCCTGGACGCCGCACACGGACGGCACCACGGAGGTTGGGAGAGAGGCCGAGGACTGGGCTCTAGCAGGGCCCATATGAGGTTGGACTCCACCCCGGTGGTTACTTCCTCCGTCTCCAGTGAGCGACGTATCCAGCAGGAACAGGAGAGCTTGAAGGCCACCGTTCAGGAGTTGAATGAGATGCTGGTATGTATACTACTTAATAGTAAAATATAATGTCATATTATAGATATCAACATATCCAATATCAATACATAGCCTGAGCTTATTTGGTTGTAGACTTATGTTTTATTAATCATACATGTACATATCTAATTAAAATAAACTACAGTTTTCCAAACTAGATATCCAAATGGGGTTTCGAAATAACTCGATAATGATAAGAATTCGAATGTGGGTGTAGGAGCGGGTGGTTGAGCAGGCCCAGGCCTGGGGAACGATTTTACCGGACAGAACGATCCGAGGCTGCTGACCCCAGTTCTGGACGCCGCACACGGAGGGCACCACGGAGGTTGGGAGAGGCCGGGGATTGGGCCCTAGCAGGGCCCATATGAGGTTGGACTCCACCCCGGCGGTTACTTCCTCCGTCTCCAGTGACCGGCATGTCCATCATGAACTGGATAGCTTGAGGGCCAGCGTTCAGGAGTTGAAGAAGATGCTGGTATGTATACTACTTTATAGTAAAATATCATTTCATATTATATACATATCAACATATCCATAATTAGTACGTAGCTTGAGCTTATTTGGTTTTAGACTTAAGTTTGATTAATCATACATACATATGTAATTGAAATAAACAACGCTTTTCCAAACTAGATATCCAAACAGGGTTTCGAAATAACTTAATAATGATACGAATTCGAATAATAAACAGTTCTTACACGCTTCTTACACACGTTATATCCAGACGCGACAGGGTAGATCGGCCGAGCCTCCACACGCATCTCCTTCGGCTGCGGCTCCGCAAGCCACTACATCGGCTGCGGTTCCGCAGACAGCTCCTGTAGCTCCACCGCCCACTCAGACTCCCGCTCGCGATGAATTGCAGAGTTTATTGACCGAGGAGCAGGCGCGCGTTATTCTATCGTTATTCAGAGGTGGAGCTGGACCGAGCTAGGGTAGATTTTTGGTTCTTTTTTTTTGAAACATGTATTTATTTATATCATACACATTGTACTACATTTTGAAACGATATTGATATTGGTTTGTATTTATATCATATTCAGTTTTTGTGTTTCTTTTGTATATTATATATATGCGTGAGATGTGATTATGAATACTGCAATATATGATTTGATTGATGTATATATTATTGTGCACAGGGCGGGAAAAAATCAAGCAGCCCATTTTTTAAAAAAAATTACAGACAATATGTACCTACGGATTAATCCGTAGACACACATTTTACCCCTACGGATATATCCGTAGGGGCTAAATATCAGCAGTAACTGATATTTCCCCCAGATGTCAGTGCCAGGGGGTTGGGAATGCCCCTACGGATATATCCGTAGGGGCCACTGACTCTCCCCTACGGCGTTATCCGTAGGGGCACAATATCAGAAATCCTGAATTTGTGCCCCTACGGAAAAGTACCTACGAATATATCCGTAGGGGGTAGTACATGCCCCTACGGGTATATCCGTAGGGCCAAGTAATTTATTAAAATAAACCGTAAATAATATAAAATCTTATACCCTACGGCTTAATCCGTAGGGGAAACTGGACCTACACATATATCCGTAGGAGCAAAAATTTAACTGTAGGGGCAAGTTCAGGGCCTCAACTTGCACCTGCGGCCTTTGCACCTACGGGGTATTTTTTCGTCCCTACGTATATATCCGTAGGGGCAACCCTTCTTTGTAGTAGTGTAAATTGCAGGAAAGTTCCATCATTTTTAATCTTAAAATGCCCCTCAATAAATATAAACAATGAATGGTTAACGAAACAACGAAAAGTTGTGAAGAGTATTTCCTGCAATTTAACAAAGAAAAAAAGGTAAGAAAACCTTCGGCAATTACTTACCTTGAGCGGAAGCAGACACAGATAACAGTGAAACTGGGTATTTTTCGTGAGATGCGAAAATTACTAAACCTTTGAATCTTGGAGGTTTTCCATGAAATTTGGGGGCCTTGATTGTGGAAAGGAGAGCAGATTTTGCATGAGAGACGATACTGAACATGAGAATTTTAAAAGATACAAAAATGAGAGAGAAAGTGAATAAGATCAATGAGCTTATGCAATACTTTACACGATAAATGGTAGGCTTGCTTTCCAAAGCTTGATGATAAATATGAAAGCACTCATATGTTTTGAAATGAAGTTAGTTGCATTTCAAACCTTATATAAAACAGCTCAAATATATTTCTTTATGCATTCAAAGTTTATTTGCACATTGTACTTGGTCTAATATTTGTTTTGAAAAATTCATTTTCTTAAACAAAAAACATCCAATTTAATTTTTCTTAAAAATTCAAAATGATCCAATGATCCATTACCCACAAAAATAAAAGGTAAACAAGCAGTAACTAAGCATTCTCTTTTTCAGCAATCTGATAAAGTTCTATGATCGGCTATCAATTAATCTACAAAGCAAACAAATTGCAGAAAACATATGTAATGTAACTTGTTATAAACATGAAAAAAATTGGAAAAATAAGGCTGAATATGAAACGCATTAAGCCCTAATTCCCTAACCTGAGTTACAACCCCAACTACAAAGCTAATTTCGAACCCATAATGCTCTAATTTCAATCCAATCATTCACGCCCTCATTTTTGGGTGGTAATTTTGCATTTGTCGTTATCTCCGTTAGTCATGCTAGTATCAAAGATGAGTATTTAAGTGCAACTCGCAGAAACTTAGATATTTAACAGTCAAATGCATGAAACCTTGAATATTTCCTTGCAATTTGGTCTCCTAATTTAATCTTCTCTGTTCATTTTTTAGTAAAAAAGGAGAGAAGAAAAAAAGAAGCAGCAAAGATTTGTGTTTTTATGCTTGGGAATTGGGAGAGACGTGCTTCTTAATTTTTTTTCAATCCAACATCCATGAAGAGCTGGTAGGTGCTACTGTAGGCGACTGTAAGTCATAAAATCATATGGTAAATTGTCAAAAAAACCCAAGTACATTTTTCCGTTGCCAAAAACCCCTGGTCTCGAAAATGTAGTCAAAACCCTCCTAAAAAGGTTTTAGTTGTCAAAAAGCTCATTACCTATGATATCTAGTAGTTTTCTGCTATATCTATTTCCTACGACATCTAAGCAGTATCCAGCGATATCTAAGCAGTTGTCTGTGAAATCTAAATCGTTTCCTGCGATATCTAAATAGTTTGTATGGATTGATTAGATATATCAGGCTACTATATAGATTGCAACATTTCATAATTTTATTATGTTTATTTTATAATTAAAATAATGATATAATGAGTTTTATTAAGATGATAACATGTATTGAATTGGGTTATAATAATTTGGTATATGTATACATGTATCTATAAAAATGGGTAACAATAAAACTAGTATTTTCTTCTCTACATAATCTTCTTATGGCATGGAAGGCATAGATTGAGTTTTAATATTTGCATTATTTTCCCTCAATGAAAATTTTGGAATGTATTCACCATGATTATTAAAATATTGGGAGAGGGAGAAGCGCTCACCATGCCTAGGAGCATATCCATTCTCTCTCTCATTTGTTTCTTATCCTCCAAAGTATTTTTTCTCTCAAACTCTCTCTCACTTTCACATCAAACCCATAACTCTCTTCCACCCCCAAATCCAAATCCAACTCCAAACTTATCTCTTCTTAACACCAAGCCCAACTCAAACTCAGCACCAAACTCAACTCCTCCAAGTAGAAACCTTCATAATTCTTCAAGTGGTAGCCTCATTTAAGCATGGATCCCCTCTTCTATTTTATCAAGTTTTTAGTATTTACCATGAAAATCACATCTTCTATTTAAAAATCATGTTTTTATAGTTTAAATCTTGCAGAAATGGAATTTTAAATAGTCAGTTGTAGTATGTTAGTGCAAGTTTTCTTGTTACAACCTGTTTGGATTTGTGTCACGCCCCGCTTCTCAAAATACTGAATACGAGGGGTTATTAGGCATGCTATACTCTTATGCTCAAGAAATAATCCCGTTGTAATCACACCTCGGCTTTTAGCATTATATGGTAATCAGTAAACACAGTACGAAAGTAAAGAAAATTACAACTCACAACTTTATTATATTTAATCAAAAAAGTTCAAGATACAATTATTCGCATAAAAGAAACAACTAACCAAAGAAATAACAATATCCTTATTGCAAGTAGAATGATGTAGGATGTTTTTCGTCACCCCATTGAGATGGGAATACGCGCGCGCTTGTCAGGCGTATACTACAGATTTCCCCTGCCTAGGAGAGGCCGGGATTTATTGATTGTGGGGATCCGAATCTCCGGCAGCCGCGGACTAAGCTGCCGTTAATTACCCCTCGCCTTTGGGGCGAGAGAACCTCCGATTAACGGGTTAAACTGGTCATGCGAACTCAATATGCAGTGTACGTGTGTTCTGTTTTGGAGGGGGGTTTAAATATATCGGGAGCCACGCAGAGTTTTTACGGGGGTCCCGCTACCCGGATAGCGGGCTGGAGGTCAAGGGGGCTAGCAGCCCCCTTGCGGGGTGCGGGGCCGCGTCCCGTTAGAAATTTTTTTCTAACAGGGACAGTGTCGTGGAGTATGTGTGTATGCACATATGTATATATATATATATATATATATATATATATATATATATATATATATATATATATATATATATATATATATATATATATATATATATATATATATATATATATATATAAGGGTCGTGGAGTATGTGTGTATGCACATATGTATATATATATATATATATATATATATATATATATAAGGAAAAAAAGAGGGGAAAAATGCATCCAAAGGATACGTGGGGGGGGCAGCACCTTGGACGCTGTACGCCTAGGTGTTGTGCGCTCAGGCGCTAGAGTGCCACGTGTCGGCACATGGGCGCTCTGCGCTTGAGCGCAAGTGCGCCACGTGTGTTGTACGCCTAGGTGCTGTGCGCTCAGGCGCTAGAGTGCCGCGTGTCGGCACATGGGCGCTCTGCGCTTGAGCGCAAGTGCGCCACGTGTCGGCACAGGGACGACTTGCGCTTAAGCGCAAGCGCGCCACGTGTCGGCACGAGGGCGACTTGCGCTTGCGCTGAGCGCAAGCGCGCCACGTGTCGGCACCGGGACGACTTTCACTTGAACGCAAGCGCGCCACGTGTCGGCACGGGGGCGACTTACGCTCGAGCGCTTGCGCTGAGCGCAAGCGCGCCACGT
This sequence comes from Agapanthus africanus, assembly GCA_030015575.1. Taxonomy (NCBI): domain Eukaryota; kingdom Viridiplantae; phylum Streptophyta; class Magnoliopsida; order Asparagales; family Amaryllidaceae; genus Agapanthus; species Agapanthus africanus. The sequence goes on along the minus strand of JASDDO010000031.1, from coordinate 601,940,700 downwards.
GTCGGCACCGGGACGACTTGCGCTTGAACGCAAGCGCGCCACGTGTCGGCACCGGGGGGACTTGCGCTGGAGCGCCAGCGCGCCACGTGTCGGCACGTGGGCGCTTTGCGCTCGAGTGCTGAGCGCTTGAGCGCAAGCGCGCCACGTGTCGGCACGCGGGCGCTCTGCGCTTGAGCACCGGCGAGAAAATAAGGCTTTTAGCCTTTAAAAATTTCTCAGAAGAGAAATCAGAGAGGAGTTGGACTCCTGAGTGTGTTTTTCTTTGGGTTTAGTGAAAGGGGTTCTTCTTATTCCTCCTCTGTTGGCTGGATCTTGAAGATCAAGAGATGTGAAATCTCAAAATCTCTCTTTTTGGGATCTAAAGACAGATCCAAGTTCCCCTTTGTGGGTTTGGTGGTGAAAAACTATTTTGTTTTTTAAAAGGAAGAGTAAAACTCTTGATTAATTCAGAAGAAAGAAGAAGGTTTAAGACCTTCAGAAAAGGGGAAGAAATACAAACCCTAGGTTTTTGAGAGAATGAAAAGTTGTTCTTTATTCATCATCATGTTGCCTTTTATAGGCTTACATATTTGCATATAGCCCCTTGGGCTTTACAAAATGGCATTTTGCCTATCCCATGGCTCATATGCCATTTCATTTTTGCACATAAACCATGGGCTTACAAAATGTTGGCTTTATGCTCATTTTACATACATTCATGTATAAAAAATTACATAATAATTATTTATTACATGATTTTGTCGTTGCCATGGGGAGGCTGGCCGTGGGCTAGACTTGGGCATAGGTCCGCTTGACCTGGGCTTGGGCCCACCTAGCTTGGGGGTTGACCTTGACTTTGACTCGGTCAACCGGGGTGTAAATTTTTACCCCAACAAATTGCCCCCCATCAATAAATGCACACAGCATATATGGGTCGTATGCATGAAATTGATGGATCTTCTTTTGCATGGAGGCGACTTGATTTGGTTCCCACTTTTGGGGATGCACTGCCCTTTTTACGACATGGACGGCCGGCGCTTGATCCGTCTCCGAGATGGAGTGTCCGTAGTAGACGTTTCCCTGGCCCAGAGCGATCTGGTTCCTGCTTTGTAGGAAGCTTGCATTGCCATTTTTGCGACGTGGACGGTCGACGCTTGACGCGTCTCCGAGACGGAGTGTCCGTGGTAGACGTTTCCCTGACCCGAAGCGATCCGGTTCCTGCTTTGTAGGAAGCCTGCACTGCCATTTTTGCGACGTGGACGGTCGTCGCTTGATGCGTCTCCGAGACGGAGTGTCCGTGGTAGACGTTTCCCTGACCCGGAGTGATTTAGTTCCCGATTTGTGGGGAGCCTGCACTGCCCGTTTTGTGACATGGACGGTCGACGCTTGACGCGTCTCCGAGACGGAGTGTCCGTGGTAGATGTTTCCCTGACCCGGAGTGATTTAGTTCCCGATTTGTGGGGAGCCTGCACTGCCCGTTTTGTGACATGGACGGTCGACGCTTGACGCGTCTCCGAGACGGAGTGTCCGTGGTAGACGTTTCCCTGGCCCGGAGCGATCCGGTTCCTGCTTTGTAGGAAGCCTGCACTGCCCGTTTTGCGACATGGACGGTCGACGCTCTGACCTGGAGCGATTTGGTAGACGTGTCCCCGGCACGGAGTGTCGCTGGTCAACGTTTCCCCGAGGCGGAGTGTCGTTGTTGGACGTTTCCCTGATGCGGAGTATCTGTGTTGGATGTTTCCCCGATGCAGAGTGTCGCTTGTTGAAGTGTCCCCGGCACGGAGTGTCTGCTTGACGTTTCCCCGGTACGGAGTGTTGTTGATCAACTTTTCCCCGGCGCGGAGTGTCGGGTTGACTTTTCCCCGGCACGGAGTGTCGCTGATGGACTTTTCAAAGGCCCCCGCCTCACGGCCGCGGGGAGAGGGCCCAGCCCCTGCTCTCCGAGGAGGCTTGGACACATCTAAAGGGACCCTATCATCTACTCCTATGACGTGAACTGATTCTATAGAGGAAGACATCTAACCTGGGAAGGAAACTCTTCAAAAGTTAGGAACAAGAGAAGGGGGACGAGCGCCGAGTAGCTGGGGCTTGAGAGTGAGGAATATGAAAGAGTAAGGGCCCTAGGGCGGGCCCCACCCATATTTATTCCCGCAAGCAGCCTCATCCAATGGCGCCCATCGTCTCCCGCCGAAACGGCTCCTCGCGACCAGCGTCTCCAATCGCTATACGTGGCAGCCCAGCGATTGGCGGCGTCCCGACAGACGCCGCAGACCTGCGCACGTCACATCAGCCATTAGGCACTCGATACGTGGACCGTCGCTTCAACTGCAGAGCGCAAGAACCGGCGCACCCTCCTTAAATGCAAAGATCTCGCCTCGATTCGCTAGCGGAAAAGACAACTGACGGCTCAAGGACCCAACCCTGAGGAGGAGCTCACCTCGGGGAGGCCGGCAGCCCACTCCTGACCCGACCGCTAGCTGGTCGGGGCAAGAGTGAGGGGCTAATGATGATGCTCGATATCGGCAACCTCTAAGATCGGGACACGTGGCGGACGGCACGTCCCAGAACTCAGAAGAAAGGGCCCACAAAAGCCGACCATGCCACCCCTGTACCCGACTGGCCAGCATGAGCTAGCCCTCCTCAGAGCTCCCCACAGATTGGCCTCCTCGGTCCCTCAGCTCGCCCTGAGCTGCCTCAAGACCAAGTCTCCTCGGCAGTTACGCTCGTCCCCGAGCCCCTTTGCCGAGGACGTCTTCTTCGGTCATCCGCCCAGTTTGCCGCTCACCGGCGTAACCGCAGCTCCGCGGATCTCGCCATGCACGGATTCTCCACCGGCATTATCCCATGTTCCACGCCTTCACGATCCTCCTTCATGGGCGATCCGCTCCCTACGCAGGCATGACGTCGAGAGCGTAACTGCCGGCGAGATTCTCGCGCCTGCTGCTGTGTGCCTCCGCCACTATATAAACCCCCATCACAGAGGGGTCAAGTAAGTCATCTTTTACGCTTTACGCCGTTACTCTGCTCGGATCCCATCACCAACTTGAGTGTCGGAGGGTCCTCGGTGGTACCAAACCACCTCGGGACTTCTTTGCAGGTACTCGGCGACAGGCTCCTCACCCGACCTTCTCCTCTCAAAACCCATTGAGATCCACACGCAACGAAGGACAATCAACCAAGTTCACATCGAGATCAACGGAAGACAGCATCTGACGGAGGCCCGAAAAGATGCTCCATCACCCACTTTGACCCCCTTTCTCTTGTAGGAATCCCGCATAAACCCTTTTCTTGGAAAATCAAAATGCTTGTTCTAGTAAAACTGTGATTTGTTGGTACAATTAATTGGATTTTTTTGAACTGATCGGTAAAATATGAATGCAGCGAGCGTGATAGGGCCCCACGTCATGACTACTCACATCCGGCCTCTGTCAGTCCACAAGACCAGCATTGTCCCTCATGTCATGCGCTGGTAGGTAGCATAAAAAATGTGCTCAAACGCGATTAGCCAAGAACCGACTTAATTTGCTTCCTCACAATTTAATTTCCAACAAAAATAATATATTCAACACATGCTTAAATAATTCTTGTGTTTTTTCAGTTGCCAAGTGAAAATTCCAAACCTCACCCGTACTATTTATTTGATGGATTTAAGTATTATATGAATAAGTCGAGTCAATAAAAAAAGTTGCAAACCAAATCAAAAATAGAAAGTCTTTGAATGCTATTTACGCTTTCCATCAATTTTACTCTTCCTAGTATATTATTCCAAGAGACAAATCTCAAAATAAAGTTGAGATAGTGTTATAACGCATTTCTTGCTTCTTAGCTAGATAAGCCATCAAGCCTTGAAAGAAATTAGATTTACCGGAATAGTTATCATATATTGATAATTGTAGCGAAATATTGTTTCGAAGAATTCATGTTCAGGAAAAAATAATGCTAATAAATAAGACATTATTGTGTGAAAAGAAATTTTATGTATCGAAAATACTAACAAAGTCAGAATAGCGTAACAATACCCAACAAATACTGATGACAACACACAATATTTGAAGATTGACAACACATACAAATGTTGAAATTCAAATACCCAAATGAATCTTACAAAACACAAGGCATTCTAATGGTCGAAGCATTTGGAGAAACTAAAAAAGAAAAATGTAAATGTTAAACATATATCAAAAGATCAAAAATTATCTTCATAATCATAGATATGCACCTAATACTTGTGCTTAATCAGTGTGACATATGTATGAAGTAAGTTTTAACACTACAACATGCCAAAAACACAATGATTTACAATGTCAAAATCAAGCAAAAACTAACGTAATCATAATTTAGAGTATACAAATTACAATATACGGTCTTGATCGTCCTAAAAATGGTGAATCTTTGCTTTCCAACCATCACATCAAAAAATTTAGATACTTTAAACTTGTTGAGGTGTATAATAAATTTAAGGGTACGATTTGGACACCAATAATCCAGCGGAATAAAAAGCACTATTCCATCGGATTGGGTTGAAAAAATTGGTTGTCTGGATGACTTTTTGATCCAGAAAATCCAATGGAAAAACCTTAAATAACCTTAATCTATTGGATTTTAAAAATCGGGCCAGACCTAATATTTTTAATTCTACGCTCTCCCTTATCTCGAACAACGCGCCAATTTATTTTTTTCCTTCTCCCGGGTAAATTTCCTTATTCTTTAGTCAAACCATACATTAAAAAGTATTTAATGCTTATTCTCGTTTCAAACCATCCAAACAATGATGTTTGGAGAGAAATTGAATGTGAAGCACTTTAAAGTTTTCGGTTTGCCTTGCTATGTTTATGTTCTGGCCTATCAAAGAAAGTTGGATGCAAAGACGAAAATTGTGTATTTCTCGGTTACGGCGAAAGCAAAAAGTATTGGAAATGCATGACTTCGGATACCGAAAAGTTGTTTCTAGAGACATGGTTTTCAATGAAGCGTCGTCTTATTTTGCTCCTTAATGTTTTCATTGATCATATTGATAATAGGAATAAGGTTGGATAGCGCACCGGAAGTGGCCATTGAGTTGCCGATGTCATCGGGCGATCCTACGCCATCCGGATCTTCTTTTCCATTGGCGAAGGAGCAAAGTGAAAGGGGGAGTACTTCTCATTCTTCTCAAAGGCCTCAAGTTGATGAAACTTGGAGGAGGTAGAGAGTGCTCAAACTTTTCGGAGATCGGCAAGAAAAATTGTTAAACCCGCCCGCTATTGAAATGGAAATCTAGTGAGTACATCTTCATGTTTTTTTGCCGGCCCAGATGATGAAAGTGAGCCATCATGCTATGATGAGGCTCAAGGTGTCAAGCAATGGGAGGATGCAATGAATGAGAAAATAAGCGCTCTCTTGAAAAATGAAACTTGGGATTTAGTTGCTAAGCGTAATGATGTGGATCCGGTTACATGCAAATGGGTTTACAAGTTGAAAAGAAAGGCCGATGGTAGCGTGGAGAGATGTAAAGCTCGACTTGCTGCTAGAGGGTTTTGTCAAAAATATGGCCAAGATTATGAAGAAACTTTTAGCCCCGTTGTGAAGACGACTTCAGTCCGATTGGTTATTTTTTTGGCGGCGAGCTATGGATGGAAGTTTTGGCCACTTGATGTAAAAATGGATTCCTTTATGGTGAAATCGATAAAGATATTTACATAGAGCAACCGCTGGTTTATATTTCAAGCTCTCGTCCGGAGCATGTTTGCAAACTGAAGAAAGCGTTTTATGGTTTGAAACAAGCTCCACAGGCTTGGTATGGTAAGATCGTCGAGTACTTGGTTTTTTGTGGTTATTTGACTTCTAATTCGGTTTCTAGTTTATTTGTTAAGAAGTAAGGGACTTCTCATGTTGTTTTGCTCTATATCGACACCATGATATACCAGCAATGATGATGGATAAGTTTCAAAGCTTTGGGCGGAACTCTCTATTCGATTCGAAATGAAAGATTTAGGTGAGCTACATCATTTTCTTGCTTTAGAAGTGAAGAATGTGAATGATGGAGTTCTTGTTTCTCAAGAGAATTATGCTAGGAAACTCATTGAGAGGTTTGACTTGAATGAAAGCAGACGGTGCTCCGCTCCACTTGAAGCAAATTTAAAAATTAGGCGTAAACAAGATGAGCTTCTTTCGGATCCTCATGCGCTTGGGGGAAGTCCTATTTATTTGACAATCACAAGGTCGGATGTTGCTTTCTCGATTGGTCTTGGGAGTCATTATATGCAATCCCCCGAAAGCGAAATGAATCCTAAAGCATGTCATGACTACTCTTGATTTGGGATTGCTATATAAGAAGGATGCAATGTTTGATTTGCATGGTTACACCGATACCGATTTGGGTGGTGATTTAGATAATTGGAGGTCCACTTCGGGCTATGTATTTTATTGCGGATCGGCGGGTGTTTCTTGGTGTAGCAAGAAACAAGATTCGGTGTCTCTTTCTACTACTGAAGTGGAATACAAGGCTTCGTCCCTTGCAGCCCAAGAATATGTATGGTTGAGACGGTTTGTTGAGGATATTCATTTTCCAATTCATAAACCAACAATTATTCGAGGTGACAACCAAAGTGCTATTAAGCTCATGCTCGAACGAAGCATATTGAGATCGAGCATCATTTTATTCGTGAGATGGTGCTTGCTGAAGTTATTGGTGTGATGGAGGTGAGATGCAAGGGCAGTGTTGCCAACATTTTCACCGAGTCTCTTTCTAAAGGTTCATTCGAGTTTCTTCGAAACAAGCTTGTATTAGTTTCCAGAAATGCACTTTAATTAAGGGGGGTGTTAAATTTGTTAAAGTATGTTTTTGGAAAATTATCTAATAGTATTTTTGTATTTATTTTTATTTTCTATTTTATGAAGGATGTAGTGAGGATATTATATTGAAAGCTAATTTTGTATTTTGGAGATTGTACATGTATGAGAAACACATGTCACATCATCCATCCTCAACTTCTTTCCATATATTTCCCACCACCATGCTTGCATGAGTAAGTTCGAATTTGACTTAATTAATCCACCCATCTGCCATCCTTTCCAAAACTATTAATGACTCAAATTTTCTTAATCAAAAAAGCGTTTGATCAATCAATCCAACCCATACCAGATTACGACAACTTCTCTTCATGAAACTATTCCAACACAAAAAAACATTTTCATTGTTCCTACAGTGTGCAAGTTTTCCAAACTCTATTATTATGTATGCTTATGAATTATTAATGAAATTTATCCTCTATTTACCCCCATTTACGATACTCTTCTTCTATTGTTTGTTGTGAGTCTTGGGCTGGTATGAACTTTGTTCCACTATTGGAGAAGCGGATTCCGTATATTTCGGATATGTATTTCTTCACAAGGTTATATGCAATCAAAGTTAAATCCGAATATTATACCTTTTATAGAACTAAACCCACTTGAAATCATACAAGCAAGACACTCCCAACAACATAGGTAGAATTTGTCTTCTAAACTAATCTTACAAAAATTAAGCGAAACATTAGCTTCATATTTTACAATTTGAATATAAATGAATATGGGTCCAGAAAAACGTGTGTGGATGCAAGATGACAGAGACAATCAATCATATGATGCATGCAAACCTTGACACAATATCTTAGCAAAATACATGATTATCAATACGATGCAAAACTAGTTTCTTTTAATCCAATTCAATAATCAAAGAAATTATATCAAATTATTGAACAAAGCAGCAAAACTTTATTTTCTTTACCTGATCGGCTTTCCAAACATCAACCCAGCACTAATGGTAAGTTTAGGGCCTGTGGCTTTTTCTTCTTTTAGTTTCCCCCCCTTTTTTATAAACCCTTCAAAGTTTCAACCTTGTAATTATTTTTGAAGTTTGGGCTTTATGATGCGTGGTTGAGATTTGTTTAGATGAGTTTTGGATAGTTGAGATTTGAGATGAAACTGGGGTATTAGAAAGATAAAATAATGGGATAAAATTTTAGAGGTTAATTGCATATAATTAACATCTTCATGTATACCTCATTTAGTGCATAAATTTTTTAAACTTATATGTATTAATATGGCACATTTACGGTTACTCTTGATTGACTTAGGAGAGAAATTTGACATGATCGAGATTGACTAATATATAAATATATTATATACATATCTTAAAATGTTTCGGGCTTTATGATGAGTGGCTGAGATTTGTTTAGATGGGTTTTGGATGGTTGAGATTTGAGATGAAACTGGGATATTAGAAAGATAAAATAATGGGATAAAATTTTAGAGGGTTAATTGCATATAATTAACATCTTCATGTATACCTCATTTAGTGCATAAATTTTTTAAACTTATATGTATTAATACGGCACATTTACGGTTACTCTTGATTGACTTAGGAGAGAAATTTGACATGATCGTTGATTAATATATAGATGTATTATATACACATCTTAAAATGTTTCGGGATAATAACTGTCATGGCCCGCTTTCCAAAATACGGAATACGAGAAGTGACAAGACCAGCCATACTCTTACAGTCAAGAAAATATCCTGCCGTAGTCACACTTCGGCTTCTAGTATTACGTGGTAATCAGTAATCATAGCACAAGTAATGAGAAATACAGTCACTATTTCTATCAAAACAGATGTAAAACCAACCAGATAAAGTCAACGGAAAGGATGACGCTGACGTCGCTAATCTAGATGTCCGCAGTATTCTCGAGGCAAGAAAGATCCTGATCCGAACTAAGTCCACTTTTCACTCTGAGCATGCATATTCAGGTCGTCAGAGCGACACAACAGCAATACACACACACACACACACACACACACACACACACACACACACACACACAATGTGCAACGATGATAAACATAAAGCAGTAACATAGAGTAATGACGTGGGCATGAAATAACCGGTACAGGTCAACAGTAAAGCATGTGTATCGAATCAGTAATCGATACACATAAAATCACACGTATATAATTAAGCAAAACAATATAAAAGGAGTGGGCAATATATTTAATTATCTGTACAGCAAAATTGGTTTCGCGTCAATTGGGTTTCAGGTTTGCTAGTTATGGTCATTCCATTTTAAGTGTTTACTGCTGGAAATCCAATTTCTGAACCGGAAGTCCGTTTCGTAACACGTTTTACTCCCAGTTGGGAGCATAATTAGACGACACTACTGTTCAACTAATTGTAGGGCTATAAGTTAACTTTACAGCGTAGGAGACAGATCAACAATAATCATCTTGTTTTAGAAGTTATGATCAGATTACTGATGAAGGGTGCAAACTGAATTGACAGAAAACTGCCATACATGTCATCCGTTTAAGATATGATTTAAATACCATATGATACTGAAATTTAGTGAAACCGGTACCATTGAAAAGCTAGAACAATTGTCTACACAGCGGCAATTGGCTCCGCACACTATCACAATTAAACATTACGGTTTTAGGTGTATAAAAGCATGTCAAGGGTAAGTTCCTGCTCTGGACTGCAGTCCAAGGTAAGGTAAGTACTTTGTTTTCGATCTTCAGAGGATATATCTAACAGTAAACCCACACGTCGTGTTAAAAATTATGCAGTACCCTTCGCAACGAACCTAGGCACGTTGCGAGTGGATTTTTCTGGAATTAATTATGAAACTATCAGTGTCAAGTATTCGGTAAAACACAAGTTTTGGTATTGACATTAGGACATCACCTTAAGTGTGTAATTGCGTTCTTTGCTACGAAACTTTTAATGTGTCGCTATCTATTACTAAACAAACATAAGTATCAATGGTACCGCCATCAAGGCATAAAGACAAGGATTGACCTAAAGAGAGCCGCATTAGTCTGTTTCGATACTCGACTTGGGGGTATCAAATTCGTGGTCAAACACTATCCGACTGGTGCCAATTTTCAATATTTTCGTCATCATGTATAAAATTCATTGGTTACATGTTCCGCAAACATTAATGGGTGATTTACACTAAAGTTTCATTTTCGATTCAGTTAATATTAAAAGCGTTGTATTTATACACGAAATGTTTTAACTAGCATGAAAACAAGTGGAAGGGGTTCACTTGCCTGGCAACACTCACGACGACGAATAGCATGAGCTCGACGCATGCACGGGCTAGGCACAACACGGCAACACGGCAAGTTTGGCCTTGGCGCGGATATGAGGGGTCGGGCGAGTTGCTGATGACGGTGGCAAAGACGATGAAGTCATGGCGGCGATGGTCCAGGTAATGGGCAGCGGCAGCAAGGGCATCAACGGTGACAAGATCGAATGTGAGATGAAAGCTCGGACTTGGCTTGAAGCTTGGGGTCGGACAAGGAGAGGGTCGGGTCTGCCTCAGGTGGAACGACGTTGAGGGGCCCACGGTCAAGAGGTGGCAGGTGGTGAAGGCAATGGTCTCGACAGAGGCTGTGCTCGGACAGTGGTCGCGACGAGGGATAGAGCTGGGCCGTGAGAGAGGGGAATCTTGGTGGAGTTGATGAAGTGGGCTCGGTGCAGTGGGGTTGCGGCGAGGTCGGCGGAGGAGGCAGTGATTGTGTGAAGCGGTGGGCTCATTGGTGATAGGTGATTTGAGGGGAGAACGAGAGAGAAAGTGAGGAAGTGAGAGGTGTTGGTGTTGATGGTGGGTTGTGGGTTGTGGGTCTTGTGGATTGTAGAAGCTCGGATGTAAGGAAGTGGTCGACGGTGGTGTTGTGGAAGCAGTGGGTGTTGAGTGTTGGGGAGGAGGAACTCGTCGGCGGTGCAAGTGCTCGTCGGCGGTGGCAAGGGTGTTGGCGGTTGTGGGATTCTCGGGAGGAGTGGGGGATCTCGGTGGTGCAGGGAGGGGTCGGGCGGTGTTCAGGCAGTGGGGTCATCGGCAGGTTCGTCGGTGGTGAGGAGTTAGGGAGAGAGAGATGAAGACGACGGAGGTAGAGTGGGAGGTAATGCAAGCGAGGGGATCGCGGAGCGGTTGCGGCGAGGGCGAAGCTTGGTCGATGGAGGAGGAAAAAGAGGAGTAGGGTTCGGTTGGGTGGTCGTCGTGGTTGGTGGAGGTGCTCGGGAGGAGAGGAATGAGGAGGAGAAGATGAGAGGCAGCTAGGGTTTGCGTGGGAGAGATGGCGAGAAGGTAGCGGTGATCATGGGTGGTTGGTGAGGGAGATGGAGGAGTTAGTCATGGGTGAGCACGGGTCGTGCGGGGGTAGCACGAGTCGTGAGGGTAGCGTGAAGGAGGGGCAGGAAAAGAGAAGGAGAAGGAGAAGAAAGGGAGTGGGGGAGTCAGGTCGGGTCGGAGGTGTCGGGTAGGGTAGGGTTAGGGAACGGGCTTGGGTTTGTGGACTTTTAGGCTAAGACTTTGGGTTTGTGTTATAAGAGGGGTTAGGGTTCAAGGTTTAGGTTAGGAAAAATAAAATTAGAAATTATATTTAGAAAAGTATAGGAAATATCAATCGTAGAATTTCAAATAGAATTTTTTTGGGGAAAATATTTATTCATAAATACGGAAAATATTCATAACGGAACTGGGTATTACAATAACTAGTCTGAATATCACTTAAAATAGGAAATTCAGTTGAATGTCGCATGCAATTAATACAAATTTAAATAGGCAAAACCATTCTTATTAATCTTCATAGCTTACACTTTCGATAAGTCGATCTAGACAGTATATAATCATAAAGCAAACCAAAAAAATCTAGAAACTAATTAATAACCCCCAAAGTAGTAAACACTAAAAATTTCAAATACCTTTACCATTTTAACCGGAAAGGTAAGAGTCATATTGAAATCCCAACTCGACTCTCAGTATGGCATGTGGCAACAAGCCAACAAAAAGTTCTATTATGTTTGAGAAAAAATAACATCTATAAGTATTCATTTTAACTGGTCAAATATTCTCCGATCTTTATTTTGAAAAAAATATCACTACTAGATATATTTTTCAAATTTTAATGTCATACGTAAAAATCGCAAAAAATATTCTCAGATTTTTTCCCCAAGAATCTTAATGCGTATAACATGCTACTCACATGCAGAATATCCATACAAACAACGATGAAAATTTACTATCTACTACAATGCAGCATTTGTTGACATAATTCTAAATGTTTCATCAAATCAAACATCACTTTAATATTGATATTTTCTATATGTAAATATTAACTTCTTTTTTCACAGCTACAAGAAGGATGTGATAAATTAGTACCTTACACTGCGGTCCTTCAACTTCATTGCTTGGTCATCAACCTTTTTGAGATCCCCAGCTTGTCTTTTTTAAGAATAAGTAAAGAAATTTAGCAATTTTAGTGAAAAGACTTCACACTAAAAAATCATATATATATATATATATATATATATAGAGAGAGAGAGAGAGAGAGAGAGAGAGAGGAGAGAGCTTACAAAGCATTATCTATCTCAGCAATATTCTTCTCATATTCTGTATAATAAAAATCCACCGTCTCATAAACAAAATTTGGGATATGAGACGGTTCAATCCTTTGCAATTGTCTGAATTGTTCATTCAAAACATCCTTTGCCCACAAAAATACATAAATGAAATACCGACAAGACCACGAATAATTTGAGAAAAAAGGAGGGGGAACAAAGATTAAAATAAATACCTCCATTATTAATTTAAAAGTGAGATCAAACACATCATTCTTCAAATCCTCCAACTTTTTCAATTGCTCCAACTACCCCACGAGATTTCTCTATCTTTTAAGCAAATATATCTTAAATTATAGATTCTGTATCCCTAATGAGATAGATGAAGTAATTGAAAGAATTATAATTCATTATGAAAGAAATATATACAATGTAATATATAAGAAGGATTTAATAAGATTCATTATATATACTTGTGCAAATTTGGTATATTGTCCCTTCATTTGAGACCATATATACCTAATTGATTACATGTTTAAGATTTTTATATATTTTTTTGATAAATGTTAAGAATTGATTATGCAAATAATTGATAAGTTATTAAGAAAATATAATTAGGTAACCCTTATACGTGTTAACTTTTTTTATAGGTCATAAAAGAAATAACTTTTGTAACCTCAATGAATGTTTTTGGTAAGCCCTGGCTAATATATATGTTTTTTTCCTAGAAAAAAGGGAAAATTAACAAAGAATATTAAATCCATTTATATTAATTAATGTAACTGCATAGGAATCAAATTCAAACTTGATTGGCAAAAAATAATATAAAATAATTTTTTAAGTTCAATGAATGTGTATTAACTTTAAAAATCCATAATAAGATTCAAATGGACTTACATTGAGGCAAAAACTAATTAAAAGTGGACAAATTTTTCATAGAGATTGAAAATTTGAAAGCCTAAATATTTAACATGATAACTATTATGTCATGGATATTATTTTTCTTATGCTTTTACATACCGAAGAGATGAAATAAAAACTAATGACCATAAAATTTTACTTGATCATCGAAAGATCATTAGAGTTAGAAAAATTCAAAAAACCTAATATTGATTGATCACTACACTTTATAAATTTGTATACAACTAAGATCTGGATATTTGAACATACCTGTATGTTTATAGCTTCTATTTTTTCCTACTTTCTAAGAGGAGCCAAGAATTGCTAGGAAATACAAATATCTCAACTATTATAACCACAGAACTTGTGAGTCCCCAAATTGATTTCAATTTGATGCTCTAACATAGCCTCAAATAGTGCCACATCAGCAATAAAAAAAATTAAATGTAGAATTTTATTTAACAAATATTTAATAAATACAATCAACTGAATCAGTTATAATTATACATTCATCTTTACTGATCTTAAATCACTGCTAGAATCATTATGAATCATTTTGAAAATAAATTAACCATTTTAACCATGTATGTAAGTTTTAATCTGCTCTAATTTTTTTGAATTCAAATTGAAAATCTCTACTATTATAACCATAAAATTTGAGAGACCCCAAATTGATTTCAATTTAATGATCTAACATAGACTCAAATAACGCCACATCGGCAGTAAAAAAGTTAAATGTTGAATTTTATTTAACAAATATTTAATAAATACAATTATCAACCGAATCAGTTATAATTATACAATCATCTTAACTGAACTTAAATAACAAGAATAATTGTGTATCATTTTGAAAATAAAGTAACCACTCTCATCTCTACCATTATAATCACAAAACTCGAGGGTCTCAAATTGATTTCAATTTGATGGTCTATCATAGACTCAAATAACGCGGCATCAGTAGTAAAAAAATTAAATGTAGAAATTTATTTAACAAATATTTAATAAATACAATTATCATCTGAATCAGCTATAACTATACAATCATCTTTATTGAAATAACTACTAGAATAATTGTGAATCATTTTGAAAACAAATTAACCACTCTCACCATATAAGTTTTAATCTGCTCTAATTTTTTTGAATTCAAATTAAAAGTAATATAATTTTTATTTGAACACGTGCATCGCACGTGCAAGATACTGGTTAGAATATACGGAGAGAAGATGTAGAAAACGGAAATTATTTTTTTCATTGAAAGGAGAGAGAATAGAGTAATTTGAAAGGACTAACTACATCAGTTACTGATTTACCAAAATCTTTTAATTAACAAACTTAAAACAAGTTCTGTAACAAATATAACTACACATTTTTTATAGAAAAATTGTTGGAGGGGGTAACTAAATTATAATCCAAATCAACATTACTAATTAGCCAATTATTTAGGCTTACTTTGGTAACAAGGTTTTTGAAACAGTGGTTTCTATCAAGTCAAAACGAAACCACGGTTTGCATATGTGTAAACTGTATTTTCATAAATCTGGGGTTTCACAAGTTAACGGTCATTTGGCAATATGGTCCATGAAACCAAAGTTGGCTTATTTTTTAAGCGCGTGAGAGATATAATAATGAGTTTCCGAAACACCACGCTTTTTGGAGTTTTGAAAAATAAAGTTTCAAGCTCTCGACACTTATTTTTGGGTACCGACCCGTAAGCCATAATCTACAACACGCACACCACACCCATCCCATCCTACACACCTAGGTGACCCATGAATTTGCCCCGAAAGCATTAATTTGTGGCCGCTTTCTCTATTGGGATTTTTAGGGTTCGAATCCCGTACTCTCCCTAAGAGAGAAAGTGCTCATACCAACTGAGTTTTCGAAACTTTTTAATACAGCGGTTTGGAAAACTCTATTTTGGTTACCAAACAAACAGTTTCGATTTTTATAGCTTAGCATCAAAACCCCATGAAACCCATGAAACCAAGGTTTCAGAAACCGGAACCTCAGTCACCAAACGAGGCCTGATTTGATCCTTTTGGTGTTATTAAATAGGCAGGACGCTTTATTTTGATGGGTTTTCACCATGAGTTCTTTCTTTTTTAAAATTAAGGAAAAAGAAACTCTTAGCCTTAATAATCTGCGTTTTTCACCCTAGTTTTTAAGTTCTTTTAATTCACCTTATAAAAAAACTATTATGTTTTGGGTATACTTTAAGTGACAACATCCGGGTGTTTGTTAATTATTGGACAAGCTCTTCCGCCGCACCACAACTCCGAAGTTGCGATGAAGGTAGAGAGTAAATCTCTACTATTATAACGGCAACCCTTTTGTTACTCTCTCATATATCATCTTTTATATAAATACAAGAAAAATGTTAGTCATTTATAACAGAGTAGAGATCGCCATGTCACTATAATAAGACAAAATAGTAATAATAACAACCTCTCTTCATTCTCACCAAACTTTTAAATTTAAATTCAAATAAAAAATTGAGCCAAAGTCTTTATTACAGAGTTTTCTGCAACATTTATAAACTATATTTATGAAGACTACATTTGATTAAAAAAAGACATGTCGTCTAACAAAAATAGCTACTATGAGAATGTGGAAGAGAAAAAGTAAATCAAAATGAATATCAACATGCATCGCACATGCAAAATACGAGTATTTTTATATACTAACTACCAGTCTTTACCAACAATGTTTATTGAGACTCTGAAGAAGTAGGTGAATTTGTTTGACCAAAAACTAGAATACTACCTCGAGCTTGCGAAGACCATAATGATTTTTGCTATATCAAGCAGAATGTTGTCTAAAACTCATCCGACCCAAACACATGAATACTTCTATGCTCAATTGATATAATTATACCGCATTATTAATCCAAACAAATAAAAAAAACTTTTAATTTGAAAGCATGGATGAAACTAACAACGAAACAATACATATTCCATAACTCGATCGCTCGTCATCAGCAGGAGATGGGAAGGGTAAGTCGAATTTAAACACATGAGCCATGTGAATATGTATACCACATAAATATAGAAATGTACTTCAAAAAAAACTAAAGTTTTCAATTTCAGAGGACATGAAATTATTTGAGTGCCAAAGTTTGGAGGCCTATATCTAGCTAGTGGGCCAAATATATTAATTGTTTCATTTATGTTAACATAAAATAAGTGCAGATTTTATATTTTTTAAAAGGGTTAACATTTAAAACAGTTGTTGGAGTTAGCTACATAGCTTACGGTTGTGCTTTTTTGCATTGATTTTTTTTCTGAGATAAATTTTTTACATTGATATTGCTTTGCCTTTTTCTCACTTCTTTTTGAGCTATTTTAATTTCACTAGCAAAACCTCCAACTTCTTTCAAATTATAAACATAAAATCAAAAAGAAATTTTTTGAAACAAACTCTCTTAGCCACATTGACCCAAGCTTTAAACTTTAAACTTCAAACCGTGTGCTCATTACTCGCTTCAAAAAAAACCATGGATAAAATACAAATTACATGCTTCTATTCTGATTTGAAATCAAGAGCAATCTGCTTATGCCTATTTAAATCATTCAAATATCTCGTCGCGTTATATTCTTCCGCGTCAAATAATTCCTCGGAGTAAGTCCTCCTCCGCAACGGGATTTGCTGCTGCTTCGGAGTGTTCGATTTCAAATCTTCGCCTTTTAAAACACGCAACACCTGCATTTATTTTCAGAAATTGGCAAGAAATTACAACTTTAGCTAATAAAATAAATTTTTATTGTCATAGGTTGCGGAAACGTGCCTCGCTAATTCTAGGCCTCAGCATCGACGACTGTTGAATGCACAAAGAAGCAGTCTCTACTACTTGTTTCAGTTGGTCGTGGTCGTAAGAATCACCGAGAAAAGGGTCGATGAGCTCTTTGATCTCATTCTTTTCGATTAGCGGTTTTGCCTGGAAAATTAAATTTATAGAAAACATTTTTCATTCTTTATACAATTCGACATTTAATTAACTGAATCATGTAAGCATACATACCCACATTACGAGGCTTTGTTGAGACGAATCTAAAGCTTTTCTCCCACTAATGAGCTCTAACAATAGAACCCCGAAGGCGAAAACATCCGTTTTCTCATCGACGACGCCATGTGTGAGATACTCAGGAGCAAGATAACTGTAGGAATTACAAGATTATGTTAAAATATATTATTATTGGAAGACAAACAGAAGTTAAAATCACGGACCCGAATGTGCCTTCGAAACTCGATACTGTGTGATGAGTCAATTGATCAGGAAGCCATTTTGCGAGCCCGAAATCACAAATCTAAAACCGAACTGATAAATAGTTGATGATGCATCTCATGTTATTTTTAATTCAAAACATCCAAAAAATTTAAAAAAATTCTTTAACCTGGGCTTCGAAGTCTTCAGTAAGCAAGATATTCGCAGCTTTGATATCTCGATGAATGATTCGGCGTGGGCATTTTTCATGTAGATATTCAAGACCCTCAGCTGTTCCTATCGCGATTTTATATCTGACCTCCCACTCTAATTTGCCCTTAGAACCTTATAAATATAACATGCATGGAAAAGAAAAGATTAAAATACCATGAACTTCCACTATTTTTTCCAAATAAAAACCATGAACTTTATAAATAATAAGTAAAAGTTTGTGTTATTTTAGTATATTTTATCTATAGTATAAAGATACCATGAAGAAGGCCCGATAAGCTCCCGTGAGGCGAGAGGCGAAGAACGAGGTGCAAATCATCTTCGACCCCGACGCCAATCAATTTCGCAATATTTGGGTGATCAATGTGAACTAAAATTCCTAGTTCAGACAAGAAATTGTTGGTTCTTTCTTCTATTGTTCCTTTATTCAATCTTTTTACCGCGACAAATTGGCCATCGTCTAAACATCCCTCGAAAACCTCACCAAATCCGCCTTTTCCGATGAGATTCTCTGTGTTTCAGGCAAAATTAGTAAGTTAGAAATTTTCAATCCAATATTTTGCAAAGTTGTGAAAATATAAACATTTTATGCATTGTTCTGCCATGTTATGTAAATTCTTCAATTATGAAGTTCTGAAATACAATTTTCTTTACATCATGCAATTACAAATCATTTCAAAAGTGCTTAACATTTTCAAAAATCAACCTACTTGAATCAAACATACCTTCGCTAAAATTACTGGTTACATTTTGCAGCTCTACAGTCGAAAAAGTTTTCCAGTAAGGCTTAAAGAAGGAAAACTCATTCTCCAAAACCTCGCTCGGCCCCTGGTCATAAATCTCTCTACTACCAGCACTCTTCCATTTGATCCGAGCAACCCCAAGAGGCGGAAAGCTCGACAATCTCCGCATCGATTTCTGCCTCCAAAGGCGGAAAAACCCGCGCCACAGCTTAGCATTGTGATGGATTGTTTGAATATCGAGAGAGGTGCCACTGGTTGTTTTAGAAGGGCTTGTTTCGGAATCCAAAGATCTCAAGTTTTCTTCAAGATCGGTTCTCGGAGAGGCTATGTCGAGTGCTTCTACTGTTTCTTTTTCAATGTCATCAAATGATCTTAGTTCTGTAAAATGAATTTTTAAGTTTGTTGATGAGATATGTTATTTATTGAAAGGCTAAATTGCAGGAAAGTTCCATCATTTTTAATCTTAAAATGCCCCTCAATAAATATAAACAATGAATGGTTAACGAAACAACGAAAAGTTGTGAAGAGTATTTCCTGCAATTTAACAAAGAAAAAAAGGTAAGAAAACCTTCGGCAATTACTTACCTTGGGCGGAAGCAGACACAGATAACAGTGAAACTGGGTATTTTTCGTGAGATGCGAAAATTACTAAACCTTTGAATCTTGGAGGTTTTCCATGAAATTTGGGGGCCTTGATTGTGGAAAGGAGAGCAGATTTTGCATGAGAGACGATACTGCGCAAGTGAATTTTAAAGAAATACAAAAATGTGAGAGAAAGTAAATAAAATCAATGAGCTTATGCAATACTTTACACGATAAATGGCAGGCTTGATTTCCAAAGCTTGATAATAAATATGAAAGCACTCGTATGTTTTGAAATGAAGCTAGTCGCATTTCAAACCTTATGTAAAACAGCTCAAATATGATTCTTTACGCATTCAAAGTTTATTTGCGCATTGTGCTTGGTCTAATATTTGTTTTGAAATATTCATTTTCTTAAACAAAAAACATCCAATTTAATTTTTCTTAAAAATGATCCAATGATCCATTACCCACAAAAATAAAAGGCAAACAAGTGACAACACTCATATGTTTTGAAACTAAGCATTCTCTTTCTCGGCAATCTGATAAAGTTCTATGATCGGCTATCGAATAATTATTGACAATTACCTAAGAGAATCGAAAGAGTTGCATACCTTCTGTTGGTGGTGGTGGCTTCTTCCATCGGATTAAAGAACAAATTACAATTTTTTTTATCAAAAAAGGGAAGAAAAGCTCACAAAGTTTGTTCTCCCTTGCAACCTCAAAACCTTAATCAAATTTCAATTGCCAGCCTTCTTTCTCTGCAACTTTTTCTCCAATATTTTCCCTAAATTTAGTAATAGTGACGCAACATCATTTCAATGGAATCTATATATGAAATGTAATCAAATTGTCGACTGCGATTTCTACTCTTGTCCTCTGTTTTTTTAAATAGCCACAGGTTTGAATTAGGACCATCCATTCTTTTGTGGATAATGAAATGGGCAATGGTTAGAAACTATCTTTCATTATGTGGACATTGTACCTAACTTGCATAAATAAATTCACCAAAAAGAACGCTTGATTTGAACTTTGACCCACATCTGCTCAATGAAATGTACATATCGTTATTGGAATTAAAAAGTTTACTTGTTTTGAAATGTATAAATTAAGGCCGGCTTGTTGTCTTGAAAGAAATGTATATCATTATTGGAATTGAAAATGTAGCATGCTTTTTATATGCAGAAATTGATTCAGACGCGTTTATTTAGCTGGAAGTATCATGAATTATCTAAAGCACACTCTTCTAGTACTTGTATTTTTATTAAGATGTCGTGATGAATTTCCTCGAAAGAACGCTTTGCGATATGAACCCCGGTTGGTATGCTCGCTTTACCGATCTACTTTGAGCAAAATTCTCTACAGTTTGCTGCCGGGGAAAAAACACAATAACCCAAAAAATAAAAAAGAGTCATAGACTGAAGTAGGTAAAAGAAGGAAGCAGACTTTCAGGAGCAGCTTAAAAAATTTCTAATAAAGGCAGAAAAATTGTTTTCATTTCGGCCTTCACATCCCCTTCTCTCTTTTTTGGTAGCAGGATTGAAGACGAAGTTTATAAACAACTAAAGCTAAATGATGATGTTTTCTCCATATATTTGAAAAGGCGATGAAACGATAGATTACCATAAAAAAATTCGCCCAGATCAAGACCTTAGTTATATAAAATCCTCATAAAAGAAAACAACATCTGCTATCACAATCACAGAGCTGATGCAAAAGCAGCAATTCCAATTTGCTCATAAGAAAAGATTCTAGACGTGGCTAATGAAGCGAGCCGAAGCAATTCGCTTCGGAATTCATTTGCTTTGCCTAGCAGGCAAAGTAAGTTTTTCTTGCTTCGCCGGGTAGACGAGACGAGGCGAGAGCAACAGTAATGAAACCAGAACCCGCTCGTTTCGCCTTGCCGGTTCGCGAGGCGAGATGAGGCAAATTCGCCGAGCCAGGCGAATTCGCCTGGCTCGGTTGCTATTTTTTTTTAAAATTAAAAAATTAAAATTAGGCTTAAAAGTTTGAAATTTAAACAAGTTTTTGTATTAAAATAAAATCTTAATCAAATTACAATTTCATAATACAATTTGTTGTTTGTTTTTTACATTAAAAACCGAACTCACTCGGGCTGCCCACGTATCCCTCCCAAATATTGATCTCAATGAGAGGGGATCGGGTCTACTTAGTTCTTTTTCTACTATTACAAATCTTACTTACTACTCGTCGACGCTGGTTGTGTTTCCTCCTCCTTCAATGTTGGTCTCGTCCGATCATGTAAGCTCCTTAAGTAGATAATCTGAGTCCAAAATTACATTTTGTTTCTTCACGGCTGCTATTTCCCAATCCTGCAAGCAAATCATGCACTCTATTGTGTCGTGCGCCAAGCTGCATCTTTTCTCGTTTAATATCATGCCGCTTGTACTAAAAGCACTTTCCAACACTACTGTGGACACTGGAACGGTTAGTAAATCGCGTGTCATGGTAGAAAACACCGGATACAAATGTCTGTGGCTTTTCCACCATGCTAAAATATCAAAATCATTTATAGTTAAATCAACATCATCTAACTCAGTTTGTAAAAATATTAATAACTCATTTAAAGATGACGATGATGAGGCTACCGGGCCTTTTGCACTGTTCTTCTTTTGAATAAGTGTTAAAACTGGAGTCAAAGCACGTGAACTGGTTGAGAGCGGTGGTCTACTAGTTCTATCAGAAGAAAATCGTGCAACATACAAATCAAACACTTCATCTAAATTACTTCTAACAATACTAACATAGGCTTCAATATCTACATTATGTCTCATGGCCGTGTGTAATCCGGTTAAAATAGCCTTAAATCCTTCTAATTTAATTCTATGGTCCATTACCGAACATAAACAATAAATAATTGGAATTTCAGAGAAATATTTAGAAATCTTAGCTAGTATAGTAAGTATCGGGTGGTGAAGTATTGGATTTTCGACGTGACAAACAAAACAATTAACTATATTATACAATTCAGAGACAAGAATATAAAAAGTGGGGGTATAAGTAGTAGAAAATCGTTCGGTTGTTATTTTAAAAATCATAAGAAAATCTTTAAAAAGATCTGCAACAGCCCAATGATCAGGTTTTAAGTGGTTTTCTACAGGTATTTGTTCATTCCACATGTTACTAATAATTCCGGCGATATTTAATGCAGTACGAAGCATGTCATATGTACTATTCCACCTACTGGCCACATCTTTTTTAAGAGACGGTCTGACACTTGCAGCTAGACATCTATTTTTGTATTCAGCTTTTCTTTTTTCAGAACTTTTAATAAACCTACATGCATCTTTAATTGTTTGAATATTTGTATTACGTACGGTATATGGATCATGTACAACAAGATTAAGTATGTAACATGCCCAACGAATATGAAAAAAATGGCCACTGCAAATTGGTTTGCATAGCCTAATGAGTTCAGGAATAGCAGAATTATTGTTGCTTGCATTATCGAAAGAAATATAAAAAAAATTATTTACACAATGATATTCTTCTAAAATAGATCTAATTTCAAAAATTATTTGAAAAGCACTGTGCGAGTATGGAAATTGTCTAAAAACAATAATTATATTTTGTAAAAACCAGTCAGAATCTATCCAATATGCAGTAACACAGATCCAGAAAAGTTCCCTTCTATCCGTCCAAACATCAGAAGTTAATGAAATACCAGTATTTAAAGAAATAAGAGTAGCAATTAATACCTGTTTACCGTCATTATAGAGGCTAAAACGATGACTTTTAAGCGTAGTTCTCAGAACCCTTTTAAATGCTGGTTGCAACATCGTTTGAACGTACTGCTAAAAAACCGTGCTTTCTCCTAATCCGAGAACATGTTCATCAGCTATAACATATCTTGTCATTTCTGAAACATTTAAAGCATGATTATATTGAAAAAGACCTTAACTGGCGAAACCAATTTGTGTTTGTGTAGTGGAGTAACTGGCTGGGGCTTCTAAGTGTTTTTTTTTTGCATGTTTATTCAAACTACCGGTGCCGACGCTATCCTTGTGTTTATATGCATTACCACAATATTTGCAAACGGCGTATCTAACACCGTTCCTAAATTCAATTTTATAGTGATCCCAAACATCACTAGTAGTCGTATGTTTTTTTAGCTTCTCTTGATATATGGGTGGATCCTTACGCTTGTTATTCAGGATGAGGAATTTGGGTTTGATGCGTATCGCATGAACCCTCCATATCAATATTTTAACTAAATGTTAAAAAAAAATGTAGAGTAGAAAATTAGACATAATAAATTAAAAACAGGAAATAAGAAAGAGAAAAGAATAGGTCCATTAAAGGCTTGGAGCTTTGAAAACTCGAAGTCGGGCTGTTAGAAGATCGGATCGGAGCTTCTATTATTTAGAGAGATGAAAATTAACACAATGGAAATTAATAGAGATTAAGAATTTTTTTTACAGAGATGGGAATTTTTTTTTTTGGAGAAGGAAGGATTTTGGAATGAGAAGAAATGGGGTTGGAGGTATTCATAGGTTTTCGGGGGTATTTTGAATTTTTTGCTTGTTTATAGCCGTTACGAGACGAATCGAAATTCGTCTCGCTTCGTCTAGATCCGACCGTTTATAGCCGTTGGATGGGAATTCCAAGACGGGACGAAACGATTCGTGCGACCGAGTTCAAGCCGAATCGGTCAATGAGACGAAACGAATCGGTGAGTCTTGCCGATTCCTGACAATTCCTATGGCGAAATACGACGAAGCACGTCCGGAAAAGTTAGAAACCCGCTCGCTTCGCCAATTCATGGTCGGCGAGATGAGTCAATTTGCCAAATTCACCCATGATTTTTTTCCCCTTCGTGACGAAACGAAGCGAATCGATTCGCCGTCGATTCACTTCATTAGCCGGGTTTAGAAAAGACCTTCGAATAATCACCACAGGCAGTAAACCAATATCCAAAAAACACAATTTGGATCAACTTTACTAAATTTCAAAACCAACCAAAAAAAAAATTTAAACAATAACCAAAATGAAACCGATACAAATAAGCCCACACATATGTACTCAAGACTGACAATTATTCTAATAATGTAACAAAACCTGATGCAACTATGACTTTAACCGCATACTCGGCGCTTGACACTGTCAAACAATATACTCGCGGGGAAATAAAACCAATTTCCTGCCACATGATTTAAAGACGCAACATCCTTGCTGACAAGTTCAAACCGTGACCATGTGAAACTATGACAACAAAAAACCACTGAATTTCCTCTTCCATCATAAGGTACAAAACGGACATGCCACTGCATGAATGCTCATTTGTATGATATCCCTGAACAAAACACAAACCAAATGCAGACACCCACTGCCCTCAACCGGGCGAGTTTCTGAAAAGAAAATGATGGAAAACAAAATTTAGTAAACCAATAACATAATTAATAAGATATGGTTTGGCTAAGTAGGTAACAAAGGCATGCAAATCACCAAAAGAAAATATTGAGCTGCTGACTGTTGGATTATTTTAATGCATTAAATTCCTCAAGCTTAGAGATTTGGCAATAAGGATAAAGTAATACAGTACTAGTGATACTGAATAGGAAGCAACACTATAGGAAATCCGAAGCAATCATTGCATGCATCATTTGTTCTGAAGTATCCGTAACAGATTCTCATTGTTCAGATTTTCATTTGCAACTCTGTTAAAAAAATTTACATTCTCAATCCAGATTCGGTGTTCGGATAAAAAATGTGTTTGGTAGAGAGAGAAATTGGTGTAGAAACTGCAATATCTGGAAACCCAGTGTTCATTGGGCAATGATGATGTCGTGGAGTTTTCAATTACTGCAGCCAATTTTACCACAACACTTCGTGCACTATTTTTGAAGCATGTTGCAGCCGATTTAATACAGCAAACAACGATTTAATACAGCAAACCACCATGATGCTACCCAACATGTATGTAGAAATCTCTACAGCAAATGTTGCATGCAGCTCGCCTTCCTAACATGCCAAACATACCTACAAGAATGGGAAACTGATCTATTCATCAAGGATCAAGAGGACATTGCATTCTTAAACTCAGTTTGTACATGAAGAGACTAAGCCATATGTGAATTTGGCTAGTCATGTGTTGCCATAAATCGCTAACCAATGGCGAATTGCGATTTGGAACAGTCATTCCCAATCGGAGAACACTAGCAATCCAGATCGGAATAATCGTCGTTCCGATCTAATCCCTTAACTTAAATAGGCATAAAGTCGGCCTTATGTCAACACTTTAATCATACTAAAATCTATTTAATTCTTTTCAAGAATTTAAATAGAGGGGGGGGGGGGGGGGGAATTAAATTTTACACACACACACACATTAATATACAAACGATCCAAAAAACACTCCATGTTCAAGAGCACTAAGTTTTCCGTTGCGTACAAGTGTATTGAAGAAAACTATCCTATTGTAACACGTTCCATGACCTATAGCGTTCCGCGTTCCCGTTTCGCGTAACACGTAACAAGACAGTTTAAGTATATAATCAATCTCAATTCCAGTCACTTAAGTGCAAATAATCTTGCATGAAATATATATATATATATATATATATATATATATAGAGAGAGAGAGAGAGAGAGAGAGCGCAATGAAGAAAAGAGGCCATAGGCAGCTTTTTTGTTAGATGGCATCAAAAATCTATACTCTTCATGACTTTTTTCGACGATCGGCACCCATCATCATCATCTTCATCATGTAAGATGTGGATACACCAAATTTCATGTGATTCCACCACTTTTTCACCTTTGAATTAGCAGTGTAAAAAGTTCTATTGTAGGTAAACCGTTAATTTTGCACCCACTAAATCAACGGTGAAAAAATGATGGAATCACATGAAATTTGGTGTATCCGTGTCTTCCATGATAAAGATGATGGATGCCGATTATCGAAAACAATCGTGGAGGGTGTATTTATTCGACGCCATAGAAGGAAATTCCCTCCTATGGCGCCTTTCCTCCATTATCCTCACACACACATGAGAATAATGAAGGAAATGAGGCCCTATAGGGCTTTTTCGTCAGGTAGCGTCAAAATACTACACCCTCCAACATTTTTCTGACGATCGGCACCCATCATCTTCATCTTTATCATCTAAGATGTGGATAAATCAAATTTCATGTGATTCACCTTTTCACCATTGATTTGGTAACGTAAAAAGTTCTATTTTCGGTAAACTTTTAATTTTGCGTCCACAAAATCAACGGTGAAAAAAATGAAAGAATCATATGAAATTTGGTGTATCCACATCTTAGATGATAAAGATGAAGATGGGTGCTGATCATCGGAAAAAATGGAGTATCTTTTTGACGCCATAGGAGGAAATTCCCCCCTATGACACATTTCCTCCGTTATATATAGAGAGAGAATAATGAAGAAAAGAGGTCATATGAGGCTTTTTTGTTAGGTGACGTCAAAAATCTATATCATCCACCATTTTATTCGACGATCAGCACACATCATTTTTATCTAAGATGCGCATACACCAAATTTCATATGATCCTACCATTTTTTAACCGTTGAATTAGCAGTGTAAAAAGTTCTATTGTCGGTAAACTGTTAATTTTGCATCCAATAAATAAACGGTGATAAAGTTGTGGAATCACATGAAATTTGGTGTATCTACATCTTAGATGATATAGATGGAGGTGATGGATATCGATCGTCGAAAAAGATCATGGAGGGTGTATTTTTTCGACACCATAAAAGGATATTCCCCTCAATTATATATATATATGAGAATAATGAAGAAAAGAGACCCTGGGAGGGAATTTCCTCCTATAGCGTCGAAAAAATACCCCCTCCATGATATATATATATATATATATATATATATATATATATATATATATATAAGAAAGGGGATATGAGGCGGCGGCCCCTTTTTGGCCTCCGCAAACACACTTACCCCCATGTATTTTACCGATCCAAACCGGTCATTTTGTTCTATGTATCATATAACATTTATGTACGAAAAATCACGAGATTTAAAGACCTCAAAAGCATCCAACAAGCGGATAGAAAAATTAACGGCTTATCAATATAGAAAAAATACGATCACTTGATGAATGTGTAGGTCTTTAAATCTACAGATTTTTTGTACATATAGGTTTCATAATACTTGGAACAAAATAACCAGTTTGGATCGGTAAAATACATGGGGGTCGATGTGTTTTAAGGCGGGGGCAAAAAAGGGTCGCCATTTCATATCCCTTTCTCTCTGTGTGTGTGTATAGAGAATAATGTAGGAAAAAAGCCCTAGGAGGCTTTTTCGTTAGGTGGCATAAAAAAACTACACCCTACAACATTTTATTCGACGATCGGCATTCATCATCTTAATTCAACGGGGAAAAGTGATGGAATCACATGAAATTTGGTGTATCCACGTCTTACATAACAAAGATGATGGGTGCCGATCATCGAAATAAATCGAGAGGGTACTTTTTCGACGCCATAGGAGAAAATTCCTTCATATGGCAATTTTCCTCCATTATCCTCATATATAGAGAGAGAGAAATGAAGAAAAGAGGCCCTAGGAGGCTTTTTCGTTAGGTGGCGTCAAATATCTCTGCTCTTCACGGGTTTTTTTGACGATCGGCACCCATCATCTTTATCATGTAAGATATGGATACATCAAATTTCACGTGATTCCACCACTTTTTCACTGTTGAATTATCAATGTAAAAAGTGCTATTGTCGGTAAACTGTTAATTTTGCACCCACTAAATCAACGGTGAAAAAGTGATGGAATCACATGAAATTTGGTGTATCAACATCTTACAGGATAAAGAAGATGATGGATACCGATCGTCGAAAAAATCATGGAGAGTATTTTTTCGAAACCATAAGAGGAAATTCCCACTTATGCACCTTGTCTCCCTCGTGTGTTTATATATAAACCATAAGAGGAAATTCCCACTTATGGCACCTTGTCTCCATTATCCTCGTGTTTATATATATATATATATATATATATATATATATATATAAAGGAGTCATCTATTGCAAATCGGTCTGTGTATTTTAAAAACGGGAACTCTCGGTCTTCTACATATTTGAACGATCTGATTCGTTCAAGTTTATCACCCTACCCTCAAATATACATGCATGAAAAACAAAGGATTTGAAAACCTCCATATGCATTGATGGGTGCAAAAATGAAGTCTTTCGATAATGCAACATATCTTCATCCGATGCATATGTTAGATGTCTTCAAATCCTTTAATTTTTCATACACGTGTATTTGAGGGTAGGGTGATCAACTTGATCAGATCGTTCAAATATGTAGTGGACCGAGAGTTCCCGTTTTGAAAAAACGCGGACTGATTTGCAATTGATCACTCCCCATATATAAAGGGTAATAATCCAGTGAGACGCTTTCTTATGCGAGACAAATGAGACGCACTCTATAACACCATACCCCCGTGTTTTTCATCGATCCAGACCGTGCACCGTGATATGCATATCATGCATACCATGTGTATCAATTTTCATGAGATTCCTACTCCTCTAGCACGCACGATCGATATCATTTTTCAGACTACCGAGAGACGTTCGTTTTTCGTTCACTTGATCGCATGTGTTAGAGATGTAGGAATCTCATGAAAATTGATACGTAAGGTATGTGTGACATGCAGATCAAGGTGGACGGTCTAAATCAGTGAAAATCACGGGGGTAGGGTGTTACATAGTGCGTCTCATTTGTCTCACATAAGAAAGCGTCACACTGGATCATATATAAATGGAATATTGAAGCAGGAAATATTGAAAAAACAACTAGTTAGGCATGCTCGGTAGCAATACTCCTGGGAAATCCTCACTCAGGACATCATATGACTATACAAATGGAATCAAACTAGTAAACATATTTGAAGACAAAACACAGGTTGTCATACAAGCAAAAGTTGACCATCTAAACCCTACAGGACTATAAAGCCCCAGCCAGTCTTGATAGCTCCCCCTGAATGTTATGTATAAATCAATTGACCCAGACCACCTGAATGAGAAGCAAAGCAGTGTATCTCAATGAGATAGATATAGATAATCAAATTTTGTACCAACATGAAGACCTCATAAACCCGAACCAAAAGGAGACGAGTCTCACATTGAAACGGTATTATGTAAAAACCAGTCGACCAAGCTTCAAAGAATATATACCAGGTCATGTGATTAATTAATCATCATCACAAATATAACTAGCATACCAGGACATGAGATTTGAAAGACGAGCATTGGCACTCTCACAGACCAGAGTTTACCTACATGGCCACATCAATATACTTAACTAAAAAGTCTATTATACAATGAATTTGTTTATAAGGTAATGGCAAAAAACTACAAAGATGCTGAATACATAAATTAACTCAAAACCAGTGTGCAAAATCTGTATAGTAAATTACTTCGGTATAATAGATGGTTATATACTTTTACTAAATCTATGTTGGAAAAGAATGGACGATCAAAAATAGCTTATAATCATATATACATGCAGTCATATATTCAGAGTGTATTCTAAAGCCAAAAAAATCGTTACCGTGTTCTCCCCATATATAAAAAGGTACATCAGACTAAGGACTACTTATAACGAATACAAGGAAATAGCTTGCAAGAAGAACCAAGCTTTTAACCCCCAAACTTCTTGGATTCGGCTGCAAAAACCTTATATTTAATCTACCTTGATTAAAGGCCATCTCCTATGATTAGATTTACAATGCATTTTCATTTAGGATTACCTCTAGTTCGTGTTTACTTCATTGAATACAGGTTTAGCACCCTCTCAACCAGCACACTTATCTACCGTCATACATAGGCTAGAATAAAATAAATTTTTGGATGTTAAAAATTGTCTATACTTTATAATGACATAATAAAAGTGCAATGATAACAACACCTCTATTAAATGCTAGTGAATCTGTCATCAATGATAACAAATTCAAAAAAGATCTATTAACAAAAGCGTGAATGGCTAATTCTGGTTTCTTGCCGACTTCGTCAGACTTGCTTTGTAAGGCAAGCAACGTTCCTAAAACATAACCCTACTTACAACAGAGAAGACATGTATATCATTGCAACCCATGATGCAGTGCATCAATGCTTCCATGCAACCACACTTGAAGAAAAATAGTTGAAATTCACAATTTTTACAGTTATTTGCTAGAAACCTCATCATTTAGTTTAGAATTTCCTCAAAACATGATAATATTTCACCTTATCAGCTAGTATGTCTATAGATTGTGCATAGATATGATGACATCAATCATTTTAAGCCACCTAGTAACAGCTATATACTGGCTAAGGTCGATAGTTTGCAACTTTGCAATTAAAAGCTGTCAAGGCCAAAATGCAAAGAGAAAAAAATGTGCAGAAGTTATGATTGTATATTTTCCTGGCCCTGCCTCTTTTGTTTTACAAAATCTCTCAATCGGTTAATTAAATTTAATTATTGCGGCAACTGAAAAAATCCACAATCTGGCACTTATATCAGTAACTTCATTTTTGTTGTCTAAAATGGGTTTATTGCTCCAATTATTTATTGTTTCCTCCAATCACTCACAAGTCACAACACCAGTCACAATATGAATTTTCTGCAATGGAGGTCCCAACTCATATTCTCATTTCTTATTATCATCTAAAAAACTAGATTGATCTTGAATCACGTTTTTCAAAAGGAAAAAACGGAAGGAAAAATAACTGCTAAGTTCGTATACATAATACATATAAATTACAATAGTAGGAATGTATATGTTTAAGAACTTATGCTCTGTTTGCTGCCAGCTCAAGCACCTCACTTTTGCCTTTTGCTTTTCCATGTTCAAACTTTTTCAAACATTGGACCAGGCCGTCTAAGGTAAGGTTATCCTCTAGCTTATCATGTCAGAAATCATGAAGGCAAGCATGGACAATTGAATTATTGTTAGCAATTTTGGATTTCAATGATCTAAACAATTTGGTGGTACCATCACTATATTTGTTAAGAATCTATATTCATTTATAAAGGCAACAAAAGCACAAACGCGTTCAGGCCCATTATCAGGCCTCTGTTAAAATACTACATTGAGCATATAAGAAACACAAGCGAAAAGAACAAACAATATAACAAAATAGAAGGCATAACTAATTCAGAAATGAGTAAAGGAAATATTAAACGACCCCTAAAACTTATACAGAAGTTGTCTGACTAGCTTGTAGCATGTAATGAGATAGTCGTAGTCCTCAATCCCTCTCCCAACTTGAAGACAAGAGTAAAGTCTCGCCACTATAGCATATGCCCTTTGATTGTCATAGTCAAATATTCACTATATATCTCAAGCTCTGGCCCTCATGCTCTGAACTTTTTGTTTTTTTGCTAATCATGCTCTAAACTTAATAAGAAGCAAAAAAGGAGATAGATGGATAGATAGATACCAGAAAACAGACTGTGATTATCGTACACTTCCCCCACACACTTGCAAGACTAAAACAACAAAACAGTAATAAATAAAGATATGGTACATGCGGCTCCACTATATCTTTCTGAGTAAAATCAACCATCTTCAATAAATATCCCCAAAATTTTGTTTTATCCATTTCCTCACAAGCTCAAGGATGAGTTGTCGGTCTTTTCCCTTTTTTGGGGGTCAATTAACCACTATTTTTTATATAATTTTGTTGCCTTTTAGCAGCAATGTGAGTTTATAAATTTATTATCTGACAAATGATTCACAACTAATGCGATGGTAAGAAAAGTTCCATGATATGTGACAAGATTAGCCATATCTGCTCAAGCTATGAATGAACCAAAAACTATTTATGGGTAGAAAACAGCATACTACAAACAATTAAATGACAGATGATAATATCATTTCCATTTGACTACCTCAGTACCAGATGCAATTCTATATACACATTTTTTAATAAATGTCGTGTGTTCATTTTTTAAATCTTGCCACAAAAAAATAGGGAAAATTATTTCCTGGCCCATTTTGGAGAGATGGCTTATTTTTAAACCCATGAAGTTCCAAAATTGTGAAAACCCCCCAAAATATACTTTGACAATATTTTAAATCCAAACCCTGATTTCTATATGTATTTGTATATGCATTGCCTTAAATACTCTTTCAATATTTTTTAAGATATCAGAACATTAGATTTTTTGGATTTTCCAAAATATTAGAACATGAGATTTTTTATCATGTGCCTATGATTTTCCATGGTTTCTTTACCATTGTTTGCCCTAATTTCTATTCTAAACCCATCTTCTTTATCGTGGGTTGTCCTTTTTATTATTGTTTGCCTTTGTTTCCGACTTCTTTATTATGCCCTCTCTATCATTGAGTGTCCTAGTTTTAGCCAGCATGAAAGTGGAAATGTCGGAAAGGAGAGAGGAATTTGAATCAGAGGATTGGAAGCAAAGGATTGAGTGTCCTAGATTAGAGGATTGGAAGTGGATATAGGAAATCTGGAAAATTGGGTCCGAGATTAGGGATTCGAAAAGGAGACGCATAAATTGAAAACGGGGATGGAAGAATCGGACGAATTGGATTGGAGATGAGGAATTTGAAAATGAAGATGAAAATTTTCGGTGAGTAGATTGGGGAGAAAAAATGGGGGGTATTGAAAGAGAAGCACCGAGGAAGAATGATCAAACCATAATAGTGGCAAGAAAAATCATACAAATCTCTTTTTTTAGAGAATAATCATGTGTGTATTTGATTAAGAAGAATGAGGGTAAATATGGAATTTTTGCTAAAATATCATAAGTATAATACACAATCTATTTTGGGATTGAAATATTTGTGTTATGTAAGTATTGGGTTTTTCACAATTTTGAAAATATGTGGGTTTAAAAATAAGTCATCTCTAAAAACTGGGTCCAGAAACAATTTTCCCAAAAAAAATAATAATAATAAATATTTGTTCCAAAGGTGGAATCAAATTTGTCACAATTCTCATGCCATACCAACCATCCATCACTAGGGAAAGTGGGAAACAATGACAATCTTGAATATATTACTTTTGAAGTAGATAGAAGACATTCTCTAAGGAAAACCTTCCATGTCTGACAATATGACATGTGAATGTAGGTTAAACAATTAAATAAAAAGATATCTTACTTGGGTCATACTCAACAAAAACTTATAATTTAGCAAACATCTGAAGGACAATTAATGTTGCCAACAATTTCACATATATTTCTTATTATGTATTTTAAAAAAGAAAAGAAATAGATGCGTACAAAGCGATAAATTCATCTGACAGCAACTGCTCTAAACAGTAATAGTATTCAGGAAAATATAACATGAAACAAGGACAGTAAAAACAATGTATAAAAGATCATCATACAGAAACAGGCAGCAAGACTAATAAAGCATACTCTATTAAGCAGTTGATCATATAGACGCCTGAGAAACACCATGAAGCATAATCGAAAGCAAGAATAAGGAATAAAACTCTCAGGGTGAAGCTTGATACCTTAGACTATCGAGCACTTGTATGTGCCACAGAGCTCGAGAAGAACATTCCTATTAGAAGGATCCACGTATTGTTCAATGACTGCAGGGTACCTCCCAGGGGAAGCTGACAAGAGTCTGGCTAAAGAAGCGATGAAATATTCTTTCGGGTCCTTTATCTCCTTTAGAGGATCTTCCTCCTTTTTCCCAGCATTTTGTAGGCGGGCAAATGATGCAGAATAACCCGTATTTTCTGGTATCTCCACATCAGCTTCTAAATCTACCGTCTCCTTGTCCAGTTGTGCCAGCAAAGTAACAATACTATCAAGCATCTTTCCCCAGAGCTCAACTGCTGCAGGATCCAAAAGGCTAGGGGATTCACAGATTAGTCTTGTCGAAGCAACTGTGGTGAGTTTCACCTCGATGGGACCTGAGATCAACTTAAGATTTGGAATCCAAAACTGTTGAACGATTGATATGAATATATTGGACTGGACTAGATTTATTGAGTCCACAAGAACGGTGGGTCCATGCTTGACCAAAACCAGCGACATGAATATCACGAGGGAGTTGACAAACTTGACTGTGCGTTTGGTCTGCAGCATTGTGAACAGTGCGGTCCATATGTCCCGAATGTAAAGAGCTAGCATATCATAGCTGAGGTTCTCCACAACAGTATTGAGCACATAGAAACCGAGATTTACTCTGCTAGCAGATGTGAGGAGACTATTGAATATACCAAGTACTTGACCCAACCTTCCCTCATTGTTGAGCTCATTTGGTATCTTCTGCAGATATGCCTGCAGAAGCTGGACCAACGCGGGGACATTGGCCGACCTCTTCCAAGAGTCAGGTGAGAGTAGCACTTGGAATAGCTGCATATAATTATCCGACAGTGGCAGTTGTCTAATCTCAACAAGCTGGGCAAAGATCTGAAATGCATATGGCCAAAACTCCGAAATGTCATTGACCAAAATATTCTGGAGTACCGGGAAAAGACTACCCTCAAACACCGAGATCAACAAAGGGTTTTTCTCACATGCACGTCCGATTAGTGCAGCGATGGCTTCAAATAGATAGTGGTTGAATGTTGGGCTCTTTGGGTTCTTGCACACCTCAACAAGAATAAGGGCCAAGCCATCAACACAGTACTTT
Organism: Agapanthus africanus; assembly: GCA_030015575.1. NCBI lineage: Eukaryota > Viridiplantae > Streptophyta > Magnoliopsida > Asparagales > Amaryllidaceae > Agapanthus > Agapanthus africanus. Next base: position 601,906,091 of record JASDDO010000031.1, on the reverse strand, counting down.
GCGACCTCATGGCCAACGGTGGCAACCTTGAGAACCCTCATAATGCACTTCATTACATATTGGTTCTCCTCTGATTCTGGAAACTTCAAGGCTCCATAGAGATTAGGTATCAACAAAGTCAGGTGTGGGTCTATATCTGCAGCATTATAGCGTGGCTGAATAGAAACAGCACCTGGTCCGACCTGCACATTGTCCTTCACCAACAAAAGCTTCTCTATACAATTTGCAGCATAGGAATGGACCACATTCGACTCTGCCTTCAAGAAACCAATCACATTTGGCAGCAAAGCGACTGCCACGTGCTTTGGGATTTGCTCCCGAAACACAGTGAGAAACTTGAGGGCACCCGCCTTGAGCATCGAGAATGCATTCACATCAGCACCCTGCAGCTCAGGGACGATCACATTTGCAAAGAAGCTATTGACATCGACAAGCTGGGCCCCACCAGCTGCCGACTTGGCCCCGAGCGAGACCACAAGATATATAGCACAATCTTTCTCCTTCCAATTCTCGTTCGGGTTCGACGAATATATAGCCAGCATGTTCTGGATCTGACCCGACACCAACTCAGTGACCCGATCCCTATAATTCAATGCAAGCCCTTTGAGCAGCTCACAAACAATCCTCCTCCTCGTATCAATATCACTCCCCTCGATATCTCTCCTAATGTACTCAACATAGTTCATCTCAAACAACTCCTCATCCTCGTCCCTCAACTTTATATTAGAAAACACAATGCTCCGACATATCTGCTGCAAAATCTCGCCGCCACCAAAGAGCGCATGATGAACACTCGTGCTCACTGTCGTCAAAAACTTTATAGCAGTAATGGTAAGCTCATCCCGAGAAGGCGAAGACGTCTCCTTCATCAACAAATTATACACCGCCTCCGCAAAATCCTTTAAGTATATCCTAAACTCCTCCTCATTCTTCTCCATGTAAAGCTGCAGGTTATTACAAACCGCCGCTCTAAGAGAGTCCACAACCCCCTCAGCCTCCACATTACCCGAATAGCTCGTCGTAAGATAAACCCTAAACCCACCCATCCACTCCTTCATATGATCCTCAAAAAACTCCGGCAATTCAATCGAATTCAACGAGTAAAAAATCTCACAGCAAAGCCGCTGCGACTCAAACAGCAAAGCCGCATGATTCCCAGCAGCGATTAGCCCCGCGGTTTTCATAAAAATCTCTAGCAGCGGGGCCGTAAACCCATCAAGGCAGTATTTAAGATCGAGACGAAGAGATGTAGAATCATACGAGTGCCTAAACTTCAAAAAGATCGAATTTGCGGCGCTCAAGATACCATTAATCGACGAATAGTCATTCGAAGCAGAGGATGATTTGAGGGCACTAACAAGATCAGGGAGAAGAGAGTCCCAGTGTTTAGGGAAATCATAGGACGAGATGATCGACAGCGATTCGGCTAGCTGTGGCTGGATCTTTGGGGGCGAAGAGAGCATTAGGGTTAAAATTAGGGCTTTGATTTGGGATTTCTCGAGGTCGGGGAGAGACGAGGCGTAGTGAGACTTGAGGTGGTTTTTGAAGTGGATGGCGGCGGCGAGGCGGGCCTGGGGATCAGCCTCGGCGGCGGCGGCGAGGCGGAGGAGGGCGAGGGAGAAGAGGGGGGTCTCGGAGGCGGTGGCGAGGGAGGACTCCGCGGCGCGGCGGTGGCTAGGGTTTGGGGAGAGGGAGTGGAGGAAGCATTGGGAGAGGGTTGCTAGGGTTTCGGGGGGGATCGATTCCATAGTCGATGGTAAAACTATTGAAAACGAAAAGAATAAGATCAAGAGGGTTAGGGTTTTACCGATGGTCGTCGAGTTGAGCGGCGGAGGTCTCCGGCGACGTCGCCCGTGGCGATCAGGGTTTTTCTGGAGGAGAGTGAGATTGAAGAAGAGGGATGAGTTCAAGAGAGTGTTAGGGTTTTTATAGTGGGTTGTTCTCGAATTTTACGTGTTTGGGCCTGCAGTAATTTTTAACGGAAAAGCTAGAGGCCCATGGTAATCGTTTGGTTTGGAACAATAAAAGCTAGAAGAGAGAGGGGATATGTGATGCTATCGCGTTTCGTCCTACATAAATATTCATAATAACAGGAGGAATCCTTGATTTAAGATGGTTCATACCATCGACTTTTTTGATATGAGAAAACATTTTAGAATCCATAACTATAAAACCTTGTCCAAAAAATATTAACTATAAATGTAACACCCGGTTCTTTGTATTACTTGTATACGAACAAATAATAATTTCCAATTTTTTCTCAAATATTTCTTCTAATTTTCCCTTTTCTTTCTTTCTCTGTTTTTCTTTTTCTTTTTCCTCCGGCTTAACCCTAGGCCTAGCCCACTTCTCCACCGTCATTTATTTTCCTTCTCCTTTTCAAGACCCAAGGCCCGGCCGCCGAGTTCCTCCACCTCTTCCTTCTTCTTCTTTCCTCCCTTCCCACGACCGAGCCCTTGCACCCAATGTCCCTGCGATCCCTCCTCCCACCTCTGGAGATTTCACCCACAATCTCCAACATCCTCCGCTTCAAACTCTTCATATCTTTCTCAATCTCAATCCTTCTCGTTTTCTCTCCTTCTCGTTTTCTCTCCCTCTCACACCCCAAAACCGATCATCTCAACCCACTGATGACCCATCACCATCGCCGACCACCATCACGATCCTTAGCTCCTCATTGACCAAAGCGAGCTCCTCCATCACCTTCACATTCCTCTCAATTCACCGCGCACCCGAGCTTTTTGTTCGCACCTATTTAAATGTGCATTAATATAAAGTTCGCACTTGAAAAGAAAGACCAAGGATACTGCGTAAGCATCAAGTGCGCACATGGCAGAAAACGACTTTGATGACGTGCGCACCTATATATATGCACATATGAAAACTAATGCATGAGATAAGCAGCGACATGTACGCAGCACGTGTGCGCATCCTTGTCGTGCGCACTTGCAGCCAATGAAGCATGCGTTTTTATTTAAAAATTTTACAAAAAATCAAAATCTTCTGGTTGATAATTTAACAAACCACATCAAATCAATCTTCAATAAAGATCCAATGGTGCGCAAGATCTCTAAATTAATATGAATCAATTTAAAAACGTTTAAAATCAAATAAATCCCTAATAAATTGCAACAAACCCTAATAGACCCTTCACTATAAATAGAGATCTAAAAAAGGAGAAAAAAGAAAAATTCTGATCACATTGATAATTCTTGAGAAAGTGGCCAACAATCAAGTGTGCACTTCTTTGAAATAAGAAAAAAAACTTCATCCTTTTCGATTCTCTTCATCAGCTAGATGAAAAAAACAGAAGAAGAAAAATCCTTTTCTTGATAAAAAAAAATTAAAGTTTTGGATTTACAATAAAAGTATTTGCTTTTTGCTGAATTTTTTGATTCATTATATGAAAAATCGAAAGATCTTAGGGCTGATCTCTCTCATATAAAAGTTCATACTTTTACGAGAGATTAATCAAAGATTTAAGACTTTTATCAACAGATATTGTTGATACATATAATAGAAACAGAAGCTTTTGTTTCTTGAACAATTTTGACTCAGATAAAAAGGTCATAACTTTCATAAGAATGAGATACATCATGAAAGTACTCCATAAAATGAAAAAGCAGAGTCTATGGTCTATGAAAGCCATTGCTTTCTAATGAACAGTGCGCGCTTAATCTTAAGTTGCACTTAAAAAGAAGTTTGCCCATATAGAAGAGCGCATATAAGCACTCACATAAAATAATGCCTCTGAAAAGGTGTGCATCTCGTGGTACTCACGTGTACGCATGGAGAAAATAATGTCCCTAGAGATGTGTGCATCATGTGACATGCACGTGTGCGCAAATGAAAAATATGGACTTTTGAACACATGTGCATATATACATGTGTGGATGAAAATTTGACCTGATAACACGTGCGCAAACACGTTAATGCACGTGTGCACAAATGAAAAATAGACTTTTGAACACATGCGCATATGCAGATGAAAATTAGACCTGATAACACGTGCGTAAACACGTGATATGCACGTGCGCAACCCCTCACGACAACAAGCAAGCGTGCATCATATGCACTGCAAGAAAGTGCACATCATATATAATGCAAGCAAGTGTGGATTATATATAAGGCACATGCGCATGTGCGCTATCACGACCCACCCCCAACACAGACTGTCATGCACCGCTTCGCAATATACGGGTAAGGAGACGCGATATATTTATTCTGAAGTAAATACGCTAAGCGTAAATAAGCAATGTAATATAAATGTACACAAAAATGACATGAGATGAAAATGAACAACAACTTTTTATTTATTAAATATTCTTTACAATAAAACTGAAAAGTAAATACAATATGGAAATCAATGCCTAAACAATGGCATGAACTGAAAGTAAAGGTATATACAAATGACTAAAGTTTTGGGTCTTCTGCGAACTGCTCCAAGTCTTCTGAGTTGGGCTCTATCTCCAAAGAGTCAGATCCTCCTGACAACATTCCAAAAAAAAAAGAGAAAAAGAATGTCGTCAGCGAACAATCGCTCGGTAAGTCCCAAAAAGATAAAGAAGGGTAGACAGAGAATAGAACATGTAAAGTATATATAGAGTTATCTTTGTTATGTTAACGCAGTTGTTTGTAACTTGGTACATGATGCATCAGTGTATACGAGAGGAGCCCAACTTTCCCCGTGAACTAAGGTATACGAAGCAAAAGAAACCGTTAAGCCACGGAACAACATCACGGATATTCAGGTTAGGTGTATTATGGTTACAGTCTCGTACCACTTCTAATACATTCCGTACCAATCTACCCCTTAAAACACCGTTATGCATATTGTATTGATGTAATGAATTGTTGTATACGACTTGCCGAAACCATGATATCTGTTGTTCATGTAAACGGAATGGATATAGACGGATAGTCAGGTATTCAGGATCAGAATATATCCATGGGTCGGTCCAGTCGGGTCGGGTTATAGTTGATTGAATTCATGTTCAAGTTCCAGTATATATGGATTCAAGTTGTATTGGAGTTAAATTGAATTGTATTCACGTTTAGATTGTATTCAGATTAGACTGAGACTCAGATTGGGTCAGACACTTTAACAAATTTGAGTCCTGAATTAGGTTTAGGAGTTATCGGTAACTTCTGCATATGGACGACGAGATTTGTGTCTTTTTCCAAGATAATTACCATATTGATAACACCATTTTTAGTTTGTCTACCTTAAATAGGCAAGCGCTCTCATTCTCCGGCTCCCTGAGGCTCAAGAGAACGGATTCCGCTTAAACCTATATTTACTAGGGTTCTTATTGTAAATTAATAATCTTGAGGGGGTTTTATAAAAAATATTTTTAGTATATTTTCAAAATAATCCTCAAGTATTTATTTATCGTCTTTATGAGTTTCATGGATGTAAATTTTATAAATGAGGTATTCTAATGAATAAATACCTAGCTTGAATAATAGATGGTATTTTTGTGTAAATACGACTTGAATGGATTCTTAATGGTAACTTCATGTAACTTGCAAGCTTTTCTTTTGTTTAGAAAAAGAAATGTGGAATTTATCATATATGTAAAATAGATGGTTTAATAATATTTATATATAATTATTGAAAATAAAATTTATTTATTAAATAGAAAATCACTTGTTTTTTAGAAATTGCATTAAAAATTCCATCGAGATCGGATGCTCCGTGTGGAGGTCTGCATCTCGCTCTACTGGTCCCGAGGATGTGCAATAACCCGCATCATCCCGATTGGGTTCTCCAAAATGGGTTGTAGAGGCTTAATTGCAAAGAATTTAATCAAAACATTCTTAAAGAATACGGTTTTATTAGTTTAAGGTATTTTATTGTAAAATGGTATTTATCCCACAAAGTATTGTTCCAAAAGCTATCGTGATATGTCATGATGAGTGTTGTGATGAGGTATGTCATTACCTCGTGAGTTTTCTAAAAGGTATATGAACAATTATGATAAAAGATGTCGAATAGAAAGTTTGTGATATTTAACCGTAAAAGTGTAATACAAGTTGCATAGCATGGTATTTTGAATTGAAACTTGTTCTAAATGTTTTTTTATGATTATTAAACAAGATGTAACAATATAGGTGTTTGGTTATTAAGAAAAGTTATGTTTTTAACAAAATTAGAATCGGAAGTCGGAATAACTCCACTTCCGACGAGTTTTGAAAAGAGAATTTTTTTAGAATAGGAAAAGAGGAGAGGGAACTTACTGATTGAGAAGAGAAAGAAGAGGTGAAGGAAGGTTTTGAAGGCGTCGTGGAGTCGCGGTGTCGCCGGATTTGTCCCAGTCGTTGCCGGAAGATGACCTTGAGCTAACTCCACTTGCACACCTTATTTGACTTGGAAAATTTTAAGACTTTTGATGCTAGATTTTAGAATGGAGAGGGTTGGGATATGAAGTGGTATTTATAGGAGAAATTAGAGTTTAGGGAATTAAAATGAGAATTAAAAATGCATTAAAATTTTGTTTTAAAACTCATTTTAATTCTCTGTTAATGTGCAGGAAAATCAAACAGAACAGGAGTAGTAGGGGGAGGCCAAGGGGTGTTAAGGCAAAATTTTGAAGCGTTAGCCACGGAGGGGCACGGGGGGGCCCGGCGGCGCCGGCCAATAGGCCAATCTCACCGGTCGATTGTGGGTGTGGGGTGCTTGGATTGATACCACATGTTTGTGTCTGCTCAAATAACAATTTCCACATGTTTGTTTAATCTGACATTTCATTTTTACGTGTATTGCACATGTAAACTTTTGGGTTTCTAAAAGTTTAAAAGAAAAATCATCAAAATTATTATGTGACTGATGGGATTCGAACACAGGTGCTACGTCACAGCAGTGCAAGGCTTTACCAATGAGCTACAAGTACTTTCTTGCTGTTCAAAAGCAAATTAAAATACTTATAGCATACACAAGGTTGCAAATACTCTATTTAGTACTTTAATTTTAAACAAATTTTGTATATTATAAACAGAGTCGTTACATTCTACCCTCCTTACAAAAATTTCGTCCTCTAAATTTACAATTAATTAAGGACTAATTTACAAACAAGTAAGGGTATCTTGCACGCATGTCGTCTTCGCGTTCCCACGTTGATTCTCCTAGTGAGTCTTTCCTCCACATCACTCGTACCAAGTTTACCTTGTTCCGAAATGACTTTACCTTTCTGTCCAGGATTTCAACGGGTTGTTACTCACAAGATAAGTCTGTCTGTACAGTGAGCTCGGAGTGATCAATGATATGGCTGGGGTCGCTCACATACCTTCGGAGCTGGGATATGTGGAATAAGTTGTGCACTCCTTCCAATGAGGATGGAAGTGTGCTTCAGGTGTTGTTTATTTTTACTAAATTGTCATGTGATGTTAATTTACTATAATGACAACTCGGAGTGTTTCGTAGTCGTAATTTTAACTGTTTTCGGGTAACTTTAGACGTTGTTAAAAAGTTCAATCGGATGTCAAATACCCACTTTAACCCTTGCCGGGAAAATTTCCAAGTGTTGGATTTTTCCCGTAGTTAAAAAGCTTTCAAAGATCATGCAAGTTATTCGATGGACCCTCTAGAAGAACAAAACCTTAACTCGATTATGTGACCGTCAGAACCGCCACTGAACCCTCGGGTTTGTGGTGGTTCAGCGGTGCCACATGTGAGGCGTTGGTTTGGCCCTTCTACGGCTGGTTCATTGGTGCTGTGGCGTATGCTGAATTACTTTAAACTACACTCAAGTGTTGAGCTTTTCTGGGTAATCTTGGGTGTTCGATGATTCGATTGGAATGTTTAACATCGTCTAGTTTTTCTGTAATGTGATACAATATGTGGAATTCATATTGTTAGACATGAAATGCGAAGTATGTGATATTTCGGATTTATGATGTCTAAGGTGTTTGTGGATTCCAAATGTTGTAGTTTTACAGTTTCTTTTTTTGGCGACCGTAAGCGTAATATGTGATATCGCCGGTTTCGTTGCTATATGTCAACGACAATTGGGATGCGCATATTTATTTACGTTGATGACATGTGATGTTATGTGTTGCTGTATATGTTATATTGGATCGTCGCGTTTTGAATAGCCGGGGGTTTTATGTGAGATGTTTTTATTTTCATTCATGTAAAATTATTTGTATGTAATATTCTTTTATTGAGGCACTTCCGGGTTGAGGTTGATGTCACCATTGATATATATTATTTACTTTTCCGTATTAGGATAAACCCAAGGAAGGGAGCACAAGTAACCGGGTTCTAGGGTCGAGTGGGAGACCATCTCGAGGAGTCGAGACCGGGTCTCCTAACCCTAGAATTGATAGGGTTGCTTGCCGCTCTCGTAGGGGTCTAGGGGTGTGGGTTTTGGCTATTCATCGCGACTGTGGAATCCGTGTTTTATAGAGGCTCAAAATAAAATACGGACCTACTAGTATATCCATTATTTCATATGTTTCTTCTGCTGCGATATCTGTGATGTGATCATTTGATATGTTGAGATGGGTACAGTATATAGTATATATGATATATTATATAGACGTTGCTTATGTTTTACACCCACGCTAGCACTGCCCCGCTCTGCCGTTAGTTACCTAACCTAACGGTGCACGAGGGGACATCAATGCGAATGTGGATGGCATAAGCGTACGTTGTATTTATCTGTGATGTTTAGGTGACTTAAATGATGGGACTTCATTAATGTGATTAATGAAAGAAAAGAAACCTAAAAGATGTTGTGGAATCGAATTTTCAAAAACAGGTAGCTACAGTTCTTGCTTTGCATAGCGGTGTTCCTTATAGAACATCCTGCACCTTATTCGATAAGGAAAGGGCCGAGATCCCTTCACCGGGAGTGACCCCTTTAGGAATAACTGGAAGATGTTGCAACCCTCGGTTTGCCTTTTGATTGCTTTTATAGTTTTTGCTTTGCATAATGGTATTTGTGAAATATCCCGCACCTCATTCGATGAGGAAAGAGCCGAGATCCCTTCACCGGGAGTGACCTCTTTAGCAAAAGTAGCAAAGGCCTAAAAACACTCCATTTTAAATCATTTGATTCTACAACGATATCAAGTTCATTACGCAATAGGTTTTCTGAAAAACCTGTCGTAGCCCTCCGTCATTTCAGATAAATCCTACTTAGTATTCGTGCTACGTTTGTTGGCCTGCGTCAAGGCGCAGTGTGCGGTAGCTGACTAGTATTTATTTGCTTATGCATATGATGCGGATTGAATTGGGGTAGTCGTGCGACTTTGTTGCCTGCGTCAAGGGTCGTGCGGGTGGGTTTAATTCAATCAAGAAATGATGGGTTGAACTTGATTAGCGGACTGTGGTTTGTTGGCCTGCGTCAAGGTCATGGGACGCTATATCACGCCCCGTTTCCCAAAATACGGAAAACGAGGGATGACTAGGCCAGCCATGCTCCTACGGTCAAGGAATAACCCCGCCGTAGTCGCACTTCGGTTTCTAGCATTACATGGTGATCAGTAAATAAAGCACAGTAGTAAAGGAAATTACATCACTAAATTATTACATTAAAATCCATTGTTCACAAATTATAAATAACAAGAACAGTTACTAACCAAGTTCAATTTCACGATCTCTTTTATGGAAAGCAGTAAAGAAAGAAAGTACACCAGACTAGATCTCCGTGAACTCGAAAGATAGATCCGTCTCCTGCGCTGGTCCTTCCACGGGATCTGAGCATGCATACTCAGGTCGTCAGAGCGACACAATAGCAATATTATTATAATAAGGTGAAACAGGTAAATGAGGTAATAACAGTGAAAGTACAGTGCGAGTAATCATTATGTCACTATATAATGCAAAATATGATCTGTGTTCCTATCGGTCTCTAGGTCATGTTTGAAATCGAATAGTGGAAAGGAGGATCATGTTTACCAGGAGTCTCGTACATACCCGAGACAACGGCCCACATTCCCGGGACATAACCCTGTCAGCCGGATCGCTAGATCCTACCTAATATATATATCGCTGCTCGAATGATCATCCTCTAAAACACGGTCCCGCTAAATACGATTCTCTTTCCACTTCGATTTCCCATTTATCCCCAAGTTTACACTATTTATGATCTTGATTTAGTCGTGCACAAGTATACCAATGGTACGGTTTTATCACTGTTCACTGTATCAATCACTGTCACGAATGTTCACTTTCCATTGGTGTACTCGTCACTCCTAAATCAACATCAATCACGCACGATAATGCAATGTCCACTGAACACTAACACGCACTAACATTATGTACATGACAAATGGGGTAAGATATGTGTATGTATGCCCTTAACAAGCCAAGTATGTTATGAACCAATATGTACGTCATTAACTTACAAAATTTGCATAAATTCATATGTTTGGAATTCAACGAAGTGATACAAATACAATAAATAGTACTCTGTCAGCATTTCATCAAAATTAGTTTCAGTTCGATCGGGTTCCTGGTATTCAAGATACAGCTGTTTCATTTTAAGTGCTCGCGGCTGGAAATTCAGTTTCTGAACTGAACGTCCGTTTCGCGACACGTATTTCACCCAGTTGGGTTCAGAATCTAGCGACTCTACAATTGAATAGAATCTAGGGTTTACAATGGGGTATTCAACGCAACAGACGGATCCTCAATCGCGTCTGTACGTCGAAAGTTATACACTGTTTAACATTGATATGTCACTTCTGAATCTGTTCTGGACTGTTATACGTTCTGCCCTTTTTATTTACAAATTAAATAGTAAACGACAATGAAACGGAATGAAACCACTTGTATTGTTTAGCTAACAGATTCACCTTTAATACACTGCAGAGTTCCGTAACATACAAATTCAGGAAACAAAGTGGCACGTATTATGGGACAGTAAATAATAATCAGAGTCGCTCTGGACTGCAGTCCAGAGCCGCACTCCGATCCAAATATTGTAACAGTTTCAGTACAAAAACCATTTGAGACTTATGTAGGGTTATAGTTCGTCGAGTCGGCTTCGATTTAAGCCCTCGAACACACCATTTCAATATGTACATGATTTATGGGAATTTTAACAACTTTCAGATACGTGAAATTTCTAGTTTTACAGGTATATTTGGGGGTATTCATTTTAGTCATTAACAGTCGTATTTTCCAGCGAGATTTCTACAGGATATTCATCACTACATGGGCCAACACAGACAATCTAATTCCGTCAAATTAGGCAAGTATTTTCATTGGGGCCAAGTATCGAACACATACGTCGTTTAATTTTATCGGGGAGATGGAATTTCATAACATACATGTTTGAGTTTGTAATACGGGTAAATTAGCATGTAGCAAGTAAAGTACTTGCCTGGAAACGTTTCGTGGATGTACGGCGGCGGTAACGTCACGAATGCGCGTCGAACGGCGTGGATTTGTTTGCACGGCCTCGGCTCACGATACGGATTTGACGTCGGAGTTGCCCGGAGCCGTTGCACGGTCACTGGAAGTTGGGGAGTGCTCAGTGGTTCTCTGCGAGTGCGCTGGGGTCGACGAAGGTCGGCGGCGGCGCTCCGGTGATGGCAACAGTGGAGCTCAGGACTTGGGTTCTTGGGTTTTGAGAGGAAGAGAGAGAAAGAGATAGTGGCTCGGGGTGGTTGTCGTGATGAAGATGAGGCTGGGGAGAAGAGCGTGTAGAGGTCGACGACGTGGTGGGGAGATCGCCGGTGTCGAGGGTGCAGGGGGTGGTCGAGCTCGGGTTCAAGGGGTTTGTGTGTAGGGAATTTGGGTGTGTAGAGATTCTCGATGAAGCGGCGAGAGGAAGGAGGGTGGCTTGTGTTTGTGAGAGGGAGTGATAGGGTCGACGAGGAGGTTGTCGTTGTCGGAGGGAGTCGAGCGGAGTTAGGTGCTCGGTGGGGTTTTCGGGAGAGAGAGAGATGTGAGGAATTTTGAGAGTGAGAGAGAATTGAGGGTGTGAGAGAGATAGGGGAGACGAGGGGAGGAGATTGAGGGGATCGCGAGGGAGTAACGGCAAGGCGTGGGCGTGGGCACGGGCGCGATCTGCGGCGAAGGAAGTGGGTCGGGGGATGTTACCGTTGGAGAAGAAGGAGGGAGTAGAGCGGGTCGGGTCGGGGTGCGGGTGCGGGTTGGGCTTGGAGACGGGCTGGGCTGGGGAATTAATTGTTTAATTCCTTTAAATTTTTCATGGGCTGAGGATTAAACGGGCCAGGGGAAATTTGTTTAATTGTTTTCACTTTAAATGGGAAAATTTCAATGGACTGAGGGTGAAAGTGAAGGGCCGGCAGTTTTAAATTAATTGTTAATTCATTTTGTGTGGGCTGAGTGGGGTTTCTGGGATGTGGGCTGAAGGAATTTTAAATGTTAATATTTATTTTATTTGTTGGGCTGGGTTAAATTATATTAGGCTTAGGTTTTAATTGGTTTTAAATCTAGGGTTTTGATTAAGTTAAATATTGAAACTCGAGTAACCAATTACAAACAAAAAATACGAGGAAAAATCAGGAGACAATTGGGATTAGGAAAATACAGGAAAATTTTATAGATGGGGAACGGGGATTTACATCATACCCCCTTTACAAAAATTTCGTCCTCGAAATTTAACAAGGATACAATGAAACAAGGTACTAAACAAAGAGACGTGGATAACGATCACGGATTTCTTCCTCCCGCTCCCAGGTGGATTCTCCTGGGGAACGACTGCCCCAAGACACTCGGACTAACGGAATGACCTTGTTCTTCAACACTTTCTCTCTGCGGTCGAGAATGGTATTGGGCTGCTCCTCGTACGATAGATCGGTACCCAAAACTAGCTCCGAATAGTCCAGGACGTGGCTCTCATCCCGAACATAACGACGCAACTGTGATACGTGGAAGGTATTGTGCACACCAGCTAGCGATGGAGGCAAGGCAAGTCGGTAGGCCACCTCTCCTACTCGTTCTAGCACCTCAAAAGGTCCGATAAAACGGGGACTAAGCTTTCCCCGACCTCCCAACCTGATAACTCCACGGGTAGGGGAAATCTTCAAGAACACGTGATCTCCGACTTCAAATTCTAGTGCTCTCTTGCTGGTATCTGCCCAACTCTTCTGTCGATCCTGAGCCGTCTTAATCCGCTGCCTGATCATTTGGACCTTGTCGACTGTCTGAACAATGAGTTCGGGGCCCAGTAATCTTCGTTCTCCCACATCATCCCAACATACTGGGGATCGACACTTCCGCCCGTAAAGTGCTTCAAAAGGAGCCATCTGGATGCTAGCCTGATAACTATTGTTATAGGAAAACTCGACTAGATGCAGATGGTCCTCCCAGGAACCCTGAAAGTCCAACATACAGGCTCTCAACATATCCTCGAGCGTCTGAATCGTACGCTCGGATTGTCCATCCGTCTGCGGGTGATAAGCTGTGCTGAATTTGAGGCGGGTACCCAAGCTCTCCTGTAAGCTCTTCCAAAAGTGCGACAAGAATCTGGTGTCCCGGTCTGACACAATGCTGACTGGAACACCGTGAAGTTGTACAATCTCCTGCATATATCTCTCTGCCAGTGATTCTGTCGACTGTCCCACTCGGAATGGTATGAAGTGTGCAGCTTTTGTGAGGCGATCAACGATAACCCAAATGGCGTTATTGCCCCTAGGGCTCCGTGGTAAGGCCGTCACAAAATCCATGGTAATGTGCTCCTACTTCCATTCTGGTATCAGCAGCGGTTGTAACAATCCCGCTGTCCTTTGATGCTCCGCCTTCACCTGCTGGCATACCAAGCACCTGGATACGAACCTCGCAATTTCCCGCTTCATTCCGTTCCGCCAAAAGTGCTGCTTTAGGTCCTGATACATTTTTGTACCTCCCGGATGCACAGAATAAGCTGAATTATGTGCTTCAGCCAATACTTCTTCTCGGACATCTCCCTTGGGTACGCAGAGTCTGCTACCGAATCTCAGAGAGCCATCTTCATGTATAATCAAGTCCGTTCTCAGCCCGGCTTCCACTTGCGCTCTGAACTTTTGCAATTGGGGATCATCCGCTTGTGCAATCTTGATGCGATCCACCAGGGAAGATTGCACATGTAGTTTCCAAAGTTGACTGAGTGCGTTCGGCGTAACGACTTCAAGCTCGAGTCTCTGGAAGTCCTCAATAATGTTCCTCTGACCGGTCAACATCATGACCGCTGGCTTGCGACTGAGCGCATCTGGTACAATATTCACCTTCCCCAGGTGATACTGAAGGTCCAAGTCATAATCTGCTATCAGCTCTAGCCATCGGCGCTGCCTCATGTTTAGTTCCTTCTGAGTGAAAACGTACTTCAAACTTTTATGATCCGTGTATACCTCCACTTTCTCGCCCAATAGATAGTGCCTCCAAATCTTCAACGCAAAGACTACCGCAGCTAACTCCAAGTCATGCGTAGGGTAGTTCTTCTCGTGATTTCTCAGTTGTCGAGAGGCGTAAGCAACCACTCGGCCGTGCTGCATCAGAACACAGCCTAATCCCTTCCCTGAGGCATCACTGTGTATCACCAAACCACCGGAATCATCTGGTACTGTAAGAATAGGCGCCGTGGTTAACTTCTGCTTCAGTGTGTCAAATGCCTGAGTGTACTCCTCTATCCACGTAAACGGTACGTCCTTCCGTGTCAGCCTCGTCAATGGTTCAGCGATTCTTGAGAAGTCTTGGACGAATCTCCGATAATAACCTGCCAATCCCAGAAAACTCCTGATCTCGGCCACTGACTTCGGCGTTGGCCAATCTCTGACAGATTCTATCTTTGTTGGGTCCACCGAGATGCCTTCGCCCGAAACGATATGTCCCAAAAACTGAACCTTGTCGAGCCAGAATTCACACTTGCTTAGCTTCGCATACAGCTTCTCTTCCCGAAGAATTTGTAGAACCGTGCGCAAATGTTCAGCATGCTCTTCCCGGGTCTTCGAGTAGACAAGTATGTCGTCGATAAACACAATGACAAACGTGTCCAAGTACTTTGCGAACACCATGTTCATCAAGTCCATGAATATTGCTGGGGCATTGGTAACACCGAACGGCATCACAAGAAACTCGTAATGTCCGTATCGGGTCCTAAAAGCCGTCTTGCATACATCCTCGGCTGCTACTCTGATTTGATGATATCCAGAACGGAGGTCCAACTTCGAGAATACCTTGGCTCCACTTAGCTGATCGAATAAGTCGTCAATGCGCGGGATTGGGTACTTGTTCTTTATTGTGACCTTGTTCAGCTCCCGATAATCTATACACATTCGCAACGATCCATCCTTCTTCTTTACTAACAGAACTGGTGCACCCCACGGTGAAGCGCTCAGCCGAATAAATCCCTTCACCAATAGCTCTTCAATTTGCTTCTTCAATTCCGCCAACTCAACTGGTGCCATTCTGTATGGGGCCTTGGATACTGGGGCCATACCTGGAGTCAAATCGATCGAGAACTCCAAGATTCGAGGAGGTGGTAGACCTGGTAGATCTTCAGGAAATACGTCCAGAAAGTCCCGAACAATTTCTGGGACTGGGCTCTCATCAATCTCCATAGCTGTCAGCTCCTTGGGCTTGGCTCTGTACTTGGCTGGCTCCAAAGATTCGCTTTCGCCCTCGAAAATAAACTCCGGGTGATTGGAAATGCGGAAGATCACATTCCTTGCACGACAATCGATAACTGCATGGAAAGTGCTCATCCAATCCATCCCGAGAATTGCGTCGTAACTGCCTGTCCCAATTAGAAGGAAATTCACATAGAATTCCCTGCCACACACTACAACCAGACATGATCTACATTCTCGACTAGATATTATAATGCCATTACCCGTATGTATTTCCCATCCCTTGGTTAGTGGTTCATGTGGTATAGAGTGTGTATCAGTGAAATGCTCAGACAAGAAACAATATGATGCTCCAGAATCAAATAGTACTCTAGTTGGCAAGGAATGTACGAGTAGAGTACATGTAACCACGTCTCCTGACGCCTCTGCCTGCTCGGCGGTCAAGGTGAAAGCCCGTCCCTGACCGCGACCTGTAAATGGTTGCCTCTGCTCCTGTGGACTCTATTGTGACGGTCCAGAACCTCCCTGTATCTCTGCTCGCTCAGGGCAACCGCTAATCCTGTGCTGACTGGATCCGCAAATCAAGCACTGTCCCTTGGCACGACGACAGTCCTTCTGAGTATGCCCACCTCTACCGCAGTAGCCACAAAATACGCTCTGTCTCTGGGGGCGATACTGTGGTACGAACGGGCGCTTCATTTGTGTCGTTCCAGGCCTGTGAACCAGTATCTCTCCTCGAGAAGGTGCATGGGTACGTGCTGGAACGACTGGGGGTCTCCTGAACTTGTTGATCAATTGCTCCTGAACTCTCGCCGCGTTGAGTACCTGTGCGAAAGTCTGCAAATCCAGTGATGCAATCAACTGCTGTAACTCGAAATCTAGCCCCTGAAGGAAGCGTCTGGCCCTGGTGGCCTCTGAGACGACCATGTATGGAGCAAAACGGCTCAGACGGTTGAACTCTGCCGCATATACGTCCACTGGACGTCCATTCTGCTTCAAAAGAATAAACCTTTCCTCCATTTCTGCCTTGGCTTTGGAAGGAAAATAATGATCTAGGAAGCACTCCTTAAATTTGCCCCATTCAATCGGCCCGTCTAGCCTGCTTTCTTCCACTGACCACCATGTACGGGCTTCATCTTCCAATTGGATCTTTATCACGTCCACCTTATCTTCCTCTAGAACCCTGGCGGCTGTCAGTAAGTTCTCCATGTTCACCAGCCATTGCTCGGCCTCAAGGGGTTCAGCTAGCCCCGTGAATGCGGCTGGATGCAACCGTCGGAAGTCTGATATGGTACCAGCCCTAGCATGATAGACTGGTGGGGTAGCACCCTCGGGGGCGGTAATGAGTGCGAAGGGTCCTCCTGCAGCGGTAATCGCCCTGAGTCCCTCAGCGAGTAAGTCTGTCTTCCTCTCCTGAGCTTCCGCGAGAGAGGTCAGTGCACTAAGTATTCTTTCCGTGCGGTCCTGAGAGCTGGAGTCCGAGGAGGGGTCGTTCGGGGACGTCATATCGCTGGAAGGTTCAAAAGGATAGGATTAGATTCAAAGATGAAAATCAAGAGTAGTGAAATGAGAATAACGTAATACAGTATAGTTAATGTTATCCCTTGATACTAAACACGGCTCTGATACCAACTAAACCATGTCACGCCCCGCTTCCCAAAATACGGAAAACGATGGATGACTAGGCCAGCCATGCTCCTACGGTCAAGGAATAATCCCGCCGTAGTCGCACTTCGGCTTATAGCATTACATGGTGATCAGTAAATAAAGCACAGTAGTAAAGGAAATTACATCACTAAATTATTACATTAAAATCCATTGTTCACAAATTACAAATAACAAGAACAGTTACTAACCAAGTTCAATTTCACGATCTCTTTTATGGAAAGCAGTAAAGAAAGAAAGTACACCACACTAGATCTCCGTGAACTCGAAAGATAGATCCGTCTCCTGCGCTGGTCCTTCAACGGGATCTGAGCATGCATACTCAGGTCGTCAGAGCGACACAATAGCAATATTATTATAATAAGGTGAAACAGGTAAATGAGGTAATAACAGTGAAAGTACAATGCGAGTAATCATTATGTCACTATATAATGCAAAATATGATCTGTGTCCCTATCGGTCTCTAGGTGATGTTTGAAATCGCATAGTGGAAAGGAGGATCATGTTTAACAGGAGTCTCGTACATACCCGAGACAACGGCCCACATGCCCGGGACATAACTCTGTCAGCCGGATCGCTAGATCCTACCTAATATATATATCGCTGCTCGAATGATCATCCTCTAAAATACGGTCCCGCTAAATACGATTCTCTTTCCACTTCGATTTCCCCTTTATCCCCAGGTTTACACTATTTATGATCTTGATTTAGTCGTGTACAAGTATACCAATGGCACGGTTTTATCACTGTTCACTGTATCAATCACTGTCACGAATGTTCACTTTCCATTGGTGTACTCGTCACTCCTAAATCAACATCAATCACGCACGATAATGCAATGTCTACTGAACACTAACACGCACTAACACTATGTACATGGCAAATGGGGTAAGATATGTGTATGTATGCCCTTAACAAGCCAAGTATGTTATGAACCAATATATACGTCATTAACTTACAAAATTTGCATAAATTCATATGTTTGGAATTCAACGAAGTGATACAAATACAATAAATAGCACACTCTGTCAGCAGTTCTTCAAAATTAGTTTCAGTTCGATCAGGTTCCCGGTATTCAAGATACAGCAGTTTCATTTTAAGTGCTCGCGGCTGGAAATTCAGTTTCTGAACTGAATGTCCGTTTCGCGACACGTATTTCACCCAGTTGGGTTCAGAATCTAGCGACGCTACAGTTGAATAGAATCTAGGGTTTACAATGGGGTATTCAACGCAATAGACGGATCCTCAATCGCATCTGTACGTCGAAAGTTATACACTGTTTAACATTGATATGTCACTTCTGAATCTGTTCTGGACTGTTATACGTTCTGCCCTTTTTATTTACAAATTAAATAGCAAACGACCATGAAACGGAATGAAACCACTTGTATTGTTTAGATAACAGATTCACCTTTAATACTCTGCAGAGTTCCGTAACATAAAAATTCAGGAAACAAAGTGGCACGTATTATGGGACAGTAAATAATAATCAGAGTCGCTCTGGACTGCAGTCCAGAGCCGCACTCCGATCCAAATATTGTCACAGTTTCAGTACAGAAACCATTAGAGACTTACGTAGAGTTATATTTCGTCGAGTTGGCTTCGATTTAAGCCCTCGAACACACCATTTCAATATGTACATGATTTATGGGAATTTTAACAACTTTCAGATACGTGAAATTTCTAGTTTTACAGGTATATTTGGGGGTATTCATTTTAGTCACTAACAGTCGTATTTTCCAGCGAGATTTCTACAGGATATTCATCACTACATGGGCCAACACAGACAATCTAATTCCGTCAAATTAGGCAAGTATTTTCATTGGGGCCAAGCATCGAACACATACGTCGTTTAATTTTATCGGGGAGATGGAATTTCATAACATACATGTTTGAGTTTGTAATACGGGTAAATTAGCATGTAGCAAGTAAAGTACTTGCCTGGAAACGTTTCGTGGATGTACGGCGGCGGTAACATCACGAACGCGCGTCGAACGGCGTGGATTTGTTTGCACGGCCTCGGCTCGTGATACGGATTTGACGTCGGAGTTGCCCGGAGCCGTTGCACGGT
This sequence comes from Agapanthus africanus, assembly GCA_030015575.1. Lineage (NCBI taxonomy): Eukaryota > Viridiplantae > Streptophyta > Magnoliopsida > Asparagales > Amaryllidaceae > Agapanthus > Agapanthus africanus. The sequence goes on along the minus strand of JASDDO010000031.1, from coordinate 601,886,830 downwards.
CACTGGAAGTTGGGGAGTGCTCAGTGGTCCTCTGCGAGTGCGCTGGGGTCGACGATGGTCGGCGGCGGCGCTCCGGTGATGGCAACAGTGGAGCTCAAGACTTGGGTTCTTGGGTTTTGAGAGGAAGAGAGAGAGAGATAGTGGCTCGGGGTGGTTGTCGTGATGGAGATGAGGCTGGGGAGAAGAGCGTGTAGAGGTCGACGACGTGGTGGGGAGATCGCCGGCGTCGAGGGTGCAGGGGGTGGTCGAGCTCGGGTGCAGGGGGTTTGTGTGTAGGGAATTTGGGTGTGTAGAGATTCTCGATGAAGCGGTGAGAGGAAGGAGGGTGGCTTGAGTTTGTGAGAGGGAGTGATAGGGTCGACGAGGAGGTTGTCGTTGTCGGAGGGAGTCGAGCGGAGTTAGGTGCTCGGTGGGGTTTTCGGGAGAGAGAGATGTGAGGAATTTTGAGAGTGAGAGAGAATTGAGGGTGTGACGGAGATAGGGGAGACGAGGGGAGGAGATTGAGGGGATCGCGAGGGAGTAACGGCAAGGCGTGGGCGTGGGCGCGGGCGCGATCTGCGGCGAAGGAAGTGGGTCGGGGGATGTTACCGTTGGAGAAGAAGGAGGGAGTAGAACGGGTCGGGTCGGGGCGCGGGTGCGGGTTGGGCTTGGAGACGGGCTGGGCTGGGGAATTAATTGTTTAATTCCTTTAAATTTTTCGTGGGCTGAGGATTAAACGGGCCAGGGGAAATTTGTTTAATTGTTTTCATTTTAAATGGGAAAATTTCAATGGGCTGAGGGTGAAAGTGAAGGGCCGGCAGTTTTAAATTAATTGTTAATTCATTTTGTGTGGGCTGAGTGGGGTTGTTGGGGTGTGGGCTGAAGGAATTTTAAATGTTAATATTTATTTTATTTGTTGGGCTGGGTTAAATTATATTAGGCTTAGGTTTTAATTGGTTTTAAATCTAGGGTTTTGATTAAGTTAAATATTGAAACTCGAGTAACCAATTACAAACGAAAAATACGAGGAAAAATCAGGAGACAATTCGGATTAGGAAAATACAGGAAAATTTTATAGATGGGGAACGGGGATTTACACGCTAGGGGCAAAATATTATCGGGAATTTCAAGTGTTGAAATTTGTAATGAGATTGTATACCTTCTATGAGATAGTTGGATCCTGATACCCACTGCGAGTAATTGTTACTCCCGGGAGAGTTTTACACTTTACAATTAGTCGATCAAGTAGGTGTCTAGAAAGGTGTCAACGGGGTTATGTCTCTGGGAAAACGAGGTTTATTTTAATTAGGTCCGTGCGAAAGCACGAGGAACCTTCCTCAAAGTACCGACACTGGCCTGGCTGAAAGATTGGCGAAGTTGTAGGGTGTAATTAATCCCGGCTAGTCTTTCCTTTTAGGGTTTGAAGAAAGATTTGATAAAAACAGTGGGAGCCATCCTGATTAAATAAAATAACAACCAATCTGATCTTGCAAGAGCGCACGCAGAGTGTTTTCTTCTCTTTCTCTCCAGGTAGCGACCATGTCACGCCTTAATCAAGATTATAATATGGATGTATTGACCGAACCCGCTTGTTATACTGTGCTGGGAAACGTTGGTCCCGCTCCAACTTATAATTGTTATAAGACCGAGCAGGAAATAGGGGATTACCAGGATTGCCGTGCCACCCAAACGAAGAAAGTGCATACTGATGCATCTTCTTCGGATGTGTTCATTACCGAGAACTGTTTCTCAGTATCCTCTACGTCCTGGGTATGAGATACCGGATCAGGATCCCACATATGTAATCTGTTACATGGGCTACAGATAGGTAGAGAACTGAGAACGGGCGATAAAATTTCAAGAGTTGGAAACGGTGCAATTGTTGCAGCCAAGGTATTGGCAGTTATCACTCTGTATTACCAAATACATTGATTCTAAACGAATGTTATTAGATACCGAACCTGATATACAATATTATATCAGTTTCTTTATTTAGTAAAGAAGGATATAATTTTGTATTGTTGAATAATGTTTTGAACATTTCCTATATCAAGAGTTGATCAGTTCAGGCACGTTATCTAAAAGCATATACGTTCTAAATCAAACCACAGTTCCTAACGTACAAAACACACATGAGAGGAAGAGTTCAGAAATGAACGAATCCTTCTTGAGGCATTGTAGACTAGGTCATATCAATGTGACACGACTAGCTGAAGTTACATTTAGATGCATATTTAAATCAGTTTGAATTTACATCTTGTGAAACTTTCCAGTCATGTCACAAAGATAAGATGACCGTAGCTCCGTTTATTGGAAACAGAGAAAGAGTTAGTGAACTCTTGGGATTGATACATGATGATGTATGAAGGTCCCATGTCTACCCATGTCAGGACCGGTTCTTTATACTTCATTACATTTACTGATGATCTCTCAAGATTCGGACATATGTTCCTGTTGAAACACAAGTCTGAACCTTTTGAGATATTCAAAGAATATAAGTTAGAAGTAGAGAACCAAAATGGGTATAAGTATTATGTCCTTTGATGAGATCAGAGAGGAGAATACTAGTGCACGGAATTCCTGGACTATTCTAAAGGAGAATGAGATTCTCTCTCAGCATTACCCCTCCGTATACACCACAGCACAACGGTGTATCGGGGCGGAGCAATTGCACCCTATGAGATATGGTGCGCTCTATAATGAGTATTACTGAGTTGCCTATTTCCTTTTGGGGGTTATGCACTTGTGAAGTTGCATACCTATTGAATGGCGTTCCAACCAAATCAGGTGCCTACCACTCCATATGAGATATGGTATGGGAAGAGCCCATCTCTTAAGTAAATTAAGATTTGGGGTTGTCCGGCCTATGTCTAAAAGCAAAATCCAGACAAGCTCGAGGCAAGGTCAGTTCTGTGGAAGTTTGTTGGATATCCCAAGCATTCGCAAGGGAATATCTTCTACCGCACCGAGGAACAAAAGGTGTTTTATTTCTCGGCATGCCACCTTTTTAAAAAAGGAATTTATTTTGGAAAGAAATTTGTGTTCATGAGGTAGAACTGAAAGGAGTTCCAGCTATAGAAACTACAACTGATGATTTGGTAGAACCGGAGGATTCAATAGCTCCCAACGAACCTCAGCCTCTTCGCCGATCTGGTAGGGTTCCTCACCCACCTGAGAGATACTTTGGTTTCTCTATGACAGTGGAAACAAGGATTGCATCATAAGATGATGACCCAACTAGTTTCGAGCAGGCCATCATGAGTGGGGACTCTGTAAGAATGGCTGGATGCTAAGCGATCTGAGATGGAATCCGTATACACCAACAAAGTATGGATTTTGGATGCTATATCTAAAGGGTTAAATTCCCATTAGGAGCAAGTATATCTTGAGAAGATTGCTTGGTGTACATGGAAAAGTTGAGACTTTCAAAGCTAAGACTTGTTGTAAAAGGTTCTCGTCATCAACCAAGTTTGGATAATGATGAAACCTTTTCTGGGGCTATGCTTAAGTCCATCCAGACGCTACTTGCTACTGCTACGTGCCATCACTATGATATTTGGTGGTTGGGTGTCATGACTGCAGTTCTAAATAGTGATTTAGAAGAGAGCGTCTATAAGTACACAGCCAGAGGGCTTCGTAGACAGTGGGAGCAGCGGAAACGTGTGCAAGTTGGTTTACAGGTTAAAGCAGGCATCGCGGAGTTGGAACATCTGTTTTGATGTGGTAGTCAAAGAGTTTGACTTCATCAAAATGGTAGATGAATCTTGTATATACAAAAGGGCAGTAGGGAGTATGGCGGTCATCATCGTATAGTATGTGGATGATATACTCTTGATAGGAAAGGAGTTTCCTATGCTACGCTCGATCAATCTCCTCTTATCACAAGGATTCTCCATATAGGATCAAGGTGATACTTCCTAAATCCAGGCTTTTAGATCTATGAGATAGATCTATGTGGATTTTAGGATTCTCACTAGCTGTAGTAAGATGGTATCAATCGATCGTGGGAAGAATCACTGGAAAGCTTCCAGGGTGATAAGGTCGACTGAATGTCAGTCACATGCATTGTCTTTACTCTCAGTGGAGGGACGGTATGTTGGAAGTGTTCCAAGCTAGATACCGTGGCAGACTAGACGATAAAGGTTGGATACATCTGTTCCCCGCCGGAAGATGTGACCGGGACGTTGGGACGTCGGGGCCTGAATTTCGAGGGCAGATGCTAATTGGTGCTATTCTTCCACCTCTCCGAAGATGCCAAGTTGATTTATGGCACCGTGTATCGAAGGTTTAAACGGATGCGGCCGATGTAGCAGACTTCATCAGATTCCCCCTCATTTGAGGGGTTTTTGATTGTGGGGACGCTCTTCCCTGCAGGCGCAAAACCCTGTAGTTAATTATGCCACCGCATCACGGTAACCACTTTCTCCTTCTCCAGATGGTCACTTCGTGTCGTGGGTGTTTGTTTTGTTTGTGGTTGCCCGTAGATTGTATACGGAGACTAATTTATGTTGTCGCCTGTAGGGCGTGGATTAGTCCAAATCCGTATCTTCTTAGATTTGGGTTTGGGGGTTGAGTTTAAGGATACGTTAGTCTCATTTGAGACTAAGATCAACTTAAACATTTGTTAAGGATACGTTAGTCTAATTTTAGACTAAGATCAACTTAACGGGATTATTTAGATCCAACAAGAGAGCATTTGGACTCTATTGTTTAGTTTAGGGACATTGCGGTCGATTACCAGTTTAAGGACATGGTGGTCCAATGTTAGTTTAAGGACATCTCGGTCCAATACCAGTTTAAGGACATGGTGGTCCAAGGTTAAGGACATCGTAGTCCGTGGGTTTAAAGGGACCCCACAGTCCGAGATTAAGGACATCGTAGTCCGTTGGTTTAAAGAGACCCCACAGTCTGTGAAATGTGTGGTTGTCAGGACCCGTCACCTCTGTGAAGACGTTGAAGGATTACAATGACAGACATCAGAGGAGTAAAGATATGTACCCTCGAACCGGTTTGAATTGATTGAAAGATCTGTAGTCCAATTTGGGACTATGATTTGTTAAATATTCATGAGCATATAGGCTCGATTAAATATAAGTTGAGGACTTATGGCTAGTATTGGGCTAAGTCCAATAAGATTAAAATGTTTAACATTTTATTGTTCTGGACTGTTGAGCCTTTATTTGGGCTTGGCCCTTTTAATAATGCTGAGCATTAGATCCCGACACATTTTTTTTTATCTTGTATTGAATGCATAGCATTCATCAGAACAATATGTATTCTGACAGCGCACCACGTGGCGCGCCAGGCGCTTTGCGCCAATTAAATAGCGCAGTGTGCTTCTACTGAGTAGCGCACACGTGAATGACAAGTGGCGCGCTTGGCGCTGAGCGCGTTGTGCTAATTTATGAGCGCATTGCGCTGTTAATTCAATGGTGCACACATGAGTGATACGTGGTGCATTTGGCGCTTTGCGCCAGCTCATGAGCACGGTGCGCTGTTTCAGAAGCGCAAAGCGCAAGTTGCATACGTGGTTGACACGGGACACGTTTTGGCGCTGAGCGCCGGTCCAAGGAGCGCAGAAGCGCAGTTCAAGAGTGCAATGCACTTTTCAATAGCGCAAAGCGCATTTGATCAAATTTATGATTTGTGAATAAATTTATGTTCTTTTTAAAGGAGGCTTTGCCTCAGGATTCAATAACAACAGTTCTTATTTTTGAAAGGGCTTTGCCTTTATAGATCAATGATCTATGAATGAAGTAAATACTTATTTACTGTTTGATGAGATCTTTTGATCTCTTTTATGAAAGACCTTGGTCTTTTTTAGATCTATGATCTTTTTTTAGAAGATGGTTCTTCTTTTCATGAGATGATTTCATCTCTGTGTTCATTGCTCATGTTCTTTACTTTGAAGAAATGATCTTCTTTTGCTAAAAGCTTGCTTTTCTTTCTTTGAGTTTTCTCAAAGTTTGTAGGGTGTCTCTCTATATTAGACTTGAAGTCTTGGGGCCTTTATATAGGGCAAATTGATTTGTTAAATCAGTTAAAGAGATCTTTCTCTGATTGATTTGGGGATATTTTCCCACCGTTGGATCTTTGATCCTATGGCTTCTGTTTTACAGAAGGCAATCTTCTTGTTTTTAACAAGATTGGAAAGATCTTTCTATAACAGAATTTTAATTCTGATTAATTAATGATTTATCATTATTATTAAATCTTTTGATCTAACGGTGGGGAATTTTATAATTCCAGCGCTGGCGCACCCGTGCTTTGCACGTGGTGCGCTGCTCAGAGCGCAGTGCACTTTGCGCTAGCGCACCTACGTTTGACACGTGGCGCGCAGCGCAGAGCGCATCGCAGCCTGCGCTAGCACACCTAGCGCTAGCGCACTCACGGTGCAATGCCTAGGGCACAACGCACCTGGCTCTAGAGCATCCGTGTTTGACACGTGGCGCGCAGCGCGCCTAGCGCTGGATCTGAAGCGTTACTTCAATTTTTAAATTTTGAATTTTGAATTTTAAAATAGAGCTTTGCTCTAATTGGGGGAAACAAATGCCCCCCACCGTTGCGCTCATGTGGCGCACACGTGAGTGCATCGGTGGCAGTATCTGAGCCCTTGGATCAACTCAGAAGTTGAAGAGGCGATTCAATGCCTATAAATAGGACCTTTGGTCCCTTAGATGATTATTATCTTCTTTCTTTGAGAATTTTTGTTCAGAGCACAGCTCTTCTGTTTAATAACTTCTCAAGAGTAAAAACTCTTTCCAAACTTGGGTAAAATTTTAATAAATTTTAATAAATTAGGTTTTACCCATTAACAGAGCCTTGCTCTTTATAGATCTTTGATCTATAGAAAACCCATTTAGGGTTTCATCAGCAGAGCTTTGCTCTCAAGAACCCATAGATCTAAAGAGATCTTTTAGGGTTTCTTAGCCCATAAACAGAGCCTTCCTCTTTTGAATAACATGTAAATTTCTTAATCTTTGATGAAGATCTCTTAAGAGTTTTTTTTCATGGATCTTGAAGATCCCAGGATTTTTTTATTCATAAAAATTAATTGATTTTAATTTTCTTTTCTGATGGGTTTTTCCATCATCATTACAGAGCCAGGCTCTTTAAGGAATTTTATTCCTTCATGATCAGAGTTTGACAAGTGTCACTCTATCATAGAGCTTTGCTCTCAAAGGGAGATTTTCTCCTTTTCCCGAGGGATCTCTCATTCAATGAGAATTTTCTTGAGGATTTCCTCATTAATTAACAGTCTCATCCAATGATAAGGCTGTTTTATTAATTGATGAATTATCATCTAGATTTTGTGGGTCCCCCTTTGGTCCCCATTCTACTGCATTGCAGTGTTGTACAAATTTTAAAGTATCGAGTATCAAAATTTTTAAAATTAAATTATAGTACCGACAGTTGATTTCTGTCCCTCCTTTTTGCAGGCGACATGTCTTTCGATGCTACGTTTCCATTCGTCCGTTCAGAGGGAAGATTCCCTGAGGCACCTGTAGACCGGGAGGTTCTCGCGCTCATCAAAGACCGTGACCCGGAACACAAAAATCTACACTTGTGGGGTAGATGGTATGACCAGATTATCAAAGGTCGTCAAAGCTTCTCTTGTGCGACGCCTTCGGAGCCTATCTCGGCGATTCCGTATGCAGATGCACCTCCGGTGAACTATGCCGTGGAGGTTGTCAATTGGACTTCGGAAGGTCTTCTTCAACCTTCGATTGCCGCCATACCCCTACAACCGCCAGCGGCTTTAGATACCCTGGGGTGGCGCATATGCCAGGGTGAGTCGCGCCCTTGGGGACAGCCCTACAACGTCGGGCTGACTCCCGTCATCCGGCCGGGTACTTGCAGTGGGCCCGGTACATCTTGTCGGTGAAGAAATCGCAGCTCTTAAAGCTCGGCCTATACCTTGCGGTCTACGCCTCATTGTTCAATATTCTGCACCTCCCACGTGGTGGATTAAGGCTTTCTTGGAGCAGTGAAACATCCCTACCCATACATTCCTTCTACTAGACAGAGAGGTCTCCATTTCCTTGGAAAAATTCGCCGAGGCTTCTGGTTTACCGGTCAGGGGGGAGCACTACGAGGAGCTGCTTCCTCCGGATGAATACATTTTTGCCACCAAGCCGGTGGTGATGGGCCTCACGCCAGAGAACGCCATTCAGCACCAGTTTCCTAGTCTGATAAAGGTGCTGAACATGCACGAGAGCCTCTTCCTGGAATCTGGAGGCCGGGGGGTCAGTTTTGCGGACTTTATTGCCCGGTTTCTTCGCCCGGAGATTTTGTCGCGACGAGGCGAAAAGTTTGCTAAGCTCGATGATCCTTTCGGCTTAGGCCTGGACCGTCAGCCGGTACTGGAAGTTGATCAGAAGGGCTTCTTTCTTCCTGACGCTGCGATCATCCCTCTGTCAGAAATAGCCGCCCCGGGCATTGACGATGAGACATTTTTTCTTGGGTTTCTTGGGCTATGGTTGAGTTGGTTCGCGCTCCCTATGCATCCTCGTTACATGAGGCCTTCCGTCTTCTACCCCGCGCATCGCATAGTCGCCGGAATACAAGTGGCTATCGGGATCGCCGGGTTAGCCCATTTATACCACGGTCTTAGCGTAGCGGCGGATACCACTGAACCAGGGGTGCATTCTGCCAACTTCCCGATGGATTACTTTACTTCATGGATGGAGATGCACGTGCTCGGGGTCTTTGGCATTCACAAGAGACCTTCGTTTTACGAGAAATGCAAGTTCCCCCAAATTATGCGGCTGGTTGACGCCTCCATCGTGAGTCCGTCACAGCGGGAAGATAGGGGCTTACTCCTTCGTCCGCGCACAGTCGAAGATGGTATATCTTTCACGGACAAAGTCCTGACGATCGACCAGGAGACTTCTAAGACGGTGCTGGCATTGCGCGACGTTTTTAAGGACGGGTCCTCCGTGTTGAAAGCCCGGGAGATTCTCCATTTATACTCCATCAGGCCGGGCTTCCTTGTATTCAGGCAAAATGATGCGGTGCTATTCATGAGATACAATCCTCATCATTTTGCCCAGCAGCTGAGTTATAATCTGGGGGTCCCGCTGGAGGCTTTCTTGGTAGAACCCGCTGCCACCAAAGAGGGAATGCGGGATGCGTTGCATCACTTCATGCGCTTGAATACGGGCTCTCACTTCTTTATCAGCGAGCCGAGTTGCGTCCCGAGGGCTCTTAACGTACACGTGGCCTGGTATCAACACGCAATGGGTGCTGTTATCAGGGAAGAGAGGCGGCTGCTGCTCGATCGCAAGAGTGCGCCCCCTGCCGGCAATCGCAATGTCCCTTTGAAGCGACGGACCACTGTCCCCCCTCCGCTAAGAGAGGTTGCTGCAGTTGAGCCTCCATGTGTGCTAAGCCCTACGCGCGGGTTGCCCCGTGCTCTTGTAGAGACGGTGGATGTACCATCGGTTCCCCGTGCTCCCGCGGAGACGGTAAATGTAGCTTCTCCCGAATCCGGCGTGGGCTCAGACATCGGGACCCGCCGTCCCAAAGTGCCCACCAAGCACAAGCTGGTGCTGGCTGCGACTGGAGCTCGCGCGCAGAAGAGGAAAAAGAAGTCGGTCCTCTCCCTAGATGATGTACTCGGCCTGAAGCCTCAGGCTCCTTATAACGAGGGCCTGAGCGAATATGGGACCAATGATGGTCTCTTCATAGCGTCGGAAGATACTGATCTTGAGGCCGCCATCGCAGCTTCTGTGCGATCCGCAAGCCACAGAGCGAAAATGGAGATCCTTGCGCAATCAAGTAAGTATAAGTCGTAACTTTGGTTATTGCGTTATATTTTTATTTTATTATCATGTCTTGACTGATATTTTTCCTTCTGTGACAGGCTTTACCACTGAAGAGGCTCTGGCGGCTTCCCTCATGACCTTCGAGGAGGAGGAGAGGAATCGCCCTTTGTTGGGCATTGGTATATCTCGGCTCATTGCATCTTCATTCTCCTTTCTTATGGACGATCTGACTTCCTCTTTATCTTATCGCAGGGACTACAATGTCATTCCCGCAAGGTGGTGCGGAGACTCTTCCCGGGCCAGCCACCGAAGTCCCGGCCTCTTCGGCACAGCCGAAAGAGGCCTTACTCAAACGACCGATGACGGAAGCTATAACGACTCCAGAGGTAACCCTTGGCGCAGATGACGACGTCCTATTGATGGAGGCGTCTAAAAGATCCGCTTTGACGGCCCGAGCGGAGAGGAAGCGCCGAATGCGCGCGGCAAAGGAGCGTAGTGCTGCCTTGGCCGCGGGTGCGGGTTCAAGCACCGCTACCCCTGCCCCTACTCCTTCAGAGGAATCCACTGCCGCCTTGTCCACTGCCTACAGACAGGCAGCACGTGCGGCTCGGGAAGCAGTCGGAAGACCAACTCAAGGTATCGTGACATTGGGTTCCTTTGTCAAAGTTTTAAATATCGATTCTCATTTATCTTATCTTGCAGGGCCGAGTCTTACCGAAGAAGTGACGGCGACCGCTGAGCCTAGGGTAGCGGTAGAGGAGGTAGTCGTGATTGCCGAACCCGAGGCAGCGGTAGGCGAGATGGCTACCATTGCAGAGCCCGAGGTGGTGATGGGTGAGACGGCTACAGCCGCCGAGCCCGAGGTAACTACTCTTTCGCAAGAGTCGAGTACTGCTCCGGTCGTCGCTCTTTCTGTCTGCGGCTCTTTGCCATCTCCTGGCGTCGCAAGCGTTACGACGGCTCTCGTAGAGTCGGGGGATGAGGCGACGGAAGGTGAGACCATCCCAATGGAGGAGGGTGAAACAGTCGCTACATCGAGTGACGCCCTCGTCACGGTTCCGACCGGCGACTCACCAGGTAGATCTTGGGTCATTGCTTTTTTTATTATTCAGCAATCCTTTTCAATCTTTCCTGACAGTATTTATCTCGTTCCTAATGCAGGTGTGGCGAGCGTTGAGGTTGCACTGCCCGAGGCAGCGCCATCAGTTACCGCTTTGACGGTGATCACTCTTCTACCCTCTCTCACACCCTCTCAGATGTTGCAAGGTGTGGATTCGTGACCCATCAGTCTTATTTTTTTTAAAGTTGTATAACTTATGTACTGACGTTGCATTACTGCGTCCTTGCAGGAGTCCTTTTTGACCACCTGTATCAGGTGCTGCAACCACACTTCTCCTTCCTGTCAGAGATTAGTCTGCTTGCTGGTGTCGGTGAGTATATTTTCTAAGCAACGTCCTTTCTTTAACGGGCAGTCTTATTATTGCTAATCCCTTTTTGTATTGCTTGTAGCCTTACAAATTGAAGGCGGGGACGAAGCTATCGTTGCGCCACCAGTACTCCCAGCTCCGCCCCCTGTTGCAGCCGGTAAAGCAGACTCTATTTTTCGTGTATTTTCTTTATTTCCTGAGCCGACTTCTGACTATGATTTATTTTGCAGCAATCACATCGACTCCAGCCCCGTTCGAGTCACGCATTATGATGCCGGCAGGGCTCTTTTCCAGGCGTTCATCATCGAAAGGCGTCGCGAATAGTCTGCGCATGCTGAGCGACTATATTGAGGAGCTCGACGTGGAGAGTCCCACATCTGCTACGGATTTTTCCGCGGAGGTTAACCCTATGCTGGCGACGCTCGTGAATTTTCATGGTGAGGGCATCATTGAGTCTTGGGTTAATCGCTGCAGGGAAATTGAGTCTTGCTTGCATGAGGTTGAGCTTAGGCGTCCTGCTCCTGAGATTCTGGCTGTGAGCATTCAACGGGCTGCGTGGATCAAGCAGAGTACTTCTTACTTCCGCCATCTTGAACAAGAAACGGCTTTAAAGCAGAAGGAATGTAAAGAAACTTCAAGCGAATTTGCTCGACTGCATGCTCAGGTTGATGCGAATGCTGCCAGTTGAAAGTTATTTTCGAAAGCCTTCTGCGATGCATTTCTGATGGGTTAACACTGAGGCAGAAGCTCGACGTCGTCGAGCAGGATGCACAAAATCGTAAAGCAGTTCAGCGGGCCGTCGAGGAACAACTTTCGTCTTACTTGCAGCAGCGAGCCCAGGTCGAAGCGGAGTTGGCCGCGGCAGCTGATCAAGAAGAGGGGCTGAGGGAAGTGCGTGTTCATATCATAATATTGTATTATTATATTCCCCAGTCCTAGTTATTTTACAAATAAACAGGTGCTTTTGACCCATGTCTGCTACATAGTTGCAGGTTACAGATTCTCGGGACAAAAACAGTGAAAAAGATAAAAGACGATACAAAAGTGAGACTACGACCAACAAATGGATAAATCTTGATCAAGCCTAAACGAAGACGATTTCACAAAGAACAAAGGCAGCGCAAGGTTCAAGACTTCGTCACGAAGCAACGGTAAAAGTCCACTACAATTATACACTATGGAGATCTGGAGGAAACCTAGAAGCCAATCTGAGAAAAGAAGTGAAGAAAAAAGTACCCAATTGCCACCAGAACCAACCCCAGAAGACAGAAGACACAATCCCATTGATTGGCCGCGGAACCGCGGCCAAACCATGCCTTTGGCCGTGGAACCGCGGCCGTGTGGGGCCCGTGTCGGTGCAGAAAGTTGAGGCGCTGGCGGTGCGTTGACTAGGTCTTTTTCTTAGAGGGTATTTTTGTAATAGCAGACATGCGGTGATTGTAAACCTAGGGTTTTTATGTCCTATAAATAGAAACCCAAATACCTCTTTTGAGGTATGCCTCCTTTCATTAATAAAATTCAGATTTCTTTTGGAGAGCATCGATGCCTCTTTTCATTTCATCTATTCAGATCTGACAAGTCTTGTGTAAATGTTTGGAGAGAGCCATCTGTAAAGTAAGTAGTTTTATTTAATTGCCTTAGTATAAATCTTTAATTCCTTGCCCTAGTTAGATGGATAGCATGTTCTTCAATTCCCTAACGAGCGAGTAGTCTCCTCGCTTGTTAGGGTTAGCTTTGGGGAAGGGTTTTGAGAGATGAAGATCTCTCATCCCTTTCTTGCCCATCACACATTTTTATAGGACTCCATGCATACATGCACACACTGCTCCCTACGACACCCTATCCCTCGAGGTAGCGGTGATACCGAAGTATAAAGACCCGGTTGAGCGTGTTTTCCATGGAGGTTAGGGTAAGGATTGATAAAGGAAGGACAAGAACCTAGAGGAAGAAACATCTTCCCGAATGGTTCTAATACCCTTTATTAATAATTACCATAACACCTCATAAATCTTAATTTGGGTATAGAAAGCGGTGAGATTTATTTACATTTCCAAACCTACCCTAAACCTAACCCTAGCAAGATTTAGATCTAGATAGATTTAGTTTTTAGATTTAATCAATAAGATCCAACACCTATCGGAATTAACTCGTAAGAGAGATTAGGAAATTCACAAAATCCCTGTGGACCGACCCGTACTCACCGGCTAGCTACCAAGCGACGCCGTTCTTGATTGCGGTTACTAAATATTTTTGATTCATCTTTTAAAAGCGCATAAGCTAATTAAAATCATTTCAATCAAATGGCGCCGTTGCCGGGGATGGCGTGTTATTTTCTTTTTGCAATTTCGGGTTAATCTAAAATTAAAAAATCATAAAAACTGAAAAATCAAAAACATATAAAAATTTATCATTTTGTTATTTTGTGAAGGGTATCTTTGTTTGAATTTTGCAGGATCTACAATCAAGTTCGGATCTGGAAATCTCCAGAAATCAAAACAGCAAATATCAAATCTGAACAAACAGAGGAATATAACAACAGACAACAGAAGAAATTTGAAGGACCGAGTCAACAAGTCAACCGCGGCGATCTGGTGACAAAAAAAACCCTGCCGAAGCGACCAACCCACGGCGGATCAGCGGTCGCAAGTGGCAATTCGCGGCGGTTCTGCGGTAGAGGCGATGGGTCGGTTTCCCAAAAAAAAAAATCACTGTAAGTTTTCTCTCTCCTCCTCTGAATCCCCATGATATCTCCTCTGTTAATTTGCCTGTAGGATTCTTTGCGCTTAAAAAAATCTTCCCCCTTCCAATAATTGAATTTCTGCAGGATTCTTTGCGCTTAAAAATCTCTCCCCTTCCAATAATTGATCTTGTGCAGGATTCTTTGCCCGCGCTTAAAATAAAAAAAAATTGATTGCAAGTGGTTGTTACTATTTTGCATATTTTTAATCGGACTTTAAGGGGCTTGAGACCAATTCAGATTGGGTGGGGATTTCATCACCCTTCCCAGGACCCCAGAAATCACATATGGCATATGCATTGACCAATATTTAATAAAAAAATATTAGACTCAGCCCTAAGGACGTCGCGCTCAATAGGACAGAGGACTAGTTATAGGCATCAAACGTTTATCTTAACCTGACTTTGCGGTGTCTAGGCAAGTGTGTCTAAGGCGAGTGGTTACTTAATTAGGGCCACTACTTGTAGTGGAGAGCCTCCCACTCACCTGGCACTTACCTGGCCGCAATTGGCGGTGAAGAGGCGGTTTGAGGTCCTATTTCTAGCCCTTTGGAACAGTTAGGAGCTGTCTAGCTGACCTAGGTGACCCTAGATCTAGGCCTGATTGTGCATTTGTGGTTGATTGAAAGTGTGTTTAAGCCCTTTATTGAAAATCTTTTTTTGCAAAAAGTACCAAAAAAAAAGGAAAAGAATCTTTTTTAAAAAAAAAGGCTTGCAAATTTTGTCGCTAAGAACTCCTTGCACCAACCACCTTCTTTCTCTTCTCCTTCTTACATCATGGGTACCCCACCTCATAAATCTTTTGCCGAACTTTGGTATCCTGAACCTAACTTTGCCTCTTGCGCGAATTGTTTCGGTCGATTTACGGACGACCCCTCCATGCCCAAAATTTCTTGGAAAGATCGAATAGACGCGTCTAGGAGAAACAGTTCGACTCCACAATCCACTTTGTATCAACCGTGTCAACCTTCACCACCTTCGTACGTTGATACCACTTTTTCGAGTCCCGTTGTAACTCCGAAACCCATGTCTATTGCTGAACACATTGAACAATCTCGTAACCGATCTTTCACTTCTTTCAACACTTCGAGTTCTTTGGATCAACAAGTCCATTCACATTTTTATCCAAATGTTGATCCTACTCCTGTCCAACCATCCAATTCCTACCAGTCCTACCCGACTTTCCCACCTTCACTAGATATTGCTTCTACACAGCCATTTGGGAGTTTCAAGTATCCAAACAATTTTGAATCTTTTACCGAAACCCCTTCACAACCCATGTCTAGTTTGGAATAGTCGTTGGAAGCTTATATTTTAGCAACATACAAAATGATGAGGAATGTGGATGCGTCCATAGCCACCCTTATACAACCTAGTGAACCAGTAGCTAGTTTCCAACTAGCTTCAAATTTTCCAATGTATGAGGAGGCGGTTGGACAGAGTGAGAATTTGAGAGGATTTCTAAATCAAACCTACCCATACCCAATTGAATCCCACAACTCCAGTTTTCAAACAAGTGTTCCAAATGATTCATCAGTTGAAAATAAAACATTTAATGAGTTGTGCGACTTTGTAGTGCTTGATTTGCCAGATTGTGAAGAATCCCTTTCGAGTGAAACCATACCTAATCCTTTTGAACTTTACACCTCCACTCTAGAGCCTAAATTAATTGATATCCATGCTTTTGAGGTGTCTAAAAAAATTGATTTTCACTTGATTGAGGATATTGACGCCGGAAAAATTTTGGATGATGAAGCCATAGATTTGACTGAAATTTTATCTCCAATTCATCAGTTGAAAATAAAACATTTAATGAGTTGTGTCACTAAATGTTTCTCCCGAACTACTAAATGTTTCTCCCGAACTTCACATGCGTCTTGATTTTGATGATAATGGCATGGATGAGTTAAATTTTGAGGAGAATTATGAGGATAGTATTGAGGATAATATTGAGGATGAACCATTTTTGTTTGATATGTCGGATTTTCCAATGCATCATCCTGAACCTTTAACCGTTATACTTCCTAAATCACCCTCCCTCCTTTCCATCGTTCCGACCACGCAAAAGTTCACGCTTGAAGACTGTGAGCTTGAAAAATTTCTCTTTGAATCTGACACAGTTCTCACAGACGATAGCGATTACAAGTGCTTCACTTTTTCGGACGATGTTGAAAACTCACCTCCCGAGTTTGAGTCCTTTACATTTTCAGATGAGTTAGTTGAGCCATCAGACTCGGTCGCTTACAGTTATTTCGAACCATTGATGGAATCCTTCAAGTTCGAGACAGATTACTTAGGTGAGATTAAGACTATCCCCAAATCACTCCCTTTCATCCTTCCTATCGTTTCGACCACGCAAGACTCCGTGGCGTTTCCATTTTCAATGGAGGGTTTACCAAGTTCGACGTACCCATGTTTTCTTGCGAATCTTGAGGGATTTGACCCCATTTCTCGACGGGTTGATAGATTAGCACAATCGCTTTTAACACATCGGTTATCACAAATTGCGCTAATTTATTCACTCGATTTACACCCTCAAGTTCGTACTACACTTCTTTCTCTTTTCCATCATTCTTCTCCCCCACCGAGACCATATTCCACTCTTCTTCCCATTCGGTCTCGTGTGCTTCTCATTTCATTTCTTTACACTCCATTCTTTCACCAACCTCACCATTATCACGATAAAATTTTTGAATGGTTGGTGCTAACTTTTGGTCTGTGTAAGGCCTTGTATAGTTTGATTTTTCTCCTCCCTAACTCTGAACTTTAACGCTTAAACAGTGGAAACACTGTTTCACTTAAGTTTGGGGGGAACCTTGTTGTATATATATATATTTGTTTTTCTTCTAAAAATAAAAAAATATAAAAAATTATAAATAAATAAACAGGGGAGTGCCGACGTTTTGACCCTTTTGGTGTAGCATGACAGTGAGGACACTGTCAAGGTTAAGTTTGGGGGTATGCTAGGTAAGCCTTCTTCCTTCGCATTCATGTGTATATTTTTGCATTTGCATACTTATTTTAAAACCCATAAAAAATTGAAAATTTTAAAAAAATTATAAAAATTAAAGTATTCAATTTTGGTCATAATTGACTTGAGTTTGACAAAAAGGTTAACTAGCTAGGAACAACTAGATCTAGACTTAGTAAATTAAAAACCCTAAAAATAAACTTCCTTAAAGATTAACGGTAGAAAGTATATGTTTTTGTAGTTTATTTAGAAATAGGCAAATTTTGAGTTCACTTCTTGGGCTAAGTTAAAACAAGGGAAGAGTATTGATGTTTTTATTAAAGTATAAGTTTGAAACATAATTCCTAGCTTAAGTCTAAATTCTGAAAATGTATACCCTACAAATTGCACAAACACGCACCTTGAAACTTGGAATAGTAGAAGAGACCTTGAAATGCTCTTGTCTAAAGTCCTTAGTACGAAGAAAAAAAAATACGAGTGTGAATAAAGAGATAATAAAAAAAATGAACACTGGTTTTTGTGATTACTTAAGGCTGCAAAAATAGAAAAAAAAAATTTAGCGAGGGTGCTTCATCACCTAGTGCCTTAGACCAACTGGTTTGGGAGTCACTGCTAAAGCCTTAGGTGTTGCAAGACTAGGAATTACACTTTAATGTGCAAACACATCTTGTAATCGGTTGTTGGTACCTCAAGAAGTATTAACAGTCGCATGAAGGATGTGTGAGCGAAAATTCATCTAAAAAATTCACCAATTAAGAAGTGCTTTGGACGACAGACAAGAGTATGATTGCTTGATTTGAATTTCCAAGTGTAGGGGTGATATATACACACACGTACGGGTATGTGATTGGGCTTTAGATAAGAGATAGGAATGAAGAATAGGACTTATATCTTTAGTAGAGATGATAAAAATTCCTAAGTTGAGATAGAACCCTAGAAGGAAAACTTATGAGATGCCAAAAGCTAAGTAAATTCACAAGAACAAATATAATCTTAAGTTAAATGATAAGGAAGCGTGAAGAATACGGGTGAATGATTTACGAGTCGAAGATAATAGAATTCCTTGTTGGAAAACCTAATTGGAGAATAAAAGTCAATGTGCCTAAATTGATAGGATTTTGTAGGTAGTATCCGCTGAAAACCCTCAGGAGACAACACTCCTCCTACTAGGGACACCTAGAGGTTTAACGGCTTGTTGCACGAGCTCAGTGTAATCGCGATTCCCTGCGAAAGTGAGGTTAGGTTTTTGTTGAGAATAAAACTAGGTTTGCTCGAGGACTAGCAAAAGATAAGTTTGGGGGTATTTGTTCATATCATAATATTGCATTATTGTATTCCCCAGTTCTAATTATTTTATAAATAAACAGGTGCTTTTGACCCATGTCTGCTACATAGTTGCAGGTTACAGATTCTCATGACAATAACAGTGAAAAAGATAAAAGACGATACAAAAGTGAGACTACGACCAACAAATGGAAGAATCTTGATCAAGTCTAAACGAAGACGATTTCACAAAGAACAAAGGAAGCGCAAGGTTCAAGACTTCGTCACGAAGCAACGGTAAAAGTCCACTACAATTATACACTGTGGAGATCTGGAGGAAACCTAGAAGCCAATCTGAGAAAAGAAGTGAAGAAAAAAGTACCCAATTGCCACCAGAACCAACCCCAGAAGACAGAGGACACAATCCCACTGTTTGGCCGCAGAACCGCGGCCAAACCATGCCTTTGGCCGTGGAACCGCGGCCGTGTGGGGCCCATGTCGGTGCAGAAAGTTGAGGCGCTGGCGGTGCGTTGACTAGGTCTTTTTCTTAGAGGGTATTTTTGTAATAGCAGACATGCGGTGATTGTAAACCTAGGGTTTTCTATGTCCTATAAATAGAAACCCAAATACCTCTTTTGAGGTATGCCTCCTTTCATTAATAAAATTCAGATTTCTTTTGGAGAGCATCGATGCCTATTTTCATTTCATCTATTCAGATCTGACAAGTCTTGTGTAAATGTTTGGAGAGAGCCATCTGTAAAGTAAGTAGTTTTATTTAATTGCCTTAGTATAGATCTTTAATTCCTTGCCCTAGTTAGATAGATACCATGTTCTTCAATTCCCTAATGAGCGAGTAGTCTCCTCGCTTGTTAGGGTTAGCTTTGGGGAAGGCTTTTGAGAGATGAAGATCTCTCATCCCTTTCTTTCCCATCACACGTTTTTATAGGACTCCATGCATACATGCACACACCGCTCCCTACGACACCCTATCCCTCGAGGTAGCGGTGATACCGTAGTATAAAGGCCCGGTTGAGTGTGTTTTCCATGGAGGTTAGGGTAAGGATTGATAAAGAAAGGACAAGAACCTAGAGGAAGAAACATCTTCCCGAATGGTTCTAATCCCCTTTATTAATAATTACCATAACACCTCATAGATCTTAATTTGGGTATAGAAAGCGGTGAGATTTATTTACATTTCCAAACCTACCCTAAACCTAACCCTAGCAAGATTTAGATCTAGATAGATTTAGTTTTTAGATTTAATCAATAAGATCCGACATCCATCGGAATTAACTCGTAAGAGCGATTAGGAAATTCACAAAATCCCTGTGGACCGACCCGTACTCACCGGCTAGCTACCAAGCGACACCGTTCTTGATTGCGTTATAATTATTTTTGAGATCAATCAGTGCGCGAGTGGCTGATCGAATTATTGAAAGCGCTGCCCTCTCAATAATTGTTTTGTACCAATTACACACTTGTAATATTTGAATAACATGTATCCATTTTTATTCTTTTATATGATGTTTGAGTTCATGAATAAAGACACATTTTTCTTATCTCCCACTGTCATTTTCTTCTCTTTGCTGTGTTGTTGGCATGTTATTGTTAGTTATATGTATGCCCTAGAGGCCATTGCTATACATGGGATGTATATTGTAGTGGATGCTGGGACATATATAGGGAGGACTTTCTTGCTCGACATGATAGTATGCTATCTGGTTGATCTTTACCTTAACGTGTATACTGGATGTCTCTCTGTTACATGTTGGTAAAGCCCTTAGGATGTGTACTTGACTACCTGGACTATGATGCGGATCATACTAGTAGGGACATGGTAGTCCATAAGTACATCCTTCAAAGTCCCTAGTCGTGGGTGTATCGAGACGGGGCATCGATACACCAGAGTAGACTAGCGTATACCTTCTCGACCCATACAGATGGGCGATGGATGATCCCATATCCATTGGTGTTTGACATCGGAGATGATATACGGGTGCTCAGTAGAGACTGGGTACACTGGACGGACTCGTCGAGAACTCTCAGATGGTATTATACCTCACGTCAGATGGCAGTTCTCTGGTGACACTGGTACAGAGTAGTCTGTTGACCCGAGATCGTCATAGAGTCTTGTGTGGTTCCCACTGTGCTTTGATTTCCATCTTACCACGTCCAAGAGGGCGTGCAAAACAGTGGTTTTTGGGTACAGTCCCGAGTCACATGGAGGCAATGAGCGATAGGAGGGGATTCGTCTCTCCCGGTATAGGGAGTAGATGTTGCGCTGTGTTCGATTGGCTATAACAGGAAATCCCTGGCCAGGGTTGCTGAGATATACTGGTAAGTGTTACCAGTAGTTTCTCGAATTGTTATAGACCTCATATCGACACGACTTATCGAGCTATTGGGGTCTGACGTTTACCACCCCTAGGCAAGATATGCGACATATCAGACGAACAGACCGGACCCTACGGTAGTGTTACTGGTTGGATTCACTGGAGTGTGAGCGGGCTTGCTCGTCGATCTTCAGATCGCTCAATACCCGGGTGGCCGTTACGTTTAGCAGACCGCTTGCGGCTTGTGGGTGTTTGATATGATCATCACCTGCTGCCGGCGTATTGACGGGTCTTTAGAGTCCTACACAGAGGTTTCCTGGCTCAAGCGAAACGAAATAGGAGCGCATATGAGATATGTGCGGGACCGAGAATAATGCGTGTATGTGATACCGTATTTCATTCTCGCGATGAATGTATCGAATGGTTGTATGCGATATAACCTAGTTATCGATTCAAGCGTTGATTCGATAAGCCGATACATTGTATACTAGTCGGTTGTGTGCGACATGACCGGATCAATGAATCAAGTGTTGATTTAATGATTTAATGCATAATTATATATTTGATATATTACTTTGCACTAACTAGTATTGGTTCACTTTAAATGGATTTTCTCACTCGGGATGTGCACATTGTATATGTGATATACTTTTGTACACATGATTGTATCATGTTTGATGATACATGTTTACTTGGTTAAGTGTAAAGAATTAAACCATGGTTAAACATATAATTAGGGTTTTATTTTTCCATTACTTATTTATTCATTTATTTGTTTGTTTATACATTTTGGAAAATAAATGGAAAAGAGAAAAGAATGATGGCTTTATTTGTTGTTTAGTTGAAGCTTCATGAAGCTTTGACTTAGTCCACCATTCTTATCTCATCCTTAACCCTAACCATTACTTTAACCTTGGTCAATTCTCTACACATAACCATAGTTAGAATTATGATAAGAATTGATTTTCTATTCTATTCTAATTAACTTATCATGAGATAATTCTTCTTCTTCTTCCTTTCTTCACTTGAAGAAAGCAAGCTCCATCAATGGTGATTGATGGAAATGAGTGAGAAATCCAATTCTAAAGTCTACCCACTTCCTATTTCTTCATCCTCTACCTCTTGCCAAGTAGTAGAGTGTGTTTCCTTCACAAGTTTCCATGGCTTGGTGAAGGTGGAGCTCGATCTAGTGATGCTTCGACGTAGCTCATCTTCGGCACGTCGTCGACGACCTAGCCCGTCCATTCTCCGATGAAGCCGACGCTAGAGCCCGGGAATGCACTAGGACAGCGAGGGGACTTCGTTGCGGAGCTATGGAGGTGGAGCACCGGATCTACAAAGGTTGTATTTCCGTTTAACTTATAGTTAAGTGTTAATTAGTTTTTAGTTTCGCCTCGAAATCTAGCCGACGATCCGTACACTAGGGTTTCTCGGCACCGTTAAAGTTGAAACGGGCATGGTTGATACCTTGTGAGACCTCATTAGGATGCCTAGGAACCCTGCAGTGGTATCAGAGCCTAGCTAGAGCCTTAGGCGAAGTCCAGACGGAGTTTGAAGTCCGAACGATCCGAAACCCCAATCCTAAAAATGCTCTCTGTCCTTTTTTCAAAATCTGGTCTTTTTCCAAATTAAAAATATGCAGAAATATCAGAAGGCTTTTCTAACAATTACTGTGAAATTCGAGAACATGATTCCACTAACACGCGGCGGAACCGCGGCACAAGCATGGCTTGTGCGGCGGTTCCGCGGTCACCTTGTCACATCAGCACTTGAATTTTGCACAGTAATTCGTATTTGTCTGTGTTTGTTTTTCTGGGATATTTTAAATTTGACTACAGAGTTGAATTTTCTGGGGTTGTTTTGGGGATTCGTATATTCGATCGGATTATCAAATTTTGTCTGTGCGGCTTTCCGGATATTTTTTGAATATGTTAAAAAGTTCGACCGGATTTAAATACCCAATTTTTCCCCTGTCGGGAAATTTCCAAGTGTTGGATTTTTCTGTGGTTTAAGGACGTTCTAAGTAGTGCAAGTAACGCGATGGTCCCTCTAGAAGACAACAAACCTTAACTCGATTATGTGACCGTCTTGAACTGCCCTTTGAACCTTCGGGTTTGGGGCAGTACGACGTGCCACATGTGAGGCGTTGGCTTGACCCTTCTACGGCTGGACCGTTGGTACTGAGGCACGAACTGAATGTTTTTAGACTTGTTTCATGTGTTGATCTGTATCGGGAAAACTTGGGTGTTCGATTGTTCGATCGGAAAGTTTGACATTTTCTATTTATCCGGAATGGGATACAATAATTGGAATTCACAATAAGTTATGAGATAACTGAATGAATGTTATAAACATAGCAGTTTAGTCTCACTTGATCGGTTGCCACGGAATTTTGATGTGATCAAAAGTCCGTCGCAATCACGTAGCGTACGCGGATACTCGCCGGGTAAACTTAATAGACAGCTACACCCCATAGCCCCGACCAAGTGACTGTAGGAGAACCCCGTCGCCGAAAGCATCCGTTCGGGTGCTCGCGGCAGCGGTGTTCCGCCTTGGTGCACTTCGTCGACGGTATCGGGGGTGCGGCCGCCTACTAAAGTTTGCGACGAGCATTCGATCAGGATGTCGGGAATCTTGTTGAATTGCCCGACTTAATATTGAAAAGAGTTTTCGATTTTGAGACTAAAATGCGGGGTTTATAATTGTTAGGCATGCGATGTCTAAGTAATTCGTTTGGTCAGGCATGCGATGTCTGAGGAGGTTGCGGATTCCAACTGTTGTAGTTTTACACTTTCTTTTATGTGACCGTAAGTGTAATATGTGATATCGTCGGTTTCGTTGCTATATGTCAACGACAATTGGGATGCGCATATTTACTTACGTTGATGACATGCGATGTTATGTGTTGCTGGATATGTTATATTGGATCGTCGTGTTTGAATAGCCGGGGGTTTTTATGTGAGATGAGTGTTTTTCATTTTCATTCATGTAAAAACTTGTATGTAATATTCTTTTATTGGGGCGCTTCCAGGTTGCTGAAGTAGTCACCGTTTGTATATTATTTACTTTTCCGCACTAGGATAGACCCAAGGAGGAGGGCACAAGTAACCGGGTTCTGGAGTCCAGTGGGAGACCAACTCGAGGAGTCGAGTCCGGGTCTCCTAACTCTAGAATTGGTAGGGTTGCTTGCCGCTCTCGTAGGGGTCTAGGGGTATGGGTTTGGCTATTCATCACGACCGTGGAATCCGTGTTTTATACTGGCTCGTATTGAAAACACGGACGTCCTAGTATATCCAATATTTCATATGATTCTTCTGCTGCGATATCTGTGATGTGATCATGTGATGTTCTGTGATAGATACAGTATATAGTATATATGATATATTATATAGACGTTACTTATGTTTTACACCCGCGCTAGCCCTGCCCCGCTCTGTCGTTAGTTACCTAACCTAACGGTGCACGAGGGGACATCGAGGCGAATGCGGATGGCATAAGTGTACGTCGTATTTATCTGTGATGTTTAGGTACTTAAATGATGGGACTTCATTAATATGATTAATGAAATAAAAGAAACCTAAGATATTGTAGAATCGAATTTCAAAATAAAACAGGTAGCTACAGTTCTTGCTTTGCACAGCGGTATATATGATATATCCTGCACCTTATTCGATAAGGAAAGGACCGAGATCCCTTCACCGGGAGTGACTCCTTTAGCAATAACTGGCAGATGCTACACACCCGGTTTGTCTTTTTGATTGCTTTTAAGAGTTATGCTTTGCACAGTGATATATATGATATATCCCGCACCTCATTCGACGAGGAAAGGACCGACGATCCCTTCACCGGGAGTGACTCCTTTAGCAAAACTAGAAAAGTCTCAAAAGCACTCCATTTTAAAATCATTTGATTCTACAACGATATAAAGTTCATTACGCAAAGGGTTTTCTTAAAAACCTGACGTAGCCCTCCGTTATTTCAGATAAGTAATAGTTAGTATTTGTGCCACGTTTGTTGACTCAGTCAAGGCGTAGTGTGCGGTAGCTGATTACTATTTATCTGCTTATGCATATGATGCAGATTGGATTAGGGTAGTCGTGCGGCCTTGTTGACTCAGTCAAGGGTCGTGCGGGTGGGTTTAATTCAATCAGGAAATGACGGGTTGAACTTTACTTGCGGTCTATGGTTTGTTGACTCAGTCAAGGTCATAGATCGCCTGGGGCAAAATATTATCGGGAATTTCAAGTGTTGAAATTTGCAATGAGATTTCATACCTTCTATGAGATAGTTGGATCCCGATACCCGCTGCGAGTAATTGTTACTCATGGGAGAGTTTTACACATTACAATTAGCCGATCAAGTAGGTGTCTAGAAAGGTGTTAACGGGATTACGCCTCTGGGAAAACGAGGTTAACATTAATTAGGTTCGTGCGAAAGCACGGGGGACCTCCCTCAAAGTACCGACACTGGCCTGGCTGAAAGATTGGCGAACTTGTAGTGTGTAATTAATCCCGGCTGGTCTTTCCTTTTAGGGTTTGAAGGAAGATTTGATAAAAAGCAGTGGGAGCCATCCTGATTAGATAAAATAATAACCAATCTATTCTTGTAAGAGCGCACGCTGAGTGTTTTCTTCTCTCTCTCTCCTGGTAGCGACCATATCACGCCTTAATCAAGATAATAATACGGATTATTGACCGAACCCGCTTGTTATACTGAGCTGGGGAACATTGGTCCCGCTCCAACTTATAATTGTTATAAGACCGAGCAGGAAATTGGGGAATACCAGATTTCCCGTGCCGCCCAAACGAGGAAAGTGCATATGATGCATCATCTTCGGGTGTGTTCATTATACAGAACTGTTTCTCAAATGTCCTTTACGTCCTGGGTATATGATACCGGATCAGGATCCCGCATATGTAATCTGTTACATGGGCTACAGATAGGTAAAGAACTGAGAACGGGTGATAAGTTTCATGAGGCAGAAAACGGGGCAAGAGTTGCAGCCAAGTCTGTCGGTCACTGTCACCCTGTATTGTAATACATTGATTCTGAACGAATGTTATTAGATACCGAACCTGATATACAAAATCATATCTGTCTCTTTATTAGTAAAGAAACGATAAAATTTTGTATTGCTGGATAATGTTTTGAACAGTTCCTATATCAAAAGTTGATCGGTTCAGGCACGTTATCTAAAAGCATTAATGTTCTAAATCAAACTACAGTTCTTTAGTATACTGAACACACACAAGAGGAAGAGTTCAGAAATGAACGAATCCTTCTTGAGGTATTGTAGACTAGGTCATATCAATGCGACCCGACTAGCTGAAGTTACATGTAGATGCATATTCAAATCAGTTTGAATTTACATCTTGTGAAACTCGCCAGTCATGTCACAAAGATAAGATGACCACAGCCCTGTTTATTGGAAACAGAGAAAGAGTTAGTGAACTCTTGGGATTGATACATGTTGATGTATGTAGGTCCCCTGTCTACATATGCCAAGACTGGTTCTTTATACTTCATTGTATTCTCTGATAATCTCTCAAGATTCAGTCATATGTTCCCGTTGAAACACAAGTCCGAACCTTTTGAGATATTCACAGAATATAAGAAAGAAGTAGAGAACCAAAATATGGGTATAAGTATTATGTCCTTTGATGTGATCGAGGAGGAGAATACTTGTGCATGGAATTCCTGGACTATTCTAAAGGAGAATGAGATTCTCTCTCAGCATTACTCCTCTGGATACACCATAGCACGATGGTATATCAGGGCGGAGCAATCACACCCTATATGATAAGGTGTGCTTTATGATGAGTACTACTGAGTTACCTTTTTCCTTTTGGCAGTTATGCACTTATGAAGTTGCATACCTATTGAATAGGGTTCGAATCAAATCAGTTGCCTACCACTCCATATGAGATATGGTATGGGAAGAGCCCATATCTTAAATTGGTTAAGATTTGAGGTTGTCCGGCCTATGTCTGAAAGCAAAATCCGTACAAGCTCGAGGCAAGGCCTGTTAAGCACAACTGGAAAGGTTCCAGCTATACAAATGACAGCAGATGATTTGGTACAACCAAAGGAATCAGTAGATTCCAATGAACCTCAACCTCTCCGCCGATCTAGTAGGGTTCCTCACCCACCTGAGAGATACTTCTGTTTCTCTATGACAGTGGGAGCGAGGATTACATCATGAGATGATGACCCAACTAGTTTCGAGCTGGCCATCAGGAGTAAGACTCTGTAAGAATGGCTGGATGCTTAGTGATCTGAGATGGAATCCTTATACACCAACAAAGTATGGACTTTGGTTGCTATATCTGAAGGGTTAAATCCCCATCAGGAGCAAGTATATCTTGAGAAGATTACTTGGTGTAGATGGAAAAGTTGAGACTTTCAAAGCTAGACTTGTTAAAGGTTTTCGTCATTGACCAGGCGTGGATAATGATGAAACCTTTTCAAGTAGCTATGCTTAAGTCTATCCAGATCCTACTTGCCACGGCTACATACCATGACTACAATATCTTGTGGTTGGGTGTCATGACAGCTTTTCTAAATGATGTTTTAGAAGAGTGTGTCTATAAGTACACAGCCAGAGGGCCTCGTAGACAGTGGGAGCAGCGGAAACGTGAGCAAGATGCTTTATCTGATAAAGCAGGCATCGCGGAGTTGGAACGTCTGTTTTGATGTGTTAGTCAAGGAAGTTGACATCATCAAAATGGTAGATGAACCTTGTATATACAAAAAAGGTAGTAGGGAGTATGGTGGTGATCCTCGTAGAGTACGTGGATGACATACTCTTGATAGGGAAGGAGTTTCCTATGCTACGATCGATCAATCTCCGTTTATCTCAAAGATTCTCCGTATAGGATCAAAATTGATACCTCCTAAATCCTGAGTTTTGGATCTATGAGATAGATTTAATTGGATATTAGGATTCTCACTAGTTGTAGTGAGATGGTATCAGTTGATCCTGGGGAGAATCACTGGAAGTGTTCCAGGGTGATAAAGACGACTGAATGTCAGTCGCAGGCATTGTCTTTACCCTCAGTAAAGGGACGGTATGTTGGAAGAGTTCCAAGCTAGATACCGTGACATACTAGACGATAAAGGCAGGATACATCGCTACTAAAGATGCTACCAAAGAGGCTGTTTGGGTGTATAATGGTTCATGAGATGAACTAAGTTCCTACCATTGTGAGACAATGGAGTTGTGGCTTATGCCAAGGAACGCCGGTCCTATCAGTGATCCAGACTTATTCTAAGGCAGTATCACCTGATCATGGAGATAGTTGATCTCCAGGGTGATCGAGGAAAGGAGAGCAGACTTAGAGGATAACGCAGCGGATCCACTCACGAAGGCCTATTCCCAGAGAGAGACTTTTATGGGATGGTTGAGTATGAGATACTGCAACCACTGCTACAGATGGCCCTAGTGCAAGTGGGAGATTGTTAGTTATATGTATGCCCTAGAGGCTATTGCTATACATGGGATGTATATTGTAGTGGATGCTGGGACATATATAGGGAGGACTTTCTTGCTCGACATGATAGTATGCTATCTGGTTGATCTTTACCTTAACGTTTATGCTGGATGTCTCTCTGTTACATGTTGGTAAAGTCCTTAGGATGTGTACTTGACTACCTGGACTATGATGCGGATCATACTAGTAGGGACATGGTAGTCCATAAGTACATCCTTCAAAGTCCCTAGTCGTGGGTGTATCGAGACGGGGCATCGATATATCAGAGTAGACTAGCGTATACCTTCTCGACCCATACAGATGGGCGATGGATGATCCCATATCCATTGGTGTTTGACATCGGAGATGATATACGGGTGCTCAGTAGAGACTGGGTACACTGGACGGACTCGCCGAGAACTCCCAGATGGTATTATACCTCACGTCAGATGGCAGTTCTCTGGTGACACTGGTACAGAGTAGTCTGTTGACCCGAGATCGTCATAGAGTCTTGTGTGGTTCCCACTGTGCTTTGATTTCCATCTTACCACGTCCAAGAGGGCGTGCAAAACGGTGGTTTTTGGGTACAGTCCCGAGTCACATGGAGGCAATGAGCGATAGGAGGGGATTCGCCTCTCCCGGTATAGGGAGTAGATGTTGCGCTGTGTTCGATTGGCTATAACAGGAAATCCCTGGCCAGGGTTGCTGAGATATACTGGTAAGTGTTACCAGCAGTTTCTCGAATTGTTATAGACCTCATATCGACACGACTTATCGAGCTATTGGGGTCTGACGTTTACCACCCCTAGGCAAGATATGCGACATATCAGACGAACAGACCGGACCCTACGGTAGTGTTACTGGTTGGATTCACTGGAGTGTGAGCGGGCTTGCTCGTCGATCTTCAGATCGCTCAATACCCGGGTGGCCATTACGTTTAGCAGACCGCTTGCGGCTTGTGGGTGTTTGATATGATCATCTCCTGCTGCCGGCGTATTGACGAGTCTTTAGAGTCCTACACAGAGGTTTCCTGGCTCAAGCGAAACGAAATAGGAGCGCATATGAGATATGTGCGGGACCGAGAATAATGCGTGTATGTGATACCGTATTTCATTCTCGCGATGAATGTATCGAATGGTTGTATGCGATATAACCTAGTTATCGATTCAAGCGTTGATTCGATAAGCCGATACATTGTATACTAGTCGGTTGTGTGCGACATGACCGGATCAATGAATCAAGTGTTGATTTAATGATTTAATGCATAATTATATATTTGATATATTACTTTGCACTAACTAGTATTGGTTCACTTTAAATGGATTTTCTCACTCGGGATGTGCACATTGTATATGTGATATACTTTTGTACACATGATTGTATCATGTTTGATGATACATGTTTACTTGGTTAAGTGTAAAGAATTAAACCATGGTTAAACATATAATTAGGGTTTTATTTTTCCATTACTTATTTATTCATTTATTTGTTTGTTTATACATTTTGGAAAATAAATGGAAAAGAGAAAAGAATGATGGCTTTATTTGTTGTTTAGTTGAAGCTTCATGAAGCTTTGACTTAGTCCACCATTCTTATCTCATCCTTAACCCTAACCATTACTTTAACCTTGGTCAATTCTCTACACATAACCATAGTTAGAATTATGATAAGAATTGATTTTCTATTCTATTCTAATTAACTTATCATGAGATAATTCTTCTTCTTCTTCCTTTCTTCACTTGAAGAAAGCAAGCTCCATCAATGGTGATTGATGGAAATGAGTGAGAAATCCAATTCTAAAGTCTACCCACTTCCTATTTCTTCATCCTCTACCTCTTGCCAAGTAGTAGAGTGTGTTTCCTTCACAAGTTTCCATGGCTTGGTGAAGGTGGAGCTCGATCTAGTGATGCTTCGACGTAGCTCATCTTCGGTACGTCGTCGACGACCTAGCCCGTCCATTCTCCGATGAAGCCGACGCTAGAGCCCGGGAATGCACTAGGACAGCGAGGGGACTTCGTTGCGGAGCTATGGAGGTGGAGCACCGGATCTACAAAGGTTGTATTTCCGTTTAACTTATAGTTAAGTGTTAACTAGTTTTTAGTTTCGCCTAGAAATCTAGCCGACGATCCGTACACTAGGGTTTCTCGGCACCGTTAAATTTGAAACGGGCATGGTTGATGCCTTGTGAGACCTCATTAGGATGCCTAGGAACCCTACAGTTATTCTGGCAAGTGTGGCCTGCAGATAATAAAGAACATTTAATCTTGAACTCTCCGAGAGGTAGTGATGGCTTAGAAAGCAGGTTCAGATCTGCTGTCTAAGACTTTTCAACTTCATGAGCCGTGAGGGTCTCATAAAGACTTTTCTCCCTGCGAGTCGTGAGGATCTCGTAAGTGTTTTTTCTCCTTAGGAGTCGTGAGGATTCCTAAGTGCGTTTTCCTTTATAAGTCGTAAGGATCTTATAAGAGAGTTTTCTTCCTTACGAATCGAGAGGACCTGTAAGTGTTTAATGAGATTGACATGTGGATGACGTATTTCCGCGACGGGGTCATGTGGATGACGTATTTCCAAAACGGGGTCATGTGGATGACGTATTTCCGCGACGGGGTCATGTGGATGACGTATTTCCGCGACGGGGTCATGTAGATGACGTATTTCCGAAACGGGGTCATGTGGATGACGTATTTCCGCGACGGGGTCATGTGGATGACGTATTTCCGCGACGGGGTCATGTGGATGACGTATTTCCAAAACGGGGTCATGTGGATGACGTACTTCCGCGACGGGGTCTTGTGGATGACGTGTTTCCGTGACGGGGTCATGTGGATGACGTACTTCTGCGACGGGGTCATGTCAATGATGTATTTCCGCGATGGGGTCATGTGGATGACGTGTTTCCACGACGGGGTCATGTAGATGACATATTTCCGAGACGGGGTCATGTGGATGACGTATTTCCGCGACGGGGTCATGTCGATGACGTATTTCCGAGACAGGGTCATGTGGGTGACGTATTTCCGCGACGGGGTCATGTAGATGACGTATTTCCGAGACGGGGTCATGTGGATGACGTATTTCCGTGAAGGGGTCATGTCGATGACGTATTTTCGAGACGGGGTCATGTGGATGACGTATTTCCGTGACGGGGTCATGTAGATGACGTATTTCCGAGACGGGGTCATGTGGATGACGAATTTCCGCGACGGGGTCATGTGGATGACGTATTTCCACGACGGGGTCATGTGGATGACGTATTTCCACGACGGGGTCATGTAGATGAAGTATTTTCGAGACGGGGCTCATGTGGATGACGTATTTCCACGACGGGGTCATGTTGATGATGTATTTCTGCGACGGGGTCATGTGGATGACGTATTTCCGAGACGGGGTCATGTGGATGACGTATTTCTGCGACGGGGTCATGTGGATGACGTATTTCAGCGACGGGGTCACGTAGATGACGTATTTACGAGACGGGGTCATGTGGATGACGTATTTCTGCGACGGGGTCATGTCGATGACGTTGCGTCTGTTGTAATGAGATGAATGTCGAAGTGGTCTCTAGGCTGTCTGTGAACCGTCGAGATTTGGAACAGGGACTCTGCCATGGCTCCAAGGTTGATTGTAGCGTCTGAATCCTGCTGGAATGAGGAAGAACGCTGTTGATGATCTCTAGGTTGTCCATGAACCGTCGAGATTCGGAGTAGGGACTTTGCCATGACTCCAAGGTTGATTGCAGCGTCTGAATCCTGCTGGAATGAGGAGAGATGCTGTTGATGATCTCTAGGTTGTCTATGAACCGTCGAGATTCAGAGTAGGGACTTTGTCATGACTCCAAGGTTGATTGCAGCGTCTGAATCCTGCTGGAATGAGGAGGAACGCTGTTGTGGGTCTCCAGGCTGTAGATGTGGCCGTCGAGTCTTGACTCTCCTTCTGATGGAGCCTGGTGGGAAGGTATGGTTCCCTATTTGTTCGTGCCCCTGGATTGTATACAGGGATCGATATGATCTAACCTGTAGGGCAAAAGGTTTCATTTTATTTTATTTCTTTCCGCGATGCTTTATCATTTCAGCTTTTATATCGCGAAGGTTGCGATTGCCCAATCATTTCGGTTATTTTTCGCGGTGCCCAATCATTTCAGCTATTTTTTTTTTTATTTTTACTCGCTGCTTTTTATTGCGAGTTGCCCAATCATTTCGGCTATTTTGCATGCATACATTTCTACTTGCTGATTTTGTTTGCAAGTTGCCCCATCATTTCGGCTATTTTGCATGCATGTGTGGCTTGCTGGCTTTTTTTTTGCAAGCCTGGAATTAGACACCGATTTCGGCATCAGCACCGCTACAACTGGGATATTTCCAGGAGCGAATCATCATTTGCCTCTGTCAATATCGAACAAAGGTGGCTTAGCGAACAGGGTTAGGATCTTGTCGACTAAGGCTTTTGACTTCATGAGCCGTAAGGGTCTCATAAAGGTATTTTTCCCTACAAGTCGTGAGGATCTCGCAGGTGCATTTTCTCCTTAGGCATCGTGAGGATTCCTAAGTGCATGTTCTCTTATAAGTCATAAGGATCTTACAAGAGTGTTTTCTCCTTATAAGTCGAGAGGACTCACAAGGGTTGTTCACCATGTAGACATATCCCTAGTCACGGATGGGACTTTGTTGGGAAAATGTTTATTCGCGCCCGTGGATTGTATACAAGGGTCAGCATTAAGCCGCTTGTAGGGCAGCATTGGAGGTTGTGATGGCTGCTTAAGAACAGGTTCAGATCCCTATAGCTTAAGACTTTTAAATCCTATGATCCGTGAGGGTCTCATAGGAGGGTTCTCCTTACGAGTTGTGAGGACCTCGCAAGTGTAATTTCTCCTTAGGAATCGTGGGGATCCCTAAGTGTGTTTCTCCCTTGTGAGTCGTAAGGATCTCACGCAGGTGATTTCTTCTTACAGGGTCGAGAGGACCTTGCAAGTGTCTTTTAACGAGCTTGCGCCCTTTCGGGTTTTCACAAAACTCGCCGGTAGCCCTGCTGTTTTTACTCACGGAGCCATTTCGGGTTTTCATCCGTGCCCACTTTGCTTATGGACATACCGCTTTTCTCTTTCTTTCTTTTTTCTTTTTTTTTGGTCAGCCTTGGGATGCTGCGGTCCGTAGTAGTTTATCGACGTCTCGGTCAATCGCCAGTTTTAGGACATAGCGGTCCATTGTTAGTTTAAGGACGTTTCAGTTCGTTGTTAGTTTAAGGACATTTCGGTCCATTGTTAGTTTAAAGACGTTTCGGTCCGTTGCCGGCTACCACTTATAGAGTTTGGGCTTAGGAAGATAGCGAGCGGACATAGTCGTCGTCGTCTATCATTGACCTAGGCCGTGACTCGTCAGGCATAGTACTTCTTATGGAAGCGACCGTTTATTGGCCTGAAAGGTCTTTCACCATGCATGTCCATGAGTAGATAGGCTCCACCCTGGTAGACTTTGTCTATGATATACAGGTCTTCATAGTTCGGCACGAATTTCCCCCGTTTGGCATGATTGGGGATCATAGGTCTTTTGACCACTAGTACGAGTTCGCCTTGGCGGAATGTTCTCGGCCTAGTCAATCTTTCATATGAGCGCGTCATCTTTGCTTTATAAGCTTCTAGATTTTGTTGCGCTATGAGCCGGGTTTCATCAAGGGCATCGAGCTCCTCAAGCCGAAGGTGAGCATTCTCTTCGTCCGTTAGCTCATAATGAACTGCTACTCGTAGAGAGGGTAACTCTATTTCGAGGGGGAGTACCGCTTCTGTGCTGAATACCAACGCGTACGGTGTTGTGTTAGTGGCTGTTTTGAACGTAGTTCGATACGCCCAGAGAGCTTCATGCCAGTCCTTCTTATTTCGAGACACCGTCTTTTTCACAATCTTCGTCAAGGTCTTGTTGAAAGCCTCAGCTAGACCGTTAGCTCTGGGATTATAGACTGAGGAGTATCCCCAGTCTATATTATGCTGTTGTGCGAAGCGGCTGATCTTGTGTCTTCTGTAGGCTAGCCCATTATCGGACATAATCCGTCGCAGAGTGCCAAACCGATAAATGACGTGTGTCTTGAAGAAGTGGAGGATATTCTCCGTCTTCACTTCTCTTAGTGGTACTACTTCTGCCCATTTGGAGAAGTAATCGGTTGTTGCCAGTATGAACCGATGTCCTATGGACGATGTTGGTTCGATGGGGCCGATTATGTCAGTTCCCCACATTTCGAACGGCCAGCTAGCCACCGTTGGATGTAGCGGATTTGGATGCTGGTGGATAAAGTTCCCGTGAATCTGGCACGAGTGGCACTGCTTCGCGTATTCGATGCAGTCTTGGATTATTGTTGGCCAATAGTAGCCCATCTTTTTGATCTTCAGTTTCATCTTTGGCCCAACTTGATGAGATCCGCAGAGTCCGTCGTGAACTTCTTGGATGACTCTCTTTGCCACTTCAGGTCCCAGGCATCTTAGCCACAGAGAATCAAATGATCTCTTATACAGAGTACATTGATGAAGGCAAAAAACAGAGCTCGTTTCATGAGCTGATGTCTTGAGGACGCATCTTTAGGCGTTCGACGTGATTTGAAGTAGTCTAAAAAGACTTCTCTCCAATCCTTAGCATCTTCCTGGTCCTTAATTTGTAAAGCCGTTTGCTCGGTCGCTCCTTTTTCTTCGGAAGACTCCGGAGGTATCTCTACCGGTGTGAGAACCCGACGGCTTTGCACAACGATCCTTACGTCATCGAGGTTTTCGTCAGCCAGTTCTTTAGCGAGCTTGGCTAACGCATCCGCTTTGCTATTTTCCGCACGCGGTATGCTTTCCAGGGTGTAGGAGGGAATTTGAGTGAGCAGCTGCTGCACTCTCTCGCCGTACTTCACCAACTCTGGCTTGCATGTTTGATAGTCGCCGTTCACTTGACTAACGACCAGTTGGGAGTCTCCGTATATAAGGAGGTTTTCGATTCCCATGTCGACATCGATATCAAGACTTGCTATCAAAGCTTCATATTCGGCTTTATTGTTTGTCCTCGGCTCTGTCAAGGAGAAGGCGAAGCGCATTACCCCCTTTTGTGGAGTTATGAAGATGATACCTATCCCAGATTTGATTATGGGGGTGTTTTGTTTGCGCTTCTTCATGGAAGATGCCCCATCGAAGTAGAGTTCCCATTGGGTGTCACTCTCTCTTCTCTCCCCGTCGATTGTGTCGAACGCGTGCTCATCGGGCAATTCGCAGTTCAAGGGAGAGTCGGCTGGTATCGGATGCTCAGCGAGAAAGTCGGAGATAGCCTGGCCTTTTATCGCCTTGAGGGGGCGATAAGTTATCGAGAACTCCATCAAAAGCAGGGCCCATTTAGCGAGTCATCCCGTTAATATGGCTTTTGACATTAAATATTTGAGAGGATCCACCTTTGATATGAGATGGACTTCATGCGCCAACGATTAGTGCCGGAGCTTCGTTATTGCAAAGATTAATGCCAAGCAGTGTTTTTCAATGGGGGAGTAATTGCTTTCTGCCCCTAGGAGAACTCGACTCAAATAGTATAGGGATCTCTCCTTCCCTTGGTCATTTTCTTGTGCCCATAGCGCGCCTAAAGAACCTTTGAGGGCAGTTGTATACAGAATGAGGGGTTTTCCCTTGACTGGAACGGTTAGCACCGGCGGATTCTGCAGGTATTGCTTGATTTCGTCTAGTGCGCCTTGGCATTTGCGATCCCAGATGAACGGAGTTCCCTTCTTCATCAAGTGACTGTAGGGACGACACTTGCCGGAGAGATTGGTTATAAATCGCCGGATATATGCGAGTTTCCTTTGGAGAGACCGCAGTTGTTTGATAGTCCTTGGCGGAGGCATTTCCATGATCGTCTTGATCTTCGACGGGTCTATCTCGATGCCTCGGTGTCGGACAACAAATCCTAGGAACTTGCCTAAGGAAACTCCGAATGCGCACTTGAGAGGGTTCATCTTCAAGTTGTATTTCCGAAGGCGCTGGAACACGATCTTCAGATGTTCTAAATGTTCCTCATATGATTTGCTTTTAACTACGAGGTCGTTGATATAGCATTTTACGATTTCATGTATGAGGTCATCGAAGATCTTTGTCATGGCCCTCTGATAGGTGGCACCTGTTCATACCAGAATATTGCATTTTATACCGCCCATTCTTACGCTCGGTTGTTTATAGGTAAGTGCTTTTAATCCATGTTTGTTACATATTTACAGAGTACAGGTTTCCAGTACAAATATTGCAATTCAAGACAAAATCTCCACAGTTACGTCCAAATACAGAACATCTGTCACAGCAGATAAAAGTCGGGTTCCGGTCATCCATATCCGTCCAGTGCCGAGTACCAGTTCCAGAGACAAGACATATGACAATGGTCATTCGTGTCTAGGACAAGCACAGAGCACGAGGGGGGCTGCACAAGAATCAATGAGTGCGCGGAGCTCGAGAGAGATAAATTCAAATGTGTTGAAAAATGAAGCCATCATTGTTGACTATTGGAACCTGAAGCAATCATGGAAGAATATTGAAAATCTGTACATGTTTAACAGAAGAAAACAGCAACACAGGACCACCAAAGAAACCCGACCCCCTAATTCCTCCACATGGCCGCGGATCCGCGGCCAACATGGGGTCTAGGCCGCGGATCCACGGCCAAGTAGGCTCCTTGCTGGGTCAGTTTTCAGGGGCATATTGGTACATTCATTTTAAGCCAGAATTTGGCCCTAGGGTTTCAGCACACAGCCTATAAATACCCCGGATCTGAGCCAACCAAAGGGTCCAATTTTGTGTCCATTCTTTTAGCCACTTTAGTGTAGTTTTAGTTCTTCTTCTTCTTCTTCTTCTTCTTCATTCTTCCTCCATGGAAATGTAGTGAGAGCATTGAGTGGATGTGAATAAAGATGAGGGTTTTTGTATCATTCTTATTTGTTTAGCTTCCCCTTGAGATTTTTGCTTCCTCTTGATCTTTCAACCTCTTCATTGAGCTTGAAAGGTTAAGGGTTAGTTATTGATCTCAAGGGTCGTATTTTCTTATGGAATTAGTTCTTCACTTCACATGAGTTCTTTACCCTTCTCTTGATCTTCCAACCTCTTGATTGAGCTTGCAAGTTTAAGGGTTGGCTATTGATCCCATGCTTGTTTTGAGTTCTATGGTTCTTGTAATTACTTTCTTGCATTTTTCATTCTTGCTTTACTTACTTGCAATTTAATTCCATGCACTTTAATTACTTGCTTGTAATCTTTTCTTTTCTTTGTTCTTTTCTTTTTGTTCTCTCTTTTTGGTTCGTTTTTGTGAATGGCTGTAATTATCATTGTTAAGAATAAATACGGTATTGTAAGTTAAGATTTCCTTTTCTCATTTCCTTTTCCCGTTATTTTCCATTGAACTCCGCCCAAACCATACGCAAGCGCTCCGTTAGGCACCCTACCCTAACAAGGTAACGGTGATTCCTAACCGCGACCGGTTGCGTTCGGTTTGGCCGGAGGCGAAAGCAAGAGACAAGAACGGAAGGACAAGGGTAAATAATCCGTATTCCACGAATACCGCGCTTAAATCCCCTAATCCACGTTGTTGCCGATTGCTCTAGCGTCAATTGGTCAAGACTCGGCTCAAAGGTTTTGAGTACGGATTTCTTTAGCTTACAATCTCGTATCTTTTTCTTAACAACTATATACTTGCAAATAAAACACATAGGATAGACTTGAACAAACATACACAAATTCTTTATTGACTCGTCTAAGAAAAGAAAGGACATACATCATCTCCCTGTGGATCGACCCGTGCTCAACCGGCTAGCTGCATAGCGACACCGTCTTGATTGCGGTTAACTTTAATTCTTTCAATCAAATGGCGCCGTTGCCGGGGAGACAGTAGCGTATTTTCTTTCTTGTTATTCGGGTTAATATTCTTTTTGTATATATTTATAAAAAAAAAATTTGTTGTTGTTATTTTTGATCATTTTTGTGGGCAAGAGTGCAGATTTTTGCGGATTTGCAAACTGCGATTGTGGGGAGCAAAGTGTACGTTCAAGGCTAAGGTGTTTGCAAAGTACAGTGCCAAAGATCCGGGTAGTTTGACCCGCGCAAGCGAACTTTTCAAGCTTACCGGATTTGATTCAACGGGGGTTTCCTAACCCAAAATCTTAAACGGTACGTACTTTACTAACACCTTCTTCTCAAATACGACGCATCCAATATACTATTCTTTGCAGGATTCTTTGCAAGTTCGCTAGCAAACGCTAAAAATTGACTAACCCGTATTTGTTGCAGTGCCGCGCTTAAACTAAAAAACGATTGTTTGATTCTTTATAGAATTTTTATTGAATTGCGCATTGCATACATTAATACGGACTTAAGGGCAAGCGAACCCCACAATATACGGTAAAGGATTTCATCACCTTTTCCGTGGCCCACAAATCACGAACTTGAGCATAACGTTTACCCGCACAAAATTTAAAAGAAACTAGACTTTAAGCCTTAAGGACTTCGCGCTCACTAGGAGAAGTTAACTGTGTTTAGAAACTCGCTTAACGGTATATTGTTTACGGGGTGTCTAGGAAAGTGTTAACGGCGAAACCGCCAAAAGAGAAAGGGTTATTTAATTAAGGAACTTCGCGAAAGCGTTGGAAAACCTCCCCTTATCTCTGCACTTACCTGGCCTCGTGATCAGTGTATCTTGAGCCCGTTTCTCGACACAGTTTTACTTCGACAATCAAGTTCTGGAGCAGGTCTAGTTGACCTAGGTGAACCCTAGAACGATTAGGTGTGTGGTATTTTTGTGCCGTGATTGTTTTTGTCCATATTCGTTTTTGTGTGTATATTTCATTCTTTTGTTAATAGCTAACTAAAAAAATAAAAATATATCACATTCTTTTTCCCCTCCTTTTCTCTGCCTTTCTTTCTTTCTCTCTTCATATCATGGGTACTCCACCTAGCAAAACTCTTGCCGAACTTTGGTACCCACAACCAGACATTACTTCTTACGGTTCTTGCTTTGGCCGAACTTCGAACGATCCATCCATGCCCAAAGTTTCACTAAAAGATCGCATAGTAGCGTCTAGGACAAACACTTGTACTCCTCATTCCACTTTGTATCAACCTTTTCAACCTCCCGCACCCGCTTATGTTGATACCCCTTTTGCAAGTCGTCCTTTGTCCATCGCTGAACGTATTGAACAATCCCGTAGCCGATCTTTCACTCCTTTCACCACTTCAAATTCTTGGGATCAACAATTCCATTCACCTTCTTATCCAAATGTTGATCCTGTTCCTGTCCAGCCATTCAATTCCTACCAGTCCTACCCGACTTTTGCACCTTCCCTAGACATTGTTTCTGAACCGCCATTTGGGAGTTTTCAGTATCCAAACAACTTTGAATCTTTTACTGAAACCCCTTCACAACCCATGTCTAGTCTGGAACAGTGTTTGGAAGACTTTAGGG
This sequence comes from Agapanthus africanus, assembly GCA_030015575.1. Classification (NCBI taxonomy): domain Eukaryota; kingdom Viridiplantae; phylum Streptophyta; class Magnoliopsida; order Asparagales; family Amaryllidaceae; genus Agapanthus; species Agapanthus africanus. The sequence continues at coordinate 601,847,444 of JASDDO010000031.1, read as the reverse complement.
TAGCGTCGTACCAACAGATGATGGATTTGAATGCGTCCATGGCCGCCCTCATACAACCTAGTGACCCGGTACCTAGTTTTCAACTAGCTCCAAATTTTCCACTGTATGAAGAGGCGGTAGGACAGGTTGACAATTTGAGTGGAGAGAGTGAGATGTACCCCCTTCCGACTCAAGCCTACCCGTTTCAACTTGAATCCCACAACTCCGGTTTTGAATTTCTATCTAGTGTTCCAAATGATTCATTGATTAAAGATAGAACATATAATGAGTTGTGTGACTTTATAGTATTTGATTTGCCCGATTGTGAAGGATCCTTTTCGAGTGAAACCAATCCCAAACCTTTTGACCTCTACACCTCTACTCTAGAACCTGAATTGATTGATATCCATGCTTTTGATTAGGTGTTTGAGAATATTGATTTTCACTTGATTGAGGATATTGACGCGGGGAATAATTTGGATGATGAACCCATAGATTTGGCTGAGTTTTTCTCTTCAAATCATCATCCCGAGTCATTAAATGTTTTTTCCGAACCCCATATGCGTCTGGATTTTGATAATAACTGCATGGATGAGATAAATTTTGAGGAGAATATTGAGGATAGTACTGAGGATGAAACAGTTTTAATTGATGAGTCGGATTTTCCAATTCATCCTATCCCTTCCACCGCCTGTGTACACCCTCCTGAACCTTTAACCGATAACCTTCCTCAATCACTTCCCCCCACCCTTTCCATCGTTCCGACCATGCAAGAAACCGTCTCACTTTCATTTCGTATGTCTGGTTTACCAAGTTCGTTGTACCCATGGTTTCTCACGAATCTTGAGGGATTTGACCCCATTTCTCGACGGGTTAATAGATTAGCACAATCGCTTTTTACACATCGGTCATCGCAAATTGTGCTAATCTATTCACTCCATTTGCACCCTCAAGTTCGTGCTCCACTTCTTTTTCCCTTCCGCCATTCTTCTTCTGATATACCGAGACCGTATCCCGCTTCTATCTCCATACGGTCTCGCGTATTCTCCATTTCTTTTCTCTCCGCCTTCTTTGACCAACCACTGGTTTTTCACGATAAGATCTTTGAATGGTTGGTGCTCACTTTTGGCCTGTGTAAGGCCTTGTATAGCTTGATACTGTTCTTTCCCCCCTAATCCTGAACTTCAACGCTTAACAGTGGAAACACTGTTTTACTTAAGTTTGGGGGGGGACACATTTTTTGTATATATATTTTTGTTTTCCTTTTTGTTTTGTATATAATTTGTTTTTAGGGAGAGCGCCGACAATTTTGACCCTCTTGGTATAGCCTGACAGTGAGGGCACTGTCAAGTTTAAGTTTGGGGGTATGCTCGGTAAGCTTTCTTCCTTCGCATTCATTTGTATATTTTGCATTTGCATACCTTATTAAAAACCCACAAAAATCGAAAATTTTGCAAAAATATAAAGACTTTGTCGTCAAGTTAGCTAATAGGGTAACTTAGATTTTTATTCTGAAAGTTTAGTTGATATATTAGAAATAACTAACTCCGAGGCTTAGGAATTGAAAACCCTAAAAATAACCCTCATTCTGTCTAACTTTGGTAAGTATACGTCCTTACAATTTTTTTTGAGAAATAGATAATCTTGAGTTCAGTTCTTGAGTTAAGTCAAGATGAAGGGAAAGTATTGAAGCTTTACTGGAGGATAAGTCTGAAAAATAGTTTCTTTTCTTGAGTTTAAATTTAGAAAGTATATACCCTATAAACTGCACTTACACGCACCTTAAAACTCGAGATAGTAGAAGATACCTAGAAATACTCTTGCCTGAAAGCCTAGTATGAAAGAAAAAACGGTATTTAAAGCTAAACACCAAAAGTGCATATTGAAAAAATATCCGGTCTTGAAAAAGAAAAAGAAAAAGAAAAATAGAATAAAGTCAAGACCTGGAAACTGCTATTTACGCTTTAAAGTTCACACATTCAGTAATCGGTCGTTAGTGCCTCAAGAAGCATTAATAGTCGCATGAAAGGTGTGTGAGCAAATCCGTCCATCCTTAATGAAAAGAAGTAGTATTATGTATTAGGGCAAGGATACTATAGCTTGAATTGAATTCTCGAGTGTAGGGGTGCAAATTTACACACACGTAGGGGTATACAATCGATGTTTGAATAAAAGAAAGAAATGAAGGATAAGACTTATGTATTCTGTAAAGTTGATAAAAATCCCTGATTTGAGGCCTCACTTTAGAAGGAAAACCCAGGAGAACCAACATCTTTCTAAACTTTTTTGGAACGTATAGGACCTAAGGTTAAATAGATAGGAGGTGTGAAAAATAAGGGTTGAATATTTCTAACTTAGGATGATAGAGTTTCTAACGTAAATACTAAACTGTAGGAGTAGAATCGATGTTAACTTATGACACTAGCTTGACGGGATTTTGTGGGTGTAATCCGCTGAAAACCCTCAGGAGACAACACTCCTCCTACTAGGGACACCTAGAGGTTTAACGGCTTGTTGCACGCGCTCAGTGCAATCGCGTTCCCTGCGAAAGTGCGGTTAGGATTTTATTTTTGTGAATAATTGGTTTTGCTCGGGACGAGCAAAAGTTAAGTTTGGGGGTATTTGTTCATACCAGAATATTGCATTTTATACCGCCCATTCTTACGCTCGGTTGTTTATAGGTAGGTGCTTTTAATCCGTGTTTGTTACATATTTACAGAGTACAGGTTTCCAGTACAAATATTGCAATTCAAGACAAAATCTTCACAGTTACGTCCAAATACAGAACATCTGTCACAGCAGATAAAAGCCGGGTTCCGGTCATCCATATCCGTCCAGTGCCGAGTACCAGTTCCAGAGACAAGACATATGACAATGGTCATTCGTGTCTAGGACAAGCACAGAGCACGAGGGGGGCTGCACAAGAATCAATGGGTGCGCGGACCTCGAGGGAGATAAATTCAAATGTGTTGAAAAATGAAGCCATCATTGTTGACTATTGGAACCTGAAGCAATCATGGAAGAATATTGAAAATCTGTACATGTTTAACAGAAGAAAACAGCAACACATGACCACCAAAGAAACCCGACCCCCTAATTCCTCCACATGGCCGCGGATCCGCGGCTAACATGGGGTCTAGGCCGCGGATCCGCGGCCATGTAGGCTCCTTGCTGGGTCAGTTTTCAGGGGCATATTGGTACATTCATTTTAAGTCAGAATTTGGCCCTAAGGTTTCAGCACACAGCCTATAAATACCCCGGATCTGAGCCAACCAAAGGGTCCAATTTTGTGTCCATTCTTTTAGCCACTTTAGTGTAGTTTTAGTTCTTCTTCTTCTTCTTCTTCTTCATTCTTCCTCCATGGAAATGTAGTGAGAGCATTGAGTGGATGTGAATAAAGATGAGGGTTTTTGTATCATTCTTATTTGTTTAGCTTCCCCTTGAGATTTTTGCTTCCTCTTGATCTTTCAACCTCTTCATTGAGCTTGAAAGGTTAAGGGTTAGTTATTGATCTCAAGGGTCGTATTTTCTTATGGAATTAGTTCTTCACTTCACATGAGTTCTTTACCCTTCTCTTGATCTTACAACCTTTTGATTGAGCTTGCAAGTTTAAGGGTTGGCTATTGATCCCATGCTTGTTTTGAGTTCTATGGTTCTTGTAATTACTTTCTTGCATTTTTCATTCTTGCTTTACTTACTTGCAATTTAATTCCATGCACTTTAATTACTTGCTTGTCATCTTTTCTTTTCTTTGTTCTTTTCTTTTTGTTCTCTCTTTTTGGTTTGTTTTTGTGAATGGCTGTAATTATCATTGTTAAGAATAAATACGGTATTGTAAGTTAAGATTTCCTTTTCTCATTTTCTTTTCCCGTTATTTTCCATTGAACTCCGCCCAAACCATACGCGAGCGCTCCGTTAGGCACCCTACCCTAACAAGGTAACGGTGATTCCTAACCGCGACCGGTTGCGTTCGGTTTGGCCGGAGGCGAAAGCAAGAGACAAGAACGGAAGGACAAGGGTAAATAAGCCGTATTCCACGAATACCGCGCTTAAATCCCCTAATCCACGTTGTTGCCGATTGCTCTAGCTTCAATTGGTCAAGACTCGGCTCAAAGGTTTTGAGTACGGATTTATTTAGCTTACAATCTCGTATCTTTTTCTTAACAACTATATACTTGCAAATAAAACACATAGGATAGACTTGAACAAACATACACAAATTCTTTATTGACTCGTCTAAGACAAGAAAGGACATACATCCATCTCCCTGTGGATCGACCCGTGCTCAACCGGCTAGCTGCATAGCGACACCGTCTTGATTGCGGTTAACTTTAATTCTTTCAATCAGCTCCGGCGTTCTTTAGACCGAAAGGCATCATCTTGTAGCAGAATATGCCCAAAGGGGTCCGGAAAGCAGTATGCTTCTGGTCCTCGGGATGCATTTTTATCCGATTGTATCCTGATGAGTCATCCATGAAAGAGAAAAAACTTCGTGAGTGGACGTATTATCTATCATCAGCTCGGTGACCGGTACAGGAAAGTCGTGTTTCGGGCAAGCTTTATTGAGATCACGAAAGTCCACACATATGCGCACCGTCCCATTTTTCTTCATTACCGGAACAATGTTGGCGATCCAGCCAGGATACTGAACCTCTTGAATGAAGCCGGAGTCAATTAGCTTCTTGACCTCGGCGTTGATGCTCATCTCAAGCTCGAGCCGCATTCTTCTTGGTGCTTGTTTGATAGGGTTGACGTTCGGAGATATCGCCAATCTGTGCACAGCAACCTCTGGATCTAGTCATGACATCTCGGAATAGTTCCATGCGAAACAGTCTTTATACTGCATGAGTACGTCTTTGAGTGTAGCCACTTTTTCTTTAGACAACAGCTCACTGACGAATGTCGGCCATGGGTCACTTTCCATTCCCAAGTCGATTTTTCTGAGGTCATCTGCAGTAGTATGTATTCCATCTTCCAGCTCTTTTGGCACTGGTGGAAATTATGAGATTAACTCATCTTCATCGTTTTCGAAGCACCAAGAAAGGTCATCCATATTCTCAGGTTCTTCTTCTGACAGCGTTATCACGTGACAGGTACGAGCTCGCTTCCAAGACCGATGTTGATCTGGTTCTACTCTCGCTGCATGCGCGGCTTTGGTTCATGCTTCTGCGGCGGAGTTACCCTCCAGCTGCTGAATAGAGAGAACTTGCCTAGTTGGTATTGGTCTTCGACCTAGTTCTTAATGGTGAAGCAATCTTCAAGAGGATGTCCTATTGCCCGGTGATAGGAGCAATAGTCCGGGTGAGAGACTTCGCTTACTTGCTCGGGGTGCTTGGACTTCGGGAGTGTCATCATTTGATGTTTTATGGCAAAATCAAGTATCCTCTGTGTTTTATCCTGCGGAAAAGAGTATGCTCGCCCCATTTTCTTTATAAGAGACGAATCCGGATTGTTCGATTCCCGATTGCGTGGCTTCTTGGTCCCGCTTTGTCGCTGTCCAACGCCTTTCCCGCTCTTTGGTTTGTTTCTGCCTCTGCGTTGGGCCTTTTGTACCACAGGTTGACAGGGAGGAGCATTTTCACTTTTCACAGCCTGTTGAAGGAGGCGTTGCGTCCTGGCTCTCTCGTAGATAGCCATTTCGCGGTTATGATCGTCTCGAACCTTTTGACCCGCTTCCTTTATTAACTTGTCCATCTGTTCTTCGAACGAAGGGCTTGGCATTTTCACGGCGGGAGCTCTTTCTGGTTCAGGGTCAGCATCTTCCCACAGAGCATCTCCTTCTTCATCAAAGTCATATATGATGTAGCAGTCGCGGAGTAGTTCCTGTTTCTTGGATCGAACGTACCCAAGCCCGGTCGTTTCTATTCTCCCGTTGGGCAACTTTCGTTGAGTTCCGGGAACGTTCCAGATCCTGTTATAGAATCTTGCTTGTCGCGCAGTTTGCTTAAGGGGTACACCTTGGCGTCTCAAGAGTCTCTTTAGTCCGTTCGTGTAATATCTAGGCAAACGGATGGGCTGGAGCCTGTCAAGTGTAGAATCCGCGCCATGCCATATTTCTTTCTCCACTTTAGTCTCCTCAGATCGGTAGAATAGGATCGCCTTTTCACCTTTTCGCATGGGAGGGATGCAGAATGTCTAAAGTTCTTCCACATTGTAGGTATCAAGCACGTCTAGCTCTTTATGATGCTTTGGCGGAACCATGGTAACTTGCAAACTTTGATCTTCATCGGTGAAGGCTTGTATCGATGGCCGAGCGGAAAATACAGCATTGACCTCATCTTCCGAGTCGCTGCCGAAGACCAGAATAGGGGTGGACGGTCCCGGCTTGTTGCGTTGGGGCGGCCCTGAATAAATTATTTCCTCTTCCTCCTCGGTATCACTCTCGAAGACCGGAATAGTGGTGATAGCTTTGTTCTTGTCCTCCGGTTTGCGACATCTTTCTGTATCTTCGAAGTCGGGCAGGAAGTACTTAGCATCCTCATATTTGTGGACTTCGTTCACGGAAAATGGGTTTAGCTCCCCTGTCACAGTGTACTCGAGACCATCTTTGAAGTACTTCATAAACTGATGTTGTGTAGAAGGGATAATGTTGTACTCGTGTAACCAGGGCCGGCCGAGCAACGCGTTATAGCAGGTCTTAGCGTCAATGACGTGGAACTTGATGTCAGTGACTAGCAGCCCAAAGCGCAGTGTCAATATTACAGACCCGAGCGTCCGTGACGACTGGGAGTCAAACCCAGAGATAGTGATTTTATCACGGGCGAGGTGTTGAACGCTCATGCAAATTTCCTTCATCACTCTCACATTGAGGAGGTTGACGGAGGACACATTGTCAACCAGGATTTTGCCGATCTTAATATCATGACAGTATCCGGAGACATAAAGGGGACGGTTATGCTTGCACGTCCCGAGGAGGAGATCTTCATCGCCGAAAGTGACATCAGCGGTGTGCACTTCTTCCAACTCGTCTTTCATCTTTTCTTCGGCGAGGAAAACTTGGAACTGTTCGGGCTCTTGTAACGCCTTAATCAGAGAATCTCTCGCTTCTTTTGACTGTAGAAGAGCGACGAGAATGCTGAGCTGTGAGGGTATCTTCCTCAGATGAGCCAGAACGTTGTAATCCACCTTACTTTTCTTGGGCGGGTCCTTGGCTGCAAGCTCTTTGACGGCTTAATCATCGAGGACGATATCTTCAGGGACTTTTTCTTTCCCTTTATCTTTTTTACTCGGCCCACTGTTAGCAGGTCCAAGATTCTTTTCTGGTAACGTGCGATTAAGCAACTGAATGTTCTCGCAGGTCTTTATTTCTTCCATTTCGGATATGGTTTCTTTGAAGAGAGGGCCAAGAGCCATTTCTTCGTCAGAGTCGCTCCCAAAGGTGAGAACTTGTGATCCCCCAGCTTTGACCACGTAACAGTTGCCGGTAGTTCTTTTGCGCTCCTCGGTCGTATTTCTTTTCTCCCGACGAGTTTTGCGTTTCATCCGCTTGAAATGTTGTCGGTGAGCAACATATCCCTGCCACCATCTTCCAAAAGCGTTGCATTCTTCAGTAGGGTGCGCAATCCTTCGATGATATAGGCAGTAGTTAGGATGTGTCTCCGCTTCACCAAGAGTGTTCTATTTGGAGGGTGGCAGCTTCATTCCCATCAATATGGCTTTAGCGAACCTTTTCCTCATCTTGAACCTGTTTTTATTTGCGACGGATGTACTTTGATCTGGCGGGAGAGTTTCAACTCTTTCGTCCAGTTGCCGGCGTTTGGCTTTTTCAAATATGGCCATCTCACGCTCCCGATCAGCTTTACTTTTAAGACGAGCTTCGTCCAGGAATGCATCAATCATTTCATCTGATGACCCTAGAAGTTCCGGCTCAGGATCTGCCCCCAGTTTCTCTGCGTAAGAAGCTTCTTCATCGCTTATTAACGAGTGAGAGATCACATGGCAGCTTGCCACATAATTCTCAGATTCATCCGACGAGTCTTCTCCATTATCGTCATCTCCGTCCTCAAGGACTTGGCTGAGAAACTCTTGAAGTGTGACCGGAGTCCGCGTCTTCTGGTTATATTTTTCCAGCGCGTCAATTTGCTTTTGTAGGTCTGTGCGCTTGTCGTCAGGCTTCACGGGTTTCTTGGATTTCTTCTGCTTCTTTGAAGATTTTGACGGCTGGATGTGAGTGCTTCGGCTATCACCACCGATCTTTGGTGTTGGGCGCGGCTTCAGCATCCCTTCAATAATCTATGGTTTGAGTGGATTCTTCCACCTGATCGCCGGGCATGTACGGAGATCCTTTAGCATTCTTTTCGTCTTGGATGAAAGAGCGACCTCCCACGGAGTTTCTTCCACGAAAGAGCATAATGCCCCCGGTGTATTCGTCTTCTTGGGAGTGTGTAGCCGAGGCGGGTTCACCTTCCAATTCTCAGATAATACGAATTTGCCCTGCTGGTATTGATCTTCTATCCAGCTTTTGAAGATGTAACAATCCTCAATCGGATGGCCCAACATTCGGTGATAGGGGCAATAGTTAGGATTGCTAATATCGCCGGGTTGCGCTGGGCATCTTGGCTCTGGCAGAGTAATGAGCCTGTTGCGCAGTACAAGCTCGAATAACCTCTTCATCTTGTCTCGAGGGAACGAGTAAGGGCGTCTCATTTTATCTTCGAAAGATCGAGTTCTGTTATTTTGGTGATCCACTGGTCTTAGACCACTAGGTTGCTGTTGAGCATTAGCGACGACGATCGCTTTCCCTTTTCCCTTCTCATTTTGAGAGTCCGGCTTTGGAGGATTGCATATCGTAAAAGTATAATCAGGAGGAGGTTAAGATTCAAAAATGGGAAGACGGTAAGGTGGCAGGACATGTTTCCTAATCACGAGTATTCTAATTCGTGTATTGGATCCAAATACCCAACTACAAAAGAATCAAACCCGATTAACCTATACCTATGGCTCTGATACCAAAAGAACCATGTCACGCCCCGCTTCCCAGAGTACGCTAAGATGGGCACGTGACATAGCCAACCATGCTACCTGTGGATAGGAAATATCCATCCACAGTCACATTACGGCTGTAGAGATATCAAGAACAATAATAAACTATCTAACACATGTCCGTAAGCCAAATAAAACGAGTCAAGAATAAAATAATGCGGAAGCAAAAGATCCAATACAAGAATAAACTGGAATGTACGTCCCATAATGCGGGCTCACATCAGGAATGAAATAGTACCAAAAGTAAATGAACTAACTACTAGCAAGTCCTCGCTGCTCAGCCTGCTGATTGAAATACTCCTGCTCGGACTGCAGCATAGGCAAGGAATCTGGGCCATGCAAAACCCAGACGTCAGAGCATCATAATATCAAGCAATACTATAAACAGGGGCAGCAATATATGCAGGTATGAGTTTAAATAATAAAACAGGCATAACAGTGATATAAGTAAGGACAGTGGGGTAATGTGTAGTGAGTAATCTAAACTGGTCTATTGGGTTAACTACTCTCAATCTTTGAAATCAATTTGATGAATCATCGATGCAACTCAATAGTATCCCATGCGTGCCCGGGATCACGGTGAAGATTCTCGGGCTGAAACCGAGACATGCCGTTAGGCACTAAAAGGAAAAGGGGTAACGATGAATGATGTCAACAGCACCATCCCAAGGCTGGCCTAGCCTCTGGAAGGTAGTGGGTAATAATGGATGATGTCAGCAGCAGCATCCCAAGGCTGGCCTAGCCTCTAAAACTGATCAGTAAAGGTAGCGAACCGTCGAATTACAAGTCAGGTTTCATCATTGATTTCTCCATACTCCCAGGTTATCTGTATTTAAGTCAGGTATTAAATAATCTGGAGCTAATGCCAACACAGGATCAGGCAAGTATGGGTTCGTCTGGATAGACAAGAGGAAATGTCCGTAAGGACAACATGTCAGGTTTGTTGGCATTAGTCACAAGATCAGGTCACAGGTAAAGCCATGGCACATCAGGTCAAATCAGGTAGTATATAGATATCATGTCATGTCAAGAGTTGCACGGTACCATGTCATGTCAAGTAGTAGATGTAACAAGTCATGTCAGGGTGCACAAAATGTCATGTGGGTGCTCATAATCAAACTAACATAAGCATGGGTATACAAAACAAGCATGGGGTACTAATAAAAATGGAATATTGTAATGTGATATGCAAATAAGTACAGATTCAAACATATGGTTGCACGGCTATGATTAGAATTAGGGTTATGGTTCCGACATTAAGTAAATACGTTCTATTAAATATGGAATGTTAAAATCACACTAATATGTAATGAATGACCTAGTGATGCAATTATATAAAAAAAGGTTAAATGGATGCAACGGGTGTCCGATAGGGTAGAAACTATTAAAAGGTACTGTGGGCTATGCGGATAATTATTATGTGATTTAAATATGGACGTTGGTACACGCTATTGTAATCTAACATGCAGTAGGGTATATTTCAAGATCCAAATCTAAAATGATATATGGAACATCGAAAGGAAAAATGGAACATGTGGCACTATATGTAATCTACAGGTTTACTATGCAATTAAATAGTTATAAAACCATATAGATAGCATGTAGCAAGTTTTACTTGCCTCGACGGATCAAGAAACGGGTATACGGAACGTCACACGTCGGCGGGAAAAGTCGCGACGCGCGCACGGTACACGGAACGAATCCAAACAACGTACAAGAGGATCACACGGGTCAGAAATGTTTGCTGGGTCGTCGTCGGCACGACCGGATTCCGGCAATCAAAGAACAGTGAACATTAACATAAAAAAAAAGAAACATTATAGAAAGAAGAAGAAATAAAGAATGGAAAAGAGGAAGAAGAATGAGACAGGAAAAATTTGCTCACTAGGTATTCAGAGGAATGATGGCGTCGATGGTGATGATCGGAGGAACTCCGGCGATGGGGTTTGGCTGCTAGGGGTTCGGTTAGGGTTACACTAGGGTTTGGTTTTGATGTAGGTTGGGGTTTAGGTGCAGGGTTTTGGCGCTGGAAGGAGAGCAGAGGAGAGGGAGGAGAGGTGGTGTGAGGGCGACGAGGTGAGGGGTCGTCGGTGATGAGGTGAGGTGGTGGTGATGGGTGTGCAGGGTTTCTTGAGCGCTCGGGAAAGAAAAGAAAGAGGAGGAAGAAGAGAAGATGGAGGAAGGAGATAAGGGAGATGGGGAGATGAAGAAGGTGTCGATGAGGGTTGAGGAGCAGGGGAAAATAGGGTTAGGGTTGAAGGAGGCGACGGAGCTGGGATGGTTTCTCGTGCTCGTGGGCTTTTAAATAGAAGAAGGAGGGAGAAATAAGGAGGGAGGTGACGGTATCGCGTCGGGCGGTGACCCGACTCGAGAAGCGAGCAGTGTTCGCGAGAGGAGAGAGAGAGAGAGAGCGCGAGAGGAGAGAGAAAATGAAGAGGGAGGGAGAGAGAGAGCTGTGGAGAAAGAGAGAGAAAGAGAAAGGGAAAGAGAGAGAAGCTGAGAGAGCTCGTGGGGGCCACCTGAGAGAAAGAGAAGAAATGATTGGCTGGGATAAAAGAAAGGAAAAGAGTTAGGATTTTAAGAAAAGATTTTTAAGGAAAGTTTTAAAAGATTTTAGTTTGTTTGAGAACCCTAATAGCAGTAAAGAATTCGAATTAATATTAAAAATTTAAATAAATGAATTTTGGCGAGATACAAAGTATTTCAAAAATGCGTCCGGGTCGGGTACAAAAATTTAGATTTAAAATATGAAAAATAAATGCGACTACCAAATTTTAAAATGAATGTTCAGTTAACAAAAAAGTATACCCCCAAGAACGGATGCACGTACGTGCGCGTAGCTATCCAAACACGTTCGTTTCACTGAATGGGACGAGGACACGATGCGTGGACGCTACCATGGGGTTAGGGGTATCATGCAGGCTAAGAAATGCAATTTCAATTTATTTTACGTGATCTAAAATGTTATATGTAAAGTACACAATGCCAGGTGAAATGTCAATATGTAGTATCCAAGAAATGCTCGTGTCTATTTAACCAGCCAGGGTAGTTTATAAATATAAATCAACCAGTTCAAGCAAGCAGGTCGAGTCGAATGTAAAGTAAAGGTGTAGACTACCATTCGCACTCAAACAAGATATAACAGTAAAATACCACATATAATAAATACTGAAACAAAAATTGGTATAACTGAACTCGGTTGTTACATTATACCCAACTACAAAAAGAATTTCGTTCTCGAAATTCCAAGAACAAGAAAGGATAAACAAACAATCACGCTACAAGAATAGATGGGGAAACTTCTGTCGGATTTCATCTTCTCGTTCCCAAGTTGACTCTCCATGTGAGCGATTACCCTATGAAACAAGTACAAGAGGGATAACCTTGTTCTTAAGAACCTTTTCTCTTCGATCCACGATCGACACCGGTCACTCCTCAAAAGTCAAATCTTCTCGTACGGTTAGCTCCGAATGATCCAACACATGTGTTTCTTCTAGAACATATTTACGGAGTTGAGATACATGAAACACGTCATGAACATTCACCAAGGACTGAGGCAATGCCAAACGATACGATACCTCACCAACACGCTCCAAAATCTCAAAAGGTCCAACGAATCGAGGACTGAGCTTTCCTCAACTTCCGAAACGAATCACCCCTCTAGTCGGTGATATCTTCAAGAATACCAAATCACCCACGGCGAACTCTAGAGGTCTTCTCGACGTATCTGCCCAACTCTTCTGTCGGCCTTGGGCTGCTTTCATATGATCTCGGATAGTGTTAACCTTCTTAACTGTCTGCACGACCAAATCTGGTCCCAACAATCTTCGTTCACCGACATCGTCCCAGCAAACAGGAGAACGACACTTGTGACCATATAAAGCTTCGATTGGAGCCATCTGAACAGTCGCCTGGAAACTGTTATTGTAAGAAAACTCCACCAAATGCAGATGATCCTCCCATGAACTCTTGAAGTCCAACATGCAAGCTCTCAACATATCTTCAAGAGTTTGGATCGTTCTCTCCGACTGTCCATCTGTTTGAGGATGATAAGCGGTGCTAAACTTCAAACGAGTCCCCAAACTCTCCTGTAAGCTCCTCCAAAAGTGTGATAAGAAACGGGTGTCACGGTCGGACACGATGCTCACTGGTACACCATGCAATCTTACAATCTCTTGCATGTACCGTTCTGCTAAAACTTTTGTTGATTGACCCACTCGAAATGGTATGAAATGAGCTGCTTTGGTCAAACGATCAATAATCACCCAAACTGCATTGTTGCCTTTTGGACTCCGCGGTAGAGCTGTCACGAAATCCATGGTTATATGTTCCCACTTCCACTGAGGAATCTGAAGTGGTTGCAATAAACCAGCAACCCTTTGATGTTCAGCCTTAACTTGCTAACACACCAAGCACTTTGCCACAAAGCGGGCAATCTCCCGTTTCATGCCTTCCCACCAGAAATGCCGTCGTATATCTCGGTACATCTTCGTGCCTCCTGGATGTGCAGAATACGCTGAACTGTGTGCCTCCTTCATAAGTTCTTCGCGAATATCTCCCTTTGGCACACACAACCGGCTACCATATCTCAACGAACCATCTTCATTGATCAATAAATCTGTTCGAAGTCCAGCTTCAACCTGTTCTCGAAACTTCCGCAATTTAGGTTCCTGCGATTGCGCTGCTTTAATATTCTCGATCAACGACGAATGTACTTGCAGCTGCATCAACTGTCCCGAAGAATGCGGTAGCACAACCTCCAAATCAAATCTTCGAAAGTCTTCAATGAGTTCTTCTGTGCAGTCAACATCTGAATTGCTGGTAACCGACTGAGCGCATCCGGCACGACATTAACTTTCCCCGGATGGTACTTAAGATCAAGATCGTAGTCAGCCATCAGCTCCAACCATCTGCGTTGCCTCATATTAAGCTCCTTCTGCGTGAACGCATACTTTAAGTTTTTATGATCGGTGAAAACCTCGACCCTTTTGCCCAAAAGGTAGTGTCTCCAAATCTTCAAAGAGAAGATCACAACCGCAAGCTCTAAGTCATGAGTTGGGTAATTCTTCTCATGGGTCTTCAACTGTCTCGATGCATACGCTATAACCTTCCCATGCTGCATCAAAACACATCCCAATCCTTTCCCAGATACGTCGCTGTGAATTACCAATCCTCCGGAACTGTCTGGCATGGTCAGAATAGGAGCGGTTATCAATCTCTGCTTCAACGCCTCAAAAGTTGACGCACACATACCCGTCCACACAAATGGTACCTCCTTGCGCGTAAACTTGGTCAACGGCTCCGCTAGATGAGCAAAGTTCTCCACGAACCTTCTGTAATACCCGGCGAGTCCAAGAAAGCTTCTTATCTCCGCAACATTCTTCGGAATCGGCCAATCTCGAACTGCTGCAATCTTTTCAGGATCAACGGCGATTCCATCGCCAGACACGACATGCCCCAAAAACTTTACTTCTTCCAGCCAAAATTCGTACTTGCTCATCTTTGCATATAATTTTTCTTGCCTCAACGTCTTCAGTGCGATCTTCAAATGTTCTGCATGCTCTTCAATACTCTTCGAGTAGACCAGAATATCATCAATAAACACCATAATAAACTGGTCCAAGAATGGTGAAAAGATTCGGTTCATCAAGTCCATAAATATTTCCGGTGCATTCGTTACTCCGAAGGGCATCACTAAGTACTCGTAATGTCCATACCGAGTTCGGAACGCCGTCTTGCAAATATCTTCCGTTTTAACTCGGACCTGATGATATCCGGATCGCAAATCCAATTTCGAGAATACCCTCGCGCCACTGAGCTGCTCAAATAGTTCGCCAATGCGAGAGATCGGGTACTTGTTCTTAATAGTCACCCGGTTCAATTCTCGATAATCGATGCACATCCTTCTTGTGCCATCTTTCTTCTTGACTAGAAGAACTGGAGCTCCCCAAGGCGAGTTACTACTTCGAATCCAACCCTTCTCAAGTAATTCAGTAACCTACTTCTTAACTTCTTCTAACTCCACTGGTGCCATTGGATAGTACGCTTTAGAAACTGGCGCTGCACCAGGAACAAGATCAATTACGAACTTCACATCTCACTTTGGCGGTAAACCTGATATGTCTTCAAACACGTCCATGAAATCTCGAACAAAAGCTGGCGTTTCATCTTGAGCAACCTCCATCGACGAAAGAACATTAGCTGTCGGCCTAGCCCTAAACTCGACTGGCCCGACAGAACTGCTTCCTCCAGTAAAGATAAACTCTGGATGTCCGGGAATCTGGAAAATTACTTTCTTTGCCCTACAATCAATGTGAGCATGGAAAGTGCCGAGAAAATCCATTCCCAAGACAACCTCATAGCTGCCAGTATCAATCACCAAGAAATCCGCAAACATCTCCCGTCCGCAAACAACAACTGCACAACCTTACATTCTCTACTAGATATGATCTTCCCACTCCCAGTGTGTATGTCCCAGAAACTAGACAGGGTCATGCAAGTAATCGAGTGTGTAGCAATAAACTTGGACGACATAAAACAATGGGATGCACCAGAATCGAATAACGCTAATGCGGGAAAACCATTAACAAGTAGAATACCTGAAACAACTTCTCCTGAAGCTTTAGCTTCCTCAGCCGTTAGGGTAAATGCTCGAGCTTGATTGGGTCCCTGATTCAGCTGCTTCTGTCCCGGAAACGGTTTCTGCGGCGGCTTCTGAACATCATCCTTCGTGCGAAGCTTCGACGGACAAGCGTTAATAGTATGATCCGCCGATCCACAAACCAAACAAAGTCCTTGCCTCCTTCGACAGTCTCTTTGCAAATGTCAGGGTAAATGGTAGTAGTTACAAATCACGCTCTTTCTTTGATCAACGACAGCAGGCTTCTTCATAGGTGTTACGCCACGACGGTTCACTGGAATACCTCTGTGTCCATGCGCTCGGTTCGGTGTAAGTGCCGGCTTCCGTACTGTAATTGCTGTCTGCTGTGTACTTCCAGTCTTCACAGATAAGCTCTGCTGTTCTCGGGCCGCCGTAAGTACCTGTGAGAAAGTGGTCAAACCCAGGGAGACAATCTGCCTCTGGATGTCCACATCCAAACTGCGCATGAACCTCCTTGCCCTATCAGCATCGTTGGCAACCAAAGGTCCAACGAATCTACTGAGCCGCGTCCACTCAGCTGCATGTACATCTACAGGTGCGTCGTTCTGCTTTAGACTGATGAACCTTTCTTCCATTTCCTCCCGTGCAGTCTGCGGGAAGAACTTCTCCAAGAAACCCTTCGAAAAATCCGCCCTCTTGATCGGCTTGGGCAAGCGGGTTTCTTCCACCAGCCACCATTCACGGGTATAGTCCACCAACTGGATGCGTACCACATCCACCCTCTTATCTTCTGGGATCTGTGCTGCAATAAGTAAGTTCTCCGTATCAACCAGCCACTGCTCCGCTGGCAACGGTTCCTCCAGGACAGTAAAGGCAGACGGAGCCAATCACCTGAAATCCGCTACGGTTTCCACACGATCCACTGGTCTGGCCACAACATTGTTCACGGACTACTGAACGGTCCGCAAACCTTCCTGCAAAGAGTCAGCTTGCTGCTGGTTCAGCTCAGTCTGCCGCCTTTGGTTCTCCAACATCCCACGTATTACTCCAAGTATAGCGGCTTCGTCAACACGCTTTTGATACGTTTTCAGATTCTTGTCTGCCATATTCCTGAAATCAAGGCACCAAAAGGATTAGCATGATAACATATTCAAAATGTAGGTTAAGGATATGAATCAAGGCTAGAACTCCAAGTTACTTAAATAGAGTACCGCATTGTAACCATGCCGCGGTATCATAGCTACAATCACATAACTCCACTCAAGTCGCCTAAGTTCTAAAGATAACCAAAAAGGAACCAGGTTTCGAGTCGATATGCAAAGGAGGATTGCATATCGTAAAAGTATAATCAAGAGGAAGTTAAGATTCAAAAATGGTAAGACAATAAGGTAGCAGGACATGTTTCCTAATCACGAGTATTCTGATTCGTGTATTGGGTCCAAATACCCAACTACAAAAGAATCAAACCCGATTAACCTATAACCTATGGCTCTGATACCAAAAGAACCATGTCACGCCCCGCTTCCCAGAGTACGCTAAGATGGGCACGTGACATAGCCAACCATGCTACCTGTGGATAGGAAATATCCATCCACAATCACATTACGGCTGTAGAGATATCAAGAACAATAATAAACTATCTAACACATGTCCGTAAGCCAAATAAAACGAGTCAAGAATAAAATAATGCGGAAGCAAAAGATCCAATACAAGAATAAACTGGAATGTACGTCCCATAATGCGGGCTCACATCAGGAATGAAATAATACCGAAAGTAAATGAACTAACTACTAGCAAGTCCTCACTGCTCAGCCTGCTGATTGAAATACTCCTGCTCGGACTGCAACAAAGGCAAGGAATCTGGGCTATGCAAAACCCAGACGTCAGAGCGTCATAATATCAACAAAACTATAAACAGGGGTAGCAATACATGCAGGTATGAGCTTAAATAATAAAACAGGCATAACAGTGATATAAGTAAGGATAGTGGGATAATGTGTAGTGAGTAATCTAAACTGGTCTATTGGGTTAACTACTCTCAATCTTTGAAATCAATTTGATGAATCATCGATGTAACTCAATAGTATCCCGTGCGTGCCAGGGATCACGATAAAGATTCTCGGGCTGAAACCGAGACATGCCGCTAGGCACTAAAAGGAAAAGGGGTAACGATGAATGATGTCAACAGCATCATCCCAAGGCTGGCCTAGCCTCTGGAAGGTAGTGGGTAACGATGGATGATGTCAGCAGCATCATCCCAAGGCTAACCTAGCCTCTAAAACTGATCAGTAAAGGTAGCGAACTGTCGAGTTACAAGTCAGGTTTCATCATTGATTTCCCCATACCCCCAGGTTATCTGTATTTAAGTCAGGTATTAAATAATCTGGAGCTAATGCCAACACAGGATCAAGCAGGTACGGGTTCGTCTGGATAGACAACAGGAAATGTCCGTAAGGACAACAGGTCAGGTTTGTTGGCATTAGTCACAAGATCAGGTAACAGGTAAAACCATGGTACATCAGGTCAAATCAGGTAGTATATAGATATCATGTCATGTCGAGAGTTGCATGGTACCATGTTGTGTTAAGTAGTAGGTGTAACAAGTCATGTCAGGGTGCACAAAATGTCATGTGGGTGCTCATAATCAAACTAACATAAGCATGGGTATACAAAACAAGCATGGGGTACTAATAAAAATGGAATATTGTAATGTGATATGCAAATAAGTACAGATTCAAACATATGGTTGCACGGTTATGATTAGAGTTAGGGTTGTTGTTCCAACATTAAGTAAATACGTTCTATTAAATATGGAATGTTAAAATCACACTAATATGTAATGAATGACCTAGTGATGCAATTATATAAAAAAAAAGTTTAAATGGATGCAAACGGGTGTCCGATAGGGTAGAAACTATTAAAAGGTACTGTGGGCTATGCAGATAATTATTATGTGATTTAAATATGGACGTTGGTACACGATATTGTAATCTAACATGCAGGAGGGTATATTTCAAGATCCAAATCTAAAATGATATATGGAACATCGAAAGGAAAAATGGAACATGTGGCACTATATGTAATCTACAGGTTTATTATGCAATTAAATAGTTATAAAACCATATATATAGCTTGTAGCAAATTTTACTTGCCTCAACGGATCAAGAAACGGGTATACGGAATGTTACACGTCGGCGGGAAAAGTCGCGACGCGCGCACGGTACACGGAACGAATCCAAACAATGCACAAGGGGATCACATGGGTCAGAAATGTTTTCTGGGTCGTCGGGATCGTCGTCGGCACGACCAGATTCCGGCAATCAAAGAACAGTGAACATTAACATAAAAAAAGAAACATTATAGAAAGAAGAAGAAATAAAGAATGGAAAGGAGGAAGAAGAATGAGACAGGAAAAATTTGCTCACTGGGTATTCAGAGGAATGATGGCGTCGATGGTGATGATCGGAGGAACTCCGGCGATGGGGTTTGGCTGCTAGGGGTTCGGTTAGGGTTACACTAGGGTTTTGTTTTGATGTAGGTTGGGGTTTAGGTGCTGGGTTCTGGCTCTAGAGGGAGAGCAGAGGAGAGGGAGGAGAGGTGGTGTGAGGGCGACGAGGTGAGGGGTCATCGGTGATGAGGTGAGGTGGTGGTGATGGGTGTGCAGGGTTTCTTGAGCGCTCGGGAAAGAAATGAAAGAGGAGGAAGAAGAGAAGATGGAGGAAGGAGATAAGGGAGATGAGGAGATGAAGAAGGTGTCGATGAGGGTTGAGGAGCAGGGGAAAATAGGGTTAGGATTGAAGGAGGCGGCGGAGCTGGGATGGTTTCTCGTGCTCGTGGGCTTTTAAATAGAAGGAGGAGGGAGAAATAAGGAAGGAGGTGACGGTATCGCGTCGGGCGGTGACCCGACTCGAGAAGCGAACAGTGTTCGTGAGAGGAGAGAGAGGGAGCGCGAGAGGAGAGAGAAATGGAAGGGAGAGAGAGAGCTGCGGAGAAAGAGAGAGAAAGAGAAAGGGAAAGAGATAGAAGCTGAGAGAGCTCGTGGGGGCCACCTGAGAGAAAGAGAAGAAATGATTGGCTGGGATAAAAGAAAGGAAAAGAGTTAGGATTTTAAGAAAAGATTTTTAAGGAAAGTTTTAAAAGATTTTAGTTTGTTTGAGAACTTTAATAGCAGTAAAATATTCGAATTAATATTAAAAATTTAAATAAATAAATTTTGGAGAGATACAAAGTATTTCAAAAATGCGCCCGGGTCGGGTCCAAAAATTTAGATTTAAAATATGAAAAATAAATGCAACTTCCAAATTTTAAAATGAATGTTCAGTTAACAAAAAAGTATACCCCTAAGAACGGACGCACGTACGTGCGCGTAGCTATCCAAACACGTCCGTTTCATTGAACGGGACGAGGACACGATGCGCGGACGCTACCACGGGGTTAGGGGTATCATGCAGGCTAAGAAATGCAATTTCAATTTATTTTACGTGATCTAAAATGTTATATGTAAAGTACACAATGCCAGGTGAAATGTCAATATGTAGTATCCAAGAGATGCTCGTGTCTATTTAACCAGCCAGGGTAGTTTATAAATATAAATCAACCAGTTCAAGCAAGCGGGTTGGGTCGAATGTAAAGTAAAGGTGTAGACTACCATTCACACTCAAACAAAATATAACAGTAAAATACCACATATAATAAATACTGAAACAGAAATTGGTATAACTGAACTCGGTTGTTACATCTTGGAAGAGAAGCGCCATTCGTTTTATATTAGCCGCTTGTTCTGCTGCTTCTCTGTCCTTCTTTTCCAGGACTTTGTGGAGAAAGTCAGCATCGGTTTCTTGTTCGTGACGCTGCTTTGATGATGCCTCCGGGCTTTCTTTTTGCCCGGTGAGTGCGGCCATTTGCGTCAGCATTTCCTAAGGCTTCTGTTGTTGCTCCTGGGCTTTGGTTACGGATCGGGTGAGAGGTCGGTGACCCGTCGAAACGCGGCTTTCCTCTTTTCCGGAAGCCATGTAAACAGTATGGACCGTTATGCCCCCAGACTTGGGGCGTTTGGGCTTAGCGTCTTTGTGATCTGCCGTAGTCACAGGGGCTTTCTCTGGCCTCCTTCTCTTTTGAGCAGTTGACGTTGAGGGGGCCGTTGCAGTGGGCACCTAAACAGCTGTTGCCTTTTGTGGCTTGCTAGGACAGTTCTCTTCCTGCTGAAACTTCAGCTTCTTCTGTCGACGGGAATAGTCTTGATCAATCACCGATTCCTGGACTCGTCGCCAGACTTAGTAAACTTTGGAGGACAGCAGCTGAGTGGACTGCTCCGGCTTCGTTTCTGTAACATTCTCCATGGGTGGAGGAGATCTTTTCAGTACGGCGGTGGGTGAATTCCTACGCAGCCTATTAAGCAGCTCGAAACTGTTCCCAGTTGGAAAAACAGCATTGACTTCCACCGTTGGGGCTGGTGGAGTTAGCCCAGAGGGGGAGTTGCCCCCGGCCTTCCTTACTCGGCGCCAGTGGCGACGTCGAGCTTGTCGAGCCGTTGGGATTGTTTCATCTTTAGGGGTGACTTCGTCATGCCCCCTGTTCTGGTGAGGCGCTGTTGGTATCAGCCTCTTGAAGACCGACGTCCGTCGAGCAGTAGTATCCAGTCTGTCAAAGACAGACCTTTGAGCAGGAACCGGAGCCGGAGCGGCCAACCTCGTAAAGACTGATCCCTTGAGGGGAAAGGCTTCTTTAGTGACCTGGAGAGCAAGAATGGCTATCCGTTTCGGGATGGCTGCTTCAGGTATTGTGGGCTTCTTGACGGGCCCATTGGACTGAAAACTGATGCTGCTGGCTTGACATTGGACGACCCGTTGAGAGGGGCCGTAGTGGTAGTGAGCCGATCAAAGACCGACTTCTTTTGTGCTTCTTGTGGCAGCGAGATGTTAGTGCTCACTGGTGGGAGCATGGTCCCGAAGAACAATCCGGTGGTAGCCTGTGTCACCTGCTCTATCGGCATTGTGAACAGGGAGGCCGCCTGAGGCCCGTAAGCTATACCTCCAGATGAGGCGGAACGTGAGTTGCAGTTATAGCCGGAACACTTCGTGCAAGTAGACGCCATTGATCATTCATTTTCTGCACCAAGCAAGACACTAAATCTTAGTACCTCGAAACCAAGGGCAACCATATCAAACTGCGATTCGTTCACGAACACGACACACGAAGTGTGGAGTGGAAAGAGGAAAAGGTCCCACCGGGTGTGCCAGAATATGTTCCCCGCCAGAAGACGCGACCGGGACGTTGGGACGTCGGGGCCTAAATTCCGAGGGCAGATGTTAATTGGTGCTATCCGTGCACCTCTCCGAAGATGCCAAGTTGATTTATGGCACCGTGTATCGAAGATTTAAACGGATGCGGCCGATGTAGCAGACTTCATCAGATTCCCCCTCATTTGAGGGGTTTTTGATTGTAGGGATGCTCTTCCCTGCAGGCGCAAGCCCCTGTAGTTAATTACGCTACCGCATCGCGGTAACCACTTTCTCCTTCTCCAGATGGTCATTTTGTGTCGTGGGTGTTTGTTTTGTTTATGATTGCCCGTGGATTGTATACGGAGACTAATTTATGTTGTCGCCCGTAGGGCGTGGATTAGTCCAAATCCGTATCTTCTTAGATTTGGGTTTGGGGGTTGAGTTTAAGGATACGTTAGTCTCATTTGAGACTAAGATCAACTTAAACATTTGTTAAGGATACGTTAGTCTAATTTTAGACTAAGATCAATTTAACAGGACCGTTTAGATCCAACAAGAGAGCATTTGGACTCTATTGTTTAGTTTAGGGACATTGCGGTCGATTACCAGTTTAAGGACATGGTGGTCCAAGGTTAAGGACATCGTAGTCCGTGGGTTTAAAAGGACCCCACAGTCCGAGGTTAAAGACATCGTACTCCGTGGGTTTAAAGGGACCCCACAGTTCATTGAATGTGTGGTTGTCGGGACCCGTCACCTCTCTGAAGACGTTGAAGGATTACAACGACAGACATCAGAGAAGTAAAGAGATGTACCCTCGAACCGGTTTGAATTGATTGAAAGATCTGTAGTCCAATTTGGGACTAAGATCTGTTAAATATTCATGAGCATATAGGCTCAATTAAATATAAGTTGAGGACTTATGGCCAGTATTGGTCTAAGTCCAATAAGATTAAAATGTTTAACATTTTATTGTTCTGGGCTGTTAAGCCTTTATTTGGGCTTGGCCCTTTTAATAATGCTGAGCATTAGATCCTGACACATTTTTTTATCTTGTATTGAATGCATAGCATTCATCAGAACAATGTGTGTTCTGACAGCGCACCACGTGGCGCGCCAGGCGCTTTGCGCCAATTAAAGAGCGCGGTATGCTTCTGCTGAGTAGCGCACACGTGAATGACACGTGGCGCGCTTGGCGCCGAGCGCCAGATGATGAGCGCGTTGCGCTAATTTATGAGCGCATTGCGCTGTTAATTCAATGGTGCACACATGAGTGACATGTGGTGCATTTGGCGCTTTGCGCCAGCCCATGAGCGCAGTGTGCTGTTTCAGAAGCGCAAAGCGCAAGTTGCATACGTGGTTGACACGTGGCACGTTTTGGCGCCGAGCGCCGGTCCAAGGAGCGCAGAAGCGCAGTTCAAGAGTGCAAGACACTTTTCAATAGAGCAAAGCACATTTGATCAAATTTATGATCTGTGAATAAATTTATGTTCTTTTTAAAGGAGGCTTTGCCTCAGGATTCAAGAACAACAGTTCTTATTTTTGAAAGGGCTTTGCCTTTGTAGATCAATGATCTATAAATGAAGTAAATACTTCTTTACTGTTTGATGAGATCTTTTGATCTCTTTTATGAAAGACCTTGGTCTTTTTTAGATCTATGATCTTTTTTTAGAAGATGGTTCTTCTTTTCATGAGATGATTTCATCTCTGTGTTCATTGCTCATGTTCTTTACCTTGAAGAAATGATCTTCTTTTGCTAAAAGCTTGCTTTTCTTTCTTTGAGTTTTCTCAAAGTTTGTAGGGGGGACTCTCTATATTAAACTTGAAGTCTTGGGGACTTTATATAGGGCAAATTGATTTGTTAAATCAGTCAACGAGATCTTTCTCTGATTGATTTGAGGATGTTTCCCCACCGTTGGATCTTTGATCCTGTGGCTTCTGTTTTACAGAAGACAATCTTCTTGTTTTTAACAAGATTGGAAAGATCTTTCCATAACAGAATTTTAATTCTGATTAATTAATGATTTATCATTATTATTAGATCTTTTGATCTAACTGTGGGGAATTTTATAATTCCAGCGCTGGCGCACCCGTGCTTTGCACGTGGTGCGCTGCTCAGAGCGCGGTGCACTTTGCGCTAGCGCATCTACGTTTGACACGTGGCGCGCAGCGCAGTGCAGCCTGCGCTAGCGCACCCGTGTTTGATACGTGGCGCGCAGCGCACCTAGCGCTAGCACACTCACGGTGCACTGCCTAGGGCGCAGCGTACCTGGCGCTAGTGCATCCGTGTTTGATACGTGGTGCGCAGCGTGCCTAGCGCTGGATCTGAAGCGTTGCTTAAATTTTTAAATTTTGAATTTTGAATTTTAAAATAGAGCTTTACTCTCATTGGGGGAAACAACATCGCTACCAAAGATGCTACCAAAGAGGCAGTCTTGGTGTATATTAGTTTATGAGATGAACTTCGTTCCTACCATTGTGTGACAATGGAGTTGTGGCTTATGCCACGGAACAACCGTCCCATCAGTGATCCAGACATATTCTAAGGTAGTGTCACATGATCATGGAGATGGATTATCTCCACGGGATTAAGGTAAGGAGAGTAGACTCGGAGGAAAACACGGCGGATCCACTCACAAAGGCCTTTTCCCAGAGAGAGACTTTTATGGGATGATTGAGTATGAGATACTACAACCACTGTTATCAGATGGCCCTAGTGCAAGTGGGAGATTGTTAGTTATATGTATGCCCCAGAGGCCATTACTATACATGAGATGTATATTGTAGTGGATGCTTGGATATATATAGGGAGGAATTTCTTGCTCGACATGATAGTATGCTATCTGGTTACTCTTTACCTTAATATGTACACTGATTGTCTCTCTGTTACATGTTGGTAAAACCCTTAGGATGTGTGCTTGACTACCAGGACTATGATGCAGATCGTACTAATAGGGCCATGGTAGTCCATAAGTACATCCTTTAAGTTCCCTAGTCGTGGGTGGATCGAGACAGGGCCTCGATATACAAGAGTAGACTAGCGTATAGCTTCTCGACCCATATAGATGGGCGATGGATGATCCCATATCCATTGGTGTTTGACATCAGAGATGATATACGGTTGCTCAGTGGAAACTGGGTACACTGGACGGACTCGCCGAGAACTCCCAGATGGTATTATACCTCACGTCAGATGGCAGTTCTCTGGTGACACTGGTACAGATTAGTCTGTAGACCCGAGATCATTATAGAGTCTTGTATGATTCCCACTGTGATTTGATTTCCACCTTACCACGTCCAAGAGGGCGTGCAAAACGGTGGTTTTTGGGTACAGTCCCAAGTCACATGGAGGCAATGAGCGATAGGAGGGGATTCGTCTCTCCCGGTATTGGGGGTTGATGTTGCGCAGTGCTCAATTGGCCATAACAGGGAAGTCCCTGGCCAGGGCTGGTTTAGAGATTTACTAGTAAGAGTTACCAGTAGTTTCTCGATCCGTTATGAGCCTCACATCGTCATGACTTATCGGTTATTGGGGTCTGACGTTTACCACCCCTAGACTTGATATGCGATATATCAGACGAGGAGACCGGACTGTACGGTAGTGTCACTGTCAGGCTTTTGCAGGAGTTGGAGCGGGCTTGCTTGCTGATCTTCTGATCGCTCAATACCCGGGTAGCCGTTACGTCCAGCTAGTATCGCTTACGGCTTGTGGGTGCTTGATGTGATCATCACTTACTGCCAGCGAATTGACGAGTCATTAGAGTCCTACATAGAGGTTTTACTGGCTCAGGCAAAACGAAATAGGAGCGCATGCTTTGACAAAGTCCACCCATTTTGTTTTACATATTAAATATATCCACCAATTTTAGATTTACTTTGAATATTAAAACCCCACCACTTTAATTAGTATGGTGTATGTCTCATACACCCATGTAGTGTGTATCAACAACCATGATACAAAACTAAACAATGCACATTAATATATATCACATATATATTACATGTACACTCAAGTGAGAAAAGAATACTTAAGTGAGCCAATGTTAGTTAATGTAAATTAGTATATCAAATATACAATTATACACTAAATTATTAAATCAACACTTGACTTAATAATCCGGCTATATCACATATAACCGACTAACACAAAATGTACCAACTTATCGAATCAACACTTGATTCGATAACCTCGGCTATATCACATATAACCGGCCGATACAAAAGTCGCGAGAATAGAATACGGTATCACATACATGCATTATTCTCGGTCCCGCACATATCACATATGCGCTCCTATTTCGTTTTGCCTGAGTGTTCATACCATAATATTGCATTATTATATTCCCCATTCTTATATATTTTACAAATAAACGGGTGCTTTTGACGCATGTCTGCTACATATTACAGGTTACAGGTTCTTGAAGCGAAAACAGTGAAAACGATGAAAAGACGATGCAAAAGTGGACTTTGACCAACAAACAGAAGACTCTTGATCAAGCCGATATCAAAGATAAAATTCACAAAGTACAAGGCAATGCAAGGTCTAAGATTTCGAAGCCACGGTTAACTTGTCCACCACAATTATTCACTGGAAAATCTGAAAGAGAACAGAAGCTATTTTAAAGAAAGAATTAAAGAATTAAGTAGCCCAGGAAGCCCAAAGACAGAAGAGCCCATAAAGGAAAGGCCCAATACTTCCTTTTTAAGAAGACAAAAGGAAGATTTTATTTTATCAAAATTCATTTGTGGCTTTGACTAGTTGACCTAGGGCTATTTTTGTAATTGTAAACATGCAAGTCATTGTAACCCTAGGGTTTCCTATCTTCTATAAATAGGGACTCTAATTCATTGTAAACTTCATGCCTCTTTTCAATAAATAAAATTCAGAAATTCTGGAAGTGACATTCAGATCTGTTCTTTATCGCTTGGAGGGAGCCATCACCATTAGTAAGTATTTTATTTCTGTTCTTTTAATTTAATGTTATTTCATCCCCTAATGAGCGAGTAGTCTCCTCGCTTGTTAGGGTTAGCCTTAGGGAACGGGTTGAGAGATGAGATCTCTCACCCCTTTCAATGCAATATTAAACTAAACCATTAAGAACTCCATGCATGCGCGCACAACCGCTCCCTACGGCACCCTACCCCTCGAGGTAACGGTGAACCGCAGTATAAAGGCCCGGTTGCGCGCGTTTTCCATGGGGGTTAGGGTAATTAACGACAAAGGAAGGATACAAATCTAGAGGAAGAAAACATCTTCCCAAAAGAGTCGTATCCACTTTATCGATAATTACTATAACACCTAATGGATCTAGAATACGGCATTGAAAGCGGTGAGGAAACATCAATCTCCAAAACTTCCTCTAAGCCTAACCCTAGCAAGAATTTAAATTAGATTAATTAAGTTTTAGATCTAGATTTTTATAAAACCAAAACGACAAATAGAATCAACTCGTTAAGACACATAAAAGGAATTTACCCGTCTCTGTGGATCGACCCGCACTCACCGGCTAGCTGCGAAGCGACGCCGTTCTGATTGCGGTAATTACATGTTTTTGACATTAATCAAATGGCGCCGTTGCCGGGGACGGCGTAATATTTCTTTTTTGTGAATTTTCGGGTTGATATAAATTTTAAAAATTATAAAAATCTGAAAATATAAAAAATAAAATTTTTTTTTATCAAACTTGATCTGTTTGAAGGGTGTATTGTTTGAATCTTGCAGAACAGCGAAGAAAAGTGGATCTGGAATTTTGCAGAGGGCAAATCAAAATTTGGTACATATAAACAGAGAGGAATTCAAATTTCAGAACCACAGAAATTTTTTCAGTGCGCGATCCCACCAGTAGACCGCTCTTCCGCCGCAAAATGGCCTCTCCCGCCGCGGATCCGCGCTCCTCTGGCCACGTCAGCACGTGAAATTTTTTCTGGTTTGATATCTTTCTCTCCCCTCTGCAACCTCCCATATATTTCTCTGTAAAAATCTTCTGCAGGGTTCTTGCGCTAAAAAAAATCTTTCTCCCCCTTCTCGATAACAGATTCTCTGCAGGTTTCTTTGCGCCGCGCTTAAAAAAAAATTCTGATTGCAAGTGTAATTTATTTGTTTTGCATAATTTAACCGGACTCTAAGGGGCTAATTGAACAATTTCAGATTGGGTGGGGATTTCATCACCCTTCCCAGGACCCCAGAAAACACCTAAGCATTTTGCATCGACCACAATTAATTAAAAAAGATTAGACTCAGACCTAAGGACATCGAGCTCGATAGGAAAAGGACTAGGGTAGGCATCGGCCGTTTATCCTAACCGACTTTGCGGTGTCTAGGCTAGTGGTTATTAATTAGGCCCACTGTAGTGGTGGTTCCTTCCCACTTACCTGGCCGTTTTTGTCCGTGAAGAGGCGGTTTGAGGTCTATTTCTAGCCCTAGTTAGGAGCTGTCTAGTAGACCTAGGCGACCCTAGATCTAGGCCTGATTGTGCATGTGGTTGATACTTCTGTGTCATGAGTCCATTTTCTAAAAACCGTCTTGCAAAACTCTTCAATAAAAAATTAAAGAAAAATCTTTTACAAATCTTGCAAAAATTTTTTCGCTAAGAAATCCTTGCATTCTTCTATCATGGGTACCCCATATCATAAATCTCTTGCCGAATCTTGGTATCCCGAACCTAACTTTGCGTCGTTCGTCAATGTGTTCGGTCAATTTAAAAACGATCCCTCCTTGCCAAAGAAATCTTTGAAAGATCACATAGAAGAGTCTAGGAGAAACAGTTTGGCTTTTCAACCCACGTTGTGTCAACCGAGTCAACCTTTACCACCTACATATGTTGACACCACTTTTCCAAGTCCTGCTGTAACTCCTAGGCCGATGTCCATTGCTGAGCATATTGCTCAATCTCGCAGTCGATCTTTCACCTCTCTCCACTCATCTAGTTTTAGGGATCCACACGATTATTCACCTTCTTATCCATATGTTGACCCTACTCCTGTCTTACCATCCACTTCCTACCCATCATACCCGACCTTCCCACCTTCACTAGACACTGTTTCGACACAGCCATTAGGGAGTTTCACATACCCAACCAATTGTGAATCTTTTACTGAAACCCCCTCACCACCTAAGTCTAGTTTGGAAGAGTCGTTGGAAGCATATATTGCTGCAACAAATAAAATGATGAGGACAATGGAAGCATCCATGGCCGCCCTTACGCAACCTAGTGAACCGGTAGCTAGTGTCCCGCTAGCTCCGAATTTTTCAATGTGTAAGGCGGCAGTTGGACAGAGTGAGAATGAGAGAGGATTTTCAAATCAAACCTACCCTTACCCAATTGAAGCCCACAACTCCGATTTTCCATCGATTGTTCCAAATGATTCACCAGTTGAAAATAAAAATGAGTTGTGTGATTTTGTAGTGTTTGATTTGCCAAATTGTGAGGAACCCCTTTCGAGTGAAACCGCACCTAATCCTTTCGATCTTTACACCTCCACTCTAGAACCTAAATTGATAAATATCCATGCTGTGGATGATGTGTCTAAAGAAATTGATTTTCACTTGATTGAGGATATAGACGCCGGGGATATTTCGGATGATGAACCTGTCGATTTAATAGAAATTTTATGTTCAAATCATCATCCTGAGTTATTAAATGTTTCCCCCGAATCTCATATGCGTCTAGATTTTGATGATAATGGCATAGATGGATTAAATATTAAGGAGAGTCTTGAGGATAATATCGAGGTTGAACCATTTTTTGATGTGTCGGATTGTCCAATTCAGCCTCCTGAACCTTTGACTATATCACCCTCCCTCCTTCCTATTGTTCCGACCGAACAAATGACTGTTACGTTTTCATCTCCTATACCAAGTTCGGCGTACCCATGTTTTCTTGCGAATCTTGAGGGATTTGACCCCATTGCACGACGAGTTGATAGGTTAGCGCAATCGTTTTTAACACATCGGTCATCACATATTGCGCTAATTTATTCACTCAATTTACACCCTCAAGATCGCACTTCACTTCTTTCTTCTTTCCATCTTTCTTCTCCCCCACCGAGACCGTATTCTACCCCTCTTCCCACACGGTCTCGCGTGTTTCTCATTTCTTTCCTCCGCACCCTATTCTTGCACCAACTATACCATTACCACGATAAGATCTTTGAATGGTTGGTGCTAATCTTTGGCTTGTGTAAGGCCAAGCTTAAGTTTGGGGGAACCTTTGTATATATGTATATATCCTTTTGTTTTCTTTTTCTATAAAAAAATAAAAATAAAAAAATAAAAATTCAAAACATAAAAAAAAATTATAAATAAATAAACAGGGGAGTATCGGTATTTTTACCCTCTTGGTTTAGCATGACAGTGAGGACACTGTCAAGTTCAAGTTTGGGGGTATGCTCGGTACGTCTTCTCCCTTCGCATTCATTTGAACATATTTTTGCATTTGCATACTTATTTGAAAACCCATAAAAATTTGAAAAATTTCAAAAATTATAAAAATTATTGTATTCAATTTTGGCCATATTTGACTAGAGTTTGACAAATAGGTTAACTAGCTAGGAACAACTATATCTTAGACTTAGTAAATTAAAAACCCTAAAAATAACATTCCTTAAAGTTTAACAGTAGAAAGTATATGCCTTGTAGTTTATTTAGAAATAGGCAAATTTTGGGTTCACTTCTTGGGCTAAGTCGAAACAAGGAAGAGTATTGATGTTCTTATTAGAGTATAAGTTTGAAAAATAGTTCCTAGCTTAAGTCTAGATTCTGAAAACGTATACCCTACAATTTGCACAATCACGCACCTTGAAACTTGGAATAGTAGAAGAGACCTTGAAATGCTCTTGTCTAAAGTCCTTAGTCCGATGAAAATAAAAGAAAAAAATATAAAAAAATGGACACTGGTTTTTGTGATTACTTAAGGCTGCAAAAATAGAAAAATATTTAGCGAGGGTGCTTCATCACCTAGTGCCTTAGACCAACTGGTTTGGGAGTCACTGCTAAAGCCTTGGGTGTTGCAAAGACTAGGAAGTACGCTTTAAAAGTGCAAACGCATTTTGTAATCGGTCGTTGGTACCTCAAGAAGTATTAACGGTCGCATGAAGGATGTGTAAGCAAATTTCATTTTAATAAGTGCTTTGGATGAGAGTATGATTGCTTGATTTGAATTTCCAAGTGTAGGGGTAATATATACACACACGTAGGGATATGTGATTGGAATTTAGATAAGAGAAAGGAATGAAGAATAGAACTTGTATCTTTAATAGAGTTGATAAAAATTCCTAAGTGGAGATGAAACCCTAGAAGGAAAACTTAGGAAATGCCGAAAGCTAAGTAAGTTTACATAACATATATAATCTTATGTTAAATGATGAGGAAGTGTGAAGAATATGGGTGGATAATTTGTGAGTCAAAAGATAATAGAATTCCTTGTTAGAAGACCTAATTGGAGAACAAAAGTCAATGGGCCGAGTTGATAGGATTTTGTGGGTGTAATCCGCTGAAAACCCTCAGGAGACAACACTCCTCCTACTAGGGACACCTAGAGGTTTAACGGCTTGTTGCACGAGCTCAGTGCAATCGCGTTTCCCTGCGAAAGTGCGGTTAGGTTTTTTGTAGTGAATAAAAAAAATAAGTTTGCTCGAGGACGAGCAAAAGATAAGTTTGGGGGTATTTGTTCATACCATAATATTGCATTATTATATTCCCCATTCTTATATATTTTACAAATAAACGGGTGCTTTTGACGCATGTCTGCTACATATTACAGGTTACAGGTTCTTGAAGCGAAAACAGTGAAAACGATGAAAAGACGATGCAAAAGTGGACTTTGACCAACAAACAGAAGACTCTTGATCAAGCCGATATCAAAGATAAAATTCACAAAGTACAAGGCAATGCAAGGTCTAAGATTTCGAAGCCACGGTTAACTTGTCCACCACAATTATTCACTGGAAAATCTGAAAGAGAACAGAAGCTATTTTAAAGAAAGAATTAAAGAATTAAGTAGCCCAGAAAGCCCAAAGACAGAAGAGCCCATAAAGAAAAGGCCCAATACTTCCTTTTTAAGAAGACAAAAGGAAGATTTTATTTTATCAAAATTCATTTGTGGCTTTGACTAGTTGACCTAGGGCTATTTTTGTAATTGTAAACATGCAAGTCATTGTAACCCTAGGGTTTCCTATCTTCTATAAATAGGGACTCTAATTCATTGTAAACTTCATACCTCTTTTCAATAAATAAAATTCAGAAATTCTGGAAGTGACATTCAGATCTGTTCTTTATCGCTTGGAGGGAGCCATCACCATTAGTAAGTATTTTATTTCTGTTCTTTTAATTTAATGTTATTTCATCCCCTAATGAGCGAGTAGTCTCCTCGCTTGTTAGGGTTAGCCTTAGGGAACGGGTTGAGAGATCAGATCTCTCACCCCTTTCAATGCAATATTAAACTAAACCATTAAGAACTCCATGCATGCGCGCACAACCGCTCCCTACGGCACCCTACCCCTCGAGGTAACGGTGAACCGCAGTATAAAGGCCCGGTTGCGCGCGTTTTCCATGGGGGTTAGGGTAATTAACGACAAAGGAAGGATACGAATCTAGAGGAAGAAAACATCTTCCCAAAAGAGTCGTATCCACTTTATCGATAATTACTATAACACCTAATGGATCTAGAATACGGCATTGAAAGCGGTGAGGAAACATCAATCTCCAAAACTTCCTCTAAGCCTAACCCTAGCAAGAATTTAAATTAGATTAATTAAGTTTTAGATCTAGATTTTTATAAAACCAAAACGACAAATAGAATCAACTCGTTAAGACACATAAAAGGAATTTACCCGTCTCTGTGGATCGACCCGCACTCACCGGCTAGCTGCGAAGCGACGCCGTTCTGATTGCGGTAATTACATGTTTTTGACATTAATCACTGAGCCAGTAAAACCTCTATGTAGGACTCTGAAGACTCGTCAGTACGCCGGCAGTAGGTAATGATCACATCAAGCACCTACAAGCCGTCAGCGGTACTAGCTAGACGTAACGGCTACCCGGATATTGAGCGATCAGAAGATCAGCAAGCAAGCCCGCTCCAACTCCTGCAAAAGCCTGACAGTGACACTACCGTACAGTCCGGTCTCCTCGTCTGATATGTCGCATATCAAGTCTAGGGGTGGTAAACGTCAGACCCCAATAACCAATAAGTCATGCCGATGTGAGGCTCATAACGGGTCGAGAAACTACTGGTAACTCTTACCAGTAAATCTCTAAACCAGCCCTGGCCAGGGACTTCCCTGTTATGGCCAATCGAACACTGCGCAACATCAACCCCCAATACCGGGAGAGACGAATCCCCTCCTATCGCTCATTGCCTCCATGTGACTTGGGACTGTACCCAAAAACACCGTTTTGCACGCCTTCTTGGATGTTGTAAGGTGGAAATCAAAGCACAGTGAGAATCACACAAGACTCTATGACGATCTTGGGTCTACAGACTAATCTGTACCAGTGTCACCAGAGAACTGCTATCTGACGTGAGGTATAATACCATCTGGGAGTTCTCGGTGAGTCTGTCCAGTGTACCTAGTCTCTACTGAGCACCCGTATATCATTTCTAATGTCAAACACCAATGGATATGGGATCATCCATCGCCCATCTATATGGGTCGAGAAGCTATACGCTAGTCTACTCTGGTATATCGATGCCCTGTCTCGATACACCCACGACTAGGGATCTTAAAGGATGTACTTATGGACTACCATGGCCCCACTAGTACGATATGCATCATAGTCCTGGTACTCAAGTACACATCCTAAGGGCTTTACCAAAATGTAACAGAGAGACAATCAGTGTACATGTTAAGGTGAAGAGTAACCAGATAGCATACTATCATGTCGAGCAAGAAAGTCCTCCCTATATATGTCCAAGCATCCACTACAATATACATCTCATGTATAGTAATAGCCTCTAGGGCATACATATAACTAACACAAACGATACGCCACTTCTCCGACTCGTTCGAGTATGTCGAATGGTCCAATAAATCTCGGGCTTAGCTTACCCCTCTTTCCAAAGCGAATCACTCCACGGTTTGGAGAAATCTTCAGAAAGACATGATCTCAGAGTTGGAACTCCAAGTGTCGGCGCTTTGTATCAGCCCAGTGCTTATGTCTGTCTTGCGATATGCGCATTCGTTCCCTGATAGTGTGAACTACATCTACAGTCGCCACTATCATCTCAGATCCAAGGAGTTCCCTATCTCCGATGTCGTCCCAACTTAATGGTGAATGACACTTCCTTCCATAGAGTGCTGCAAAGGGTGTTATTTCAATACTCGCTTGGTAGCTGTTGTTGTATGAAAACTCCATAAAATGTAGGTGATCTTCCCACGATCCTCCGAAGTCTAGCATACAAGCTCTTAGCATATCTTCAAGAATCTGAATCGTTCGCTAAGACTGTTCATCTGTTTGTGGATGGTATGCTGTGCTAAAGTTCAGACTTATTCTCAAGCTAGCTTGCAGACCTGCCAAAATTGCGATCGGAATCTGGTGTCACGATCGGAGACAATGCAAGCCGGTATTCCATGTAATCTCACGATCTCCTGCATGAGTTCATGGGTATCAGAAATAGTACACTATGAAGAGTTAAATCTTACTTAGATTCAAACTTACCTCCATGTATTTCTTTGCTAGTGTCTCGATAGATTGGCCAACTCGAAATGGAATGAAGTGAGCCGACTTTGTGAGTCAATCAACAATAACCCATACCGTATCGTTACCTTTCGTGCTGCGAGGAAGTGCAGTCACGAAGTCCATGGTAATGCGTTGCCACTTCCATGCTGGAATAGATAACGGTTGAAGTAAACCAGCGGTCCTGTGATGTTCAGCTTTTACCTGCTGACACACCAAGCATTTGGCTACGCTTCTGGATACTTCACGCTTCATTTCATGCCACCAGTAATGTTGCCGTAGATATTTGTACCACCAGGGTGTACTGAGTACGGAGAGCTGTGAGCTTCTTTCATCAACTCTTCCCGAACAGAACCTTGTGGTATGCACAATCTGCTTCCGTATCTTAAAGATCCGTCTTCATGGATGATGAAATCTGTTCTAGGTCCACTTTCTACTTGTTCTCTATTCTTTTGCAACTTGGTATCACTTGCTTGAGCTTCTTTGATCTGATTGACAATTGTAGACTAAACTTGTAAGTTCATCAAACTTGAAGCGTTACCTGTCATGATAACTTCTATCTCCATCTGGTGCAAATCTTGATGTAGCTTCCATTGTGCAGTGAGATTCATTGATAGTGGTTGGTGACTAAGTGCATCAGGAACTACATTCACCTTCCCTGGATGATATTGTAGATTGATGTCGAAGTCCGCCATAAGTTCTAACCATCTTCTCTGCCGCATATACAGCTCTTTCTGAGTAAACACATATTTCATACTTTTGTGGTCTGTGTATATATCTACCCATTCCCCAAGAAGACAATGGCGCCAAGTCTTGAGTGCAAAGATAACGGCTGCCAACTCCAGATCATGCGTTGGATAGTTGCGCTCATGAACCTTCATCTGTCTTGATGCATAAGCTACAACTTTACCGTGCTGATGTACAACACATCCTAATCCCTTATCGGATGCATCGCAATACACTACGAAACCTCCAGATTGGTCCGGTATTACGAGAATAGGCGCTGATGTCAATTTTGACTTGAGTTCTACGAAGGCTTGTTCGCATGCTTCTGACCACACGAATTCTTCATCTTTATGTGTGAGCTTGGTCAGGGATGCTGCGATCTTCGAAAAATCCTTCTATGAATCTCTGGTAGTATCCTGCTAATCCCAAGAAACTTCAAATGTCCTTCACTATTTTTGGTGTCGGCCATTCGCTTACTGCTGATACTTTAGCTGGATCTACAGAGATACCTTCGCCTGAAACGATATGTCGGAGAAATCCGACCTGATCTAGCCAAAACTCGCACTTGTTGTACTTGGCATAGAGTTGATACTGTCGCAAAGTCTCCAGGACAATTCGTAAGTGCTCGGCATGTTCTTCCCGACTCTTAGAATACATCAGAATGTCGTCTATGAAAATGACCACAGACCTGTATAGGTACCCCCGGAAAACTTGATTCATTAGGTTCATAAATATGGTTGGTGTATTGGTCACTCCAAATGGCATCACGAGAAACCCATAATGTCCATAGCGAGTCCAGAATGCCGTCTTAGGAATATCATATTCTTTGACCTTCACCTGATGATAACCTGAACGAAGATCTAATTTGGAGAAAACACAAGACCCACTTAGTTGATCGAACAGATCGTCGATGCGAGGTAGTGGATATTTGTTCTTTATTGTGACTTCGTTCAAAGCTTGGTAATCAATGCACATTCTTTTAGGGTGTTTTTCGTCACCCCCATTTAGATGGGAATACACACGCGCTTGTCAGGCGCATTACAGATTCCCCCTGCCTAGGATAGGCTGGGGTTTATTGATTGTGGGGATCCAAATCTCCGGCAGCCGCGAACTAAGCTGCTGTTAATTACTGCTCGCCTTTGGAGCAAGAGAACCTCCGATTGAGGGGTCAAACAGGTCATGCGAACTCAATGTGTAGTGTTGTGTTTTGAAAGAGTTTTGGATATATCGGGGGCCCCACAGAGTTTTTACGGGGGTCCCGCTACCCGGATAGCAGTCTGTGGGTCAAGGGGGCTAGCAGCCCCCTTACAGGGTGCGGGGCAGCGCCCCGTTAAATTTTTTTCTAACAGAGACAATGTCGCGGAGTGTGTGTGTGTATATATATATACACATATACAAGTATATATAAAAATGGGAAAAAGCGTCCAAAGGACGTGTGGGGTCCAGCGCCTCACGTGCGTGGCACGCGGGCGCTGGGCGTTGGGCGCCTCACGTGCATGGCACGCGGGCGCTGGGCGCCGGCGCGTCTCGTGCCTGGCACGCGGGCGCTGGACGCCAACAGGAAAAAGGGGCTTAGCCCCTGCACAGGGAGTTGTACCCCCGATTGAATTTTGGAGTTGAACTCCTAGAAAGAAAGACTATTTTTATGGAGTTAAACTCCCAGAAGCATTGATTTGTGAAGTTAAACTCCAAGAAATCTTTGTAAATGCTCAAGGGGACCCCTTTCTTCTCCCCTGAGCCTTGGATCTTTCCCAAAATGGGGTCTTTGGAGATGAGTCTCCTTCTTCCTCCTCTCTATTGGCCGGATCTTGGAGAAAAGGGGATGAGATTTAAAAATCTCCCCTTTTTGAGATTTGATGGAAGATCTGAGTTCCCCTTTGTGGGTTTTGTGGTGAAAAACTATTTAATTTTGGAAAATGAAGAGTAAAACTCTTGATTTAATTGAAAAGGGGAAGAAGGTTTAGAACCTTGAGGAAGGAGAAGGAGGCACAAAAACCCTAGATTTTGAGAGAGAGAAAAGTTATCTTTTATTTCATTATCAAGTTGCCATATATAGGCTTACACATTTACATATAGCCCCTTGGGCTTTACAAAATGGCATTTTGTCTATCTCATGCCTCATGTGCTCATTTCTTTTGCACATGAGCCATGAGCTTTACAAAAATTTGGCTTTATGCCCATTTTGCTTACAATCATGCATAAGAAATTACATCAAAATCATTTATTACATGATTTCATTTTGGCATGGGGGGACGGCCGCAGGGCTCGACTTGGGCATGGACCACTTGACCAGGGCTTTGGCCTACCTGGCTTGGGGTTGACTTTGACTTTGACTTGGTCAACCGGGATGTAATTTTTGACCCCAACAATTCTGTATGAATCTTCCTTCTTCTTCACAAGCTACACTGGAGATCCTCAACTTGAAGTGCTGGGACGAATCCATCTTTTCTTCAGAAGTTCGTCCAACTGAGTTCAGATCTCCTTCAAACATTCTAGACTTAATCGATACGGTGCTTTGATCACCGGTTGCGCACCAAGTACTAAGTCTATATTGAATTCAAGAGCTTGATCGGGAGGCAAACCTGATATGTCTTCAGGATATACATCGTCGAACTCCCAAACTACTTCCGGCATGTCTTCTTCCGCATGTAGTGTTACAATCACTGCCTTCTTCCGGCATGTGAGCAGAGTTTCCAGCAGTTGAAGACTCGCTTGACGACTGCACCAGTCTTATCTTTACCTTCTGGGTCTGGTGGTTTTGTTGTTTATTGTAACGCCTCTCGAGTGGGTTTAGGCTGTGTGTTGATTCAGCACGGCAGGGTCGTCGTTTATGCTTCTCGGCAGTTGAAGAAGCACGAGCAGAACTATCCCACTCATGACTTAGAGATGGCCGCGGTGGTCTTCGTACTCAATATTTGGAGGCATTACTTATACGGTGAGTCATGCCAGATATTCACAGACCACAAGAGCTTAAAGTATATCTTTCAGCAGCGGGATTTGAATTTGAGGCAGCGTCGTTGGATGGAGCTTGTAAAGGACTATGACTGTAAGATTCTTTATCATCCGGGCAAGGCGAATGTGGTGGCAGATGCTTTGAGTCGGAGGCCTGGAGGTATCTTAGCTTATTTGAGTACAGTGCAAAGACAGTCTTCCGCAGATTGGCAGATTCTATGTGACAGCCGAGTACAGTATGAGTTTATGTCGACCGGAGGACAGCTTGCTCATATCCGCACCCGTCCACAGTTACTTGATCGCATCCGAGAGGCACAACCCGCCGATGCTCGCTTGTATGAGATCTTAAAGCAGGTTAGACAGGGTAGAGACTCTGAGTTCGTGATCGATGACCTTGGAGTGTTACGGTTTGGGACTCATTTTTGTGTGCCAGATTCTGAGGGACTGAGACGCGAGATCTTAGAGGAGACGCATCGGTCAGCATATAGTATTCATCCGGGTTCCACCAAGATGTATCATGACTTTAGAGATGTTTACTGGTAGGAAGAGATGAAGAGGGATGTCACAGAGTTAGTTTCGAGATGCTTGACTTGCCAACAAGTCAAGGCCGAGCACCAGAGACCAGCAGGAGAGTTACAGCCCTTACCCATTCCGGAGTGGAAATGGGAGCAGATCTCTATGGATTTCGTTGTGGGTCTGCCCAGATCCAGCAGAGGGTATGATTCCATCTGGGTGATTGTTGATCGATTGACGATAGCAGCTCATTTTCTTCCGGTGAAGACTACTTATGGATACACGCGGTATGCCCAGATCTACATTAACGAGATTGTGTGATTGCATGGAGTTTCGACTTGCATTGTATCCGATAGGGGCACACAGTTCACCAGCCATTTATGGCAGAAACTTCAAGAAGCTCTAGGCACCCGATTGAGTTTTAGCACAGCTTTCCATCCGCAGACCGACGGTCGGTCAGAGCGGACCGTACAGACTCTGGAGGATATGCTTCGAGCCTGCAGTCTAGATTTTGGGGGCAGTTAGGATCGTCACTTGCCCTTGATTGAATTCTCTTACAATAACAGTTTTCAAGAGACGATTCAAATGGTGCCCTTCAAAGCTTTGTATAGGAGAAAGTGTCGATCTCCCGTTTGTTGGACTGAACTCAGCGAGAGCAGCATTTTGGGACCGCAGCTAGTGCAGGAGACTACAGAAAAAATTTAGTTGATACGGGACAGAATGAGAGTGGCCCAGTGCAGACAGAAATCTTATGCTGATCGACGTCGTCGCCGACTTGAGTTCGATGTGGGAGACCACGTGTTCCTCCGAGTCTCTCCGATGAAGGGTGTGATGCATTTCGGGAAAAAGGGAAAGCCCAGTCCCAGATATGTCGGACCCTATGAGATTCTGGAGAGGGGGTGCTGTAGCTTACCGTTTAGCACTTCCACCGAGTTTTCCCGATGTACATCCGGTGTTCCATGTGTCTATACTTCGCAAGTATCTTCACGATCCTTCTCATGCCATCCAGCATCAGCCTTTATAGCTTGAGCGGGATTTATCCTATACTGAGCAGCCGGTAGCTATTCTAAACCGGCAGGTAAAGAAACTAAGATCAAGGGTACTTCCATCCGTAAAGGTTCTTTGGCGATGACCAAATAGCGAGGAGGTCACT
Source organism: Agapanthus africanus (assembly GCA_030015575.1). NCBI lineage: Eukaryota > Viridiplantae > Streptophyta > Magnoliopsida > Asparagales > Amaryllidaceae > Agapanthus > Agapanthus africanus. The sequence continues at coordinate 601,807,644 of JASDDO010000031.1, read as the reverse complement.
TGGTAGGCCGAGGATGCGATGCGGAAGAAATTTCCGCATCTTTTTGAAGGTACGTGTGTTTAGATTTTAAATTTGAGGACCGAATTTTCTTAAGGGAGGAATATTATAACATTTTGAAATATTTTAGATAATTAATTAAATTATTTATTTAATTAAAAATGTTAATTTAAAATTTTATTGAAACAAAATAGGACCTTTCATAAGTAGTGTGTGAAATTAAATAATTGGAATAATTAGTTTGTAACATTAGTTATTAAGAAGGGTTTTTGTAAAAAAATTAGCTTCATTATGTTATATGAGATAGTGTAAGGGGTTTTGTGAAAAGTGTTAGTTCTTGTGAGAATTAGAATTTTTATAAGGGTTAATATGCTAATGTGCTAAATCATGGTTAGGATTAAAATGAACTTCACATACACCACAATTCTAGGCTAAACCAAATAACCCCACCTCCTCCTTGCATGAAAGCACCACCATTCTTCATGGTGACACCACCTCCTACCCTTATCACTCCTTATTCTTATCTTGTTCATTTAGTTTCAGTTAATATAACAAGTGGAAACAAATTAACTAGCTTAGAAGAAAAAGAAAATCCTAAAACTCACCAAAGAAAAAGAGAAGAGAAGGGAAGCTAAGTGCTAGGGATCATTACTACCACCCTCAAGCTAGGATTAATTGTGCTTGTGCATCTTTGAAGGAGCTTTTCAGTTGATCATTCAATATGTATAAGTTTCAACCCTACAGATTTTAGTTCAATACTGTTTTAGTGTAGAAGTGTGATATCGGTAAAATATCGTATTTTGTTAGATTATTACTCTGTTTGGATCTGCTATAAGTTGGTTAATCTATAACAAAATCAAGTAGTACAGTAGCCTTATAAATTTGACCTAGAATAACCACTAGAAATACGAACCCATTCCTCGGATTTTCGGCCGGCGACATCCATCAAAATTCCGAGCTCGCCGGTTTTTATAGGGAGTTAGGTGTTGGTTTTTCTAGGGTAGCTCTCTGTTTATATGTTAGGGTGTCTGGTATAGCTAGTTTATGTTATATATTCAGTATTTAAAATCTGGAAGCAAATATCTGTTTTGGGGGTAAAATTCTAAATACAACACGGATGTTTCGTGACACGATTCTGTTTTTCCTGTTACGAACAGCGAAGGATTAGATCGGGTTAGTATAAGTATAAGATAGTTCACAATATTCGTGCGTAGCATAATTAGTATGTAAATCTTGTAGTTTCACGTTTTCGCCATATTGGAGTTTAGCCGTTTCTTATACGAAAGTTAAATTAGATGTTAGGTTCGACAGCGGGGACTTCGGAGACCACAAGGAAAGGGAAAGGATTGATGACATCCGAGTAGCTTCGACGTATTTCGGTGAGTAGATTAAATATCTACCGGGGGATCTTGTATGGATGGCGTAATACGCCCGTAAATTGAAATTGGCTAGTTAATTTCCTTTGCATTGTGTATATATTTAAAACTAAAAAACATCATCGTATGCATTCATATCTATAAAATTCCATTGTCTAACACTTGCTAGGACACTGCACTAATTATCGATGAGTCATATTGCAAGTGCACATACCTACATGTTACACTATACATCATCGATATTGACATGTCACGTATCCACTTAGTACTTGTTATGTCGCATATTATTCACTTCATACCGTAAACATCAGTAATAGTAGTTATTTTGCATCAATGTTATTATGAACACGTATCATGTTTCAATTTCAAGTATTATTAATTCTGGTACAAAATGTATTGGATTTGAGAATTTCTGGTTTTGAGTTTTATATACTATTAAGTTATATTCATTGGTTCTTCATGATTGATGTGATACATCCACCATAAGATGTCGTTTTATGATTTGGATTTACTCCGAACCGAGTGGGGGGGCTATACGGTTGCGGATTTATACGTTATCCAGACTGAGTGGGGGGGGGATATACAGTTGGATACATGGTAGTCCCGGTCAAGGCCGAGGGGCAGAATAGCCGCATGTGAGGCGGGGAGCCTAGCGAGAATACTCAATGCCGGAGATAGTTATAAAACACGGCGGATATCTGATGGATACCGACCGATGTTACGGATTGATAGGATCGTTCGGGAAACGATGTCTGCTAAAACAGAAGATTTGTGTCGATGCTGGACACGGAAAATGAATCTTAAATTGGAAATGACCGATATTCAGAGATATTTGATGAGATTTCAGTATTTTGTTATACATTTGTTTAGAACATATTCATACATCCCTGTGATACTATATATCATGCTTATCTTATCACTTTTACCGTTATTCCGGCATGCTTACAATATCATTGTTAGATGTCAGTCTTACTCACTGAGTTGGCAACTCAACCCCGTTGTGCCTTAGTTCCTTGCAGGAGACGCGTGGACGCATAGCAGCAGTGCAGATCCACTTGTCATCTTATATCGCTTATTTTTCTAGGTGGGTTACCTACGTAGTAACCTCCTATTTTGGTATATGTATATTTGATTTAGAACGAAATATGTTTGTATATGTTTTATTTTGATCAAGTGAGATCGTTTAGTTGTGTTAAGTTATGTTTCCTTTACTTATGCATAAAATTCTTCGCTTGCGCGTCGTATTGTTGTTGCGTATTGATTTCCGCTGTTTAGCGTTGTTTTGCTCCCAACCAGGGATGCAACTTATAAAAAAATTGTGTAACTGCTTTTATTAAACTATTAAAAGGGAGGTGCTGGTGAACATTTTAAATGCTAAAAAGATCAGTTGTTTAGATTTCATTTCTTAAAAATCATTCGACATGCTACCTCATTCTTTTACTTAAAAACTAAAATTTCTTTAATTCCGCAAAAAGGGTTTTTGATCTTGGTTTCTGGCTTACTCAGATTGTGTCGACATCTTTAGATGCCATACAATAAAGTGCCGGTCACATTCGAATTTCGAGCCGTGACAATTATTTTCCTCCACTAACCTTAAGCCTAAAACCTACATCAAACCCCACTAAACCTTTCACTAAGCTTTGTAACAACTCCAATTTCAGTGTACAGAAAAAATTTAAAAAGTTGATGTACAAATGATGTATTTGCAATCCTCTGTACACTATAAATATTTGATTTGCCTTTGTACAGCAAGAAAACACTTGTAGTTCATTGGTAAAGCCTTGCACTGCTGTGTTGTAGCCCCTGTGTTCGAATCCCCCCAGCCACATTATCTTTTTATCTTATTTTCTTTTAATTTTTTAGAAGCCTAACAGTTTGCACATGCACTACACGTAAAACGAAAAGTCATAATAAAAACAAGCATGTGAAAAATAGTATTCAGACAGCCCAAGACACGTGGCGAGAACGAGCCCCATCCGACGGTAATGGGCCGGCGAGAAGTCTATTTTGGCCAGCGCCGCCGAGTGAAACCGACGGTAATTCCCCCAAACTCCAACCCCCGCACCTCTTGGCCTACCCCACTTCCCCTAGACAATTTGTATTCTCTGCAATTACCCAGAGAATTAAAAATGCTCTCTTAAAACCTTTTTAATGCAAATTTTAATTCTTCAATTCAATACCCTAAATCCTAATTTTCCCTATAAATACCCCACTCCATTTTACACCCCCTCATTCAGAATTTCCCTGCCAAAACTCTTCAAAATTCTCAAGTCCATATAGTTGTGCAAGTGGAGTTAGCAAATGGAGAGATTCCGACGACGTTCCGAGGAGTTTCCGGCGACAAAACGACATCCCGACGCTTCCCTAGCTTTCCCCTACCTCTCTTCTTTCTCTATAACCAGTAAGTCCTTTCTTCCACTCTTTTCTTCTACTCTAAAAACTTTCATTCTCAAAACCCGATAGAAGCGAAGTTAATCCGACTTCTGATTCAGTTTTTCTTTAAATTCTATTTTTTTTCTTAAACACTGAAATACCATACTCTCATATAATGTTCAACAAATATTAACAAACATATTAAAACAAGTTTCATTTCAAAAGAATCCTTTTTTGCAACTTTTATCGCATTTTTACAGTAAAATACCACATACTATACAATTCAACATAATTCACATATTCCTTGTATTACCTATAGATAACTCACGAGGTAATGACCTATCTCATCACAACACATATATTGGACAGGCACGATGAACTTTGGAATCCTAGATTATGGAAATACGACTTTACGAATAAATACCGTAAACTATTACAAAACCGTTTTCTTTAAAAAGTGCGTTATCTAATTCTTTGCAAATGCGCCTATACAACCCACTTTTGGGGACCCCGATCGGGAGGATGCGGATTATCGCATGTCCTCGGGCCTAGTAGAGCGAGATGCAGACCTCCTTACGGAGCATCCGATCTCGAAAGAATTTTTAATGCATTTTCTAAGAAAAACATGATTTCTATTAATAAATAAAATTTATATTTTTAATAAATAATTATATATGTAAATACTATCAAAATATCTATTTTTAATATTTATAATATTCCATGTTTCCAAAAATCCAAGAAAAGAATCACAATTTCATAAAACTACCTTTACAATTCAAACAATTTCAGTATTACATTAAAATACCATATACAAATATTATTAGGTTCTACTCACTAGAAATTTCATATTTTATAAAAGATACCTCTATGAAAACCCTAAAGACGATAATTAAATACTTGAGATGTATTTTGAACATATATCAAAATTATTTTTACATAAACCCCCTTAAGTTTATCAATTTACAATAAGGACCCTAGTAAATATAGGTTTAAGCGGAATCCGTTCTCTTGAGCCTCAGGGAGTCGGAGAATGAGAGTGCTTGCCTATTTAAGGCAGACAAACTAAAAGCAGTGTTATCAATACGGTAATTGGCTTGGAAAAAGTCACAAATCGTGCCGTCCATGTGCAGCAGTTACCGATAACACTGAAACTAACTCAAGACTTCAATTCTGGTTAAAGGCCTGACTCAGTTCGAGTCACAGTCAAATATGAATCAATCTATCTGACTTGAATATGATTCAATTATAACTGCAATTCAATATGAATTCGTCTATACCAACATTCAATCTACAACAATCTATATCGACTGAACCGAACCATGGATATATTCTGTTTATCCATTATATCCATTCCATTTACCTGATATTGTGGTTTTGGCAAGTCGTACAATCTATTGCACAAAACAATACAAATCAATCCAAAATACATTACGGGGTTTATTAAAAGGGGTAGACTGGTACGGAATGTGGTAGAAGTGGCACGAGACGGTCACTTTAATACACCTAACCTGAATATCCATTGCCGTTGTACCGTGGCTGAACGGTTCCTTGTGCTCCGTATACCATAGTCCACGGGGAAAGTTGGACTTCTCTCGTATACACTGGCATATTCTGTACCAAGCTACAAACAACTGCATTAACACTAAAAATCAATATTATACAGTTATATTCTCTATTTTGTCTATTCTATTTCTACATATTTTTGGGACATACCGAGCGATTTGTTCGCTGACAACATTCCTTCTCTGTTCTTTCTTTGGAATGTTGTCAGGTGATTCGGACGCACTTGAGACCGAGCCCGGTACTGAGAATTTGGAGCTGTTCATTGAAGACCCAGAGCTGTAAGCACTTGTACATACTTTCCATTCTGTTATGCCATTGTTTAGGCGTGCCAGAATCCGTTCCCCGCCGAAAGACGCGACCGGGACGTTGGAACGTCAGGGCCTGAATTTTGGGGCAGATGCTAATTGGTGCTATCCATCCACCTCTCCAAAGATGCCAAGTTGATTTATGGCACCATGTATCGAAGGTTTAAACGGATGCGGCCGATTTAGCAGGCTTCGTCAGATTCCTCCTCGTTGAGGGGTTTTTTTTATTGTGGGGACGCTCTTCCCTGCAGACGCAAGCCCCTGCAGTTAATTACGCTACCGCATCGCGGTAACCACTTTCTCCTTCTCCAGATGGTCACTTCATGTCGTGTGTGTTTGTTTTGATTTTGGTTGCCCGTGGATTGTATACGGAGACTAATTTATGTTGTCGCCCGTAGGGCGTGGATTAGTCCAAATCCGTATCTTCTTAGATTTGGGTTTGGGGTTGGGTTTAAGGATACGTTAGTCTAATTTTAGACTAAGATCAACTTAAACGTTTGTTAAGGATACGTTAGTCTAATTTTAGACTAAGATCAACTTAACGGGATCGTTTAGATCCAATAAAAGAGCATTTGGGCTCTATTGTTTAGTTTAGGGACATTGCGGTCGATATCCAGTTTAAGGACATGGTGGTCCAAGGTTAAGGACATGGTGGTCCATGGGTTTAAAGAGATCCCACAGTCCGAGGTTAAGGACATCATAGTCCGTGGGTTTAAAGGGACCCCACAGTCCGAGGTTAAGGACATCATAGTCCGTGGGTTTAAAGGGACCCCACAGTCCGAGGTCAAGGACATCATAGTCCGTGGGCTTAAGGACCCCACAGTCCAGTTTAAAGACGTCATAGTCTATGGAATGTATGGTTGTCAAGACCCGTCACCTCTCTGAAGACGTAGAAGGATTACAACGACAAATATCAGAGGAATGAAGAGATGTACCCTTGAACCAAAGTTGATTGGGAGATCTGTAGTCCAATTTGGGAATAAGATCAATTAATTAGATTATGAGCACATGGGCTCAGTTAAATCTGAATTGAGGACTTATGGCCAGCTTGGGGTAAGTCCACTTAAGTTTAAAATGTTGAACATTTGTTCTGGGCTCAGTCCCACTTTATTTAGCAATGCTAAGCATGTGTCTGGGTTCTGACAATATTATTGTCTTTATCTTTTATTGAGTGCTAAGCACTCATATGCCATATGGGATGATCAATCTTGGAGGACAAGGATATATTTGAAGCTCATTCAAAGGGAAGCCTTGCCTTTGGAAGACTTAGCCAATTTGGGATAGATTGGTTTTAAAATAGTGTTAAACACCAGAAGATATTTGGCGATCACGTGTTCCCACGTGATGCGCTTTAAAACAGTGTTAAACACTGGGGACAAAATGCTCAAAATAGTGTTAAACACTAAAAATGGGGTGGTCACGTGGGGTCACGTGAGGCGCCCAAATTTGATTCTGCCTTTGGCTTTGTTCCCTTTATTTTGAGGGTCACGTGGGAGCACGTGGGGCATTGCCCCCGAGTTTTTCTTTCTCATTTTGAAGCTGTTTTAGGGATCACGTGGGGGCACGTGACCTAGTCTTGATCGTTCTTTTCTGATTATTGCAGGGAGGGTCACGTGTTGCCACGTGATCAGGTTTACGTGCATGGAGAGTTTAAGTCCTTTGTTTGAGAATTAAATTCTTATATAGGGTTAAACCCTAATTTTATTTAGAGAAATTAAATTCCTATGTATTTGGAAGAATTAAATTCTTATGTAGGGTTAAACCCTAGTTTCATTTGGAGGAATTAAATTCCTATGTATTTATAAGAATTAAATTCTTATGTAGGGTTAAACCCTAGTTTCATTTGGAGGAATTAAATTCTTATGTAGGGTTAAACCATAGTTTCATTGGGAGGAATTAAATTCCTATGAATTTGGGGGAATTAAATTCCTTAAATTCAATTCTCCCTCTAAGTTTTGGATCTGCATGGCAGAATCTCCCCGATGAGAATTAAATTCTCAACTTGTGGGGAGATCTGCTTTTGCAGATCTTCAACCAAAAGAAGAACTAAGTTCTTATTTAGAAGAGTTAAACTCTTAATTTGAGAATTAAATTCTCTTTTGTTTTATGGAGCTTAGATCTCTTTCCCCTTTCTCACCTCGGGTTTCTTTTCTCTTTTGAAGAAATCTTCTTTTCTCTCTTGAGAATTAAATTCTTCTCTCTTTTTCTCTCTCTTGAGAATTAAATTCTCCTCTCTTTTTCTTTCTCTCTTAAGAATTAAATTCTCCTTTCTTTTTTTCTCTCCGTTCTTCTTTCCAAAAAAGAATCCTCCCCCTCTTATCTTTTTGGCTACTATTTATAGGAGAAAGAAAAGATTCAGTTTGTTTAGTTAATTTTTCATTAAAAGATTTTAATAGATTTTGTAACCAACATGATCTTTTAGATTTATTCAGTGAATTTTATTCACCATTGGATTTTTAATCCAAAAGATATTCTGTTTGTTATTCTTGGTGAATTTCAGGAAAATCTTTTCTTATATAGAATCTTTCTATAAATTGGTGATTTTTAATGTAAATCCCCGTTTCCTTCAATAAAGCTTTCCCTATTTTTTCCCAAGTTCCCGAATATCATTTCTTTTCCGTACCATTATTTTGTGTGAGGATTAATGCGTAAGTTGTAGTATTTATTTTCTAAAACCAAATGGAATAACCAAAACCCAAACCAAATAAATAATTTCCTCATTTAAATCACCCCCAGCCCAACAAAAATTTAACAATAAAATTCTTTTAATTCCCGGCCCTTTACCCATCTCCTCAGCCCACATCAAATAAAAAAAAAATAAAGAATTTATTTAACCCCTTCAGCCCAGCCAACATTCTCGGCCCACTTCTTTTCCCTAATAAATTAATTAACCCTTTTTCCTCCGGCCAAAGTACTCCTCACACTAGCAGCCCAACTCCTTAAACCCGCGCCCGCTCCTTCACAACCCGACCCGCCTCCTTCCCTCTTCTTCCCCAATGGCTCTTTCTCCCCCGATCCACTTTCTTCGCCTCATCTCGCGCCCACGCCCACGCCCACGCTCGTGCGCCGTTACCCCACGACGCGCACCCCTCGCGATCCCCTCAACGTTCTCCCCTATCTCCCTCGCACCCTCCCTTCTCTCTCACTCTCAAAACTCCTCACCCCTCTCTCGAAAACCCACTCCCGCAACCACTGCTTTCATCACCCACCACTCCCGCCGTCGACGACAACGACGACGACTTCAACCCCTCATTCGTCGACTCCCTCGCACTCTTTCCTCCACCAACAGAACCCTCCTCTATCTTCCTCCACCAACCTAGAACCCCTGCACATTCAACCCACTGCACCCGAGCTCGACCACCACCGGCACCCACGACACCGGCGAGCCCCACTGCACCTGAAAACCCCTCGTCGACTTTCTCCATCCTCAGCATCGTCATCATCACTCCAAAAGACCCACACCCGAGCTCTCTCTCTCCTTCTTTCCAAAACCCAAAAAAAAACCACAACACATCCACACCCCCACTGTTACCATCACCGGAGCGCCGCCACCGACCCCAGCGCACTCGCGGTGAACCACTGAGCACCCCCTCCGCTTCCAGTGACCGTGAAACGTCTCCGGGCTGCTCCGACGTCAAACCCGCATCGCGAGCCAAGGTCGTGCAAACCAATTCACGCCGTTCGTCGCGCGTTCGTGACGTTACCACCGCCGTGCATCCACGAAACGTTTCCAGGCAAGTATTTTTACTTGCTACATGCTAATCTATTTATGTTACAAACTCAAATCGTATAAATTGCAAATTTACAATTCATGATAACTTATATGATATACCTGTTCGATGTATGATCTCAATGAAAACATTCATCTAATTTGACGGAATTGGATTGTCTATGCTGGCCCATGTAGTGACGAATATCTTGTATAAATCTCACTGGAAAATACGACTATTAGTGACTAAAATGAATACCCCCAAATATACCCGTAAAACTAGAAATTTCCTGTATCTGAAAACTGTTAAAATCACCATAAATTATGTATATACTGGAATGGTGCGTTCGAAGGATTAAATCGAAGCTGACTCGACGAAATATAACCCTATGCAAGTTTCTAATGTTTTCTGTACTGAAATTGTGACGATATTTGGATCGGAGTGCGGCTCTGGACTGCAGTCCAGAGCGACTCTGGTGACTGTTTACTGTCCCGTAATGCGTGCCACCTTGTTTCCTGAACTCGTATGTTACGGAACTCCATATTTTATTAAAGTTGAATCTGTTAGCTAAATAACACAAGTGGTTTCATTCCGTTTCATCGTTGTTTGCTATTTAATTTGTAAATTAAAAGGGCAGGACGTATAACAGTCCAGAACAGATTCAGAAGTGACATACTAGTGTTAAACAGTGTATAAATTTCGACGTACAGACGCGATTGAGGATCAGTCTGTTGCGTTGAATACCCTATTGAAAGCCCTAGATTTTATTCAACTGTAGCGTCGCTAAATTCTGATCCCAACTGGGTGAAATTCGTGTCGCGAAACGGACGTTCAGTTCAGAAACTGAATTTCCAGCCGCGAGCACTTAAAATGAAACGGCTGTAACTTGAATCCCGGAAATCCGATTGAACTGAAACCAATTTTGGTGAACTTCTGAAGGAGTTTTATATTTATCGTATTTGTATCATTTCATTTAATTCCAAACATATGAATTTATACAAATTTTGTAAGTTGATGACGTGCATACTGGTTCATAACATACATGACTTGTAAATGGCATACATACATATATCTCACCCCATTTGCCATATACATAGTGTTAGTGCGTGTTAGTGTTCCGTGGACATTGCATTATCGTGCGTGAATGATATTGGTTTAGGAGTGTTGAGTACACCAATGGAAAGTGATTGATACAGTGAACAATGATAAAACCGTGCCATTGGTATATTTGTACACGACTAAATCAAAATCATAAATAGTGTAAACCTGGGGGAAAAGGGGAAATCGAAGTGGAAAGAGAATCGTATTTAGCGGGACCGTGTTTTAGAGGATGATCATTCGAGCAGTGATATATATATTAGGTAGGATCTAGCGATCTGGCTGACAGGGTTATGTCCCGGGCATGTGGGCCGTTGTCTCGGGTATGTACAAGACTCCTGTTAAACATGATCCTCCTTTCCACTATGCGATTTCAAACATGACCTAGAGACTGATAGGGACACAGATCATACTTTGTGTCATTTAGTGACATAGTGATTACTCGCATTGTACTTTCATTGTTATTACCGTATTTACCTGTTTCATATCATCATTATATAAATTGCTATTGTGTCGCTCTGACGACCTGAGTATGCATGCTCAGATCCCGTGGAAGAATCAGCTCAGGAGACGGATTTACCTTTCGAGCTGACGGAGATCTAGTCTGGAGTACTTCTCTTTCTTTTCTGCTTTCCATAAAAGTGATCGTGTAATTGAACTTGGTTAATAACTCTTCATGTTGATTTGTAATTTGTGAACAATGGATTTTAATGTAATAATTTAGTGATGTAATTCCTTTACTACTGTGCTTTATTTACTGATTACCATGTAATGCTAGAAGCCGAAGTGTGACTACGGCGGGATTATTCCTTGACCGTAGGAGCATGGCTGGCCTAATCATCCCACGTTTTCCGTATTTTGGGAAGCGGGGCGTGACATGGTTTTGTTGGTATCAGAGTCGTGTTTAGTAACAAGGGATAACATTGACTATACGGTATTACATTATTTTCATTTCACTGTTCCTGATTTTCATCCTTGAATCTGATCTTATCCTTTTGAATCTTCCAGCTATATGGCGTCCCCGAACGACCCCTCCTCGGACTCCAGCTCTCAGGACCGCACGGAAAGAATACTTAGTGCACTGACCTCTCTCGCGAAAGCTCAGGAGAGGAAGACAGACTTACTCGCTGAGGGACTCAGGGCGATTACCGCTGCAGGAGGACCCTCCGCACTCATTACCGCCCCCGAGGGCGCTACCCCACCAGCTTATCATGCTAGGGCTGGTATCGTATCAGACTTCTGACGATTGCATCCAGCTGCATTCACAGGGCTAGCTGAATCCCTTGAGGCCGAGCAATGGTTAGTGAACATGGAGAACTTACTGACAGCCGCCAGGGTTCCAGATGAAGATAGGGTGGACGTGATAAAGATCCAATTGGAAGATGATGCCCGTACATGGTGGTCAGTGGAATAAAGCAGGCTGGACAGGCCGATTGAGTGGGGCAAATTTAAGGAGTGCTTCCTAGATCATTATTTCCCTTCCACCGCCAAGGCAGAAATGGAGGAAAGATTTATTCTATTGAAGCAGAACGGACGTCCAGTGGACGTATATGCGGCAGAGTTCAACCGTCTGAGCCGTTTTGCTCCATACATGGTCGCCTCAGAGGCCACCAGGGCCAGACGCTTCTTGTAGGGGCTTGATTTCGAGTTGCAGCAGTTGATTGCATCACTGGAGTTGCAGACTTTCGCACAGGTACTCAACGCGGCGAGAATTCTGGAGCAATTGATCAACAAGTTCAGGAAACCCCCAGTCGTTCCAGCACGTACCCCTGCACCTTCTCGAGGAGCCATACCGGTTCACAGGCCAGGAACGACACAAATGAAGCGCCCGTTCGTGCCACAACATCGCCCCCAGAGATAGAATGTAGTTTGCGGCTACTGTGGTAGAGCTGGGCATACCCAGAAGGACTGTCGCCGCGCCAAGGGACAGTGCTTGATTTGTGGATCCAGTCAGCACAGGATTAGCGGTTGCCCTGAGCGAGCAGAGATACAGGGAGGTTCTGGACCGCCGCAGCAGAGGCCACAGGTGCAGAGGAAACCCGTTACAGGTCGCGGTCAGGGACGGGCTTTCACCTTGACCGCCGAGCAGGCAGAGGCGTCAGGAGACGTTGTTACAGGTACTATACTCGTACATTCCTTGCCAGCTAGAGTACTATTTGATTCTGGGGCAACGCACTGCTTCATATCGGAGCATTTCATTGATACACACTCTATACCACATGAACCACTAACCAAGGGATGGGAGATACATACGGGTAATGGCATTATAATATGTCACGCCCCGCTTCCCAGAGTACGCTAAGATGGGCACGCGACATAGCCAACCATGCTACCTGTGGATAAGAAAATCCTTCCACAGTCACATTACGGCTGTAGAGATATCAAGAACAGGAAAGTAAACTAACTATCTAGTACATGTCCATAAGCCAGAGTAAAAGAGTCAAGAAATAAAAATATGCGGAAGCCAAAAGATACAATAAATGAAACACCTGGAAGTGAAACTACACACCGACAGGAACTTCACCGCTCGTCTAACAGCGGCAATACTCCTGATCAGTCTGCAACAAGATAGAAGAATCTGGGCCATGCAAAACCCAGACGTCAGTGCGTCATGTCATCAAGCAATAAAATATAAACAGGGTAACAGGCAATGCAGATATAATCATGAACGAAAGCAGGTGTAACAGTAATGTAAATCAGGGCAGTGAAGGATAGTGTGCAGTGAGTAAGCTAAACCGTTCTATTGGATTATCTACTCTCAAGTCTTTGAAATCAATTTGATGAATCATCGATGTAACTCAATAGTATCCCGTGCATACCCGGGACCACGGTCCAGATTCTCGGGCTGAAACCGAGACATGCCGCTAGGCACTAAAACAGGAAATATGTACAGATGAATGATGTCAGCAGCATCATCCCAAGGCTGGCCTAGCCTCTAAAACTGATCAGAACATGTATCGAACTGTTGAGTTACAAGTCAGGTTTCATCATTGATTTCCCCATACCCCCAAGTTATGTATGTCGAGTCAGGTATTCAGTAATCAAGAACTAATGCCAACACAGGATCAGGTAAGAGCAGGTTTGTCTGAATAGACAACAGGAACGGTCCGTGAGGACTACATGTCAGGTTTGTTGGCATTAGACACAAGATCAAATAACGGGTAATACCATGGTACATCAGGCCAAGCCAGGTAATGTATACAGGCGTCATGTCATGTCAAGAGTATACGGTACCATGTCGTATCAAATAGGAAGTGCAACAGGTCATGTCAGGAAGTGCAAATAACATGTGGGTGCTCACAAATCAACTAATATAAACATGGTTATAAATAAACAAGCATGGAATTATCAGAACAATAAATTGGAACATGATATGCAAATAGGTACAGATTGAACTACTAGGATGCACGGTTATCAGTTTGGGTTTAAGAGATAGTTTCAATATTTCTCAACTACAGTTTAACAATATGGAAGATAAAAAAAGGTTAATATGTGTTAAATAATCTAAGATGCAACGGACGATAAATCAGGTTAGACGTGCGCGAACGGTCGTCCGACAGGTATAGAGTATAAAGAGGGGTACTGTGGGTCACGCCAGTAATTGCTACAAGATTTAAATATGAGTGTGCATACTATGTTTAACAGAACTAAAAGCAAACTGGTATGTTTCGAGCCATGATTATAAAATGATAAAATGATGTAACGGGATGCCGAACTGTAAAAAGGAATTATGGCATTAACTGTAAACTTCAGGTTAACGTGCATTCAATTGGATATATAAAACTTTAAATAGCATATATAGTAATTCAAATAGCATGTAGCAAGTTTCACTTGCCTCGGGAACGGAACAGTAATGCAAACATGAAGCACAACACTGCTGATGCACGATCACGGGTAGACTTTCGCTCGAAACGACGATCGCGACCACGATGGATACGACATGGCGGCGAGATGATTCGTCCACTGACGGCGATAGGGATTGGGACCCCACGGCGGTTCACTGTACCATAAAGTTGGAGCGGCGCTCGACGAAGTCGACTGGGGTTACACTCACGGTTGCGGCGAAGACGTTGCAGCGGCCGCGATGATGGAGAGTAAGAAGGCGATGGCTGGAGGAGGGTCTCGTCGCTGGACGGACTCCGCTGCAGAACGGGAAAGAAGAGAAGTCGATGAGGGCGGAGGTGACGATGAAGTTGGCCGGATGTTTAAGGAAGAAATAAGGAGAAAGTTGCGGCTAAGGCTGACGAGGCGGTCGGCGATGTGAAGGAGATGGCTGGAGGCGAGGAATACAAGGCGCTGGGGTTGAGAAGGGTGATGGGAGGTGATGTGCTTAGGACGAGCACGAGCATGAAGAAGAAGGAGCAGGCGGCTCGTAAGGCTAGGGTGGTCTCGGGAAGGCGGTGATGGTTGCGGTGGTGACAATGGTGACGGGAGACAGTGGGGAAAGCGACTACGAGATCGGTGACGGCGACAATGATGACCCGGGGTTAGGTTTCCAGGGTCTGTCACGATGGGTGTGAAGGGGAGAAGTGAAGGCGACGACGAGGAGGTGGTAGAGGAGGAGAGTTGGCGAAGGAGGAAGGGAAGGCTCTGTGAGGGAGATGGAGCTGATGAGATAGGGAGCTTTAGGGTTAGGGTTGAAGGATTGATGGGTTAAGGGAGGAGTGCTCGGTTTTCACGAGGAAGGAAGAAGGATTCAGCGAAGGGAGGTGACCGTAGCGCTCAGGGGGTGACCAGAATCGAGAAGGAGCAGTAATCGCGAGAGGAGAGAGAAGGGACGCGAGAGGCGAGAGAAAGGGAAGAGAGAGAGAGGGGGGGGAGAGAGAATGAAAGGGAGAAAGATTTTTGGGAGAGAGATAGGAACCAAACATGTGGGGCCCGGTGACAGAGAGGAGGAATTCGATTGGTTGAGGGAAAAATATAAAGAAAGGGATAGAAGAGAGAGAGGATGACGGTGGGGCCAGGAGCACAAAAGAGAACTCCGATTGGTTTAGTTGGGAAAGATTTGATAAAATTTATAAAAGATTTTAATAACTAAGAGATACAATCAGTTCCCCAGTTTACGGCAAATTAAAAGAATAAATAAAATTAAAAATAAAGTAATTAATTTGAATTTAGGCGGACTACAAATATATCAGAAATGCGTCCGGGTCGGGTCCAAATTTTGAATTTGAAATATAAAAAATATTAGCCAGCTTCAAAATTTAAAATGAAAGATTATATGACAGAAAAGCATACCCCCAAGAACAGACGCACGCACGTGCGCGTAGCCATCCAAACACGTCCGTTTCACTGAATGGGACGAGAACGCGACGCAAGGATGCTACCACAGGGTTAGGGGTATCAGTCAGGCCATGAATTGCGATTTTAATTTATTTTACATGTTTAAAATTGTTATATGCAACAGATGTGATGTTAGATAAAATACCAGTATGCAATATACATGAGATGCACGTGTCTATCTAACAAGTCAAGGTAATTTATAAATAAGAATCAAACAGGTTCAAGCAAGCGGGTCGGGTGGAATGCAATGTAAAATGTAAAATACCATTCGCACTCAAAACCCGTTAAATCAAGAATTATCACAAATAAAGAAATACGAGAACTGGAATTGGTATAAATGAACTCGGGTGTTACATTATACCCAACTACAAAAGAATTTCGTCCTCGAAATTCCGAGAATAAGAAAGGATAATCAATCAAGAACTACAAAGATAGATGGGAAAACATCTGTCGGACTTCATCTTCTCGTTCCCAAGTTGGTTCTCCATGCAGGCCATTACTCCAAGAAACAAGCACGAGAGGGATAACTTTGTTCAAAAGAACCTTTCCACTCGACCCACAATTTACATCGGTCGCTCCTCAATGGTTAAATCTTCTCGTACAGTCAGTTCCGAATGATCCAATGCATGTATTTCATCTCGAGCATACCTACGGAGTTGAGGTATGAGAAACCTGTCACGACCATTCGCCAGGGATTGCGGTAACGCCAAACAATAAGCCACTTCTCCAATACATTCCAAGATCTCGAAAGGTCCAACGAATCAAGGACTAAGCTTTCTTCGACTTCCGAAATGGATCACCCCTCTAGTCGGTGACATCATCAAGAATACCAAATCATCAACGGCGAACTCTAGAGGTCTTCTCAACGTATCTGCCCAACTCTTTTGTAGGTCTTGTGCTGCTTTCATATGATTCCGGATAGTGTTAACCTTCTCAACTGTTTGCGCGATCAAATCTGGTCCCAACAATCTTCGTTCTCTAACATCGTCCAGCAAACAGGTGAACGACACTTGCGACCGTATAAAGCTTCGAATGGAGCCATCTGGAAAGTCGTCTGGAAACTGTTGGTTGTAAGAAAACTCCACAAAATGTAGATGATCCTCTCACGAACCCTTTAAGTCCAACATGTAAGCTCTTAACATATCTTCAAGAGTTTGGATCGTTCTCTCTAATTGGCCATCCGTCTGAGAATGATAAGCTGTGCTAAACTTCCATCGAGTCCCCAAACTTTCCTGTAAGCTCCTCCAGAAGTGCGTTAAGAATCGGGTGTCACGATCGGACACGATGCTCACAGGTACTCCATGAAATCTTACAATCTTCTGCATGCATCGTTCTGCCAAAACTTCTATTGATCGATCATCTCAAAAAGAGATGAAATGAACTGCCTTGGTCGATCCGTCAACAATCATCCAAACTGTATTGTTGTCTTTTGGACTCCGCGGTAGAGCAGTCACGAAATCCATGGTTATATGTCCCCACTTCCACTGAGGAATCGGAAATGGTTGCAATAAACCAGCAACCCTTTGATGTTCAAACTTAACTTGCTGACACACCCAGCACTTTGCCACAAACAGGCAATCTCCTGTTTCATGCCTTCCTACCAAAACGCTATCGTATAACTCGGTATATCTTCGTGCCTCCTGGATGTACGGGATACGTGTAATTGTGCGCCTCCTCCAGAACTTCTTCGCGAATACCTCCATTGGCATACACAAACAACTATCACAACGAACCATCTTTATGAACCACTAAGCCCGTCCGAGTCCAACTTCAACCTATTCTCGAAACTTCTGCAATCTTGGGTCCTGCAATTGCACTGTTTCAATATCCTCGATCAACGATGACTGTACTTGCAGTTGCATCATCTATCCCAAAGAACGCGGTAGCACGATCTCCAATTCGAATCTCCGAAAGTCTTCAATAAGTTCCCTTGGTGCAGTCAACATCAGAATTGCTGGCAACCGACTAAGCGCTTCCGGCACGACTTTAACTTTCCCGGATGGTACTCAAGATCAAGGCCGTAGTCAGCCATCAGCTTCAACCATCTTCGCTATCTCACAATTAGCTCCTTCTGAGCGAACACGTAATTTAGGCTTTTGTGATCGGTGAATATTTCGACCCTTTTCGCCCAATAAGTAGTGTCTCCAAAACTTCAAGCAAAAATCCCAGCCGCAAGCTCCAAGTCATGAGTTGAGTAATTTCTCTCATGGGTCTTCAACTGTCTCGATGCGTAGGCTATAACCTTCCCATGCTGCATCAAAACACATCCCAATCCTTTTCCAGATGCGTCACTGTGAAACGCCAATCCTCCGGAACTGTCTGGTATGGTCAAAATAAGAGCGGTTGTCAATCTCTGTTTTAACGCCTCAAAAGCTGATGCACACTTATCCATCCACACAAATGGTACTTCCTTGCGCGTAAGCTTGGTCGAAGGCTTAGCCCAACGAGCAAAATTCTCCACGAACCTTCTGTAATACCCGGCAAGTCCACGAAAGCTTCTCATCTCAGCAACGTTCTTCGGAATCGGCCGGTCTTGAACTGCTGCAATCCTTCCTGGATAAACGGAGATTCCATCTCCAGCTACAATATGTCCCAAACTTACTTCTTCAAGCCAAAACTTGCACTTGCTCATCTCTGTATATAATCTTTCTTGCCTCCAAGTCTGCAGTGCGATCTTCAAGTGTTCTGCATGCTCTTCAATGCTCCTCGAGTAGACCAGAATGTCTTCCATGACCATTACTAAACTGGTCCAAGAATGGTGAAAAGATTTCGTTCATCAAGTCCATAAATGTTGCTGGTGTATTCGTTACTCCGAAGGGCATCACTAATATTCGTAATGTCCATACTGAGTTCGGAACGCAGTCTTGCAATTATCTTCTGATTTAACTCGGACCTGATGATATCCGAACTGCAAATCCAGCTTCGAGAATACCTTCGCGCCACCCAGCTGCTCAACCACTTCGCCGATGCGAGGGATCGGGTACTTGTTCATAACAGTCACTCGGTTTAATTCTTGGTAGTCAACGCACGCCTTTCCTGCGTCATCTTTCTTCTTTACTAGGAGAACTGGAGCCTCCCCAGTTAAGCTGTTGCGGCAAAACCAATCCTTCTCAGTAATTCCACAACCTGCTTCCTGACTTCTTCCAACTCCACTGGTGCCATCAGTAATACGCCCTTAAGGTTGGCGCTGCACCAGGAACAAGTTCAATTGCGAACTCCACGTCTCGCTTCGGCGGTGAACCTGATATGTCTTCAAACACGTCCATGAAACTCTCAAATATAGCCGGCGCTTCTTCCTTATCCACTGCCATAGACGAACGAACCTTGTTTGTCGGTCTAGCCCTAACTTGACTGGCCCGACAAAACTGCTTCCTCCCGCAAATCAACTTCCGAATGTCCGGGAATCTGGAGAATCACTTTCTTTTCCTTACAATAAATTAGGGCATGGAAAGTGCCGCGAAAATCCATTCCCAAGACCACAACAAACAAGGGGACGCACTAGGATTGAATAGTCCTAATGCGGGGAAAACAAGAACAAGTAAGATATCGAGATGACCTTATCCGAAGTCAAGATACTGAAGAGGGTTAACCACGGTAAACATGATTCAAGCTGGCGATGAAACAATAACTGGTAAGCAATTAAACCGAGAGAAGCATGGTATTACAACGATCATGGAACGAGGAAGTGAATCAAGACCAGGACTCCAAGTTACTTAAATAGAGTACCGCATTGTAACCATGCTGCAGTTCATGGGCACAATTACATAACTCCACCCAAGTCGCCCAAGCCCTAGAGATAACAAGGAATCAGGTTTTCGAGTCGATGTGCAAAGGAAGTTTGCATATCATACAAGATATAATCAGGAAGAAATCGATTCAAAAACGGTAAAACGGCAAGGTGGCAGGACATGTTTCCTAAATACGGGTATTCTGATTCGTGTATTAGGTACAATACCAAACTACAGAAGAATCAACCCTACTAACCTAGGCTCTGATACCAAAAGAACCATGTCACGCCCCGCTTCCCAGAGTACGCTAAGATGGGCACGTGACATAGCCAACCATGCTACCTGTGGATAGGAAAATCCTTCCACAGTCACATTACGGCTGTAGAGATATCAAGAACAGGAAAGTAAACTAACTATCTAGTACATGTCCATAAGCCAGAGTAAAAGAGTCAAGAAATAAAAATATGCGGAAGCCAAAAGATATAATAAATGAAACACCTGGAAGTGAAACTACACACCGACAGGAACTTCACCGCTCGTCTGACAGCGGCAATACTCCTGATCAGTCTGCAACAAGATAGAAGAATCTGGGCCATGCAAAACCCAGACGTCAGTGCGTCATGTCATCAAGCAATAAAATATAAATAGGGTAACAGGCAATGCAGATATAATCATGAACGAAAGCAGGTGTAACAGTAATGTAAATCAGGGCAGTGAAGGATAGTGTGCAGTGAGTAAGCTAAACCGTTCTATTGGATTATCTACTCTCAAGTCTTTGAAATCAATTTGATGAATCATCGATGTAACTCAATAGTATCCCGTGCATACCCGGGACCACGGTCCAGATTCTCGGGCTGAAACCGAGACATGCCGCTAGGCACTAAAACAGGAAATATGTACAGATGAATGATGTCAGCAGCATCATCCCAAGGCTGGCCTAGCCTCTAAAACTGATCAGAACATGTATCAAACTGTTGAGTTACAAGTCAGGTTTCATCATTGATTTCCCCATACCCCCAAGTTATGTATGTCGAGTCAGGTATTCAGTAATCAAGAACTAATGCCAACACAGGATCAGGTAAGAGCAGGTTTGTCTGAATAGACAACAGGAACGGTCCGTGAGGACTACATATCAGGTTTGTTGGCATTAGACACAAGATCAAATAACGGGTAATACCATGGTACATCAGGCCAAGCCAGGTAATGTATACAGGCGTCATGTCATGTCAAGAGTATACGGTACCATGTCGTATCAAATAGGAAGTGCAACAGGTCATGTCAGGAAGTGCAAATAACATGTGGGTGCTCACAAATCAACTAATATAAACATGGTTATAAATAAACAAGCATGGAATTATCAGAACAATAAATTGGAACATGATATGCAAATAGGTACAGATTGAACTACTAGGATGCACGGTTATCAGTTTGGGTTTAAGAGATAGTTTCAATATTTCTCAACTACAGTTTAACAATATGGATGATAAAAAAAGGTTAATATGTGTTAAATAATCTAAGATGCAACGGACGATAAATCAGGTTAGACGTGCGCGAACGGTCGTCCGACAGGTATAGAGTATAAAGAGGGGTACTGTGGGTCACGCCAGTAATTGCTACAAGATTTAAATATGAGTGCGCATACTATGTTTAACAGAACTAAAAGCAAACTGGTATGTTTCGAGCCATGATTATAAAATGATAAAATGATGTAACGGGATGCCGAACTATAAAAAGGAATTATGGCATTAACTGTAAACTTCAGGTTAACGTGCATTCAATTGGATATATAGAACTTTAAATAGCATATATAGTAATTCAAATAGCATGTAGCAAGTTTCACTTGCCTCGGGAACGGAACAGTAATGCAAACATGAAGCACAACACTGCTGATGCACGATCATGGGTAGACTTTCGCTCGAAACGACGATCGCGACCACGATGGATACGACATGGCGGAGAGATGATTCGTCCACTGACGGCGATAGGGATTGGGACGCCAGGGCGGTTCACTGTACCATGAAGTTGGAGCGGCGCTCGACGAAGTCGACTGGGGTTACACTCACGGTTGCGGCGAAGACGTTGCAGCGGCCGCGATGATGGAGAGTAAGAAGGCGATGGCTGGAGGAGGGTCTCGTCGCTGGACGGACTCCGCTGCAGAACGGGAAAGAAGAGAAGTCAATGAGGGCGGAGGTGACGATGAAGGTGGCCGGATGTTCAAGGAGGAAATAAGGAGAAAGTTGTGGCTAAGGCTGACGAGGCGGTCGGCGATGTGAAGGAGATGGCTGGAGGCGAGGAATACAAGGCGCTGGGGTTTAGAAGGGTGATGGGCAGTGATGTGCTTAGGACGAGCACGAGCATGAAGAAGAAGGAGCAGGCGGCTCGTAAGGCTAGGGTGGTCTCGGGAAGGCGGTGATGGTTGCGGTGGTGACAATGGTGACGGGAGATAGTGGGGGAGGCGACTACGAGATCGGTGACGGCGACAATGATGACCCGAGGTTAGGTTTCCAGGGTCTGTCACGATGGGTGTGAAGGGGAGAAGCGAAGGCGACGACGAGGAGGTGGTAGAGGAGGAGAGTTGGCGAAGGAGGAAGGGAAGGCTCTGTGAGGGAGATGGAGCTGATGAGATAGGGAGCTTTAGGGTTAGGGTTGAAGGATTGATGGGTTAAGGGAGGAGTGCTTGGTTTTCACGAGGAAGGAAGAAGGATTCAGCGAAGGGAGGTGACCGTAGTGCTCAGGGGGTGACCAGAATCGAGAAGGAGCAGTAATCGCGAGAGGAGAGAGAAGGGACGCGAGAGGAGAGAGAAAGGGAAGAGAGAGAGGGGGGGAGAGAGAGAATGAAAGGGAGAAAGATTTTTGGGAGAGAGATAGGAACCAAACGTGTGGGGCCTGGTGACAGAGAGGAGGAATTCGATTGGTTGAGGGAAAAATATAAAGAAAGGGATAGAAGAGAGAGAGGATGACGGTGGGGCCAGGAGCACAAAAGAGAACTCTGATTGGTTTAGTTGGGAAAGATTTGATAAAAATTTTAAAAGATTTTAATAACTAAGAGATACAATCAGTTCCCCAGTTTACGGCAAATTAAAAGAATAAATAAAATTAAAAATAAAGTAATTAATTTGAATTTAGGCGGACTACAAATATATCAGAAATGCGCCCGGGTCGGGTCCAAATTTTGAATTTGAAATATAAAAAATATTAGCCAGCTTCAAAATTTAAAATGAAAGATTATACGACAGAAAAGCATACCCCCAAGAACAGACGCACGCACGTGCGCGTAGCCATCCAAACACGTCCGTTTCACTGA
Organism: Agapanthus africanus; assembly: GCA_030015575.1. Taxonomy (NCBI): domain Eukaryota; kingdom Viridiplantae; phylum Streptophyta; class Magnoliopsida; order Asparagales; family Amaryllidaceae; genus Agapanthus; species Agapanthus africanus. Next base: position 601,784,907 of record JASDDO010000031.1, on the reverse strand, counting down.
ATGGGACGAGAACGCGACGCAAGGATGCTATCACAGGGTTAGGGGTATCAGTCAGGCCATGAATTGCGATTTTAATTTATTTTACATGTTTAAAATTGTTATATGCAACAGATGTGATGTTAGATAAAATACCAGTATGCAATATACATGAGATGCACGTGTCTATCTAACAAGTCAAGGTAATTTATAAATAAGAATCAAACAGGTTCAAGCAAGCGGGTCGGGTGGAATGCAATATAAAATGTAAAATACCATTCGCACTCAAAACCCGTTAAATCAAGAATTATCACAAATAAAGAAATACGAGAACTGGAATTGGTATAAATGAACTCGGGTGTTACATAATATCTAATCGAGAATGTAGATCATGTCCAGTTGTAGTGTGTGGCAGGGAATTCTATGCGAATTTCCTTTTGATTAGGACAGGCAGTTATGACGCAATTCTCGGGATGGATTGGATGAGTACCTTCCATGCAGTTATTGATTGCCGTGCAAGGAAGGTGATCTTCCGCATTCCCAATCACCCGGAGTTTATTATCGAGGGAGGAAGCGAATCTTTGGAGCCAGCCAAGTACAGAGCCAAGCCCAAGGAGCTGACAGCTATGGAGATTGATGAGAGCCCAGCCCCAGAGATTGTTCGGGACTTTCTGGACGTATTTCCTGAAGATCTACCAGGTCTACCACCTCCTCGCATCTTGGAGTTCTCAATCGATTTGACTCCAGGTACGGCCCCAATATCCAAGGCCCCATACAGAATGGCACCAGTTGAGTTTGCGGAATTGAAGAAGTAGATTGAAGAGCTATTGGAGAAGGGATTTATCCGGCCGAGCGCTTCACCGTGGGGTGCACCAGTTCTGTTAGTAAAGAAGAAGGATGGATCGTTGCGAATGTGTATAGATTATCGGGAGCTGAACAAGGTCACAATAAAGAACAAGTACCCAATCCCGCGCATTGACGACTTATTCGATCAGTTAAATGGGGCCAAGGTATTCTCAAAGTTGGACCTCCGTTCTGGATATCATCAAATCAGAGTAGCAGCCGAGGATATATGCAAGACGGCTTTCAGGACCCGATACGGACATTACGAGTTCCTTGTGATGTCGTTCGGTGTTACCAATACCCCAGCAATATTCATGGACTTGATGAACAGGGTGTTTGCAAAGTACTTAGATACGTTTGTCGTTGTGTTTATCGACGACATACTTGTCTCCTCGAAGACCCGGGAGGAGCATGTTGAGCATTTGCGCACGGTTCTACAAATTATTCGGGAAGAGATGCTATATGCGAAATTAAGCAAGTGTGAATTCTGGGTCGAAAAGGTTCGGTTTTTGAGACACATTGTTTCGGGCGAAGGCATCTCGGTGGACCCGGTAAAGATAGAATCTGTCAGAGATTGGACAACGCCGAAGTCGGTGGCCGAGATCAGGAGTTTTCTGGGATTGGCGGGTTATTATCGGAGGTTCGTCCAAGACTTCTCAAGAATCGCTGAACCGTTGACGAGGCTGACACGGAAGGATGTACCGTTTGCGTGGACAGAGGAGTGCACTCAGGCATTTGACACGCTGAAGCAGAAGTTAACCACGGCGCCTATTCTTACAGTACCAGATGATTCCGGTGGTTTGGTGATACACAGTGATGCCTCAGGGAAGGGTTTAGGCTGTGTTCTGATGCAGCACGGCCGAGTGGTTGCTTACGCCTCTCGACAACTAAGAAATCACGAGAAGAACTATCCTGCGCATGACTTGGAGTTAGCTGCAGTAGTTTTTGCGTTGAAGATTTGGAGGCACTACCTATTGGACGAGAAAGTGGAGGTGTACACGGATCATAAAAGTTTGAAGTACGTCTTCACTCAGAAGGAACTAAACATGAGGCAGCGCCGATGGCTAGAGCTGATGGAAGATTATGACTTGGACCTTCAGTATCACCCGGGGCAGGTGAATGTTGTACCAGATGCGCTCAGTCCAAGCCAGCGGTCATGATGTTGACCGGTTAGAGGAGCATTATTGAGGACTTTCAGAGACTCGAGCTTGAAGTCGTTACACCGGGCGCACTCAGTCAACTTTGGCAACTACAGGTGCAGTCTTCTCTGGTGGATCGCATCAAGGCTGCACAAGCGGATGATCCTCGATTGCAAAAGTTCAGGGCGCAAGTAGAAGCCGGGCTGAGAACAGACTTGATCATACATGAAGATGGCTCTCTGAGATTCGGTAGCAGACTCTGCGTACCCAAGAGTGATGTTCGAGAAGAAGTACTGGCTGAGGCGCATAGTTCGGCTTATTCTGTGCATCCGGGAGGTACAAAGATGTATCGGGATCTAAAACAGCACTTTTGGTGGAACGGAATGAAGCGGGAAATTGTGAGGTTCGTATCCAGGTGCCTGGTATGCCAGCAGGTGAAGGCGGAGCATCAGAGGACAGCGGGATTTTTACAACCACTGCCAATACCAGAATGGAAGTGGGAGCACATTACCATGGACTTCGTGACGGCCTTACCACGGAGCCCTAGGGGCAATAATGCCATTTGGGTTATCGTCGATCACCTCACGAAAGCTGCACACTTCATACCATTCCGAGTGGGACAGTCGACAGAGTCACTGGCAGAGAGATATATGCAGGAGATTGTGCGACTTCACGGTGTTCCAGTCAGCATTGTGTCAGATCGGGACACCAGATTCGTGTCGCACTTTTGGAGGAGCCTACAGGAGAGCTTGGGTACCCGCCTCAAATTCAGCACAGCTTATCACCCGCAGACGGATGGACAATCCGAGCGTACGATTCAGACGCTCGAGGATATGTTGAGAGCTTGTATGTTGGACTTTCAGGGTTCCTGGGAGGACCATCTGCATCTAGTCGAGTTTTCTTATAACAACAGTTATCAGGCTAGCATTCAGATGGCCCCTTTCGAAGCACTTTACGGGCGGAAGTGTCGATCTCCAGTGTGTTGGGATGATGTGGGAGAGCGAAGATTATTGGGTCCCGAACTCATTGTTCAGACAGTCGACAAGGTCCAAATGATCAGTCAACGTATTAAGACGACTCAGGATCGACAGAAGAGTTGGGCAGATACCAGCAGGAGGGCACTAGAATTCGAAGTCGGAGATCACGTGTTCTTGAAGATTTCCCCTACCCGTGGAGTTATCAGGTTCGGAGGTCGGGGAAAGCTCAGTCCCCGTTTCATCGGACCTTTTGAGGTGCTAGAGCGAGTAGGAGAGGTGGCCTACCGACTTGCCTTGCCTCCATCGCTAGCTGGTGTGCATAATACCTTCCACGTGTCACAGTTGCGGCGTTATGTTCGGGATGAGAGCCATGTCCTGGACTATTCGGAGCTAGTTTTGGGTACCGATCTGTCATACGAGGAGCAGCCCACTACCATCCTCGACCGCAGAGAGAAAGTGCTGAAGAACAAGGTCATTCCGTTAGTCCGAGTGTCTTGGGGCGGTCGTTCCCCAGGGGAATCAACCTGGGAGCGGGAGGAAGATATCCGTGCTCGTTATCCACATCTCTTTGTTTAGTACCTTGTTTTATTATATCCTTATTAAATTTCGAGGACGAAATTTTTGTAAGGGGGGTATGATGTAAATCCCCGTTTACTTCAATAAAGCTTTCCCTATTTTTTCCCAAGTTCCCGAATATCATTTCTTTTCCGTACCATTATTTTGTGTGAAGATTAATGCGTAAGTTGTAGTATTTATTTTCTAAAACCAAACGGGATAACCAAAACCCAAACCAAATAAATAATTTCCTCATTTAAATCACCCCTAGCCCAACAAAAATTTAACAATAAAATTCTTTTAATTCCCGGCCCTTTACCCATCTCCTCAGCCCACATCAAATAAAAAATAAATAAATAAAGAATTAATTTAACCCCTTCATCCCAGCCAACATTCTCGGCCCACTTCTTTTCCCTAATAAATTAATTAACCCTTTTTCCTCCGGCCCAAGTACTCCTCACACTAGCAGCCCAACTCCTTAAACCCGCGCCCGCTCCTTCACAACCCAACCCGCCTCCTTCCCTCTTCTTCCCCAACGGCTCTTTCTCCCTCGATCCACTTTCTTCGCCTCATCTCGCACCCATGCTCGTACGCCGTTACCCCACGACGCGCTCCCCTCGCGATCCCCTCAACGTTCTCCCCTATCTCCCTCACACCCTCCCTTCTCTCTCACTCTCAAAACTCCTCACCCCTCTCTCGAAAACCCACTCCCGCAACCACTGCTTTCATCACCCACCACTCCCGCCGTCGACGACGACGACTTCAACCCCTCATTCGTCGACTCCCTTGCACTCTTTACTCCACCAACAGAACCCTCCTCTATCTTCCTCCACCAACCTAGAACCCCTGCACATTCAACCCACTGCACCCGAGCTCGACCACCACTGGCACCCACGACACCGGAGAGCCCCGCTGCACCTGAAAACCCCTCGTCGACTTTCTCCATCCTCAGCATCGTCATCATCACTCCAAAAGACCCACACCCGAGCTCTCTCTCTCCTTCTTTCCAAAACCCAAAAAAAACCACAACACACCCACGCCCCCACTGTTACCATCGCCGGAGCACCGCCGCCGACCGTCGTCGACCCCAGCGCACTCGCGGCGAACCACTGAGCACCCCCTCCGCTTCCAGTGACCGTGAAACGTCTCCGGGCAGCTCCGACGTCAAACCCGCATCGCGAGCCAAGGTAGTGCAAACCAATTCACGCCGTTCGTCGCGCATTCGTGACGTTACCACCGCCGTGCATCCACGAAACGTTTCCAGGCAAGTATTTTTACTTGCTACATGTTAATCTATTTATGTTACAAACTCAAATCGTATAAATTGCAAATTTACAATTCATGATAACTTATATGATATACCTGTTCGATGTATGATCTCAATGAAAACATTCATCTAATTTGACGGAATTGCATTGTCTATGCTGGCCCATGTAGTGACGAATATCTTGTATAAATCTCATTGGAAAATACGACTATTAGTGACTAAAATGAATACCCCCAAATATACCCGTAAAACTAGAAATTTCCTGTATCTGAAAACTGTTAAAATCACCATAAATTATGTATATAATGGAATGGTGCGTTCGAGGGCTTAAATCGAAGCCGACTCGACGAAATATAACCCTATGCAAGTTTCTAATGTTTTCTGTACTGAAATTATGACGATATTTGGATCGGAGTGCGGCTCTGGACTGCAGTCCAGAGCGACTCTGGTTACTGTTTACTGTCCCGTAATGCGTGCCACCTTGTTTCCTGAACTCGTATATTGCGGAACTCCATAGTTTATTAAAGGTGAATCTGTTAGCTAAATAACACAAGTGGTTTCATTCCGTTTCATCGTTGTTTGCTATTTAATTTGTAAATTAAAAGGGCAGGACGTATAACAGTCCAGAACAGATTCAGAAGTGACATACTAGTGTTAAACAGTGTATAACTTTCGACGTACAGACGCGATTGAGGATCCGTCTATTGCGTTGAATACCCTATTGAAAACCCTAGATTTTATTCAACTTTAGAATCGCTAAATTCTGATCCCAACTGGGTGAAATTCGTGTCGCGAAACGGACGTTCAGTTCAGAAACTGAATTTCCAGCCACGAGCACTTAAAATGAAACGGCTGTAACTTGAATACCGGAAATCCGATTGAACTGAAACCAATTTTTGTGAACTTCTGACAGAGTGTTCTATTTATCGTATTTGTATCATTTCGTTGAATTCCGAACATATGAATTTATACAAATTTTGTAAGTTGATGACGTACATACTGGTTCATAACATGCATGACTTATTAATGGCATACATACATATATCTCACCCCATTTGCCATATACATAGTGTTAATGCGTGTTAGTGTTCTGTGGACATTGCATTATCGTGCGTGAATGATATTGGTTTAGGAGTGTTGAGTACACCAATGGAAAGTGATTGATTCGTGACAGTGATTGATACAGTGAACAGTGATAAAACCGTGCCATTGGTATATTTGTACACGACTAAATCAAAATCATAAATAGTGTAAACCTGGGGAAAAAGGGGAAATCGAAGTGGAAAGAGAATCGTATTTAGCGGGACCGTGTTTTAGAGGATAATCATTCGAGCAGTGATATATATATTAGGTAGGATCTAGCGATCCGGCTGACAGGGTTATGTCCCGGGCATGTGCGCCGTTGTCTCGGGTATGTACGGGACTCCTGTTAAACATGATCCTCCTTTCCACTATGCGATTTCAAACATGACCTAGAGACTGATAGGGACACAGATCATACTTTGCATCATTTAGTGACATAGTGATTACTCGCATTGTACTTTCATTGTTATTACCGTATTTACCTGTTTCATATCATCATTATATAAATTGCTATTGTGTCGCTCTGACGACCTGAGTATGCATGCTCAGATCCCGTGGAAGAATCAGCACAGGAGTCGGATTTACCTTTCGAGCTGACGGAGATCTAGTCTGGAGTACTTCTCTTTCTTTTCTGCTTTCCATAAAAGTGATCGTGTAATTGAACTTGGTTAGTAACTCTTCATGTTGATTTGTAATTTGTAAACAATGGATTTTAATGTAATAATTTAGTGATGTAATTCCTTTACTACTGTGCTTTATTTACTGATTACCATGTAATGCTAGAAGCCGAAGTGTGACTACGGCGGGATTATTCCTTGACCGTAGGAACATGGCTGGCCTAGTCATCCCTCGTTTTCCGTATTTTGAGAAGCGGGGCATGACATTTAATCACCATTGGATTTTTAATCCAACGGTGCTCCACTTTACAGAGCACAATCTTTTTTGTTTGGAAAGATTTAGAGAAATATTTTTCCAGTTAGGGTTCTCGATTCCCTCCTAATTAGAATTTAATTCTATTAGTTCAGAAGGCTTAAGAGCATGTCACATGTTGGCATGTGACCTTCTGATTGACCATTTAATTAGAATTTAATTCTATTATTTCAGAGATCTTGGGATCCCATCACGTGTTGACACGTGACCCCGCTGATTAAACATTTAACCAGAATTTAATTCTGTTTTTAAAGAGCTCAGGAATTATCACGTGTCAGCACGTGACCCTTGGTCACGTGTGAGCACGTGATGCCCCATTAGGGTTTTTCCTTGTTGTTTTATTATATTTTTAATTCTTTTCAGTGGGTTTAAAGGCCCATCACGTGTTGGCACGTGTCCCCATTTAATTATTAATTTTATTCAGCGCCGACAGACTTTGCCTGTAAATGGTCACGTGTGGACACGTGATGCCCGATCACGTGTGGGCACATGATGTCTCATAATTTTTGATCCCGGATGAATTATGAGGCCCATAATATATCAAATCGAAGGGTTTTTTGAGACACTTTCAATACCATCAGAATTTATTTGTTTCTCATTCGGGTGTTTGTCAAAATACAGCTCGGAAAATACTGGTTCGCATTTTTTTCCTTAGATTTCACGTGCGTAACACATTTGCTCATAACTTTTGATCCCGGATGAATTATGAGGCCCATAATATATTGAATAGAAGGGTTTTTCGAGAAGCATTCAATACCATCAGAATTTAGCTGTTTCACATTCGCGAGTTTGTTAAAATACAGCCCGGAAAATACTGGTTCATATTTTCTTAAACGTATCGCTGCCATTTGATACCTTGGGCTCTTTTGCGCAGAAATTTTTTTTTGGCTGGAACAACACGCATGCTATAGAAATTGCCATGTATAAATATATTGTACCTCATTCATTATTAACAGTTAGACATTGATTCTTGTTCTAGTACGCATCATGATTTGCATCATACATACATACGTTGCTATAGTGATATATATTCTCATATGATATTTTATTTCGATTTTGTGGATTTGGGAAACCGCAAGATACCTTTTGAAACTTGAAATATTTAAAAAGGCGGTTTTTTCCTTGATATGATATTTCGTGTCCACCATAAGTTTTCTCGGTTCTGAGCTATGAGCATACCCAACTCGAGGAGTGAGGAGGAACCGTTTGCGGGTACATGGTGAACCCGGTGAGGTACCCCGGGACAAGAAGATCGTGGAGTGGACGATGAGCCTGGCAGGGGGAGTATTGCCTACCGGTGATTGTATGGAAACTCGACGAATATCCGGAGGATACCGTTTCAGAGTTATGAGATGAGATGGATATGAGGGCTGATCAGAGTGACGGCGCCTGAGACATTGAGATTTGGGGTGTCGTTGATGGACACCGGATTTCCATGATGATGATTCATTGATTAGGATTATGTTTTATCCCACACTCAGGATTTGTCATGCCCCACTTCCCAGTAGATGGAAATGATGACGTGGCAAACCCACGACGTATTTGTTCCTAGAAGGTTATTTCTCGAAATAAATACGCTAAGCGTCTATAAGCAACATAAACTAACAAGAATAAACAAAAGAATGAAATCCATTTTTGATTTATTACATTCAAGATTCTCAATTGAAAAATATATGAATACAAGATATGATAATATGATAAGTCTTAACAAGGAAGCATACGTAAATACCACATGACGAACATTCCAAGAAAGAAAGAAAGAAAGGTGGAATGCCCGTCAGCGAACTAACGCTCGGTAAGTCCCCAAAAGGATGGAGTGATGTATATAAATGAAATGCAGGGTGTAATATGATATATAGTACAGTATGGATATAAATCATGAACATGTAAACAAGTATAATAGCGTACATGGTAATGTGTATGTCAACTATAACAGCATGGAAATGTAGCATAAGCATAACAAACAAGTATAGCATAGCCGTGGAGTGTAGGTATAGTGAACATGAAGTGAATGTAAGTGTCCTAAAAGGTCTCTTAAAGGGTAAAAGTAACTAACGTGAGTTCAAGTATGAATGTCAACCAATCTCAAGAAAATTCTCGAACCCAAGGCTATCGTCCAGGGGTAAGGAATTACGGGCCCAAAATAGCGGGGCTTCAATTGTTATTGAAGTATTCCATACCCAACAGACTATCATCTAGGGGCTTGGAAACACGGGCCCTCATTCGTGAATTCATGTGTAGGGTGTTTTTCGTCACGCCATTGAGATGGGGGTATGCGCGTGCTTGTCAGGCGCATTACAGATTCCCCCTACCTAGGGTAGACTGGGGTTTATTGATTGTGGGGATCCGAATCTCCGGCAGCCGCGGACTAAGCTACCATTAATTACCTCTTGCCTTTGGAGCGAAAGAACCTCCGATTAACGGGTTAAACTGGTCATGCGAACTCAATGTGCAGTGTTGTGTTTTGAAGGGGTTTTGGATATATCGGGGGCCTCGCAGAGTTTTTATGGGGGTCCCGTTACTTTGATAGCGGGCTGGGGGTCAAGGAGGCTAGCAGCCCCCTTGCGGGGTGCGGGGCAGCGCCCCGGTAGAAATTTTTTCTAACGGGGACAGTGTTGTGTGTGTGTGTGTGTACATATATATAAAAAAAAGGAAAGGCATCCAAAGAATGCATGGGCGCAAGGCGCTGGACGCAAGGCACCAGCGGAAAGTAAAAAGGGGGGTTCAGCCCCCGTACCGGGAGTTGTACTCCAATTGACTTTTGGGAGTTAAACTCCTTAAAAAAAGATGTATTATTATTGTCAATTTATTCTTATGGAGTTAAACTCCCAGAAACTTTGATTTGTGGAGTTAAACTCCAAGAAATCTTTGTAAATGCTCAAGAGGACCCCTTTCTTCTCCCCTGAGCCTTGGATCTTTCACAAAATGGGATCTCTGGAGATGGGTCTCCTTCCTCCTCTTCTGTCGGCCGGATCTTGGAGAACAAGAGGGGGTGAGATTTAAAAATCTCCCTTTTTTGAAATCTAATGGATGATCTGAGCTCTCCTTTGTGGGTTTTGTGGTGAGAAACTATTTATTTTTGGAAAAGGAAGAATGAAACTCTTGATTTAATTCAAAAAAAGAAGAAGGTTTAGAACCTTGAGAAAGGAGAAGGAGGCACAAAAACCCTAGAGTTTTTAGAGAAATGAAAAGTTCTTTTTTTATTCATCATCATGTTGCCTTATATAGGCTTACACATTTACATATAGTCTCTTGGGCTTTACAAAATAGCATTTTTCCCATCCCATGTCTCATGTGCTCATTTCTTTTGCACATGAGCCATGGGCTTTACAAAAATTTGGTTTTATGCCCATAAATATTACATCAAAATTATTTATTACATGATTTTTATTTTGGCATAGAGGAGGCCGACCATGGGGCTCGACTTAGGCATGGGCCCACTTGATCTGGGCTTGGGCCCGCTTATTTGGGGTTGACTTTGATTTTGACTTGGTCAACTGGGGTTCAATTTTTGACCCCAACATCGTGATTTGTACCGTTTCAGCCCGGTACCACAGCAACATGATTTGTACCGTTTCAGCCCGGTACCACAGCAACATGATTTGTATTAATGGGACTCATGAGATTCCGTTGGATTCATACTCAAACTATCCCAACACCCCGCGTTTATTAGTCTATGATTAATGTTATGAGTCTTGATCGAATTCATGAATACAAAAGGTGATGTATGATATCAAGTTTTCAAAATTGAGTTCATGTAGTCATGTTAAGTGCAAGTCATGCCAATTGTATTCATTGTTCGAGTCAAGTTGGTTCAAGTGTACATATTGGTTTCAAGTATTCATGATTGAGTCAGGTCAAGATCACGTCAATTCTAGCATGTAATGGTTAAATCACAGGTCAAATAGATAAAAATAACTAAGCAATCATAGAACATGTTATGATATAAGAATACAAGTAACGTCCAAAAACAATATTGTAAATAAGTGTTGTGTACGACTAATCAATCAAGTCGATCAATTTCGGAATATAAACAGAAATATATATCTAAGTGTTGTGCACACATGAGTTCCAGTATCGCCTAAATACGACTACCGATTTGGGAGATATACATGTTTTCGTATCGTCGTGCAAAACAGATCAGAATCTGTTCAGCACCGTCACACATTTTTAAAACGCAGTTTGAGTTAATTTCTATCGGGTTTCAGGTTACAAAAATTATTATAAAATTTTAGGTATTTCTATGTACTTATCCAAAACACCAAGATTCGCACGATTTCGATTTCTGAAGCTCTAGTTATGATCGTTTTAATATCAGCGTTTAAAACAGAAATTCAAATATCTAGACAGTAACTATAAGTTATATTGCAAAGCCTATATCGAGTTGTTTCATGCGTTTCTAAGTAATATAATATACATAAAATTATAGTTCTATCAATTATCCATCTACACATCTAAATTTTGTCACGAACGGATATCGGGAGTTCGAGTTATGTCCTATTTAAAAACAGTGTGCGAATCAGGACAAATTCTGTCCAGATTCATCGCTTAATATTGTAACGCAGTTTTATATATTTTACCTCAATTTTCTGTAAAAACTTAAAACTAAGAAAATCTATATTATTCGATGTAGATATCAAAAACACCTGAGTTTGCTCAATTTGGATACCGGCAGACCAAGTTATATTTCTTAGAAATTGACCGATAAATGCAGTTTTCTGTTTTTACGAACAGTGAATAAAAACGATATAATTCCTAAACCGTTATGCGGTTCGATCTAAAATTTTTACAGCATGTACAAAATAATATATTCTGTCATAGATAAATTTCTTGAAATTTTCAGAAGTAAAAATTAATTTCTAAAAATTATTTTAAAGATAAAAGTATTGATATGTCATATGTGAGAATAGGAAAATCATGGTATTTATTCGTAACTTCATTTTTTTTACAAAATTTAAATAAAGTAATTTAAAATACAACAAAAAACGATGCAATCCTAATCGGTCACTACGAAATCTTAATATATGGATTGAGAGTAATGAAAAAAACTTTACAAATTATATATATGTGTGTGTTCATTATTTATATATGTAACTATTTAATTAATTATTTAGGGACTATGATATGACAAGGGAAGTTTTTCATAGCAATATAAAAAAGATAAAGAGAAAGAGAAAGAGAAAGAGATGGAGGGAGGGAAAGAGAGAAGGGACTTACATACACAAGCCGGTATTATCACCGGGCTTGTCTATCCGTCGATAAAGCTGGTATCTTCACAAGTTGGCAACTCACCCCCGTTATGCCACAGTGTTTTGCAGAATTGACCCTCAGTGTAGTCGCGACAGGGCTCTTTATTGCATCTACTTTTGCGGATACCGCTACTGTTGGTTGTGATTTTGGTATAGGTGGGTCTTGCGAGTATCTGTATGATTCCATTGTATATCTTATTTTGTATCTAGTACTCTCCATCTACCACTTATATGTATTATTTTGTATCTAGTTCAGTTTTGACATTAAACATCATATTTCTTGCTATACCTTTAAATAGATCACGAAGTAATGACCTACCTCCTCACAACACTCATATGCAACATAGCACGATATTTTTCGGGAATATAGAATACGTGAATACGAATTTTACACTTAAATACCTTTTACAATTAAAAACCTTTTTCGATAAGATTATGTATTTTTAAACAAATCTTTGTAAAGCGCCGCTACAACCCATTTAGAGAACCTGTTCGAGGTGGTGCGGATTATCGCACATCATCGGGCTTAGTAGTGCGAGATACAGACCTCCGCAAGGAGCATTCGGTCTCGAGAGATTTAAAAATACAAATATCTTAAGAAAATGAGATTTCTAGAAATATAATAAATTAAAATTATTTTCATATAAATATATATATATGTATCATCAAGATATCTATTTTTGCGATAATATGAATATTCCAACTTTTCTAAATCACAAGAATCACTTTACATGAAAAAACTATACCTTACAATTAAATACCATACGATATGAAATTAGGTTTTATTCACTAGAAATGTCACACATATAAAATCTACATCTATGAAAACTATAAAGACGATAATTAAATACTTGAGGTGTATTTTGAAAATTATACAAAATTATTTTTACATAAAACCCCTCAAGTTTTATAAATTACAATAAGGACCCTAGTAAATATAGGTTTAAGCGGGATTGTTCTCCGCCGAAAGACGCGACCGGGACGTTGGGACGTACGGCCTGAATTTCGAGGGCAGATGCTATTCGGTGCTATCCTTCCACTTCTCCGAAGATTCCAAATTGATTTATGATACCATATATCGAAAGTTTAAACGGACGCGGCCGATGTAGCAGATTTCGTCAGATTCCTCCTCGTTGAGGGTTTTTTGATTGTGGGGACGCTTTTCCCTGCAGGCGCAAGCCCCTTACGCTACCGCATCACGGTAACCACTTTCTCCTTCTCCAGGTAGTCACTTTGTGTCTTGTGTGTTTGTTTTATTTTTTGGTTGCCCGTGGATTGTATACGGAGACTAATTTATGTTGTCGCCCGTAGGGCGTGGATTAGTCCAAATCCGTATCTTCTTAGATTTGGGTTTGGGGGTTGAGTCTAAGGATACGTTAGTCTCATTTGAGACTAAGATCAACTTAAACGTTTGTTAAGGATACGTTAGTCTAATTTTAGACTAAGATCAACTTAACGGGATCGTTTAGATCCAACAAAAGAGCATTTGAACTCTATTGTTTAGTTTAATGACATTGCGGTCAATTACCAGTTTAAGAACATAGTGGTCCAATACCAGTTTAAGGACATAGTGGTCCAAGGTTAAGGACATCGTAGTCCGTGGGCTTAAAGGGACCCCACAGTCCGAGGTTAAGGACATCATAGTCCGTGAGTTTAAAGACCTCACGGTCAAGGTTAATGACATCATAGTCCATGGGTTTTAAAGGACCCCACAGTCCGTGGAATGTTTTCTTGTCGGGACCCGTCACCTCTCTGAAGATGTTGAAGGATTACAACGACAAATATCAGAGGAGTAAAGAGATGTACCCTGAACCGACGCGAGTTGGTTGAAAGATCTGTAGTCCAATTTGGGGCTAAGATCTGTTAAAATATTTATGAGCAGATGGGCTCAATTAATATAAGTTGAGGACTTATGGCCAATATTGGGCTAAGTCCAATCAGATTAAAATGTTTAACATTTTATTTTGGGCTGTTGAGCCTTTATTTGGGCTTGGCCCTTTTAGCAATGCTGAGCATTGATTTATATCTTGATAATGTCTTTATCTTTTATTGAATGCTGAGCATTCATCAGAGCTTTGGGCTTATTAAAGAACAATTTATGTTCTGTCAGCGCAACATGTGGCGCTCTAGGCGCTTTGCGCCAGTCAAAGAGAGTAATGCGTTGCTGCCAAGTAGCGCACATGTAAGGGAAACGTGTCGCACTCAGCGCTAGGCGCTTGATGATGAACGCGTGATGCCAGTTTATGAGCGCTGAGCGCTAATTCATGAGGGCATTGCGTCTTTAATTTAGTGGCGCACACGTGAGTGACACGTGGTGCGCCTGGCGGTGAGCGCCAGCCCATGAGTGCGGTGCGCTATTTCAGAAGCGCAAAACGCAAGTTATTAATTGGTGCATACGTGGTTGACACGTGGCGCATTTGGCGCTGTGCGCCAGTCCAGAGAGCGCTAAAGCGCAATTCATGAGCGCAAAACGCGGTTCAAGAGCGCAAAGCGCATCTGATCAATTTTATGATCTGGGAAACAAATTTATGTTCCTTAAAAGAGACTTTGTCTCAAGATCTAAGAACAACAATTCTTATTTTTGCAGGAGATATTTCCAATCTCTTATGTTGATGAAAGGTTGTGCCTTTATAGATCCATGATCTGTGAGAAGAATTATGTTCTTCTTTTATTTTATGATGAGATCTTTTGATCTCTTTTGTGAAAGAGTTTTTGTCTTGTAGATCTATGATCTTTTTAAAGAAATGAATTTTTCTTTCTTAATCATGAGATGATTTCATCTCTGTGTTCATCATCCTTCATTCTTACCTTGAAGAAAAATCTTCTTGCAAGAGCTTGCTTTTTTTCTTTGAGTTTTTTTTTCAAAGTTTATTGGGAGGGGTTTCTCTGTATGAGACTTGAAGTCTTGGGGCCTTTATATAGGGCAAGCTGATTTGTTGAATCAGTTAAAGAGATCTTTTTCTGATTGATTTGGGAATATTTCCCACCATTGGATCTTTGATCCTAGGGCTTCTATTTTACAGAAGGCAATCTTCTTATTTTTAACAAGATTGGAAAATCTTTCTATAACAGAATTTAATTCTGATTAATTAATGATTTATCATTATTATTAGATCTTTTGATCTAACGGTAGGGAGTTTTTTAATTCCAGCGCTAGCGCCCCCGTGCTTTGCACGTGGTGCGCCGCTCAGAGCGCAGCGCACCTTACGCTAGCGCACCCGTGTTTGACACGTGGTGCGCTGCTCAGAGCGTAGCGCACCCATGTTTGATACGTGGTGCGCTGCTTGGAGCGCAGTGCACCTAGCACTAGCGCACACACGGTGCGCTGCCTAAGGCGCAGCGCACTTAGCGCTGTATCTGAAGCGTTGCTTCAATTTTGAAATTTAAATTTCAAACAGAGCTTTTCTCTGATTGGGGGAAGCAAATGCCCCCCACCGTTGCACTCACGTGGCCCACATGTGAGTGCAACGGTGGCAGCATCTGTGCCCTTGGATCAACTCAGAAGTTGAAAAGGCATTTCAATGCCTATAAATAGGACCTTTAGTCCTATAGATGATTCTGTTCATCTTCTTCTTTTTCTCTGAGAATTTTTATTCTCCCATAGATCATAGCTCTTCATTTTAAGAAATTTTCAAGAGTCAAAACTCTGCCAAAATTTAGGTAAAAATTAAATCTTTTAAAGTTATAGGGTTTTACCCATTAACAGAGCCTTGTTCTTCATAGATCTTTGATCCAAAGAAAACCCTTTTAGGGTTTCATTAATCAGAGCTTTTTGCTCTCTTCAAATCGTGAAGAACTCTTAAGAGTTTATTCATGGATCTTGAAGATCTTAGAATTTTAATTCATATACAAAAAATTGATTTCAATTTTTCTGATGGGTTTTTTCCATCATCTTTGCAGAGCCAGACTCTTGAGGAATTTTATTCCATCATGATCAGAGTTTGACAAGTGTCACTCTGTCACAGAGCACTGCTCTCAAATGGAGATTTACTCCTCTGTCCGAGAGATCTCTCATTTAATGAGAATTACTTTTTTGAGGATTTCCTCACTTAATCAATAGTCTCATCAAATGATGAGGCTATTGTATTAATGATGAACTGTCATCTAGATTTAGTGGGTCCCTTTTGGTCTCTCTCCACTGCATTGCAGTGTGGTACAAATTCTAAGGTACCAAGTGTCAAAATTTAAATTAAATTGTCGCACTGACAGTTGACTTTTGTCTCTTTTCGCGCAGGCGACATGTCTTTCGATCCCTTTTTCTCGTTTGTTCGTTCAGAAGGAGGATTCCCTGGAGCGCCTGTAGACCGGGAAGTCCTAACTTTGATCAAAGATCATGACCTGGAACATAAGAATCTTCACCTCGGGGGGACATGGTACAACCACATTATTAAGGGTCGACAGAAATTTTCGTGCGCTGTACCCTCAGAGCCCATCATGGCGATCCATTACGCAGAACCACCCCCGGTGAACTATGCCGTGGAAATGGTTAATTAGACTTCAGAAGGTCTTCTTCAGCCTGCTATGGCTTCGATACCCGTTCAGCCTCTAATGGCTTTGGACACCCTGGGGCGACGTATTTGTCAAGGCAAGGCGCGACCGTGGGGACAACCATATATGATTGGGCTAATTCCTCGTCATCCAGCTGGCTATCTGCAATGGGCCCGCTACATTCTATCAACGAAGAAGTCGCAGTTGTTGAGGCTTGGGTTGTATCCCGCTATTTATGCTTCTCTCTTCCAGTATCCTACGCTTCTCGCCTGGTGGGTTAAGGCCTTTCTAGAGCAGTGGAATATTCCTACCCACACCTTCCTTTCGCTGGATCGAGAAGTATCAATCTCCCTAGAGGAATTTGCAGAAGTTTCTGGCTTACCTGTCATGGGGGAGCATTATGAGGAACTGCTTTCTACGGATGAATACGTTTTTGGTGCCAAGCCAGAGATGACAGGCCTTACCCCGGAGAATGCCGTTCAACACCAATTTCCTAGTCTGATCAAAGTGTTGAATATTTATGAGGGCCTTTTCCTCGAATCTGGGAGCCGCGAGGTTAATTTCGAGGATTTCATCGCTCATTTTCTTCATCCGGAAGTCCTCTCGAAGGAGGCTGCTAAATTCGCTATGCTTGACGACCCTTTCGACTTAGGTTTAAACAACCCGCCAACAGCGGAGGCAGCCCAGAAGAGTTTCTTCCTTCCCAACACTCCAGTTGTTTCTTTCACGGAGGTCGTGGTCCCTGGGATTGATGAGAAAACGTTTTTTATGGCGTTTCTTGGGCTATGGCTGAGCTGGTTTGCGCTCCCGATGAACCTTCGCCGTATGAGGCCGTCTGTCTTCTACCCCGCTCACCGAATGGTTAGTGGGGTGAAAGTGGCTGTCAGGGTTGCCGGGTTAGCTCATTTGTATTACGGCCTTAGCCAAGCGGCGGATACTACTGAACCCAGAGTGCAGCATGTGAACTTCTCGATGCATTACTTCATGTCATGGCTTGAGCTACATGCACTTGGCATTTTCGGTATCCATAAAAGGCCTTCCTTCTATGACAGGTGCAGCTTCCCCCGGATTATGCGATTAGTCATTGCATCTATTGTAAACCCTTCACCGCGGGAGGCTAGAGGTTTGCTCCTTTGCCCTTGCATGGTTGGAGATGGCATGAATTTTACTGACAAGATTCTAACCATCGGCAAAGAGTCCGTAACCGCGGTGCAACCATTGCGGGACATTTTCAAGGATAGAGCATCTGTTTTGAAAGCTCGGGAAATCCTTCATTTATATTCCATCAGACCGGGCTTTCTAGTGTTTAGGAAAAATGACGCGGCGTTATTTATGAGATACAACCCATACCGTTTCGCCCAGCAGCTGAGCTACAATCAGGGAGTCCCGCTGGAGGCTTTCCTGCTAGAACCTGCTGCCACCGAAGAGGGAATGCGAAATGCACTACATCATTTTATGCGCGTGAACACGGGGTCCAACTTCTTTATCAGCGAACCGAGCTGTGTCCCGAAGGCCCTTAATGTGTACGCGGCGTGGTATCAGCACTCAATGGGTGCTGTCATCAAGGAGGAGAAGCGATTGCTGCTCGATCGCAAGGGTGCAACCCCTGTCGGTGATCAAAACGTCCCTTTGAAGCGACGGGCCATTGTCCGTCTTTCCTTAAGAGAAGCTGCCGTGATCGAAGTTCCGCGTGACAGGCCCGAGCTACCGATACCCCGTGCTCCCGTGGAGACGGCGAGTGTAGCTTCCCCCGAGTCCGGCGTAGGTTCAGATATCGGGACCCGTCGTCCCAAAGTGCCCACCAAGCATATGCTTGTGCTAGCTGCGACTGGAGCTCGCTCGCAGAAGAGGAAGAAGAAGTCGATCCTCTCTGTAGACGTTGTACTCGGCCTGGAGCCTCATGCTCCTTATAGCGAGAGCCTGAGTGAGTATGGGACAAACGAGGGTCTATTCATGCCGCCAGATGATACTGATCTAGCGGCTTCCATTGCAGCTTCTGAGCAATTGGCAAGCCATGAAACGGGGCAGGCCATCCTCGCGCAATCAAGTAACCATCAACTGTATCTTTCGTCGTTACATCATATTTTTATCATCGTGTTTTGACTGATACTTTTCCCTTTTTTTTACAGGCATTTCCACCGAAGAAGCTCTCGCGGCTTCTGTCAAGACTTTTGAGAAAGAGGAAATGCTTCGAGCATCCTTAGGTATTGGTACATTTCGGTTTACCACTTCTGCGCTCACGTTTCTTATGGGTAATCTGATCCTCCTTTTCATCTTATTACAGGAACTACCTCTACTCAGGTCATGCCCAGTACAGTGCCGATCCCACAGGGTGACGTGGAGATGCTTCCAGGGTCAGCTATCGAAGTCCCGGCCTCCTCAGCACTGCCGAAAAAAGCTTTACTTAAACGACCGATGACGGATGTTGTAACGGCTCCAGAGGTAACTATCGGCGCTGACGATAACATTCCGTTGGCGGAGGTCTTGAGAAGATCCGCTGTTACGGCCCGGGCGGAAAGGAAGCGTAGAATGTGCACAGCAAGGGAACATAGCGCTGCATTAGCCGTAGGTGCAGGTTCGAGCGCTGCTACCCCTGCCCCTACTCCTTCAGAGGATATTTCGGCTGCCTTGTCCACCGCCCACAGACAGGCAGCACGTGCTGCTCGGGAAGCACTCGGAAAACCGACTCAAGGTAACGTGACATTGGGTTCTTTTGTCAAAGTTTTAACTTTCAGGTTCTCATATATCCTATCTTGCAGGGCCGAGTCTTGCTGAAGAAGTGGCGGCAACCACCGAACTTAAGGTAGCGGCAGGTGAGATAGCCACGATCGCCGAGCCCGAGGTGGCGGTGGGTGAGATGGCTACAGTCGCCGAGCCCGAGGCGGCGGTGGGTGAGGTGGCCACAGTCGCCGAGCCCGAGGCAGACACTCTTTCTCAAGATTCGGGCACTGCTCCAATCGTCGCTCTTTCCCCTTGCGTCTCCTTGCCGTTACCGGGTGCTGCGAGTGTTATGACGATTCTCATGGAATCGGGAGATGAAGCTACGGGTGGCGAGACCATTCCGATGGAGGAGGGTGAGGTAGTTGCTGCATCCAGTGATGCCCTTGTCGCGGTCTCGACCGGCGACTTACCAGGTAAATTGCAGGTTATTGCTTTCTATTTTATTCTGCAATCCCTTTTCGACCATTTCTGACAGTACTTTTGTTTCGAATGCAGCTGCGGTGGGCGTTGCGGTTGTGCCACCCGAGGAAGCGCCACCGGTTGCCGCTTTGACGGTGACCGCCCCTTTGCCTTCTCTCGTACCCTCTCAACTGCTGGAAGGTGCAGATTTGCGATCCATCAGTTCCGTTGCAGGCAGTATATTTCATGTACTGACATTGTATTGTTACATCCTTGCAGAAGTCCTTTTTGATCACCTATATCAGGTGCTACACCCACACTTCTCTTTCCAGTCATAGGTTGCCACATCTAGTGGCGCTGGTGAGTACAGCCTTCAGCTAATGTCTTTTCTTTTACGGGCAGCCAAATCGTTTCTAATTATTCTTTGTTTTGATTGCAGCGCTACAGATCGAAGGAGGGGACGAAAGAACATTTGCGCCGCTGGTACTCCCGGCCTTGCCACCTGCTGCAGCCGGTATAGTAAACTCCATTGTTCATGAACCTCCTCCATTTCTCGAACCGTCATTTGACTGTGATTTGTTTTGCAGCGGTGATACCGACTTCATCTCCGTTCAAATCTCGAGTCGTAATACCAGCAGGCCCCTTTTCTCGACGTTCATCTTCCAAAGGCGCTGTGAATAGTCTGCGCATGTTGAGTGACTACATCGAGGAGCTTGACGTGGAGGCTCCCACATTTGCTGCAGATTTTGCTGCCGAGGTTAATCCTATGCTGGCGATGCTCGTGAACATTCATAGTGAGGGCGTCATTGAGTCTTGGGTTAGTCACTGCAGGAAAATTGAGGCTTGTCTATATGAGCTCGAGGTCGGACGTCCTGCTCCCGAGGTCCTAGCTGTGAACTCTCAACGGGTTGCGTGGGTCGAGCAGAGCACTCCCTACTTCCGCCATCTTGAACAAGAAGCGGCCCTAAAGCATAAAGAATATGAAGAGACTTCAAGCGAATCTGCTCGACTGCATGCTCAGGTTGATGCCAATGCTGTGCAGTTGAAAACCATCTTTGAGGGCCTTCTACGATGTATTTCCGATAGGCTAACGCTGAGGCAGAAGCTCGACCTCATCGAGCAGGATGCGCAGAGTCGCGAGGCAGCTCGGCGGGTCGTTGATGAGCGGCTTTCATCTTATTTGCAGCAGCGGGCTCAGGTTGAAACGGAGTTGGCTGTGGCAGCTGACAGTGAAGAGAGGCTGAGGGGAGTGCGTGAGCAATTGATTGGCCTACTGAAAACGCTTCCCTCCCAATAGTTGCTTTTGCGCCATTTGTAATTTTTGAATAAAATGTATCCATTTTTTATGATGTAAATTGTACTCAATTTGATCTTATCAATAAAAGGTGCATTTCTGTCAAACTACGTTGTGTTATCTCTTGCTTCCTTTTCTGTGTTGCCGGCGTGTTACCTTAGTAAGCCTAGCATGTAAAACATAGCGAGCATTCCGTCTTGAATTCTTCGAGAGATAGTGATGGCTTAGAAAGAAGGTTCAGATCTACTGCCTAAGACTTTTGAACTTCATGAGCCGTGAAGGTCTCATAAAGACTTTTCTCCCTACGAGTCGAGAGGATCTCGTAGGTGTATTTTCTCTTTAAGAATCGTGAGGATTCCCAAGCGTGGTTTCTCTTGGAAGTCGTAAGGATCTCACAAGAGAGTTTTCTTGCTTGCGAGTCGAGAGGACCCGTAAGTGATTAATGATGTCGACATTATCCACATTCCGTGGAGTCAAAAGTTGCTCCGAGCGTTTCCCATGGGGTCAAGGTTGACTTTGGCCTGTTCCACGGGGTCATTGGATGACGTATTTCCGCGACGTGGTCATGTGGAAGACGTGTTTCCGCGACGGGGTCATGTGGATGATGTGTTTCCGCGACGGGGTTATTTGTATGACGTATTTCCGTGACGGGGTCATTGTATGTCGTATTTCCGCGACGGGGTCATGTGGATGACGTATTTCCTCGACGGGGTCATGTAGATGACGTATTTCCGTGACGGGGTCATTTGTATGACGTATTTCCGCGACGGGGTCATGTGGATGACGTATTTCCGCGACGGGGTCATGTGGATGACGTATTTCCGCGACGGGGTCATTTGGATGACGTATTCCACGACGGGGTCATGTGGATGACGTATTTCCGCGACGGGGTCATGTGGATAACGTATTTCCGCGACGGGTTCATTTGTATGACGTATTTCCGCGACGGGGTCATATGGATGACGTATTTCCGCGACGGGGTCATTTGTATGACGTATTTCCGCGACGGGGTCATTGGATGACGTATTTCCGCGACGGGGTCATTTGGATGACGTGTTTCCGCGACGGGGTCATGTGGATGACGTGTTTCCGCGACGGGGTCATGTGGATGACGTGTTCCCGCGACGGTCATGTGGATGACGTGTTTCCGCGATGGGGTCATTTGTATGACGTATTTCTGCGACGGGGTCATTGGATGACATTGCGTCTGTTGTAATGAGACGAATATCAAAGTGGTCTCTAGGTTGTCTATGAACTGTCGAGATTCGGAGTAGGGACTTTGCCATGGCTCCAAGGTTGATTATAGCGTTTGAATCCCGCTGGAATGAGGAAGAACGATGTTGATGATCTCTAGGTCATTTATGGACCATCGAGATTTGGAGTAGGGACTTTGCCATGGCACCAAGGTTGATTGTAGCGTCTGAATCCCGCTTGAATGAGGAAGAACGCTGTTGACGATCTCTAGGCTGTCCGTGAACCATCGAGATTTGGCTTTGTTTTCTGATGGAGCCTGGGAGGGTGCGCTTCCCTTTTTGTTTGCGCCCCTGGATTGTATACAGGGATCGACGTGATATCACCTGTAGGGCAAAAAGTTTCATTTTATATATTTTTCTTTCCGCGATGCTCTATCATTTCAACTTTTATATCGCGACAGTTGCGATTGTCCAATCATTTCGTCTATTTTTCGCGGTGCCCAATCATTTCGGCTATTTTTTTTATTTACCTGCTGCTTTTTATTGCGAGTCGCCCAACCATTTCGGCTATTTTGTATGCATACATTTTTACTTGCCGATTTGCAAGTTGCCCAATCATTTCGGCTATTTCATATGCATTTTCCTTGCTGCGAGCTTGGGATTTGATATCGATTTAGGCATCAGTATCGCTGCAGCTGGGATATTGCCAGGAGCGAATCATCATTTGCCTCCGTTGATGTTGAACAAAGGTGGCTTAGTAAACAGGGTTAGGATCCCGTCGACTTAGGCTTTTGACTTCATGAGCCGTAAGGGTCTCATAAAGATATTTCTCCCTACGAGTCGTGAGGAGCTCGTAAGTGCGTTTTCTCCTTAAGAATCGTGAGGATTCTTAAGTGTATGGTCTCTTATAAGTCGTAAGGATCTTATAAGAGTATTTTCTTCTTATAAGTCGAGAGGACTTACAAGGGTTGTTCACTGTGTAAACATATCCCTAGTCGTGGGTGGGACTTTGTCAGGGAAATGTTTATTCGCGCCCGTGGATTGTATACAAGGGTCAATAACGAACCACTTGTAGGGCAGCATTGGAGGTTGTGGTGGCTGCTTAAGAACAGGTTCAGATCCCTGTAGCTTAAGACTTTTGAATTCTATGAGCCGTGAGGGTCTCATAGGAGGATTCTCCTTACGAGTCGTGAGAATCTCGCAAATGTAATTTCTCCTTAAGAATCGTGAGGATTCCTAAGTGTGTTGCTTCCTCGTGAGTCGTAAGGATCTCACACAGGTGGTTTCTACTTACAGGGTCGAGAGGACCTTGCAAGTGTCATTTAACGATCTTGCGCCCTTTCTGGTTTTCACAAAACTTGCCGGTAGCCCTGCTGTTTTTACTCACGGAGCCCTTTCGGGTTTTCATCCATACCCATTTTGCTTATGGACATAACGTTTTTCTCTTCTTCTTTTTTATTTTTTTTTGTGTCAGCCTTGGAATGCTGCGTGTTCAGTTGATAAAACTGCACATTTGTATTACATTTTTCCTACCATTTTCATATTAAAAAAGGACTTTATTATAATATATCATACATATGGGGGTTTATGTGTAAAAACACCATTTTCCATGTGTTAATATATTTAATTAGCATTTGGTAGGAAAATGTATGCAAATAAATCTATTGACCAAATCCTAGTAGAACTAAGTCTACTAAATATTATTTGAGATTATTGTGCAGAATTTTCCAAGTTGTTATGCAGAATTTAGCAAGCAAATCAAGTTGTTGAAGAAGACTTGCCTAATTAAGAATTAAAACTTGGAGACCAAGTCTGGAAGCAACCGAGAGAAGATTTCTGAATTCTGAAGGTGCCTAGGATTGCCACATGTCCCAAAGACCAAGCCCCAGAAAAATGATGGAGGGATGAGATCAAATGGCCGCGGATCCGCGGCCATACCCCCCTTTGGCCGCGGATCCGCGGCAATCTAGAGGGATCATTTGCTAAGATTTTGTGGCCTAAATCTCTGCTATATTTTACCAACTTTTGAAGCAAAAGATTGTGGCTTTGGACTATAAAAGGGCACCGAGAGCCTCTTGGAAAAGTTATCAAGCCGAAGAAATCACGAAGTCCAAGAGGGCTCACGCATCCAGGCTGATCATCAACTGTTCATCTACCTCCTTCGGAAGAGTTCGAGAAGCAAACCAAGTTTTTGTAATCATTTTCTAAGGAATAAAGTGTAGATTGTTCAAGTTGATTAATAAAGGTAGTTGTTTTATTTAATTCTTTTGCGTTTAACATTATGTTTTCCCTCTCTGTCTTTTCATCTTCTTTTCCCAACATGCGCGAGTAATTCTCCGCTTGTTAGGGTTCGTAGGATTAGGGTAGGCTAATGGACGATGAAAATAATTAAACCCTTTTTAAGTCCTATAAAGTTTAGGAACTTTATCAAAAGAATCATTAACATCCTAATCAGGCGCGCTAGCAATTCTTTGCTAGTTCCGACCGCGATTAGAGATTAGATTAATGATTGTTTTGGTAAAGGCTAGATATGAACGGAGTTCCGTTTCGAGATAAGGGTTAAGAGTGGGATTCCTTTTCCCTCCAGAAACCCTAATCTACAAGCATTACCGTCGTTCTAGTTCTAAATCTATTAATGGATAAAAAGGGTAACTTTTAATTAATCGTCCATGACTACTAAATCCTAACGAACCCTACAAGCCTTCTTATTATATTATCTAAATCTCTAAAATAATCTAGATCTATATTTTTGCATTCTTGCTTAACGTAGATCTAGAAACTTTTCACAAAATTCTTATTTCCTCCTCTCTTTTTCAACACATCTAAAGTAAGAGTAAAAGGTTCCACGTTTCCCTGAGGACGACCCGTACTCATCTCGGTCTAGCTACGCGCGACACCGTTATTGATTGCGGTTATTCTACAAACACTTTTTCGTAACAATCACTGCGGTCCGTAGTAGTTTATCGACGTCTCGGTTAATTGCCAGTTTTAGGACATAGCGGTCCATCATTAGTTTAACGACGTTTCGGTCAATTGCCAGTTTTAGGACATAGCGGTCCATCGTTAGTTTAACGACATTTCGGTCCATTGCCCGGTTACTACTTATAGAGTTCGGGCTTAGGAAGATAGTGAGCGGACATAGGCGTCGTCATCTATCGTTAACCTAGGCCGTGACTCGTTATGCGTAGTATTTTTTCAGGAAGCGACCGTTTATTGGCCTGAAAAGTTTTTCACCATGCATGTCCATGAGTAGATAGGCTCCACCCTGATAGACTTTGTCTATGATATACGGGCCTTCATAGTTCGGCTCGAATTTCCCCCGCTTGACACGATTGGGGATCATAGGACTTTTGACCACTAGCACGAGTTCGCCTTGGCGGAATGTTCTCGGCCTAGTCAATCTCTCATATGAGCGCGTCATCTTTGCTTTATAAGCCTCCAGATTTTGTTGCGCCATGAGCCGAGTTTCGTCAAGGGCGTCAAGCTCCTCAAGCCGAAGGTGAGCATTCTCTTCGTCTGTTAGCTCGAATGTTCTTGGCCTTGGCGGAATGTTCTCTTTGTCTGTTAGCTCATATGAGCGCGTCATCTTTGCTTTATAAGCCTCCAGATTTTGTTGCGCCATGAGCTGAGTTTCGTCAAGGGCGTCGAGCTCCTCAAGCCGAAGGTGAGCATTCTCTTCGTCTGTTAGCTCGAATGTTCTCAAATTTCCCCCGATTGACACGATTGGGGATCATAGGTCTTTTGACCACTAGCACGAGTTCACCTTGGCGGAATGTTCTCGGCCTAGTCAATCTCTCATATGAGCGCGTCATCTTTGCTTTATAAGCCTCCAGATTTTGTTGCGCCATGAGCCGAGTTTCGTCAAGGGCGTCGAGCTCCTCAAGCCGAAGGTGAGCATTCTCTTCGTCTGTTAGCTCGTAGTGATCCGCCACTCGTAGAGAAGGTAACTCTATCTCGAGGGGGTGTACCGCTTCTGTGCCGAATACCAATGCATACGGCGTTGTGTTCGTGGCCGTTTTGAACGTAGTTCGATACGCCCAGAGAGCTTCATGCAGTCTCTCATGCCAGTCCTTCTTATTTCGAGACACCGTCTTTTTCACGATCTTCGTCAAGGTCTTGTTGAAAGTCTCAGCCAGACCGTTAGCTCAGGGATTATAGACTGAAGAGTATCTCCAGTCTATGTTATGCTGTTGCGCAAAGCGGCTGATCTTGTGGCTTCTGTAGGATGGCCCATTATCGGAAATAATCCGTCGCGGAGTGCCAAACCGATAAATGACGTGTGTCTTGAAGAAATGGAGGATATTCTCCGTCTTCACTTCCCTTAGCGGTACTACTTCTGCCCATTTGGAGAAATAATCATTTGTCGCCAAAATGAATCGATGTCCTCGGGACGATGTTGGTTCGATGGGTCCGATTATGTCAGTTCCCCACATTTCGAATGGCCAGCTAGCCACCGTCGGGTGTAGCGGATTCGGATGTTGGTGGATAAAGTCCCCATGAACCTGGCATGAGTGGCACTGCTTCGCGTATTCGATGCAGTTCTGGATCATCGTGGGCCAATAGTAGCACATCCTTTTGATCTTCAGTTTCATCTTCGGCCCGGCTTGGTGAGAACCGCAGAGTCCGTCATGAGTTTCTTGGACGACTCTTCTTCCGATCCCAGGCATCTTAGCCATAAAGAGTCAAATGATCTCTTATACAAAGTATCATTGACGAAGGCAAAAGATAAAGCTCGCTTCATGAGCTGATATTTTGAGGACGCATCTTCAGGCATTCGATGGGATTTGAAGTAGTCTATAAAGACTTCTCTCCAATCCTTAGCCTTTTCCTGGTCTTTTATTTGTAGGGTCGTTTGCTCGGTCGCTCTCTTTTCTTCGGAAGATTCCGGAGATATTTCTGCCGGTGCAAGAACCCGACGGCTTTGCACAACAATCCTCACATCATCGAGGTTCTTATCGGCTAGTTCTTTAGCGAGCTTGGCTAATGCATCCGTTTTGCTATTTTCCGCACGCGGTATGCTTTCCAGAATGTAGGAAGGGATTTGAGTCAGTAATTGTTGTACCCTCTCGCCGTACTTCACTAACTCTGGCTTACATGTTTGATAGTCGCCGTTTTCTTGGCTGACGACCAGCTGGGAATCTCCGTATATGAGGAGGTTTTCGATTCTCATGTCGACAGCGATCTCAAGACCTGCTATCAAAGCTTCATACTCGGCTTCATTGTTTGTCCTCGGCTCTGTTAAAGAGAAGGCGAAGCGTTTTATCCCCCTTTGTGGAGTTATGAAGATGAGGCCTACCCCAGATTTGATTATAGGGGTGCTTTGTTTGCGCTTCTTCATGGAAGATGCTCCATCGAAGTAGAGTTCCCATCGGGGTTCACTCCTTCCTTTCTCCCCGTCAATTGTGTCAAACACGTGCTCATCTGGAAATTCGCAGTTCAAAGGAGAGTCCGCAGGTATCGGATGTTCAGCGAGGAAGTCGGCGATAGCCTGGCCTTTCACCGCCTTGAGGGGTCTGTATGTCACTGAGAATTCCATCAAGAGTAGGGCCCATTTAGCGAGCCGTCCCGTTAATATAGCCTTTGACATCAAATATTTTATAGGATCCACCTTTGATATGAGATGGACCTCATGCGCCAAAGCATAGTGTCTGAGCTTCGTTATCGCGAAGATCAAAGCCAAGCAATGTTTTTCGATGGGGGAGTAATTTCTTTCTGCCCCTAGGAGGACTCGACTCAAATAGTAGAGGGCTCTCTCCTTCCCTTGGTCGTTTTCTTGTACCCATAGCGCGCCTAAGGAACCCTCAAGGGCGGTTGTATACAGAATTAGAGGCTTTCCCTTGACTGGAGCAGTCAACACCGGCGGATTCTGCAAGTATTGCTTTATTTCGTCTAGTGCGCTTTGGCATTTGCGATCCCAGACGAACGGGGTTCCCTTCTTCATTAGACGATTGTAGGGACGGCATTTTCCGGAGAGATTGGCTATGAATCGCCGGATATACGTGAGCTTCCCTTGGAGAGACCGCAGTTGCTTGAGAGTCCTCGGCGGAGGCATTTCCATGATCGCCTTGATCTTCGACGGGTCTATCTCGATGCCTCGGTGTCGAACAACGAATATTAGGAACTTGCCCGAGGAAACTCCGAACGCGCATTTAAGAGGGTTCATCTTCAAATTGTATTTCCGAAGACGCTGAAACATGATCTTCAGATGCTCTAAATGTTCCTCGTATGATTTGCTTTTAACTACGAGGTCATCGATATAGCATTCGACGATTTCATATATGAGGTCATCGAAAATCTTCGTCATGGCTCTCTGATAGGTGGCACCGGCGTTCTTTAGACCGAACGGCATCACCTTGTAGCAGAATATGCCCAAAGGGGTCCGGAAAAGCGGTGTGCTTCTGGTCTTCGGGATGCATTTTTATCTTATTGTATCCTGATGAGCCGTTCATGAAGGAGAAAACTTCGTGAGTGGATGTATTATCCATCATCAGCTCAGTGACTGGTACTGGAAAGTCGTCCTTCGGGCAAGCTTTGTTGAGATCCCGAAAGTCCACGCAGATGCGCACCATCCCATTTTTCTTCATCACTGGGACAATTTTGGCAATCCAATCAGGGTACTGAACTTCTTGGATGAAGCCGGAGTCGATTAGCTTCTTGACCTCGGTGTTGATGCTCATCTCAAGCTCGAGCCGCATCCTTCTCGATGCTTGTTTAACTGGCTTGATGTCCGGAGATATCGCCAATTTGTGCACAGCAATCTCTGGATCTAGTCCCGGCATCTCGGAATAGTTCCATGCGAAGCAGTATTTATACTGCATGAGCACGTCTTTAAGCGTAGCCTCCTTTTCTTCAAACAACAGTTCGCTGACGAATGTAGGCCGCGGGTCTTTTGCCGTTCCCAAGTCGATTTTCCTGAGGTCATCCGCAGTGGTATGTATCCCATCTTCCAGCTCTTTTGGCGCCGGTGGAAATTATGAGATCAACTCATCTTCGTTTTCGAAGCACGAGGAGAGGTCATCCGTATTCCCGAGTTCTTCTTATGACAACGTTATTACGTGACAGGTGTGAGATCTCTTCCAAGACCGATGTTGATCTGGTTCTACTCTCGTGGCTTTCGGTTCATGCTTTTGCGGCGGGGTTACCCTCCAGCTGCTGGATAGAGTGAACCTGCCTTGTTGATATTGGTCCTCGACCCAGTTCTTGAAGGTGAAGCAGTTTTCGAGGGGATGTCCTACTGCTCGGTGATAGGAGCAATAATCTGGGTGAGAGATTTCGTTTGCTTGCTCGGGGTGCTTGGACTCCGGGAGTGTCATCATCTGATGTTTCATGACAAGATCGAATATCTTCCTTGTCTTGTCTTGGAGAAAAGAATACTCCCGACCCATCTTCTTTACAAGAGACGGATCTCGGCTGCTCGATTCTTGATCGCGTGGCTTCTTGGACCCGCTTTGCAGCCGTCGAACGTTTTTTCCGCTCTTTGGTTTATTTTTGCCTCTGCGCCGGGTCTTTCTGATAGGCTGGCGACGAAGAGCATCATCGTTTTTCGTAGCCTGTTGAAGAAGGCGCTGCGTTCTGGCTTTCTAGTAGATGGCCATCTCGCGATTATGGTCATCTCGAACGTTTTGACCCGCTTCCCTTATTAGCTTGTCCATCTGTTCTTTAAACGACAGACTTGGCATTTTCACGGTGGGAGCTCGTTTTGGTTCAGGGTCGGCGTCTTCCCACAGAGCATCTCCTTCTTCATCGAAGTCATGTATGACGTAGCAGCCGCGGAATCTCTCCCGTTTCTTGGATTGAACATATCCAAGTTCGACCGTTTCCATTCTCCCATTAGGCAGTTTTCGTTGAGTTCCGGGGACATCCCAGATCCTGTTGTAGAACTGGGCTTGTCAAGCAGTCTGTTTAAAGGGTACGCCTTGGCGCCTCAACAGTCTTTTTAATCTTTCTGTGTATTATCTGGGTAGACGGATGGGCTGGAGCCTTTCAAGTGTAAAATCAGCACCGTGCCAAATTTCCTTCTCCACTTTGGTTTCCCCGAATCGGTAGAATATGATCGCCTTTTCACCCTTTCGCCTGGGAGGGACATAGAATGTCTGCAGCTCTTGCACACTATAAGTTTCAAGCACATCAAACTCTTTGTAATGCTCTTGCAGAACCATGGAAATTTGCAAACTTTGGTCTTCGTCAGCGAAGGCTTGTATCGATGGCCGAGCGGAAAATACAGCATTGACCTCATCTTCCGAGTCGCTGCCGAAGATCAGAATAGGGGTGGACGGTCCCGGCTTGTTGTATCGGGGCGGCCCTGAGTAAACTATCTCCTCTTCCTCCTCGGTATCGCTCCCAAAGATCGGAATGGTGGTGATAGCTTTTTGCTTGTCCTCCGGTTTGCGACATCTTTCCGTGTCTTCGAAATCTGGCAGAAAGTATTTGGCATCCTCATATTTGCGGACTTCGTTCACGGCAAATGGGTTTAGTTCCCCTGTCACAGTGTACTCGAGACCATCTTTGAAGTACTTCATACACTGATGTTGTGTAGAAGGAATAATGTTGTACTCGTGTAACCAAGGCCGGCCGAGCAAAGCCTTATAGCAGGTTTTAGCGTCAATGACGTGAAACTTGATGTCAGTGACTAGCAGCCCAAAGCGCAGCATCAGTATCACAGGCCCGAGTGTCCGTGATGACTGGGAATCAAACTCGAAGATAGTGATCTTATCCCGAGCTAGGTGTTGGACGCTTATGGAGATTTCTTTCAACGCTCTTACATTGAGGAGGTTAACGGAGCACCCATTGTCGACCACGATTTTTCCTATCTTGATATCATGACAGTATCCGGAGACATAGAGGGGACGGTTATGCTCGTACGTGCCGAGGAGAAGATCTTCATCGCTGAAAGTGATGTCACCAGTGTGCACTTCTTCCAGTTCGTCCTTCATCTTTTCTTCGGAGAGGAAAGCTTGGAACTGTTCGGGCTCTTGTAACGCCTTGATCAGAGAATCTCTCGCTTCTTTTGATAGCAGAAGGGCGTCGAGAATGCTGAGCTGCGAGGGTATCCTCCTCAGGTGTGCAAGAACGTTGTAATCCACCTTACTCTTCTGGGGCGGGTCCTTGGCTGTCAGCTTTTCAACGACTCGATCATCGAGGGTGATATCTTCAGGGATCTTTTCTTTCCCCTTATCCTTTTTATTCGATCCTTTGTTCGCGGGTCCGAGATTCTTTTCAGGTAATGTGCGATTGAGCAGCTGAATGTTCTCGCAGCTCTTTGGTTCTTCCTCTTTTCCCTGGGTGGATTCTTTGAAGAGAGGGCCAAGAGCTATTTCTTCCTCAGAATCGCTCCTAAATGTGAGAACGTGCGATCCCCCAGCGTCGACCATGTGACAGTTGATGTTCGTTCTTTTGCACTCCTCGGTCGTATTTCTTTGCTCCCGACGAGTTTTGCATTTCATCCGCTGAACGTGTTGTCGGTGGGCAATATATCCCAGCCACCGGTTTTTAAAGGCGTTGCACTCTTCGGTGGGGTGCGCAATCCTTTGATGATATAAGCAGTAGCTAGGATGTATATCCGCTTCATCAGGAGTGTTTCCTTTAAAGGGTGGCAGCTTCATTCCCATCGATATGGCTTTGGCGAACCTTTTCCTCGTCTTGAGTCTGCTTTTATTTGCGGCGGACATGCTTTGATCTAGTTGGAGTATTTCATCTCTTTCATCCAGTCGCCGTCGTTTGGCCTTTTCAAATATGGCAATCTCATGTTCTCGATCAGCTTTTCTTTTAAGACGGGCTTCGTTCAGGAATGCATCAATCGTTTTGTCTGATGGTCCTAGAAGTTCCGGCTCAGGATCTGCCCCCAGTTTCACTGCGTAAGGAGCTTCTCCATCGTCTATTGACGAGTGAGAGATCACATGGCATCTTGCCACATAATCTTCAGGTTCATTCGACGAGTCTTCTCCATTGTCATCATCTCCGTCTTCAAGAACATGGCTGAGAAATTCTTGGAGTGTGACTGGGGTCCACATCTTTTGATTATATTCTTACAGCGCGTCAATCTGCTTTTGCATGTCCGTGCGTTTGTCATCAGGTTTCACGGGCTTCTTGGTTTTCTTCTTGAAAGACTTTGACGGTTGGGTGCAAGCGCTCTGACTATCACCGCCAATCTTTGGAATTGGGCGTGGCTTCAACATTCCCTCGATTACTTCGGGTTCCAGTGGATTTTTCCACATGATTGCCGGGCATGTTTGGAGATCCTTCAACATTCTTTTAGTCTTGGCTGAAAGGACTACTTCCCATGGAGCTTCCTCGACAACCGAGCATGATGCCCCCGGTGTGTCCGCCTTTTTGAAAGCGTGCGGTTGGGGCGGGTTCACCTTCCAGTTTTCGGATAATACGAACTTGCCCTATTGGTATTGATCTTCTATCCAGCTTTTGAGGATATAACAATTTTCGATCGGAAGACCCAACATTCGGTGATAAGGGCAGTAGTTAGGATTGTTAATGTCGCCTGGTTGCGTTGGGCGTCTTGGCTCCGGCAGAGTGATGAGCCTGTTGCGTAGTGCTAGCTCGAATAACCTCCTCGTCTTGTCCCGATGGAACGAGTAAAGGCGTCTCATTTTATCTCCAAGAGACCGTGTTCTATAACTTTGGCGATCAACTGGTCTTGGACCACTGGGCTGCTGTTGAGCATTGGCGACGAAGATCGCTTTCCCCTTTCCCTTTTCGTTTCGAGGCTCTGTTTTCGAGGAAGATGGTCTATGACCCATCTGGTCCATTTGGGCCAACTTGTCAATCAAGGCCTGGAAAGTAGTCGGCTTGAAAAACATCATGAACTGGGAGATGGTCGCCTATGGATCAAGAGTGCCCACGAACATGCCCACCGCTGGCGCTTCCTCGATGCGCTGCTCACATTTTGACCATAAATTCCGCCACCGTATTGCATATTGCACCCATGTTTCGCCTGGCTTTACCCTGGCGTTAATCAGTGCGGTAATCGGAGTACGCACGCTAGCGCTTGCGAATCTCTGTGTAAACAGCAGCTCCATCTCCGCAAATGTTTTGATAGATTCATTTGAAAGTTCAGAATACCACTCGAACGCCGTCTCCGACAAGCTGCCAACAAACTGGCGGAGCAGAAGTTTATCATCACCTCCAGTGTTGCCGCACAGGGCTCTGAATTGAGCGACGTGCTGATGCGGATTCCCCGTCCCTTTATATACATAGAATTTAGGGATCGTGTATCCCGGTGGGTACCTTATTTGATCGTACCAACCCGGATAGGGTCTTCCAGTTTTAATGATCTGCCCAACCACTTCATTCGCCTGGTGAGCCCGTATTTGCTGAGCGATGTAATCATCCAGATTGGCCTTGGAGATGGTCTCCTCCTTGGCTGCTGAAAGAGCCGGTGGAGGGTTTGATGTCTCCCCTCTGTTGTCTTCAACAATGATCGGGGGGTCTTCAGCTGGAGGTTCCGGCTGTAACATCATACCAGCCATGTCTTGGAACAAAAGAGCCATTCGTTTTATATTGGCTGCCTGCTGTGCAGCCTCTTTTTCTTTCCTCTCGAGCATTCTTCGAAGGAACTCAGTATCAGTTTCTTGTTCTCGACGTTGCTCTGAGGTCTCTGGATTTTCTTTCGGCCCATTGAGCGCGGCCATTGCAGTTAGCATCTCCTGAAGTTTCTGCTGCTGTTGCTCCTAAGCCTTTGTTATCGATCGGGTAAGCGGTCGATGACCCATAGAAGCACGACTTTCCTCTTTCCCGGAAGCCATATAAACGGTATGTATTACCATGCCTCCGGACTTGGGGCGTTTAGATTCGACGTCCTTGCGGTTTGCCGCATTCATGGGGGCTTTCTCTGGCCTCCTTCTCTTGTGAGCAGTTGAAGTCGAGGGGGCCGTTGCGGCGGGCACCCAGAGGGATGACGTCTTCTGTGGTACTGCGAGATGGCTCTTTTCTTGCTGAGCTTTGAGCTTCTTTGGCCGGCGAACGTAGTCCTGGTTAATCACCGATTCTTGGACTTGTCTCCAGAGTTTTTAAATTTTGGAGGACAGCAGCTGAGGGGGCTGCTTCGGCTTCACCTTCTGTGTATTCTCCACAGGGGGAGGAGATCTCTTCAGTACGGCGGTGGGTGAATTCCTGCGCACCCTGTTAAGCAGCTCGAAGCTATTCCCATTTGGAACAGCAGCATTGACTTCCACCGTTGGGGTTGGCGGAGTTAACCCAGACGGAGAGCTGCCCCCGGCCTTCCTTACTCGACGCCAATGACGACGGCGAGCATGTCGTACGGATGGTGTTGGTTCAGCTGCGGGGATGACTTCATCATGCCCCCTGTTCTGGCTGAGGTTTGTCGCCGGTGTAAGCCTCTTAAAGACCGATGTCCGTTGAGAAGCAGTATCCAATCTGTCAAAGACAGACCTTTGGGCCGGAGCGAGAGTGGCCAGCCTTGTAAAGACTGATCCTTTGATGGGAGAAGCTTCTTTAGTGGCCTCGAGAGTAGGAATGGCTATCCGTTTTGGGATGGCCGCTTCAAGTATCGGGGGCTTCTTGAAGGGCCTATTGGAGTTCAGGCTCAGCCTATCGAAGACTGATGTTGTCGGCTTGGCTTTGGATGACCCGTTGAGATAGGCCGTGGTGGTAGTGAGCCGATCAAAGACCAACTTCTTCTGCGCTTCTTGTGGCAGCGGGATGTTAACGCTCACTGGTGGGACCATGGTCCCGAAGAACAATCCGGTGGTAGCCTGCGTTACCTGCTCTACCGGCATTATGAAAAGGGAGGCCGCTTGGGGGCCGTAGGTTACACCCCCAGATGGGGCGGAACGGGAGTTGCAGCTGCAGCTGGTGCGGGTTGAAGCCATTGATCTTCTGTTTTCTGCACGGAGCAAGACACTAAATCTTAGTACCTCGAACCCAAGGGCAACCATATCAAATCTCGATTCGTTCGCGAAGCACGACACACGAAGTGTGGAGTGGTAAGAGGAAAAGGTCCCACCGGGCGTGCCAGAATCTGTTCTCCGCCGAAAGACGCGACCGGGACGTTGGGACGTCCGGCCTGAATTTCGAGGGCAGATGTTATTCGGTGCTATCCGTCCACCTCTCCGAAGATGCCAAATTGATTTATGACACCATATATCGAAGGTTTAAACGGATGCGGCCGATATAGCAGACTTCGTCAGATTCCCCCTCGTTGAGGGGTTTTTGATTGTGGGGACGCTTTTCCCTGCAGGCGCAAGCCCCTGCAGTTAATTACACTACCGCATCGCGGTAACCACTTTCTCCTTCTCCAAGTGGTCACTTTGTGTCGTGTGTGTTTGTTTTGTTTTTTGGTTGCCCGTGGATTGTATACGGAGACTAATTTATGTTGTCGCCCGTAGGGCGTGGATTATTCCAAATCCGTATCTTCTTAGATTTGGGTTTGGGGGTTGAGTCTAAGGATACGTCAGTCTCATTTGAGACTAAGATCAACTTAAACGTTTGTTAAGGATACGTTAGTCTAATTTTAGACTAAGATCAACTTAACGGGATCGTTTAGATCCAACAAAAGAGCATTTGAATTCTATTGTTTAGTTTATGGACATTGCGATCGATTACCAGTTTAAGGACATAGTGGTCCAATACCAGTTTAAGGACATAGTGGTCCAAGGTTAAGGACATCGTAGTCCGTGAGCTTAAAGGGACCCACAGTCCGAGGTTAAGGACATCATAGTCCGTGAGTTTAAAGACCTCAGAGTCAAGGTTAAGGACATCATAGTCCATGGGTTTTAGAGAACCCCACAGTCCGTGGAATGTTTGGTTGTCGGGACCCGTCACCTCTCTGAAGACGTTGAAGGATTACAACGACAAATATCAGAGGAGTAAAGAGATGTACCTTCGAACCGACGTGAGTTGGTTGAAAGATCTGTAACCCAATTTGGGGCTAAGGTATGTTAAAATATTAATGAGCAGATGGGCTCAATTAATATAAGTTGAGGACTTATGGCCAATATTAGGCTAAGTCCAATCAGATTAAAATGTTTAAAATTTTATTTTGGGCTGTTGAGCCTTTATTTGGGCTTGGCCCTTTTAGCAATGCTGAGCATTGATTTATATCTTGATAATGTCTTTGTCTTTTATTGAATGCTGAGCATTCATCAGAGCTTTGGGCTTATTAAAGAACAATTTATGTTCTGTCAACGCAACACGCGGCGCGCTAGGCGCTTTGCGCCAGTCAAAGAGCGCAATGCGTTACAGCCAAGTAGCGCACATGTAAGGGACACGTGTCGCACTCAGCGCTAGGCGCTAGATGATGAGCGCATGATACCAGTTTATGAGCGCTGAGCGCTAATTCATAAGCGCATTGCGCCTTCAATTTAGTGGCGTACATGTGAGTGACACGTGGTGCGCCTAGCGCTGAGCGCCAGCCCATGAGCGCAGTGCGCTATTTCAGAAGCGCAAAGCGCAAGTTGTTAATTGGCGCATACGTGGTTGACACGTGGCGCATTTGGCGCTGAGCGCCAGTCCAGAGAGCGCAGAAGCACATTTCATGAGCGCAAAGCGCAGTTCAAGAGCGCAAAGCGCATCTGATCAATTTTATGATCTGGGAAACAAATTTATGTTCCTTAAAAGAGACTTTGTTTCAAGATCAAAGAACAACAGTTCTTATTTTTGCAGGAGATATTTCCAATCTCTTATGTTGATGAAAGGCTTTGCCTTTATAGATCCATGATCCGTGAGAAGAATTATGTTCTTCTTTTATTTTATGATGAGATCTTTTGATCTCTTTTGTGAAAGACTTTTTGTCTTGTAGATCTATCTTTTTAAAGAAATGAATTTTTCTTTCTTAATCATGAAATGATTTCATCTCTGTGTTCATCATCCTTCATTCTTACCATGAAGAAAAATCTTCTTGCAAGAGCTTACTCTTTTTCTTTGAGTTTTTTTGTCAAAGTTTATGGGGGGGGTTTCTCTGTATGAGACTTGAAGTCTTGGGGCCTTTATATAGGGCAAGCTGATTTGTTGACTCAGTTAAAAAGATCTTTCTCTGATTGATTTGGGGATGTTTCCCACCATTGGATCTTTGATCCTAGGGCTTTTTTTTTACAGAAGACAATCTTCTTGTTTCTAACAAGATTGGAAAATCTTTCTATAACAGAATTTAATTCTGATTAATTAATAATTTATCATTATTATTAAATCTTTTGATCTAACGGTAGGGAGTTTTTTAATTTCAGCGCTGGCGCCTCCGTGCTTTGCACGTGGTGCGCCGCTCAGAGTGCAGCGCACCTTGCGCTAGCGCACCCATGTTTGACACGTGGTGCGCTGCTCGGAGCGCAGCGCACCCTGCGCTAGCTCACCCATGTTTGACACGTGGTGCGCTGCTCGAGGCGCAGCGCACCTAGCGCTAGTGCACACATGGTGCGCTGCCTAGGGCGCAGCGCACTTGGCGCTGCATCTGAAGCGTTGCTTCAATTTTGAAATTTAAATTTGAAACAGAGCTTTGCTCTGATTGGGAGAAGCAGGGACCAATCGCTTGAGCCTCAGGGAGCCGGAGAAGTGGGTGCTTGCATATTTAAGTTAGACAACTTAACAAACGGTATAATCAACACGGTAATCGTCTTTGAAAAAGACATAAATCCTGCTGCCCATGTGCAGCAATTACCGATAACACCAAAACCTAATTCAGGATTCAATTTCCTTTTCTAATTTTCTGACTCAGACTGAGTCCCATTATAATAATCTAACTTGAATATGATTCAAGTACAAACAACAATTCAATCTAATTCCATGAATCCATATATTCAATCTGTTCAAACTATTCAATCTGTATTGACCGAACCGAACCATGGATATACTTCCATTTACATGATTCTCCAGTTACATCCATTTACTGATATCATTGTTTCGGCAAGTCATCCATCTGTACATGACAATACAATTTACAATACAACACAAACAATACAATCAAGATATCGTGGGGTTTAAGTGGTAGATTGGTACGGAAGGTGTTATAAGTGGTACGAGACTGCAACTATTAAGACACATAACATATATTCCGTTGCTGTTGTACCTGGCATAAACGGTTCCTTGTACTTCACTTGCCTTTAGTCTCTGGCATATAGAGACTCCTCTCGTATACACTGGCATCCTTCTGAACCAAGCTACAAACAACAGCGTTAACAATATAATATAACTTTAAAAGCTACTCTCTCTCTCTCTTACTCTCTGTCTATTTTACTTCTCGCTTATCTTTGGGACTTACCGAGCGATTGTTCGCTGACGACATTCCTTCTCTTTCTTCTTTGGAATGTTGTCAGGTGATTCGGACCTTCAAGAAATCGAGCCCAGCGCCGAAGACTTGGACCAGTTTACTGAAGATCCCGAGCTGTAGTTTCACTTATACATTTTCTTTTACATTCTGTATTTTCCTTTTTTGTTATGCCACTGTTTAAGCATTGCTTTCATTCAGATGTATTTACTTTTCCATGCATTGTACAAAAGAATGTTAATAAATAAAGTTGTTGTTCATTAAATTTGTCTCTTGTGTATATTTCTTTTATATTGCTTAGTTACTCTTAGCGTATTTACTTCAGAGTAAATATGTAGCGGCCAGTCGCGTCCCCTTCGCCATACACCGGGAAGCGGGGCGTGACAAATGTTTTACTATTTCAATGTTTTACCACTTTACTTCTTTTCTTGGTTTAGATTTTTGGGTTTTCGGATTACTTGAATTGTGTTACACCTTTTGAGGTCACGTGATTTAAGTGTTGGCCGCGTTCCTAAATTGGGTCGTGACAGTATTGTCCGCTTTGGCCGAAGCCGCGTTGTTTTGTGCTTCGGAGCAAACTGGATTCGGCCAGGGGCCACTTCCCAGGAGGTCACCCATCCTAGGACTTCCCAGGCCCAAGCACGCTTAACTACGGAGTTCTCAAGCTCCTGTAGTGTTAGTTCACTTAAAAGACGCCTCTGTATTGAAGTGTGGTATCATTCCATTTATAGTACAGATCTGCTCTCTTTCGGAATGTATTCCGAAAATTCCCCATTATTCTACAGTAGGTCCCATGGACTCAAGAGGTGTCCCCCGCCCCCTTGGCATGACACTTGGCTTGGCACTTTGTTCCGTGAGCAAGAACCGGGTCCCGACATCCTCCCCACCTTTGAACAATGGTTCATCCTCGAACCACAGACCTACTATTGAGGGACCAGCTCTGATACCATTCTGTCACGACCCCCCCAACACAGACGGTATTGTCCGTTCGGGCCGAAGCCACACGATTTTGTCCTTCGGAGCAAACCGGACCCAGCCAAAGACCACTTCCTAGGAGGTCACCCATCCTAGGACTTCGGCACTTTGTGTGTCCCACGGACTCGAGATGTGGCCCCCACCCCATTGGCATGACACTTTGTTCCGTATGCAAGAACCGGGTCCCGACATCCTTCGCACTTTTGAACAATGGTTCGTCCTCGAACCACAAACCTACTATTGAGGGACCAGCTCGGATACCCTTCTGTCACGACCCACCCCCAACATAAACGGTATTGTCCGTTCTAGCCAAAACCGCACGGTTTTGTCCTTCGGAGAAAACCGCACCCAGCCAGGGGCCACTTCCGAGGAGATCACCCATCCTAGGACTTCTCTGGCTCGACATCCTCCCCCCTTTGAACAATGGTTCGTCATCGAACCACGGACCTCCTATTGAGGGACCGGCTCTGATACCATTCTGTCACGACCCCTCCCAACACAGACGGTATTGTCCGTTCGGGCCGAAGCCGCACGGTTTTGTCCTTCGGAGCAAACCGGACCCAGCCAAGGACCACTTCTCAGGAGGTCACCCATCCTAGGACTTCGGCACTTTGTGTATCCCACAGACTCAAGAGGTGGCCCCCACCCCCTTGGCATGACACTTTGTTCCGTAAGCAAGAACCGGGTCCCGACATCCTTCCCACTTTTGAACAATGGTTCGTCCTCGAACCACAAACCTATTATTGAGAGACCAGCTCTGATACCCTTCTGTCACGACCCACCCCCAACATAGACGGTGTTTTCCGTTCTAGCCGAAACAGCACGGTTTTGTCCTTCGGAGCAAACCGGACCCAGCCAGGGGCCACTTCCTAGGAGATCACCCATCCTAGGACTTCCCTAGCCCGAGCACGCTTAACTACGAAGTTCTCAAGCTCCTATAGTGCCAGTTCATTTAAAAGGCTTCTATGTATTGAAGAGTGGTATCATTCCATTTATAGTACAGATCTTCCCTCATTCGGAATGTATTCCGAAAATTCCCCATTGTTCTACAGTGGGTCCCATGGACTCAAGAGGAGGTCCCCGCCCCCTTGGCATGACACTTGGCATGGCACTTTGTTCCATGTGGTACTTTGTTCCGTAAGCAAGAACCGGGGCCCAACATGCGCACTTGGACCAGCAAGCTTTTGCTTGATCACTTAATTAAAATAAACTAAGTATAGAAGCTTTTGCATCTCATATGTGATCCTATGATCAAATAAAACATATTTTCTAAGTAGATCTTAATTTAAAACAAAATTAACAATCCCTGGTCCATATTTCCTAAGTGGACCTTAGTCCCATATACGACTAACGACCCTTAGCCCATATCTTCTAAGTTGACCTTAGTTTCATATACAACTAATGATCCTTAGATCAATATATATACCCCTGAAATGATGGACCTCATTTATATGAGATGTACGACATAAGTACACCCCAAATATAATATATACGTGACATGACCGGGATCACGCTGAGATGTTACCTTCCGTTGATCTGCTGATGGCGGCGATGGACGGCTGAGATTGGATCTGGAGGCAGGCTCCTGAAGCGTGTGGATCTCAATGGGTTTGAGGTTGTTTGGGCCGAGCTACCTGCAAGGATGTCCCGGGGTGGTTGTACCACCGAGGACTCTCCAACGGTCAAGTTATAGAGGAAATCCGAGCAGAGTAACATCTTAGTGGAGTCAAAATGGCTTACTTGAACCGTCTAAAGAGGGGGTTTATATAGCAGAGGCAGCAGGCAGGGAAGGCGCGAGAACCACGCCGGCCGTTACACTCCCGACGTCACGCCTGCGTGATGAGCAGGATCTCCCATTAATGGCCAGACAGGCTCGTTAATGGGGGATCGTGATGGCGTGGAACGTGGGATGTGACCGGCGGATATCTCGCACATGGCGAGATTCGCGGGATGACGGTTGCGCCTATGAGCGGTGCCGTTGGTCAGTCGATGAGACCGAGGAAGATGACCTCGGCGGGAGAGCTCACGGACGAGCGGGAGAGCTCGCGGACGAGCGGGAAAGCTGAGGTATCTTGGTTCTGCGGTAGCCCGGAGACAAGCAGGGAGGCCGAAGAGGCCAATTGTGCTGGGAGCTCGGAGGTGAGCCAGCGTTTGTTTGTAGGACGGGCATAGGAGCGGCCTGGTCGGACACCGTAGGTCCTTTCTTTTGAGCTTTAGGACACGTTATCTGCCGCATGTCATGATCTGGGAGATCACCGATATCGAGTATCATCATTAGCCCCCCACTCTCGTCCCGACCAGTTGACGGGTCGGGTCGAGAGTGGTCTGCCGGGTCACCCGAGGTGAGCTCCTTTTCAAAGATATCGTCGGGCGTGTCCCCGGGAATCTGTTGTATTTTCTGGATGACACCAGCGAATCATGGGTGAGATCTTCGCATTAAAGAGGGTGTGCTGGATCGGGCGTACGTCCGCTGAAGCGACAGCCCACGTGTCGGGCGCTGGTTGGTTGAGGCGACGGGTCGCAGGTTCCCTGCGCCCGATGGGGTGCGGCCAATATGCGCATGGCAGGTGGAGCGATGGTGGCCGTTGAGTGCGAAGAGTCTTTTCGGCGGGACATGATTGCCGCCGTTGGATAGATATGCCGGTGGCTATAAATAGAGGTGGGGTCCATATGAGGGCCCATTCCTCTTCATAATCTCCTCGTCTTTGGTCTTGTTAGCTCGACATTCTCCTCTTTAGGTCGGGACTTTCGCGTTCGCTTTTCCGAGGACTCCTCCTCATCAGGTTAGATGTCTTCCTCTGAGGAGTCTGTAGACGTAGTTGGGGGTTGAGTCTGGGGAGCCCTCCGTAGAGTCTTCCTCTTCTTCTTCTTCTTCTTCTGGATCGGAGTCCTCCCAGGGGGTTAGGGTTAGGTCTTCTTCCCAGGGCCGCGCGACGAGGGCAGTTCCCCGAGTGGAGGTCACGGATGCGCCTGGCGTATCGTCTACGATGAGGTATGAGGAAGAGCTCGCCAACGCTCGGACTCGTTTCCATATTCCTCCCGGCTACACGTTGCATTTGGCTGGGAGGGGGAGAGGGCCGATCAGGTACGAGGCAAAGAGATTGCCCTGTACTTGGAAGCCTTTTAGGCCGGAATGTGCCTGCCCTTCTCCCCCGAGCTTGTTAGAGCGCTAAATTACTTTGGGTTAGCCCTGGGCCAGCTAGTGCCGAACTCCTGGAGAATTCTCCTTGGGTTCCTGGTCCGCTTGAAGTTGCAGACGATCCCTTTCAGGCTGTCCACCCTTGCCTCTTCTCTCCTCCACAAACGTCACCCCGGCACTTGCGCGGGTGACCCGTGGTGGGTTTACATCTCCTTCAGGAAACAACAGGGGACTGCTCCCGGTTCGGGAGTCGTCGTCGTGCCTTCTTCCATCCATGATTGGAAGAAGAAGTATTTCTTTGTTGGGCCGCCGGAGAGTGAGGACTAGCCCGTGCCCACCCGGTGGTCTAGGTGTAGGTGCCGGTAGGGAGGTCAGTACAACGATCCCGACGCGACAAAGGTGGCGGAGTGGGTGCCCATTCCCCGGGCCAACGTGTTGCTTTCTGAGAGGGCCCTTAGTTGGGCTGGGCTCAGCCCCGCCCAGTTCGCCAGTAAGTTAGGAGCTTGCAGGCGATCTATTGGACTTATGTTTATTTTCATTTTACTTGTGTTGCTAACTCCAGCGTACCTTATCTTGTGCAGAACACATGGACTTGAGCGAACTTCGAGCGGCCATGCGCAAGCCGAAGAAGGGATCGAAGGCTAGAGGTGCCAGCTCCTCCCATCCGACATCGGCCCCGGCTCCCCCGGCAGCCACCCCACCCCGGCGTTCGAGTGTGGGCCGGGCCCCAGAGCCCAGCCAGGCGCCGAGCCGAAAGCGGGCTCGGGAACCGGAGGCCCAGGCTTCGGACGTAGAGATCGACTCCCCAGGGCCGTCTCTCAAGAGGTTCCCCTGAGCAGTTCCGTGGACCCCGGCCTCCAC
Source organism: Agapanthus africanus (assembly GCA_030015575.1). Taxonomy (NCBI): domain Eukaryota; kingdom Viridiplantae; phylum Streptophyta; class Magnoliopsida; order Asparagales; family Amaryllidaceae; genus Agapanthus; species Agapanthus africanus. Next base: position 601,741,590 of record JASDDO010000031.1, on the reverse strand, counting down.
GATCTTGGTGGACGAGGGAAATCTCCGCTCTGAGGTGCCCTCAGGGCTCTCTGTTGCCGACAGCTTGTTAGCGGACATGAAGAGGTCGGCCGGGGGCAAGATCCCTCGGGGGACCCTCAGGGCGCAGATGGAGGCCATCACCCAAGAGGCCGTACATGTTAGTGCTCGCCCCCTACTTGTCTTCTTCACTTAGCATCCTATCATTCGTGAGATTTGGTGCCTCCTGTTCCCTGATTAAAAATCAGGAAAAGACTCAGGAGAGGCATCACGTGCTCACACGTGACCAGCGGTCACGTGTTGGCACGTGACGTTCAAAGCAGCGGCACAAAGCGCTTTCAAGAAAAGATTCCAGAAAAGGTCACATGCTCACACGTGACCAATGGTCACATGTTGGCACGTGACGGCTAAGCAGCGACCAGAAGACAGAGCGCAAAAGAAGAAGAAAGGCATGTTCCAGGGGTCACGTGTCTACACGTGACCAAGAGTCACGTGCCTACACGTGACCAGAAGTCACGTGGCCACACGTGACCATGAGTCACGTGGCCACACGTGACCGGCGTTAAAAGATTTATTATTTAACAGGATTAAATCCTGAGAAGAGATCATTCAAATCTTTCCAAATAGAGAATGATTATTTGGAACCGTTGGATTAAAAATCTAAAGGTGATTAAATATCGCCTATTTATGGAAAAATCTTGGACTTGGAAAGATTTCCCCCTAAATCTAACCGAAACAACAAGGAAATATCTTTGGATTTAAAATCCAATGGTGAATGAAATTCGCTTAACAATCTAAAGGCCCAGATTAATGATAAAAATCTCTCAACATACAAATCAAATCTCTCAATGAGAGATTTACTGAGCAGATTGATTCTCTTCCTTCTCCTATAAATAGGAGCCAAGAAAAGAAGAGAAAAGGAGGACCCCCTTTTCGAAGATCTTTTTCTGAAAAAACTTTTTTCTGAAACGCTGAGACCTTTGGATCTTTTTCTACATAGAGAGGGAGAGAGATAAAGCCTTTGGTTCTCTGCAAAAAGGAAAACATTAGGTAAGAAAGGAGAAGGGGAGCTTCAAAGGAGAATTTAATTCTCAAAAGAGTTTAACTCTTACATAAAGAAAAGAACTTAGTTCTTTCTCTGGTGGAGGATCTGTAAAGTGCACATCTCCCCATGAATTGAGAATTTAATTCTCATTAGGTTGAGATCCTGCCATGCAGATCTAAAACACAGAGGATGAACTGAGTTTTGAGAATTTAATTCTCACAAAATGATAGGAATTCAATTCCTTTGAGATAAACTTAGGGTTTAACCCTATGTTATGCGAATTTAATTCCTTCAAAATGAATAGAACTAGGGTTTAACCCTAATTGAGGATATAATTCTCTCAAACTCACAGGAATTTAATTCCTTTAAGAAAAGAAACTAAGGTTTAACCCTATTAAGAATATAATTCTTCAGAAGAAAGCAGGAATTGAATTCCTCTGAAGTTTAGGGTTTAACCCTATGAACAGAACTTTAAATCATGCAGAGTCACGTGCTACCACGTGACCCCTGCAAAGACCCACAGAATAGAACTCTGGAATAGGCACCTCACGTGTTGCCACGTGACTTCTGCGAAGATATATAAAAAAGAACTTTGAGGCAATGCCTTATATGCCCCACGTGATCCCCGGGACACATAAAGGAAAAGAAAAATAAATAGAGACTCTGGGCGCCCTCACGTGTCACCACGTGACCTAATGAGTATTCTAACAAACCAGAGCATGAGCCCCCACCACATGCCCGCACGTGATGGCTTTCAGAACTAAAAGTGTTAAACACTTATCTATAGAGCAAAATAAAGGGAAGCAGGGCGCTCTCACGTGTGACCACGTGACCCCCCTTGCCTTAGCGTTCAACACTAAATTGCAACCTCTGTATCCAGTGTTTAACACCGATTTTCTTAGTGTTTAACACTAATTTGGATTTGCTTAGTGTTTAACACTAATTTGAAAACTCTGTTCCCAGTGTTCGACACTGATTATCTTTTAGTGTTTAACACTAATTTGTCAATCTTATTCCCAGTGTTCAACACTGTTGGTCTCTAGTATTTAACACTAGCCTTAGCCCAATTGGCTAAGTTTCCAGAGGCAAAGCCTCTCCTTCAATGAATCAACAGAGGGCCAATATCCCAAACATAATTGGACTTAGCCCAAGATGGCCATAAGTCCTCAATTCAAATTCAACTGGGCCAATGGGCTCATAATATAATAATTGATCTTAGTTTCCAAATTGGACTACAGATCACTTAATCTACCTTGGTGTAAGGGTACATCTCTTCACTCCTTTGATACTTGTCGTTGTAATTCCTCAGCGTCTTTAAAGAGGTGACGGGTCCCGATAACCACATACATTGATACGGACTGTGGGGTCCTTAAACCCTCGGACTACGACGTCCTTAACCTTGACCGTAATGTCTTAAAACTAACATCGGACTGTGGGGTCCTTAAACCCTCGAACTATGACGTCCTTAACCTTGACCGTGATGTCTTAAAACTAACATTGGACTGTGGAGTCCTTAAATCCACGGACTATGACGTCCTTAACCTTGACCGTGATGTCTTAAAACTAACATTGGACTGTGGAGTCCTTAAATCCATGGACTACGACGTCCTTAACCTTGACCGCAACGTCTTAAAACTAACACTGGACCGCAATGTCCTTAAACTACTTATTGACCGTAATGTCATTAAACTAAACAATAGGGCCCCCTTAATTGCTCTCTTGTTGGATCTAAACGATCCCGTTAAGTTGATCTTAGTCTCAAACTGGACTAACGTATCCTTAACAAATGTTTAAGTTGATCTTAGTCTCAAATGAGGCTAACGTATCCTTAAACACAACCCCCAAACCCAAATCTAAGAAAGTTACGTATTTGGACTAGTCCACGCCCTACGGGCGACGACATAACTCAGTCTCTGTATACAATCCACGGGCAACCAAACACAAATTAAACACACACGACACGAAGTGACCATCTGGAGAAGGAGAAAGTTGTTACCGCCATGCGGTAGCGTAATTAACTGCAGGGGCTTGCGCCTGCAGGGAAGAGCGTCCCCACAATCAAAAAACCCTCAAGCGAGGGGGAATCTGACGAAGTCTGCTACATCGGACGCATCCGTTTAAACCTTCGATACAGGGTGCCATAAATCAACTTGGCATCTTCGAAGAGGTGGACGGATAGCACCAATTAGCATCTGCCCCGAATCTCAGGCAAGACGTCCGTCGCGCCGTCTTTCGGAGGGGAACAGATTCTGGCACGCCCGGTGGGACCTCTTCCTCTTTCCACTCCACACTTCGTGTGTCATGTTCGCGAACAAATCGCGGTTTGCTGTGGTTGCCTGTGGATTCGAGGTACTTAGATTTGGGGTCTTGCTCCGTGCAGAAAATAGAAGATCAATGGCTTCAAACTGCACTACCTGCAACTGCAACTCTCGCTCCGTCCCTGCTGGAGGAGTGACTTATGGGCCCCAAGCGGCTTCCCTTTTCAAGATGCCAGTGGAGCAGGGAACTCAAGCCACCACTGGATTATTCTTCGGGACCATCCTCCCACCGATGAGCTTCAATTCCCCAATGACGTTGCAAGAAGCCCCAAAGAAGTCGGTCTTTGATCGACTTACCACTGCCGCGACCCCTCTCAACGGGTCGCCCAGCTTCAATACCTCAGTTTTTAACAGACTGGGCCAGAACGTCTGTAAACCCGCGATACCCGAAGCTGCCATCCCAAAGCGGATAGCTATCCCGGCTCAAGCGGACGAAATCATTGGAAAGGCTTCTCCTTCCAAAAAGTCGGTTTTTACAAGGATGGCCATTCCAGCTTCAGCTCCAGGCGAGGTCCTCAAAGCTGCTTCCTCTGCCTAGAGGTCTGTCTTTGACAGATTAGACATTGCTTCTCAACGGGTGTCAGTCTTCGACAGGCCAGCACCAATAACGGTCTCTCCTCAAAGCAGGGGGCATGAGGAGGTCACCCCTACGGCTGAGACAACTCCATCCACACGACACGCTCGACGTCGCCATTGGCGCCGAGTAAGGAAGGCTGGGGGCAACTCCCCCTCTGGGATAACTCCGCCAGCTCCGATGGTGGGGATCGATGCTGCTGTTCCAACCGAGAACAGCTTTGAATTGCTGAACACGGTGCGCAGAAACTCTCCTACTGCGGCGTTGAAACGAACTCCTTCACCTGTAGAGAATACTCCAGAGAAGAAGCTAGAGCAGCACTTCAACGACTGTCCTCTAAAATTTACAAAGTCTGGCGACAAGTTCAAGAGTCAGTGGTCGATCAAGACTATCTCTGCCGACAGAAAAAGATGAAGGTTCAACAGGAGAGGGACTACTTAAAGTCACAAAAAGTGACAGCCGGATGGGTGCCTGCTGCAACGGCTCCCTCAACGTCAATCACTCAAAAGAAAAGGAGGCCGCAAAAAGCCCCTGTGAACGTGGCGAACCGTAAAAGCGCTGAACAAAGACTCCCCAAGTCTGGGGGCATGGTAGTACACACTGTTTATATGGCTTCCGGAAAGGAGGAAGGCCGTGCTTCGACTAGTCACCGACCGCTCACCCGATCCGTGACAAAAGCCCAAGAACAGCAGCAGAAGCTTCAGGAAATGATGACTGCGATGGCTGCACTTACCGAACCGAAAGAAAGTTCAGAAGTATCATCAGATCAGCGCCAGGAGCAAGAAACCGACGCTGAATTCCTTCGCAGGATACTAGAAAAGAAGGACAAAGAGGCTGCAGAACAAGTAGCCAATATAAAGCGAATGGCTCTTCTGTTCCAGGATATGGTGGGTATGATGATCCAGCAACTGAAGATCCTCCGATCGTACTTGAAGATGACAGAGGAGAAACGTCAAATCCTCCGTCGGCTCTTTCAACAGCCGAGGAGGAGACAATTTCCAAAGCTGCACTGGACGAATATATAGCTCAGCAGATACGGGTTCACCAGGCAACTGAGGCAGCCGGTCAAATTGTCAGGACGGGACGACCATATCCGAGCTGGTATGATCAGATCAAGTACCCGCCGGGCTACACAATACCAAAATTCCATGTCTATAAGGGGACAGGCAATCCCCATCAGCATGTAGCCCAGTTCAGGGCGCTTTGTGGCAACACTGGTGGCGACGATAAGCTCTTGCTTCGCCAATTCGTCGGCAGCTTGTCAGAAACAGCGTTCGAGTGGTATTCTAAGCTCCCGAACGATTCCATCAAGACGTTCGCTGAAATGGAGTTGCTATTCACTCAGCGATTTGCAAGCACCGGCGAACGTACCCCAATAACAGCATTGATTAATGCCAGAGTAAAACCAGACGAGACGTGGGTCCAGTACGCTATACGCTGGCGAAACTTGTGGTCGAAATGCGAACAACGCATCGAGGAGGCACCCGCAGTGGGCATGTTCGTGGGTACCCTAGATCCTCACGCAACTATCTCACAGTTCATGATGTTTTTAAAGCCAACCACATTCCAGGCTTTGATCGACAAGTTAGCCCAGATGGACCAGATGGGTCACAGACCGTCTCCCCCGAACCAAGAACCTCGGAATGACAAGGGGAAGGGGAAGGCAACCTTCGTTGCGAATGCTCAGCAGCAACCCAGTGCCCCAAAGCTGGCGGATCAGCTGGAAGAAAGACGGCGGTATTATAATGAGAAAATGAAGCGCCCCTACTCATTCCCGCGAGATAAGACGAAGAGGCTATTCGAACTGGCAATGCGCAATAGGCTTATCAACTTGCCAAACCCAAGGCGACCGCCGCAACCCAGTGAGGTGAATAACCCCAACTACTGCCCTTACCATCAAACGGTAAGCCATCCGATTGAGGATTGCTTCGTCTTCAAAGGATGGATTGAAGATCAATACTTACAGGGCAAGTTTGCGCTGTCCGAAAAGTGGAAGGTGAACCCGCCACAACCTCACACTGCTAAGAAGACGGACGCACCGTGGGCAACTTGTTCTTTCATTGAAGAAGCTCCATGGGAAATCGTGCTTTCAGCAAAAACTAAAAGAATGCTGAACGAGCTCCAGACATGCCCGGCAGTCAGGTGGAAGAACCCGCTGGAACCCCAGATCATTGAAGGGATGCTGAAGCCGCGCCCAATTCCGAAGATCAGTGGTGATGGCCCGAACACTCACGATCAGCCGTCGAAATCTTCAAAGAAAAAGAAGAAGAAATCTAAAAAGCCCGTGAAGCCTAGTGACAAGCGCACAGACTTACAGAAACAGATCGACGCGCTAAAAGAGTACAATCAGAAGGCACGGACTCCCATCACACTCCAAGAGTTTCTCAACCACGTCTTCCAAGAGGAAGATGAGGGGGAGAGTTCGTCGGATGAATCCGAGGGATACGTGGCGAGTTGTAACATGATCTCCCACTCGTTTATGGACGATGAAAAAACTCCTGGCACTAAGAAACTGGGGGCAGAGCCTGAACCGGAGCTTGTGTGGCCAACAGACGAAATGATCGACGCCTTTCTAGACGAGATTCGTTTGAAAAGTAAAGCCGACCAGGAGCGTGAGATGGCCGCATCGGAAGGAGACAAACGCAGGCGATTAAACGAAAGAGTCGAAGCGCTCCTGCCAGATCGAAAAGCACCCGACACGGATAAAAACGTATTCAAGACGAGAAAAAGGTTTGCCAAAGCCATGCCGATGGGAATGAAACTACCACACTCGGAAGAAAACACGCTCGATGGGGCGGAGAAGCACCCAAATTACTGCTCATATCATCAGAAGATTTCACACCCCACTGAAGAGTGCGACACTTTTAAGACATGGTGGCAGGGATATGTTGCTCATCGGCAACATTTTAAGCGAATGAAACGCAGAACTCGTCGGGAGCAGAGAAGTACGACCGAAGGACACAAAAGAACTATTGGCAATTGTCGCACGGTCAACGCCGGAGGATCACAGGTTCTCACCTTTGGGAGCGATTCTGACGAGGAAATGGCTCTTAGCCCCCTCTTTAAAGAGTCCACCTCGGGAAAAGAGGAAGAACCAGAGCCCTGCGAAAACATTCAGCTGCGCAATCGCACGCTTCCGGAAAAGAATCTCGGACCCTCAACTAGAAAAGATAAGGGAAAGGAAAAGGTCGCGGAGGATATCACCTTAGATGACCAAGTTATGAAAGAGCTGACTGCCAAGGATCCGCCCAAGAAGAGTAGGGTGGACTACAACATCCTAGCGCACCTGAGGAAGCTACCCTCACAGCTCAGCATTATCGACGCCCTCCTGTTATCAAAAGGAGCGAGAGATTCATTAATCAAGGCGCTACAAGAACCCGAACAATTCCAAGCCTTCCTCGCCGAAAAAACGATGAAGGACGAACCGGAAGAAGTGCACGCGGCCGATATCACTTTCGGTGACGAAGACCTGCTCCTAGGGACGTGCGACCACAACCGTCCCCTATACGTCTCTGGATATTGCCACGATATAAAGATAGGCAAAATCTTGGTTGACAATGGGTCTTCCGTCAATCTCCTCAACGTGCGGGTGTTAAAGGAGATTTGCATGAGCGTCCAGCACCTTGTTCGGGACAAGATCACCATCTCCAGGTTCGACTCCCAATCATCGAAAACTCTTAGGTCTGTGATATTGACGCTACGCTTTGGGCTACTCGTCACGGACATTAAGTTTCACGTCATAGATGCCAAGACATATTACAATGCTCTACTCGGTCGTCCTTGGTTACACGAGTACAACATCATCCCTTCTACGCAACATCAGTGTATGAAGTATTTCAAGGATGGTCTCGAGTACACCGTGACAGGTGAGCTATACCCATTCTCCGTGAACGAAGTCCGCAAATACGAAGATGCAAAGTACTTTTTGCCAGATTTCGAGGATACAGAGAGATGTCGCAAACCGGAGAAAAAAGCCGCTGCCACCATTCCTGTTTTCGGGAGTGATACCGAAGAAGAAGAAGAGATAGTTTACTCTGGTCCGTCTCGACGCAATGACCCGGGACCGTCCGCCCCCATATTGATCTTCGGAAGTGACTCAGAAGATGAGGTTAATATTGTGTTCTCCAATCGGCCGCCAATACAAGAATTCCCTGGTGATGATCAGAGTTTGCAAATCACCATGATTCCGCGGGAGCACTACAAAGATCTTGACGCGCTTGAAGCCCACAACGTGCAAGACCTGCAGACGTTTTACGTCCCTCCCAAGCGAAAAGGCGAAAAGGCGATCATATTCTATCGATCCTCGAAAACAAGAGTGGAGAAAGAGATCTGGCATGGTGCGGATTCTACACTTGATAGGCTCCGACCCATCCGCTTGGCCAGATATTACACGAATGGACTAAAAAGGCTATTGAAGCGCCAAGGGGTACCCTTAAAACAGACTATTCGACAAGCTCGGTTCTACAACAGGATTTGGGATATCCCTGGAACTCAGCGCAAATTACCCAACGGGAGAATGGAAATGCTTGGACTTGGATACGTGAGAGCCGGAAAACGGGAACGGGTCTACGGTAGCTACGCCATATATACCTTTGATGAAGAAGAGGAAGCCTTGTCAGAAAAGGTCAACTCCTCATCGGAACTGGATCCCGCGATTGAAGTCCCGAGTCCATCATTTGAAGAGAGAATAGACAAGCTTATCAGGAAAGCGGGTCAAAAAGCTCGGGACGATCATAATCACGAAAAGGCCATCTACAAGAAATCCAGGGCGCAACGCCTTTTTCAACAGGCTGCGAAAGTTGAAAACGCTCCTCCCTATCAATCTGTTGTGCAAAAGGCCCGACGCAGAGGTAGAAACAAGTCAAAGAGCAGAAAAAGCGTTCAACAGCGACAAAGCGGGACCAAGAAGTCATGTGATTGGGTATTGCGCGGTCCGGATTTATCCCTCATGAAGAAGATGAGTCGAGCGTATTCTTTCCCTCAAGACAAGACACGGAAGATACTTGACCTCGCTTTAAAACATCGAATGATTACATTTCCGAAGTCTAAACACCCTGAGCAAGCTAATGAGGTCTCTCATCCGGGCTATTGCTCTTATCACCGAGCCATAGGACACCCTATCGAAGACTGCTTCACCTTCAAGAACTGGGTCGAAGATCAGTATCAGCTCAGCAAGTTCGCTTTATCTGACAGCTGGAGGGTAACCCCGCCACAGAAGCATGAACCCAAAGCCACAAGAGCAGAACTAGATCCACATCGGTCTTGGAAACGTGCTCGTACCTGTCGCATGATAACGGTATCAAAAGAAGAGCCCGAGAATATAGATGACTTTCCCTGGTGCTTCAAAAACAATGACGACGAGGTAATCTCAGAATTTCCACCAGCACCGAAAGAGCTGGAAGATGGAATCCATACCACTGCAGATAACCTCAAGAAATTGAGTTGGGAACGGCGAACGACCCACGACCTACATTCGTCAGCGAGCTGCTATCTGAAGAAAGGGTGGCTGCATTAAAAGACGTGCTTATGCAGCATAAAGATTGTTTCGCATGGAACTATTCTGAAATGCCAGGGGTAGATCCGGAAATTGCAGTGCATAAATTGGCAATATCCCCAGACATCAAGCCAATCAAACAGGCGCCGAGAAGAATGCGGCTCGAGCTTGAGATGAGCATCAACACCGAAGTCAAGAAGCTAATCGATTCTGGGTTTATCCAGGAAGTTCAGTATCCCGATTGGATCGCCAACATCGTCCCAGTAATTAAGAAGAATGGGACAGTGCGCATATGCGTGGACTTCCGGGATCTCAATAAAGCTTGCCCGAAGGACGACTTCCCAGTACCAGTCACTGAGCTGATGATAGATAACACGTCCACTCAAGAGGTTTTCTCCTTCATGGACGGCTCATCAGGATATAATCAGATAAAGATGCACCCAGAAGACCAGAAGCACACCGCTTTCCGGACCCCTCTGGGTATATTCTGCTACAAGGTGATGCCCTTCGGTCTAAAGAACGCCGGTGCCACCTATCAAAGGGCCATGACGAAGATCTTCGATGACCTTATACATGAAATCGTCGAATGCTATATCGACGACCTCGTCGTGAAAAGCAAGTCATACGAGGAACATCTCGAGCATCTGAAGACCGTATTTCAACGCCTTCGGCAATACAACTTGAAGATGAACCCCCTCAAATGCGCGTTCGGGGTATCTTCAGGCAAGTTCCTAGGGTTCATTGTCCGACACCGGGGCATTGAGATAGATCCGTCGAAGATCAAGACGATCATGGAAATGCCACCGCCAAGGACTCTCAAACAATTGCGGTCTCTCCAAGGGAAGCTCGCGTACATCCGGCGATTTATAACCAACCTTTCAGGCAAGTGCCGCCCTTACAGTCACCTGATGAAGAAGGGAACCCCGTTCGTCTGGGATTGCAAATGCCAAGGCGCACTGGACGAGATCAAGCAGTACCTGCAGAACCCGCCGGTGTTAGCTTCTCCAGTCAGGGGAAAGCCCCTCATTCTTTATACAACCGCCCTTGAAGGTTCCTCAGGCGCATTATGGGTGCAAGAGAATGACCAAGGGAAGGAAAGAGCACTCTACTACTTAAGTCGAGTTCTACTGGGGGCAGAAAGCAACTACTCCCCCATTGAAAAACACTGCCTGGCGTTGATCTTCGCGATAACAAAGCTCAGGCACTATGCGTTGGCGCATGAAGTCCGTCTCATTTCGAAGGTGGACCCCCTTAAATATTTAATGTCGAAGGCCGTATTGACGGGACGACTCGCTAAATGGGCCCTGCTCTTGATGGAGTTCTCGATAACTTATTAGCCTCTCAAGGCAGTGAAAGGCCAGGCCATTGCCGATTTCCTCGCTGAGCATCCGATACCCGCCGATTCTCCTCTGAATTGCGATCTTCCAGACGAACATGCGTTTGATGCGATCGACGGTGGTAATATCCGATGGGAGCTTTATTTTGATGGAGCATCTTCCGTGAAAAAGCGCAAACAAAGCACCCCTATAATCAAATCAGGGGTGGGTCTCATCTTCGTAACCCCACAGGGAGGGATAATGAGCTTTGCTTTCTCCTTAACAGAGCCGAGGACGAACAATGAAGCCGAATACGAAGCTTTGATAGCAGGCCTCGAGATCGCCATCGACATGGGAATTGAAAACCTCCTCATATACGGAGACTCCCAACTGGTCGTTAGTCAAGTAAACGGCGACTACCAAACATGCAAGCCAGAGCTGGTGAAGTATAGTGAGAAGGTGCAGCAACTGTTGACCCAAATCCCCTCCTACACCTTGGAAAGCATACCGCGTGCCGAAAATAGCAAAGCAGATGCATTAGCCAAGCTAGCTAAAGAACTAGCTGATGAGAACCTCGACGATGTAAAAATCGTGGTACAAAGCCGTCGGGTTCTTGCTCCGGCAAAAACATCTCTGGAATCACCCGAGGAAAAGGAAGCGACCGAGCAGAAGGCCATGCAAATAAAAGACCAAGAAATGGGTGAAGATTGGAGAGAAGTCTTCATAGACTACTTCAAATCCCGTCGAACGCCTGAAGATGCATCCTCAAGACATCAGCTTATGAAACGAGCTATGTCCTTCGCCTTCGTCAACAATACTCTGTACAAGAGGTCATTTGATTCTTCATGGTAGAGATGCCTGGGACCTGACGAAGCGAAAAGAGTCATTCAGGAAGTTCACGACGGACTCTGCGATTCTCACCAAGCAGGCCCGAAGATGAAGCTGAAGATCAAACGAATGGGTTATTATTGGCCCACAATGATCCAAGACTGCCTCGAGTATGCGAAGCAATGCTACTCATGCCAGATCCATGGGGACTTCATCCATCAGCATCCAAATCCACTACATCCAACGGTGGCTAGCTGGCAGTTCGAAATGTGGGGGGCTGACATGGTCGGCCCCATCGAACCAGCATCATCCAGGGGACATCGTTTCATCCTGGCGACGACTGATTACTTCTCCAAATAGGCAGAAGAAATACCGTTAAGGGAAGTGAAGAAGAAAAATATTCTCCATTTCTTCAAGATGCACGTCATTTATCGATTTGGAACTCCGCGACGGATCATCTCCGATAACGGTCCAGCCTACAGAAGCCACAAGATCAGTCGCTTCGCACATCAACACAACATAGACTGGAGATATTCCTCAGTTTATAATCCCCGAGCTAATGGTCTAGCCGAGGCTTTCAACAAGACCTTGACGAAGATCGTAAAGAAGACGGTGTCCCGAAATAAGAAGGACTGGCACGAGAGACTGCAAGAAGCTCTCTGGGCATATCGAACTACGTTCAAAACGGCCACGAACACAACGCCATACGCGTTGGTGTTCGGTACAGAAGCAGTACTCCCCCTTGAGATAGAGTTACCCTCTCTATGAGTGGCGGTCCACTACGAGCTGACGGACGAAGAAAATGCCCACCTTCGGCTTGAGGAGCTTGACGCCCTTGATGAAACCCGGCTTATAGCGCAACAAAATCTGGAAGCTTACAAAGAAAAGATGACGCGCTCATATGAAAGATTGACAAGGCCAAGGACATTCCGCCAAGGCGAACTCGTGCTAGTGGTCAAAAGGCCTATGATCCCCAATCGCGCTAAGCGGGGAAAATTCGAGCCGAACTATGAAGGCCCGTACATCATAGACAAGGTCTACCAAGGCGGAGCCTATCTACTCATGGATATGCACGGTGAAAGGCCTTACAGGCCAATAAATGGCCGATTCCTAAAGAAATACTACGCTTAGTGAGTTACTGCCTAGGTCAATGATAGATGACGACGACTATGTCCACTCGCTATCTTCCTAAGCTCAAACCTTATAAGCGATAGCCAACCTTCTCCTGGACGGACCGAAACGTCCTTAAACTAATTACGGACCGAAACGTCCTTAAACTAATGGTGGACCGAAACGTCCTTAAACTAATACCGCAGCATCTTTAGGCTGACGAGATGAATAATATATATATATATATATATATATAAAAACGGTATGTCCATAAGCAAAAAGGGTACGGATGAAAACCCGAAAGGGCTCCGTGAGTAAAAACAGCAGGGCTACCGGCGAGTGTTCGTGAAAACCCGAAAGGGCGCGACCTCGTAAAAAAAATATATTATATAAAAATAAAAATAATAAAATGAAAGATATGTCCGTAAGCAAAAGGGGCACGGATGAAAACCCGAAAGGGCTCCGTGAGTAAAAACAGCAGGACTACCAGCGAGTGTTTGTGAAAACCTGAAAGGGCGCAACCTTGTTAAAGGACACTTACAGGGTCCTCTCGACCTTGTAAGGAGAAACCGCCCGCGTGAGATCCTTACGACTCATAAAGGAGCAACACACTTAGGGATCCCCACGATTCCTAAGGAGAAAATACACTTACGAGATTCTCACGACTCGTAAGTAGAACTCTCTTATGGGACCCTCACGGCTCATAAGATTTGAAAGTCTTAAGTTACAGAGACCTAAACCTGTGCTTAAGCAAACCCCCCCAACCTTCGATATTTCCCTACAAGTGGTTCAATACTGGCCTTTGTATACAATCCACGGGCGCGAATAAACATTTCCCTAACCAAGTCCCACCAGCGACTAGGGATATGCTCACATGGTGAACGACCCTTATAAGTCCTATCGACTTATAAGGAGAAAACACTCTTGTAAGATCCTTACGACTTGCAAGAGGACATGCACTTAGGAATCCTCACGATTCCCAAGAAGAAAATACACCTGCAAGATCCTCACGACTTGTAGGGAGAAATACCCTTGTGAGACCCCTACGGCTCACGAAGTCAAAAGCCTTAGTCAACAGGCCCCTTAACCCTGTTTACTAAGCCACCTTTGTTCAACATCGACAGAGACAAATGATAATTCGCTCCTGGCAACATCCCGGTTGTAGCGGTGCTGATGCCGAAATCGGTGTCTAAAATCCAACCTTGCAGCAAAAAGGCTAGCAAGCCACACACGCATACGAAATAGCCGAAATGATGGGGCAACTTGCAATAAAAAGCAGCAAGTAAAAATGTATGCATGAAAAATAGCCGAAATGATTGGGCAACTCGCAATAAAAAGCAGCGAGTAAAAATGAAATAAATAGCCGAAATGATGGGGCACCGCGAAAAATAGCCGAAATGATGGGGCAATCACGACCCTCGCGATATAAAAGCTAAAATGATAGAGCATCGCGGAAAAAGAAATAAAATAAAAATGAAATTTATGCCCTACAGGTAATATTACATCAATCCCTGTATACAATCCAGGGGCGCAAACAAAGAAGGAATCGCACTCCTCCTCTCCCAGGTTTCATCAGAAGAAGAAGACAAATCTCGATGAGTCATAGATAGCTTAGAGATCATCTCGACGTTCGTCTCATTGCAGCATACACAACCTCGAGCAAAGCGGAACAGCGGCAACTCCCAGTTCCATGACTCGGCGGCGTACAGCTGGCCGAGAGTCAAATTCCGACTTCGTGAAATACAGATAAAGTCAAAATTCCTGGTCACGTGGAACGCGGATAACGTCAGTCTTTGACCCCGTGGAAAACATCCAGAGCGGAGCCTAGTCCTCGCCGAACACGGCAGTGAACCCGTGTGAAGAATCTAGTGCAAAATTCCTGGTTATGTGGAACGCGGATAACGTCACTTTTTGACCCCGTGGAAAACGTCCAGAGCGGATCCTGGTCCTCGCAGAACACGGCAGTGAACCCGTGTGAAGCATCCAGAGCGGAGCCTAGTCCTCGCCGAGCACGGCAGTGAACCCGTGTGAAGCATCTAGTGCAAAATTCCTGGTTACGTGGAACGCGGATAACGTCACTCTTTGACCCCGTGGAAAATGTCAAGAGCGGATCCTGGTCCTCGCAGAGCACGGCAGTGAACCCGTGTGAAGCATCCAGAGCGGAGCCTAGTCCTCGCCGAGCACGGCAGTGAACCCGTGTGAAGCATCTAGTGCAAAATTCCTGGTTACGTGGAACGCGGATAACGTCACTCTTTGACCCCGTGGAAAACGTCCAGAGCGGATCCTGGTCCTCGCAGAGCACGGCAGTGAACCCGTGTGAAGCATCCAGAGCGGAGTCTAGTCCTCGCCGAGCACGGCAGTGAACCCGTGTGAAGCATCTAGTGCAAAATTCCTGGTCACGTGGAACGCGGATAACGTCACTCTTTGACCCCGCGGAAAACGCCCAGAGCGGAGCCTGGTCCTCGCCAAGCATGGCCATGAACCCGTGTGAAGCATCCAGAGCAAACACCGGACTGTGAAGTCCTTAAAATCCACGGACTATGATGTCCTTAACCTCGACCGTAATGTCTTAAAACTAACGACCAACCACGATGATTCTAGACTGATTTTCACCTTGGTTAAAGGGTACATCTCTTCACTCCTTTGATATTTCGTGTTGTAATTTCTCAACGTCTTCAAATAGGTGACGGGTCCCGGTAACCACACATTTCGCGGACTGTGGAGTCCTTAAATCCACGGACTATGAGGTCCTTAACGTTGACCGTGATGTCTTAAAACTAACATTGGACTGTGGAGTCCTTAAACCCACGGACTATGAGGTCCTTAACCTTGACCGTGATGTCTTAAAACTAACGCTAGACTGTGGAGTCCTTAAACCCATGGAATATGAGGTCTTTAACCTTGACCGCGATGTCTTTAAACTACGGTACCCTGGAAAACATCCCAAAGCAACCCCTGACCCCGTGAGATACGGATAAGGGCGACCGCACTCAACACTTGTGGATCCTCACGACCTGCAAGGAAGAAAACTCTCTTGTGAGATCCTCACGACTCCCAAGGGAAAACCCGCTTAAGAATCCCCACGATTCTTAAGAAGAACTCACACCTACGGGATCCTCTCGACCTGTAGGGAAAAAACTCTTTATGAGACCCTCACGGCTCATAAAGCTCAAAAGTCTGAGGAGGCAGATCTTAACCCTGAATCCTAAGCCATCGCTGCCCTGCAAAGAGATCAAGATAAATTGTCCGCAGAACACATTCAATAAAAAGAGGACACACCATTGAGAAGAAAATATGTCTTTATTCATAAACCAAAGTGGGTACAAAGTACAATTCATGAGAGAACAAAAAGAAAATACTCTCGCACAAGAGTATGTACAAAAAAGAAAAGATACAATTCTTCATGCCGGTGGGCGATTTAGTAGCTTGGCTAGCACATCCTGCTTTTGCTGGGCCACGGCTTCATGATTTAGGATCGCCAGAAGACGGGCCTCTGCCTGAGCCTGCTGGGCCTGATACGAGGCGAGCTGAACTTCAAGCTCTTTCTCGATGGCCTTATGAGCCTCGACCCTCTCACGAGTGAACGTGGCAGCTTTATCAAGAGCCACCACCTCTTTGATAGACTCTTGAAGCACCCGCCAGAGTTCATACGCTTTGTTGGCCTTGGCGGTAAGATTAGCTTGAAGCTCGCCCAGCGCCTTGGAGGCCAGTTCCCTCTCCGAGAATTTACGACCGGGCCTCTTCTCGCACGATGTCATGTTTGCCGCGCACCGTGCTATCAGCCCTCGTAACTCCGCCTTTGCAGCTACGGCCTCCGAGGAAAGACGAGAACATTCAAGGGCATGCAAGCAAGCCTCCACCTGCCGACAGAACTCCACCCAGACTCGCACCACCTCTTCGCTATGGTAGGTGGCAAGAAAAGGAAAAGAACCGTTAGCTTCAGCGGCAAATGCTTCGGCTGTGGTTGCGCTGCCAGCACGAAGCTCCTCGATCAAGGATGACAAGGAGACAAGGCTCAACTGGGCCAAGCGCTCTGAGGCTCGCAAAGCATAGGGACCAGGCGGCATAGCGATACGCGATTCCAACGCTGTGGGGGCTGGCAGGACTGTTCAGATTTGAAAATGTCAGTAAGATTCTTAGGCAAAAAAGCAAAGAGGACTATATTGAAACATCGCTTACCTAGGGTTATGCAAGTGGGAGCTGAGGGTCCCCCTGGCCCTTCAACGACCTCCACTCGTCATTGGCCTCCAAAACTGTAAAAGGCATCAATGTTATTTCGCAGAATAGCAACAATACCATAATAAAAAATGGCGAACGACGCTAATCTTGACCGGAGGAAAGGACAATGCGCTGAGGAGAGATCGCCTGCGGAGCGGCCATCTCCAGCATGCGATGAAATGACTGCCGGGGAGACAAATCAGCGATAGAGGCCGCCAGCCGCGCAATTCTGAGAAAACAAAATAGTTCAGACAACAGAAAGATTGCTAATTTAAAAATGTGGAAGGTTACCTTCAACACTCCTCCCATTCTGAGACGGGGGGATGGCGGCTTCAACGGCCTCCGCCATGATCTCCGGCTCCGGCAGAGGGAGGGCAGTCCCGACCACCTCTCCTCCGGCCTCTGGGCCGCCCGCAGGAAGAGTCATTGGGATGGCAACCCCCAATGGAGCCTCTACCAAAGGAGCAAGCGCTCCATGATCAGGAACCGCCACTAGAGGCTCTATGGCAGGAAGAATAGCATTGTCAGCCCCCTCCGCATCAAGTAAGGCTGCATCGGGAATATCAACAGGCTCTAGCTGCAACAAGCTCGTAGGAATCTCTCCCATCGCCGAAGACTATGCACAATTCACTCAAAGATAAGGATACGTACATACAGGTGTAAACAATCTGAAATGCTAACAAAGAAGTATAAAAGGCATACCAATGCGCAGGGAAGCCTTCAATATGGCTTCTTCAAGCTGATGCTCCTTCTCAAGGAGGCGTGCTCGTCGGGGTTCGAGGGTAGACTCATGGCCACCGGTCCACAAGGAAAGCGCGTCCGCAGCATCCTCCGAAGCGGCCTGTTTCAGGGCCCTTTCTCCCCATTCCTCCAAAGGGCCAATAAACCGCCGCCGGATCCACGAAGGGTCTTCATAAAAGATTATGGCAGGATAGGGCATCTTCTGAACCCTGACGTTCTGGGACTCATCTTGGGAACGTCTTATAGCCTCAGCCAATTGTGCGGCCTCCTCGGCAGCCAAACCCGGGAAAAGAAGACCAGCGTCCGACTCTTGCACGACCAACGACTCATCTGGAAGTATGGGCTCCGACTCCGTTAAAGAATCAAGCAGGTTGGTGGCCACCCTCTTCCACCTCTTAGATCCAGAACCGGCCGCCGAAGACGACCGTTTCTTTCCTCGTGGAGCCTTGGTGCGGCGGCGGCCCACGTCGCCTTCAACACCCTCGTCCCTATTACCCTCGCTTGGTGCCACAACCGAGGATGACACTGCCATTGTCGATGCCACGGGGGGCAGTGCTGCCGCAGGCGATGGTGCTGCTACTGGGGCCCGTCTACCCCTCGATCGGGTACCTAGGGGCATACCAGCTGTTGGAGTAAGGTCCTCCCCCGACTCCCCCGGAATGAGCGTGGTGCCAATCTCCCTCAGAGGGAAGCGAACCGGAACTCGCGGTCGCAACACAGCTCCCATGGCCGGAACCTGAGGAGGGGCATCATGACCAAGAAGCACCCTTCTCTCCTCGAGAATGAGTGGACTAACTCGATGGAGATACCAACCCGTGAACGATCCCACGCATCAGGGCATATGCTCAGCTTCAGGGATCATGAAGTGGGAGCCGGTGTTCAACCTCACAAAATGATGAGCGGCATCGCGAACGGCATCAAGTGAAAGGACCGGCGCAACTATGAAATCCTCGAAGGGAACACCCTGGTCGTATCCAAGCTGTCGAGCGAAGCGATGCGGATTGTACCGCATGAAAAGAGCTGCACTGTCCTGGAGGAATACCAAATAGCCTGGTCTAATGGTATACAAGTGCACGGCCTCCCGGGGCCTCAGAGAGGGTACATTGTCTTTTGACTGGTCCCAGAGTTTTTGAACTGGACCTGAAGGAGAAGACAGGACCCGATCATTAAAAACCAGCCCGCCAGCAGTAGCGAAGGAGAAATCAGCACCCGAATAGCCCCGAATTGAGTCGGGTCGGCGGCAGAAGCATCCACCAATCGCATAAGTCGTGGGAAGGGGTAGGCGTCGTAAAATGCGGGCCTGTGATGCATAGCGAAAGCCCCCAGCACGTGCATTTCGACCCAGGACGTGAAATAATGAAGCGAAAAGTTTACTACATCCACGCCGGGAGTAGAGGTATTAGCTGCGGTGCCCAACCCATGATAAAGATGCGCCAACGCCAGGATGCCGATGGCCAACCACGTCCTCTCAGCGATACAATAAGCCGGGTAGATAACCGAAGCTCTCATAAAGCGACGATACATGGGGATGACAAACCAACTGAGCCCGACACTAACAAACCCCACGAAGAACGTCTCCTCATCCATGCCGGGAGCGGCAATGGAATCAAAAGACATCGGCGACATAATGGTGATGTAGTACTGTGGTAGATCCGATTCAGTGGTCGGCAGCTTCTTCGGACCAAACCCAAAGGGGTCTTTGATGTTCGCGAACTTCGGAGCTGTCTTCGACAGGACGTCCTCGCGGAGGAAGCAGGCAATGAAGCTCTTAAAAGTAACACCCTGCTCCTCAGATTCGGTGAACAATCGATCGAAGATACCTAGCGCCTTGATCAAACTGGGACGCTTGTGGCGGACGGCATTCTCAGCAGACAGGCCATCAACCGGAGCAGGCTCGGGCTCAAAGACGTACTCGTCAGAAGGCAGCAACTCCTCATACAGGGTGCCTCTGATTGACAACCCCGAGATGTCATAGAATTCTGCCAGAGAGATCGAGACCTCGCGATCCCCTAAAAGGAAAGTGTTGGTGGGAAGGTTCCACTGGTTCAAGAACGCCTTAACCCACCAGACATGCGGGGATTGGTAGTGAAAGAGCGACGCATATATCGCCTGGTAAAGCCCGACCTTCTGCAGCCGCGCGCGATGGCCAGACAGGATGTAACGAGCCCAGAGAAGGTACCCCATAGGGTGTCAAAGGGTGAGCCCTATCTTGTAGATTTGTCCCCATGGTTGGGCCTCACCCTGGCAAATACGCCGCCCCAGAATGTCTATAGCCGGGATCGGATGGTTCGGGATACCGGTCGTTGAAGGCTCAAGCCGTCCCGTTGGAGTCCAGTTCGGCATCTCCACAGCAAAAACCGTCCTCGGAGGGTCCATCGGCAAGAACGGGAAAGTAGGCTCCGTCGGTATTGCGCAGAGGAAACTCCGGCGACCCCGAATAATATGACTATACCAAGTTCCCCATAGAAGTAAGCTGGTGTAGTTCGGGTCATGAGCCCGAATCATCGCCATCGCTTCCTCGTCAGACGGTGATTGGGGAAAAGCGGCCTCTGAGCGAGTGAAGGGAAAGCACAGGACAGAAGCCATTACACCTGAAATAAAATAATAGAAAACTGTCAAAAGCGAACCCGACAGCATGTATACATATATATATATATATATATATATATATATGAGCGTAAATATATGTATGAAGACAGTTGAAGAAAGCGATAGCAGATTCTCCCGTATGGGGCCGTTGGCTACAAAACACATGGGCCCCACAGAATCAGGTTGACGGCTCATTAATAATGAGGCCAAGCAATCATAATAAGACAAAAGGGATATCCTCATTAAATAGGCAGTGAGTTTCAAGTGGCCCTACACATCCCACTAGAGGACAAATCTACCTTGGGCTCTACAACAGATCAAACAAGATCAGGAGAATTAAATTCCCACAGAAGACATCATTGCAAGCTTCTTCTTCATTGATCACAGAAGGACAACCTAGGGCAAGGAAGTCCTAAGAAGCCTCCAAGGGAAGAACTTAGTTCTTCACAAAAACTTTTGGAAAGGGGAATTAAATTCCCAGAAACTTTTTTTCTGTGAACAGAGTTAAACTCCATGGACTTGAACTGTCACCATCATTTCCCTAAGGATCATATGAAACCCTAGGAGATCTACAGTTTGAAGGTTAGGTGGTTTTCTGTTCTTGTAGAAAAACTTGAAGAAAAATGGGTTCGTTTTAAAAGGGTGAAGCCCTTGATGTGGATTTAAAATCCACAAAGTGTTTAAAAATGAAGGTTCTTCGATCGTTCAACATCATTACCTGAAAGGAAGAGTCTTTCCTGAACAGAGTTAAACTCTGAAAAATTTTCAAGGCAGAGAACTAAGCTCTGGGAATAGAGAATTAAATTCTCAAAAGAAGAAAGTTCTCAAAGGAGGAAGATGAGCAAAGTGGAGGCTCTTCTGAAAAGACATGGGCATTTATAGGATGGGATGGAAAACGTTTCATCTATCCTACTCCCAAAGCAGATCCAACGGTCACAAAAGTAACAGCGTTGCACCCACGTGAAGACACGTGAGAACAACGCTGTGGGGGCATTTGTTCCCTGATTAAAAATCAGGAAAGGACCCAGGAGAGGCATTACGTGCTCACACGTGACCAGCGGTCATGTGTTGGCACGTGACGTTCAAAGCAGCGGCACAAAGCGCTTTCAAGAAAAGATTCCAGAAAAGGTCACGTGCTCACACGTGACCAATGGTCACGTGTTGGCACGTGACGTCTAAGCAGCGGCCAGAAGACAGAGCGTAAAAGAAGAAGAAAGGCATGTTCCAGGGGTCACATGTCTACACGTGACCAAGAGTCACGTGCCTACACGTGACCAGAAGTCACGTGGCCACACGTGACCATGAGTCACGTGGCCACACGTGACCGGCGTTAAAAGATTTATTATTTAACAAGATTAAATCCTGAGAAGAGATCATTCAAATCTTTCCAAATAGAGAATGATTATTTGGAACCGTTGGATTAAAAATCTAAAGGTGATTAAATATCGCCTATTTATGGAAAAATCTTGGACTTGGAAAGATTTCCCCCTAAATCTAACCGAAACAACAAGGAAATATCTTTGGATTTAAAATCCAATGGTGAATGAAATTCGCTTAACAATCTAAAGGCCCAGATTAATGATAAAAATCTCTCAACATACAAATCAAATCTCTCAATGAGAGATTTACTGAGCAGATTGATTCTCTTCCTTCTCCTATAAATAGGAGCCAAGAAAAGAAGAGAAAAGGAGGACCCCTTTTTCGAAGATCTTTTTCTGAAAAAACTTTTTTCTGAAACCCTGAGACCTTTGGATCTTTTTCTATATAGAGAGGGAGAGAGATAAAGCCTTTGGTTCTCTGCAAAAAGGAAAACATTAGGTAAGAAAGGAGAAGGGGAGCTTCAAAGGAGAATTTAATTCTCAAAAGAGTTTAACTCTTACATAAAGAAAAGAACTTAGTTCTTTCTCTGGTGGAGGATCTGTAAAGTGCACATCTCCCCATGAATTGAGAATTTAATTCTCATTGGGTTGAGATCCTGCCATGCAGATCTAAAACACAGAGGAGGAACTGAGTTTTGAGAATTTAATTCTCACAAAATGATAGGAATTCAATTCCTTTGAGATAAAGTTAGGGTTTAACCCTATGTTATGCGAATTTAATTCCTTCAAAATGAATAGAACTAGGGTTTAACCCTAATTGAGGATATAATTCTCTCAAACTCACAGGAATTTAATTCCTTTAAGAAAAGAAACTAGCGTTTAACCCTATTAAGAATATAATTCTTCAGAAGAAAGCAGGAATTGAATTCCTCTGAAGTTTAGGGTTTAACCCTATGAACAGAACTTTAAAACATGCAGAGTCACGTGCTACCACGTGACCCCTGCAAAGACCCACAGAATAGAACTCTGGAATAGGCACCTCACGTGTTGCCACGTGACTTCTGCGAAGATATATCAAAGAGAACTTTGAGGCAATGCCTCATATGCCCCACGTGATCCCCGGGACACATAAAGGAAAACCAAAATAAATAGAGACTCTGGGCGCCCTCACGTGTCACCACGTGACCTAATGAGTATTCTAACAAACCAGAGCATGAGCCCCCACCACATGCCCGCACGTGATGGCTTTCAGAACTAAAAGTGTTAAACACTTATCTATAGAACAAAATAAAGGGAAGCAGGGCGCTCTCACGTGTGACCACGTGACCCCCCTTGCCTTAGCGTTCAACACTAAATTGCAACCTCTGTATCCAGTGTTTAACACTAATTTTCTTAGTGTTTAACACTAATTTGGATTTGCTTAGTGTTTAACACTAATTTGAAAACTCTGTTCCCAGTGTTCGACACTGATTATCTTTTAGTGTTTAACACTAATTTGTCAATCTTATTCCCAGTGTTCAACACTGTTGGTCTCTAGTGTTTAACACTAGCCTTAGCCCAATTGGCTAAGTTTCCAGAGGCAAAATCTCTCCTTCAATGAATCAACAGAGGGCCAATATCCCAAACATAATTGGACTTAGCCCAAGATGGCCATAAGTCCTCAATTCAAATTCAACTGGGCCAATGGGCTCATAATATAATAATTGATCTTAGTTTCCAAATTGGACTACAGATCACTTAATCTACCTTGGTGTAAGGGTACATCTCTTCACTCCTTTGATACTTGTCGTTGTAATTCCTCAGCGTCTTCAAAGAGGTGACGGGTCCCGATAACCACATACATTGATACGGACTGTGGGGTCCTTAAACCCTCGGACTACGACGTCCTTAACCTTGACCGTAATGTCTTAAAACTAACATCGGACTGTGGGGTCCTTAAACCCTCGAACTATGACGTCCTTAACCTTGACCGTGATGTCTTAAAACTAACATTGGACTGTGGAGTCCTTAAATCCACGGACTACGACGTCCTTAACCTTGACCGTGATGTCTTAAAACTAACATTGGACTGTGGAGTCCTTAAATCCACGGACTACGACGTCCTTAACCTTGACCGCAACGTCTTAAAACTAACACTGGACCGCAATGTCCTTAAACTACTTATTGACCGTAATGTCATTAAACTAAACAACACGGCCCCCTTAATTGCTCTCTTGTTGGATCTAAACGATCTCGTTAAGTTGGTCTTAGTCTCAAACTGGACTAACGTATCATTAACAAATGTTTAAGTTGATCTTTGTCTCAAATGAGGCTAACGTATCCTTAAACACAACCCCCAAACCCAAATCTAAGAAAGATATGGATTTGGACTAGTCCACGCCCTACGGACGACGACATAACTCGGTCTCCGTATACAATCCACGGGCAACCAAACACAAATTAAACACACACGACACGAAGTGACCATATGGAGAAGGAGAAAGTTGTTACCGCCATCCGGTAGCGTAATTAACTGCAGGGGCTTGCGCCTGCAGGGAAGAGCGTCCCCACAATCAAAACCCCCTCAAGCGAGGGGGAATCTGACGAAGTCTGCTACATCGGACGCATCCGTTTAAACTTTCGATACAGGGTGCCATAAATCAACTTGGCATCTTCAAAGAGGTGGACGGATAGCACCAATTAGCATCTGCCCCGAATCTCAGGCAAGACGTCCGTCGCGCCGTCTTTCGGAGGGGAACACTTCCCTTTCTTGCTGACCCCCCTCTGATTTCTCCAGGTCCTCCAGCACGTCGCCCTCGTCGTTAATAAGGAGGACGAGGAGATTACCCTGGCGATATGAGCTGCGGGCGAGCTCTCCTCGCTGGAGGAGAGATCGAAGTTGGAGCTGGAGGCGGCGATGGCGAAGGTCGCCGCCCTCGAGGGCGAGGGGGCGGGCTGGGAAGCAGGAGGTAGCGGCCAGGAAGCAGGAGGTCGCCAGGTATCGCGAGGCCACCCAGGCCAAGCTTCAGGACTCCAAGGTGCTCGTCGGCATCCTGAGGAAGTCGGCTGTAACACCCTAGGATGTGTTTAGTGGCTAATTATATTTTAATATGTGATTTTAATAAAAAGTTTACCAAATTGATTTTCAAATAATTTTTCAAATTTAATAAATATTTTTCTAAAATTTTACCAAGCTTGCACAAACTTGTGCATGTAAAATAGGGTTAAAGTTGGGCTAAACCACGTTTAACAACCATGGTGGATTAAACCCTCCTTGTTAAGATAAATGATTTTAATTAAGGTTATTTTTTTAAAATGAAAAAGGGATTTAAAATGTATTTTGGTTGACTTGAGAGAATGGGAGAGAGAGAATGCATCATGGCAATGCCATGCTTGCATTAAATGAGAGAGAGAGAGAGGGGTGCATCATGGCAAGCCCATGCTTGCATTTAATGTGGCAAGAGAGAGAGAAATGGGGGCTTGACTCTCTATTGTTATCATTTCTTTTGTTTGCAACACCCTCTCATTTCTCACCCATTCACTCTCTCACACACACACACTCTCAGCATCATCAGCAGCAACAGCAGAAGCTGCAGGCACAGCAGCAGCAACATACAAAAACAACAACAGAGCATCAGCTTCAGCCCCAGCAGCAGCCACACCAAGCAACAGCAGCAGCTCCTTGCAACAGCAGCAGCAACATATGTAGCAGCAGCCCCAGCACAACATCAACAACATCAACAACGTCAACAACAGCAACAACAGCAATAACAACACCATCAGCAACAATAACAATATCAACAGCAAGCATCAGCAGTAGCAGTAGCAACAGCAACAGCAGTGTCAGCTTCTTCTTCTTCTCTTCTTCTCCTGACCCAGCCTCGTAGGGTCAAGTGAGGTATAACCTTTGAGCTCCACTTGCTTGTATGCTAGACTTGTGCGTTGGTTTAGTTTAATTAGCGTAAATTGGTAGTTGTTATCGCTAGATTGTGTGTTTTTAGCGATATTTGTGGTGATTAGTGTGATCTTTGCTTAAGTAAGGTTAGTTTTGGCTAGACTAAGTTAATTAAGTGCTGTTAAGGCCAAGTAAACCTAGGTAACCACAGATTACACCAAAATACCCTGATTTTTCATAATTGTGCAAAATGTGACTTTTTAAAGCAAAACGTGACTTTTTAAAGCAAAACTTAGCTTTTTGATATCTGCTGTTACCCCAGTGACTCCAGAATAAATTTGAGTGGACCATAGCATACTAGTGACACCCTGACCCCACAACCAGAGCCCGACCCCACCAGCCAACCTTTAGGCCGGCGAAATAATCGATCTGGCCGCAAATTGCGGCCAGAGTAGGGAGATAGGAGCTAGGGTTTTTAGGGTGGGTGTCTGCTATATTCTATAGGTCCTTGGTGTATATAGTTTTGTAATATTGTAACCTGGGTAGAATCTGGGACGATATATCGTTTTCTGGTGTTTTTTAGTTTGCGCGATACGCGAGTGGGTTTTGTGATTCAGCGTATCGCGGCGTGTCGGGCTGAGTCGTAGACGCGTGCACACACGTTTCAGCGTATCGCACACACGCGCGTTGATTCGCGACGCGGGTTTCTCGTTTTGTTTCGATATCGCGTTTTGCGAGATTCTTGCTTATATAATTGGATTCCTTGTGTAAATTCCAGGTTCACAGGCGGGTACGTCCGACGTCGCCAGGAAAGGGAAGCAGGTGGTCGGCTATACTTAGCACGCGACCAGGTTAGTAGATTTAACATCTACGGGGAAATCGCCCGTATGGCGTTAAGCGTCAGGGCGTAATAGGATTTGTAGTCATGAGTGTCCATATAGATATACTGGTAGTATAGAACACTGCACTATCACTAACGGTCCAAGTTGCACGAGCACGATTTATATGCTACACTCACACCGTTAGTGAATGCCATGCCACTCACATTATAGGATTGCAATAAACCGCATATCTATACTTGTGCCACATACATCACATATGTTCATACTTGGGCACATCTACATCATATGTCTATATTAGTGCACATGTACATTGCTATATTCACTTTGCGTACTTATCCATCCACACATCCATACCTATACCCACATTCATATGTTACATACATCGATGATATTGACTTGATTTAAAACTAAGGGGCCACAAACGATATTTTCAAAACTGGATCTTTTAAAAAGAGCGGTTCTCCCTTTCTTTTACTCGTAGTGTCATACGACACATTGCATGGATTACGCATTGGATTGGATTTATATGATTTCTGGATTTGGGAACCGGAGTACTATTTTAAGAAAACACGCACTGTTTAAAAATCCGGTTTCCCTTGATATGATATTTAGTGCGTCCCCCATGAGTTTTTTCGGTTCCAGAGAGCTTGTGTGAGTATACCCGATTCGAGGAGAGGTAGGCACCGATTGCGGGTACATGGTGGACCCGGTACGGTACCCCGGGGCGAGAAGACTCGTATTGTTAGACGGTGAGCCCGGCGGAGGGACTACTACCTACCGGCGATTGGTTGGACCTGGCGGTTATCCGGAGGATACTGACCAGAGTCGATTGATGGATACGGGACGACGCGTACTGCCGGAGCCGAGGGCCGATTCCGCAGACG
The DNA here is from genome assembly GCA_030015575.1 of Agapanthus africanus. Classification (NCBI taxonomy): domain Eukaryota; kingdom Viridiplantae; phylum Streptophyta; class Magnoliopsida; order Asparagales; family Amaryllidaceae; genus Agapanthus; species Agapanthus africanus. Next base: position 601,714,441 of record JASDDO010000031.1, on the reverse strand, counting down.
GAGCCCGTGGGCAGATCCGATGGACGGACGCCCCATATTGGAGGATTTGCGTGTCGAGGCTGGACACGGCTGATTTTATGATATTTTGAGTGCCGGTGATGGGCACTCCTGATTTTATGAGATTACAGGATTTGAGGACCGATGTGGATGACGACGCTTGAGTTGTACTGGGTTTTGGTGTATTGATAGACACCGGTTATTTTCCACGTTGATATTCCGTGTTGATATTATTCCTTTCCATACTCAGCATTCAGTACTTGACATCTCATCCTGTAGCTAGTATGCCTGATAGAGTACACATGCTTGCATATCATTGCGTACCCTGCTCATCATATATATATAGGGTTGTTAGATTGCATCGCCATGCCTGATTATCACATATCTTGCTCATCATATAGACATGATTATTAGATCGCACTTGTTGCATGATATTGAGCATCCAGTTCATCATATAGATGTTTATCCGTTGGCATAGGTTAGAGCATCGCAGCACGTGCATACTCGCGATTACCTTTATATGTTATCTACTATTCACGAGTTGGCAACTCACCCCCGTTGTGCCACAGTGCTTGCAGGTTGCCCTTTGGAGTAGTCGCGGCTGGCTGTTTACCGCATCTTTTGACACAGATACCATTACTGAGGCGTGTTAGCCCTTTTGCTATTAGGTGGGTTTTGTACAGTGTCTGTTTACCTTTCAGTTGTATATTGATGTATCTAGTATTCTCCATCTACCTTCCTGTATTGACTTAGAGACAGTTGTGAGGACGATGTATATGATTTTGTACTCTGGTGTCGAGCTCGCTGTGAGCCGACTTTATATTATGCAGTATTATCTTTTATGATTTTGTCTTTGCTTTACCGCTCATTCTTCGCTACGGTGTCGTATATCATATTGTGACGCTCTATTCATTTCACATGTTATTCTTCTACACCTTGCCTTTACCCGACTTGCGGGACAAATTTTTATAAAGGAAATGTTGCCAAAATTATTAAAATATAACTCTTGAACTAAAAAGGATTTCTACTAAATTACTTAAGGTTTCCTAAACATTTTACAAATGCTTCTACTAAAATGTTTTAACACTCTATATTTAAAATGGTTTTGATTTCTGGGTTTCGGCTTACTTAGTCGCGTTACGCTTGTAGACGTTACGTGGTTAAGTGCCGGTCACGGGCCGAACTTTGGGTCGTGACATCGGCGGGCACCCTCCGGAAGGAGCTGGAGGAGGCGGTAGTGGGGAAGAAGCGAGCCAAGCTCACAGCGGCGAAGGCGGTGGAGAACTAAAAGAAGTCGGAACCTTTTTACACCTACCTAGCCGCCGCCACTACCGCCATCTTGCATGAGGCCCTTGACGCCGTCAAGGCACGGATACCGGAGTTCGCTGACGAAGAGCTCCAAGCCGAATATCATCACGGGGATGACGAACACGGGGACGACCCCGGGGGTGAAGCCGGGGAAGATATTCCAGGCAAGGGCGACGCCGAGGCTGATGTGATGGGAGCTGAGGCCCCAGACGCCGCCCGAGCCGTGGTAGATGCACAGCTTCCTAGGGTTGCGCCCGGCCCTGAAGCCTGAAGCCCCTTATCTTCTTGTTTTCTTTTCTTTTGTTGCATCGGGAATTTTGTAGGCCTCCGGGCATTTTGATAAGGCTGGGGAGCCCACAATACCCTTGTAAAGACTTTTGGCTTTGTGAATAAAAACTTTTTGCAGTCGTATTTGCACGCGTATTTTCCTTCGTCGGTAAACACTTGTATTTGCACAGTACTGCCTTCGTGTTGTGTCGGTTCTTCATCTAGCGATTACGCGTCGAGTTGAATCTGTTCATTTGCCAAGTGTGCAAAGACCGGCGGGAAGACGGTATCTCTATGGCCCCGAAGTCGAGGTGGAGATCGCTCAGACGCAGATAGACCGAATGCCTCTTGGTGGGGTCATGTTCCTTAGCATGGAAGGCACGGAGAGGCATGAAAGGGATGGACCGAGCATGGTAGCTGCTTGGTTGCCTCCTGGTGAGGGCTTTGATCCCTGGTGTGTTGGGGTAGGGAGCTACCAGCCAGGGATAACCGAGTAAGGGTGTGCCCGGTTGCCTCTTGCGAGGGCTTTTAATCCTTAGCGCGGGAGGGGCCGTAAGAGGCCTACTAAGGACGGGGCCGAGAAGGGTAGCCGCTTGGTGCCTCTTGGCGAGGGCTTTAATTCCTGGTGTGTTGGAGTAAGGAGCTACCAGCCAGGGATAACCGAGCTAGGGAGGGCTCGTCTGCCTCATGCGAGGGCTTTTGATCCTTAGCGCAGGAGGGGTCGTAAGAGGCCTACGAGCAGGGTTGCTACCCGGTGCCTCTTGGCTAGGGTTTTGATCCCTGATGTGTTGGGGTAGGGTGCTACCAGCTGGGGATAACCGAGCAAGGGCGGGCCCGGTTGCCTCTTGCGAGGGCTTTTGATCCTTAAGGACGGGCCGGGCAGGGTTGCTGCCCGGTGCCTCTTGGAGAGGGCATTGATCCCTGGTGTGTTGGGGTAGGAAGCTACCAGCCAGGGATAACCGAGCAAGGGCGGGCCCGGTTGCCTCTTGCGAGGGCTTTTGATCCTTAGCGCGGGAGGGGCCGTAAGAGGCCTACTAAGGACAGGCCGAGCAGGGTTGCTGCCCGGTGCCTCTTGGCGAGGGCTTTTATCCTTAAGGATGGCCGAGCAGGGTTGCTACCCAGTGCCTCTTGGCGAGGGCTTTGATCCCTGGCGTTGTGGGGTAGAGAGCTACCAACCAGGGATAGCCGAGCAGGGTAGCCGCTCGGTTGCCTCTTGGTGAGGGCTTTGATCCCAGGCGTTGTGGGGTAGGGGAGCTACCAGCCAGGGATAGACGAGCGGGGTATCCGCTCGGCTGTCTCTTAGTGAGGGCTTTGATCCTTGGCATGATGGGGTAGGGAACTACCAGCCATGGATAGCCGAGCAGGCCTCTTGCGAGGGCTTTTGATCCTTAGCGCGGGAGGGGCCGTAAGAGGCCTACTAAGGACAGGCCGAGCAGGGTTGCTGCCCGGTACCACTTGGCGAGGGCTTTGATCCCCGGCGTGTTGGGGTAGGGAGCTACCAGCTAGGAATAGCCGAGCAGGGTAGCCGCTCGGCTGCCTCTTGGTGAGGGCTTTGATCCCTGGCGTTGTGGGGTAGGGGAACTACCAGCCAGGGATAGCCGAGCAGGGTAGCCGCTCGGCTGCCTCTTAATGAGAGCTTTGATCCATGGCATGATGGGGTAGGGAACTACCAGCCAGGGATAGCCGAGCAGGGTAGCTGCTCGGCTGCCTCTTGCTTCGATCCTTAGCGCTGGAGGGGCCGTGGGAGGCCTGCTAAGGATGGACCGAGCAGTGAAGCTGCCCGGTGCCTCTTGGCGAGGGCTTTGATCCCTGGCGTTGTGGGGTAGGGGAGCTACCAGCTAGGGATAGCAGAGCAGGGCAGCCGCTCGGCTGCCTCTTGGTGAGGGCTTCGACCCTTAGCGCTGGAGGGGCCATGGGAGGCCTGCTAAGGATAGACCGAGCAGTGAAGCTGCTCAGTTGCCTCTTGGCGAGGCTCTGTCCGTCCTCCCTGGTGCGAGTACCGGGAAGAGGGACAATCGCTGGCGACACGTGTTATGATCGCGTGGGGAACGCGATGGGCCGGAGTAGTGTCGTTTCGATCTCGCATCGAGCGGCACGATGTCTGCCGCATGGCGGCACAGTCGCGGGTGAAACGGGCGACCGTTGAACTCCGGGGGCATTGTGGGCTATATAAAACGGAGGGAGTGTTGATTACTCCCTTCCTCACACCCAAAATGTAATAATGGAGGACTTCCCTTTCACCATCCCCGAGATCATAAACTTCAAGGACGTGTACCTTTATGATCAGTACTGTACTGAGGACACGGTGCAATTAGTGATAGGCCGCATCGAGGATCATTTTGGCCGGTTGCTCCCCCGGCGTTCCCCCTACTTCAGCTGTTGATGTACTCCATCTGGAAAGCATCGCCGGGGCTCTACAACCCCTTATCCGAACAGCTGAAAGACGAGGCCGTTGGCAAGCTAAGGTCTCTGAGGCGCTTCGGCCTGATCTCTGCGAATCGGCTAAATCGCTCGGCGGCGCTCGTCCTTGAGTGCTACCAATTGAGGCATGATGCCGACGTTCGCGGAGGGCATCGACGGCAGAGGTTAGATGCCGTGAGGGCTCGACTGGCGGAAATATCCTCAGAGTACCACGAGCAGTGTTCTCTGCACCTCCTTCCCCCGCTATTGTAATTCCCCCCCTTTTTTAATGTACGGCTGAGGAGCCAATAGTACCCTTTTGAATAAACAAAAATTTTCTTTCTCTTTTTGCAATGTTTTATTTACCTCTTCTTATTACATAAACAGAAAGGTCTTGAGAAAGGTTTACATTGCCTTGGCAAAAGAATTACATGCTAGTAGATGATCTTATTCGTGAAGCTCGAGCACCTCGGACGCTAGTTGGCCTCCGCGACCGGCATAGGGTGCTGAGCTTCGTAGGTGTCCGACGTATCCTCCACTGACACGACCATGATTTGGCCGATCGTCAGCTCGCCGGTAGGGGGACGTTGTTCCTGCTCACGGTCAGCTTGCCGCTTGTCTCGCAAGTATGCCGCGAGGTGCCCTGAACGGATGAGCTCCTCGATGTAGTCTCGGTGCTTCTTACAGCTCTCCGTGGAGTGGCTTAGCGACATGTGGAAACCGCAGTAGGGGCCCCGGGTTCGCTTTGAGGCCATTCACGAGATCGGGGGGAGCTTGAAGAACCCCTCGCCCTTAGCCTCCTCAAGCAGTACCGTATGGGAGACGTTGATCGGGGTGTACTCCTGAAACTTCGAGAGGTAGGGTTTTGGCCGCTCAGGTCCCCTTCTCTCTTCCCTTGCCCTTTTCTTCTGGTCGGCTTGATCTACCCGGGGGAGACTTGCGTTCACCACGGATTCGAGCAGGACCTCGTGCTCGGTCCAGGCCTTTACCTCGGCCATGGTCTTGGGTTGCGCTAGTGCAAAGGAGCGTAACAAATCCTTGTGTCTAAGACGAGACCTCAGGGCTGTGATGATCGTCTCGTCCCGATGCTCAGAGACCTCGAGAAGGGCGTTGTAGAAGCGGGTGGCGTATGCTTTGAACGTCTCCCTGTCCCCGCTCTTGATCGTGAAAAGATGGTCAACTTTTCGTTTTTGCCGCCTGTTCCCGACGAAGTGGCCGAGGAATTGGGTGGCCAGCTCGTCGAAAGTTGAGATCGAGCGTGGCTCAAGTCCTCGGAACCAGTCTCATCCGGAGCGGATGAGAGTGTCCGGGAAAGCTCGGCATTGGGCGGCGTCGGAGTTGTCCTGGAAGCTCATCCCCACGGTGAATGCATCCAAATGGTCCTTCGGGTCAGATTTGTCGTCGAAGAGGGAGACCTTCGAGGGCTTGTTGCGAGAGGAGACATGGACAGCGAGCAACTCCTCGATGAACGGTTTGGTGAGCGAGTCGGCGGCGTACTTAGTGTTAGTTGTATGTATTCTCTAGAGACCATTATTGTACATATGATGTATATTATATTGGATGCTTGGACATATATAGAGAGGACTTTCTTGCTCGACATGATAGTATGTTGTCTGGTTGCTCTTTATCTTAACATGTATACTTGTCTCTTGATGCTGTCTTATGGTTACATGTTGGTAATGCCCTTAGGATGTGTACTTGACTACCAGGATTATGATGCAGATCATAATAGTGGGGCCATGGTAGTCCATAAGTTCATCCTTTAATGTTCCTAGTCGTGGGTGTATCGAGACAGGGCATCGATATACCAGAGTAGACTAGCGTATACACTTCTCGACCCATGTGATGGGCGATGGATGAGCCCATATCCATTGGTGTTTGACATCAGAGATGGTATAGGGTGCTCAGTGGAGACTGGGTACACTGTACGGACTCACCGAGAACTCCTAGATAGTATTATACCTGACGTCAGATAGCAGTTCTCTGGTAACACTGGTATAGGTTAGTCTGTAGACCCAAGATCGTTGTTCCCTCCTGAAATATCAGGAAAATCCCCAATGGGGCATCACGTGCCCACACTTGATCAAGGGTCAAGTGCTGACACGTGATGATTTCCTGAGGATTCCGTTATAATAGAATTGAATTCTAATCAACAGGAGTCACGTGCCAACACGTGATGGGTCCTTTAAACCCACTGAAAGGGATTAAAAGATATAACAAAATAGTAGGGAAACCCCAATGGGGCATCACGTGCCCACACGTGACCACAGGTTACGTGCAGACACGTGATGAGTTCCCAAGTTCTATGGCTAATAAGAATTAAATTCTAACAATGGGGTCACGTGCCCACACGTGATGGGCCTCTTAAACTCACTAAAAGGTATAACAAAACAACAGGGAATACCCCAATGGGACATCACGTGCCCACACGTGATCACAGGTCACGTGCAGACATGTGATGGGTTCCTAAGCTCTCTGATTAACAGAATTAAATTCTAATCAAACAATCAATCAGGGGAGTCACGTGTCCACACGTGATGGGGCTTTAAACCCACTGAAAAGAATTAAAAGTATAATAAAACAGCAAGGAAAAACCATAATGGGGCATCACGTGCCCACACCTGTCCAAGGGTCACGTGCTGACACGTGATAATTCCTGAGTTCTTTAGAACAACAGAATTAAATTCTGGTTAAATGCTTAATCGAGAGGGTCACGTGTCAACACGTGATGGGATCCTAAGATCTTTAAAATAATAGAATTAAATTCTAATTAAGAGGGAATCGAGAACCCTAACTGGAAAAATATTTCTTTAAATCTTTCCAAACAAAAAAGATGGTGCTATGTAAAATGGAGCACCGTTGGATTAAAAATCCAATGGTGATTAAAAATCACCAATTTATGGAAAAATTCTATACAAGGAAAGATTTCCCTGAAATTCACCAAGAGTAATAGATAAAATATCTTTTGGATTAGAAACCCAATGGTGAATAAAATTCACTGGGTGATCTAAAAGATCATGTTGGTTACAAAAACAACCAAAATCTTTCAATGAAAGATTGACTAAACAAATTGATTCTTTTCTTTCTCCTATAAATAGGAGCCAAAAAGAGAATAGATGAGATTCTTTTTTGAAGAGATACAACAATAGAGAGGAAAAAAAGAGAGAAGAATTTAATTCTCAAGAGAGAAAAAGAAGATCTATTCAGAGAAAAACTCTAGGTGAGAAAAAAGAAGAAGAAGTTCATTCTACAAGCTCTCACAAAATAAAAGGAGAATTTAATTCTCAAGCTAAGAGTTTAACTCTTCTGAATAAGAACTTAGTTCTTCTTTTGGTTGAGAATCTGCAGAAGCGGATCTTCCCATAAGTTGAGAATTTAATTCTCATCGGGGAGATTCTGCCAGAGAATTGAGTTTAAAGAATTTAATTCTTCCAAATTCATAGGAATTTAATTCCTCCAAATGAAACTAGGGTTTAACCCTACATAAGAATTTAATTATTCCAAATTCATAGGAATTTAATTCCTCCAAACAAAATAGGGTTTAACCCTATAAAAGAATTTAATTATTCCAAATACATAGGAATTTAATTCCTCTAAATAAAATTAGGGTTTAACCCTACCAAAGAATTTAATTCTTAAACAAGGGACTTAAAACTTTCCAAGCATGTAAAGAAGTCGGTGCCCGACTTGATCACGTGGCAACACGTGACCTTCCCCCTTAATGGACAGAATAGAATGAATGAGATGGGGTCACGTGCTCCCACGTGTCCTTGGATAAATTCCTTAAGATGAACAAAACAAGGTGGCAGAATCGATTTTGGGTGCCCTCACGTGTCCACACGTGACCCCTAATAAACACTTTAATAATCAATGCATGGATATCCATCACGTGCCCAAACGTGATGGCTGTTAAGATTAAGTGTTTAACACTTCTGTGAATATTCTGAGAACAAATAATAGAGACAGGGCCCAATTCTCAGACGCCTCACGTGACCCCTCATGACCACCTCATTTTTAGTGTTTAACACTATTTTGAGCGTTTTGCCCTTAGTACTTAACACTGTTTTAAGCACATCACGTGGGAACACGTGATCGTTAGATATGTGCTAGTGTTTAACACTATTTTCAAACCAATCATGGCCCAAATTGGCTAAATTTTCCCAAAAGAAAATCTTCCCTTCAAATGAACCTCAAAATTGATCAGTTCATATGATATGCAAAGTAAAGTCCAGAGCTATAATGAATGGTTAGTGCTGAGCCAAAGACAAAATGTTGTCAGAGCCCCAAATCTCTGATTAGCATTTCTAAATGATGGGGGGATGAACCCAGACAAATGTTCAACAGTCCAAACAAAGGTCCAACATTCCAAACCTAATTGGACTTAGCCAAGTTGGCCATAATTCCTCAATTCAGATTTAACTGAGCCCATGTGCTCATAATCTAATTAATTGATCTTAGTCCCAAATTGGACTACAGATTTCCCAATCAATTTTGGTTCAAGGGTACATCTCTTCACTCCTCTGATACTTGTCATTGTAATCCTTCAACGTCTTCAGAGAGGTGACGGGTCCCGATAACCAATCATTCCATGGACTGTGGGGTCCCTTTAAGCCCACGGACTATGATGTCCTTAACCTCGGACTGTGGGGTCCTTAAGCCCATGGACTATGATGTCCTTAACCTTGGACCGAGATGTCCTTAAACTAACATTGGACCGTAATGTCCTTAAACTAAAGATCGGCCGCAATGTCCCTAAACTAAACAATAGAGCCCAAATGCTCTCTTGTTAGATCTAAACGATCCCGTTAAGTTGATCTTAGTCTAAACTTAGACTAACGTATCCTTAACAAATGTTTAAGTTGATCTTAGTCTCAAATAAGACTAGCGTATCCTTAAACCCAACCCTAAACCCAAATCTAAGAAGATACGGATTTGGACTAATCCATGCCCTGCGGGCGACAACATAAATTAGTCTCCGTATACAATCCACGGGTAACCAAAAATAAAACAAACACACACGACACGAAGTGACCATCTGGAGAAGGAGAAAGTGGTTACCGCGATGTGGTAGCGTAACTAACTGCAGGGGCTTGCGCCTGCAGGGAAGAGCGTCCCCACAATCAAAAACCCTCAATGAGGGGGAATCTGACGAAGTCTGTTATGGCCGCATCCGTTTAAACCTTCGATACACGGTACCATAAATCAACTTGGCATCTTCGGAGAGGTGGACGGATAGCACCAATTAGCATCTGCCCCGAATTCAGGCAAGACGGACCTACGCGGTCGCATCCCCGTGTTTCGGAGGGGAACAGATTCTGGCACGCCCGGTGGGACCTTTTCCTCTTTCCACTCCACACTTCGTGTGTCGTGTTCACGAACAAATCGCGGTTTAATATGGTTGCCCTTGGGTTCGAGGTACTAAGATTTGGTTTTGCTCTCGTGCAGAAAAAAGAAGATCAAATAGCTTTCAATTGCACAAGCTGCAACAATGGCAATAACTCTCACTCCGTCCCCGTAGGAGGAGTGACCTACGGGCCTCAGGCGGCCACCCTTTTTACAATGTCGGTGGACCGAGTAACACAAGCCACCACTCGGCTATTCTTCGGGACCATGATCCCACCAATGAACTTCAACGCCCCTTTACCGTCGGAAGCTCCTAAGAAGTCGGTCTTTGATCGGCTCACCACTACTGCGTCCCCTCTTAACGGGTCGTCCAAATCCAATGCCTCAGTTTTTAACAGACTGGGCCAGAACGCCAACAAGCCCGCAATACCTGAAGCAGCCATCCCAAAGCGGATAGCCATCCCGGCTCAAGCGGACGAAATCATCGAAAAGGCTTCTCCTGCCAAGGGGTTGGTTTTCACAAGACTGAATATGCCGTTTCCCTCTCCAGGCGAAGTCCTCAAAGCTGCTTCTCCTGCCCAGAGGTCTGTCTTTGACAGATTGGACACTGCTTCTCAACGGACGTCAGTTTTCAGTAGACTGGCACCAACAGCAATCCTCAGCCAGAAGAGGGGGCATGAGGAAGTCACCCCTACAGCTGAGATGATCCCATCCACACGACATGCTCGCCGTCGTCACTGGCGCAGAGTGAGGAAGGCTGGGGGCAGCTCCCCTTCTGGACTGACTCCGCCAGCTCCAATGGTGGAAATCGATGTTGTTGTTCCGACTGGGAACAACTTTGAACCGCTTAGGAGGGTCCGCAAGAACTCTCCAACTGCCATGCTGAAAAGATCTCCTCCACCTGTGGAGAATGCTACAGAAAAGAAGCCGGAGCAGCCCCCTCAGCGGCTGTCCTCCAAAATTTACTAAGTCTGGCGACAAGTCCAGGAATCAGTGATTGACCAGGACTACTCTCGCCGACCAAAGAATATTAAAGCTCGGCAAGAAGAGAGCCATCCTGTGGTACAACAGAAGATGTCATCCGTCTGGGTGTCCGTTGCACGGCACCCTCAACGTCGACCGCTCACAAGAGAAGGAGGTCAGAGAGAACCCCGGTTACCGTGGCGAACCGCGAGGAAGCTGAATCTAAACGCCCCAAGTCTGGGGGAATGGTAGCACATACCGTTTATATGGCTTCCGAAAAAGAGGAAAGCCGTGCTTCTACGGGTCATCGACCGCTTACCCGATTGATAACAAAGGCTCAGGAGCAACAGCAGAAAAAACTTCAAGAGATGCTGACTGCAATGGCCGCACTCACTGGGCCGAAAGAAAATCCAGAGACCTCAGAGCAGCGTCAGGAACAAGAAACTGATACTGAATTCCTCTGAAGAATGCTCGAGAGGAAAGAAAAAAAGGCCGCGGAACAGGCAGCCAACATTAAACGAATGGCTCTTTTGTTTCAAGACATGGCTGGGATGATATTACAGCCGGAACCTCCAGCTGAAGACCTCCCGATTATCATTGAAGATGACAGAGTGGAGACATCGAACCCTCCTCCGGCTCTTTCGGCAGCCAAGGAGGAGACCATCTCAGAGGCCCCTCTGGATGATTACATCGCTCAGTAAATACGAGCTCATCATGCGAGCGAAACGGCCGGGCAGATCGTTAAGACTGGACGACCCTATCTAGGCTGGTATGACCAAATAAGGTACCCTCCGGGATATACGATCCCTAAATTCCATGTATATAAAGGGACGGGCAATCCCCACCAGCATGTCGCCCAGTTCAGGGCTTTATGTGGCAACACTGGAGGTGACGATAAACTGCTACTTCGCCAGTTCGTCGGCAGCTTGTCGGAGACAGCGTTCGAATGGTACTCTGAACTCCCGAACGACTCCGTCAAGACATTTGCAGAAATGGAGCTGTTGTTCACACAGAGATTCGCAAGCGCTCGCGAGCGTACTCCGATTACCGCACTAATTAACGCCAGGGTGAAGCCAGGCGAGACATGGGTCCAATACGCAATACGATGGAGGAATCTGTGGTCGAGATGTGGGCAGAGCATCGAAGAAGCGCCAGCAGTGGGCATGTTCGTAGGTACTCTTGATCCGCAGGCAACCATCTCCCAGTTCATGATGTTTTTTAAGCCGGCCACTTTCTAGTCCTTGATTGATAAGCTGGTCCAAATGGACCAGACGGACCACAGACCTTCCTCTTCAAAGCCGGAGCCACGGAATGAAAAATGGAAAGGGAAAGCGACCTTCATCGCCAATGCTCAACAGCAGCCCAGTGGTCCAAAATTAACTGATCGCCTAGATGAGAGATGGCAATTCTATAATGATAAAATGAAACGCCCTTATTCGTTTCCCCGGGACAAAACGAGAAGATTGTTCGAGCTGGCGGTGCGCAACATGCTCATTAATTTGCCGAATCCGAAACGCCCATTGCAACCCGGTGAGGCTAATAATCCCAATTATTGCCCCTATCACCAAACGACAGGCCATCCAATTGAATATTGCTTCGTCTTTAAAGGCTGGATCGAAGATCAATACCAACCAGGCAAGTTCGCACTGTCCGAGAATTGGAAAGTAAGCCCGCCTCAGTCGCACGCTCCTAAAAGGGGAGACACGCCGGGGGCATCGTGCTCTTTTGCTGAAGAAGCTCCATGGAAGGTCGTTCTTTCAGCCAAGACGAAAAGAATGCTGAAGGATCTCCAAACATGCCCGGCGATCAAATGGAAAAATCCGCAGGAACCCGAAGTCATCGAGGGAATGCTGAAACCACGCTCAACTCCAAAGATTGGCGGTGATAGTCAAAGCGCTCACACCCAGCCGTCAAAGTCTTCGAAGAAGAAGAAGAATACCAAAAAGCCCGTGAAGCCTGGTGACAAGCGCACGGACCTGCAAAAACATATCGACGCGCTGGAAGAATATAACCAGAAGGCGCGCACCCCGGTCACACTTCAAGAGTTTCTCAGCCACGTCCTTGAGGACGGAGATGATGACAATGGAGAAGACTCGTCGGATGAGCCTGAAGATTATGTGGCAAGCTGCCATGTGATCTCTCACTCGTCGATAGACGATGAAGAAGATCCTTAGGCAGAGAAACTGGGGAAAGATCCTGAGCCGGAATGTCTAGGACCATCAGACGAAATGATTGATGTATTCCTGAACGAAGCCCGTCTTAAAAACAAAGCTGATCTAGAGCGCGATATGGCCATATTTGAAAAGGCCAAACGCCGGCGACTGGACAAAAGGGTCAAAACACTTCCACCAGATCAAAGTATATCTGCAGCAAATAAAAGCAGGTTCAAGATGAGGAAAAGGTTCGCCAAAGCCATATCGATGGGAATGAAGCTGCCACCTTCTGAAGGAAACACTCCTGATGAAGCGAATGTACATCCTAGCTACTGCTTATATCATCGAAAGATTACGCACCCCACTGAAGAGTGCAACGCTTTTAAAAATTGGTGGCAGGGATATGTTGCTCACCGACAATATTTCAAGCGGATGAAACACAAAACTCGTCGGGAGCAAAGAAATATGACCAAGGAGCGTAAAAGAATTACCGGCAACTGTCACATGGTCGACGCTGGAGGATCGCAAGTTCTCACCTTTGGAAGCGATTCTGATGAAGAAATGACTCTTGGCCCTCCCTTCAAAGAATCCACCTCGGGAAAAAAGGAAGAACCAAAAAGGTGCGAAAACATTCAGCTGCGCAATCGCACATTACCTGAAAAGAATCTCGGACCCGTAAACAAGGGGTCGAACAAAAAGGATAAGGGAAAAGAAAAGTTCCCTGAGGATATCACCCTCGATGACCAATCCGTCGAAGAGCTGACATCCAAGGATCCGCCCAAGAAAAACAAGGTGGATTACAACGTTCTGGCACAATTGAGGAAGATACCCTCACAGCTAAGCATTCTCGACGCCCTTCTGCTATCCAAAGAAGCGAGAGATTCTTTGATCAAGGCACTACAAGAGCCCGAGCGGTTCCAAGATTTCCTCGCCAAAGAAAAAATGAAGGACGAACTGGAAGAAGTACACACAGCCGATATCACCTTTGGCGATGAAGATCTCCTCCTCGGGACATGCAAGCATAACCGTTCCCTTTATGTCTCTAGATACTGTCATAACATTAAGATAGGCAAGATCCTGGTTGACAATGGGTCCTCTGTCAATCTCCTCAATGTAAGAGCATTGAAGGAAATCTGCATGAGCGTTCAACACCTCGCCCGGGATAAAATCACCATCTCCGGGTTTGACTCCCAGTCATCACGGACGCTCGGGTCTGTGATACTGACGCTACGCTTTAGGCAGCTCATCACGGACATTAAATTTCACGTCATTGACGCCAAGACTTGCTACAACGCTTTGCTCGACAGGCCTTGGTTACACGAGGACAACATCATCCCTTCTACACAACATCAGTGTATGAAGTATTTCAAGGATGGTGTCGAGTATAATGTGACAGGGGAGTTGAACCCATTCTCCGTGAATGAAGTCCGAAAGTACGAAGATGCAAAATACTTCTTACCAGATTTCGAAGACACGGAAAGATGTCACAAACCGAAGAACAAAGCTATCACTACTATTCCGGTCTTCGGGAGTGATACCGAGGAGGAGGAAGAAATAGTTTATTCAGGGCCGCCCCAATTCAACAAGCCGGGACCGTCCACCCCTATGTTGATCTTCGGCAGCGACTCGGAAGATGAAGTCAATGCCGTTTCTTCTGTTCGGCCATCAATACAAGCCTTCGCTGGCGATAATCGGAGTTTGCAAATTGCCATGGTTCTGCAAAAGCATCAAAAAGAGCTAGACGCGCTTGATACCTACAGTATGGAAGAACTGCAGACATTCTATGTCCCTCCCAGGCGAAGAGATGAAAAGGCGATTCTCTTTTATCAATCCACGAAAACCAAAGTGGAGAAAGAAGTCTGGCATGGTGCTGACTCGATACTTGATAGACTACAGCCCATCTGACTGCCTAGATACTACACAGAAAGATTGAAGAGGTTGCTGAGGCGCCAAGGCGTACCCTTCAAACAGACTGCTCGCCAAGCTCAGTTCTATAATAGAATCTGGAACATCCCTGGAACTCAGCGAAAATTGCCCAACAGGAAAATGGAAACAGTCGGATTTGTATATATTCGATCCAAGAAACGGGAGCGAGTCCATGGTAGCTACGTCATATATGATTTCGATGAAGAAGGAGACATTTTGTTAAAAGACGCTAACCCTGAACCAAAACAAGGTCCCGCCATAAAAATGCCAAGTCCATCATTCGAAGAACAGATGGACAAGCTGATAAGGGAAGCGGGTCAAAAGGTTCGAGACGACCATAATCGCGAAATGGCCATCTACGAGAAAGCCAAGACGCAACGCCTCCTTCAACAGGCCGCAGAGAATGACAATGCACCTCATCGCCAGTCCGTCATACAAAAGACCCGGCACAGAAGCAAAAATAAATCGAAGAACGTAAAAAATGTTCGACGGCTGCAAAGAGGGTCCAAAAAACCACGCAATCAAGAATCGAGCAGCCGGGATCCATCTCTTATAAAGAAGATGGGTCGAGCATGTTCTCCTCCGAACACAGAGACGGGACCGCGTAGGTTCGTATTGTCTGAATTTGGGGGCAGATGCTAATTGGTGCTATCCGTCCACCTCTCCGAAGATGCCAAGTTGATTTATGGTACCATATATCGAAGGTTTAAACGGATGCGGCCGATGTAGCAGACTTCGTCAGATTCCCCCTCATTGAGGGGGTTTTGATTGTGGGGACGCTCTTCCCTGCAGGCGCAAGCCCCTGCAGTTAATTACGCTACCGCATTGCGGTAACCACTTTCTCCTTCTCCAGATGGTCACTTCGTGTCGTGTATATTTGTTTTGTTTTTGGATGCCCGTGGATTGTATACGGAGACTAATTTATGTTGTCGCCCGTAGGGTGTGAATTAGTCCAAATCAGTATCTTCTTAGATTTGGGTTTGGGGTTTGAGTTTAAGGATACGTTAGTCTCATTTGAGACTAAGATCAACTTAAACGTTTGTTAAGGATACATTAGTCTAATTTTAGACTAAGATCAACTTAACGGGATCGTTTAGATCCGACAAAGGAGCATTTGGGCTCTATTGTTTAGTTTAGAGACATTGCGGTCGATTAGTTTAAGGACATTACGGTCCAAGGTTAAGGACATCATAGTCCATGGGCTTAAAGACCCCACAGTCCGAGGTTAAGGACATCATAGTCCGTGGGTTTAAAGGGACCCCACAGTCCGAGGTTAAGGACATCATAGTCCGTGGGTTTAAAGGGACCCCACGGTCCGAGGTTAAGGACATCATAGTCCATGGGTTTAAGGGGACCCACAGTCCGAGGTTAAGGACATCATAGTCCGTGGGTTTAAGGGGACCCCACAGTCTGAGGTTAAGGACATCATAGTCCGTAGGTTTAAAGGGACCCCACAGTCCGTGGAATGATTGGTTATCGGGACCCGTCACCTCTCTGAAAACGTTGAAGGATTACAACGACAAATATCAGAGGAGTGAAGAGATGTACCCTTGAACCAAAGTTGATTGGGAAATCTGTAGTCCAATTTGGGACTAAGATCAATTAATTAGATTATGAGCACATGGGCTCAGTTAAATCTAAATTAAGGACTTATGGCCATCTTGGGCTAAGTCCGCTCACGTTTAAAATGCTGAACATTTTTTTGGGCTGCTAAACATTTGTCTAAGCTTAGCCCCCCTTTATTTAGCAATGCTAAGCATGGGTCTGGGTTCTGACCATATTTTGTCTTTTACTGAGTGCTGAGCACTCAAATGTCATATAAGATGACCAATTTTGGAAAACAAGGGTGTATTTGAGGCTCAGTCAAAAAGGGAGTCTTGTCTCTGGAAAACTTGAGCTAGTTCATGCTAAGATTGGCTTAGATATAGTGTTAAACACTAAAGTAAATTCAGCTATCACGTGCTCCCACGTGATGCATCAAAAATATAGTGTTAAACACTAAGACTGAAGCGCTCATGTGGGGTCACGTGAGGCGCATGATGATTGGGCCTTGCCTCTGTTATTTATTCTCAGAATATTCATATAAGTGTAACACTTTTAGTCTTCAAGGCCATCATGTGTGGGCACGTGATGGGCATCCATCCACTAGATATTAAAAGGATTTGCTAAGGGTCACGTGGGGACACGTGAGGGCGCCCAAAGTTTGTTTTGGCTTAGCTTTGTTCTTTTTATTTTGAGGAATTTATCCAAGGGTCACGTGGGAGCACGTGACGTCATCTCATTCAATTTTTTTTTACTCATTGAGGAGGAGGGTCACGTGTTACCACGTGACCAGGTTGAATACTTGATCTCTTTTCATGCATGGAGAGCTTTAAGTCCCTTGTTTTAATAATTAAATTCTTTTGTAGGGTTAAACCCTAGTTTCATTTGGAGGAATTAAATTCCTATATATTTGGAGGAATTAAATTCTTATGTACGGTTAAACCCTAGTTTCATTTGGAGGAATTAAGTTCCTATGAATTTGGAAGAATTAAATTCTTATGTAGGGTTAAACTCTAGTTTCATTTGGAGGAATTAAATTCCTATGAATTTGGAAGAATTAAATTTTTTAAACTCAATTTTCCTTCTAAGTTTTGGATCTGCATGGCAGAATCTCCCTGATGAGAATTAAATTCTCAACTTATGAGGAGATCTGCTTCTGCAGATCCTCAACCAAAGAAAGAACTAAGTTCTTATTCAGAAGAGTTAAACTCTTAGTTTTGAGAATTAAATTCTCTTTTATTTTGTGAGAGCTTGTAGAATGAACTTCTTCTTTTTTCTCACCTCGAGTTTTTTTTTCTGAAGAGATCTTCTTTTTCTCTCTTGAGAATTAAATTCTCCTCTCTTTTTTTCTGTTTTTGTATCTTTCCAAAAAAGAATCATCCTCTTCTCTTCTCTTCTCTTCTTGGCTTCTATTTATAAGAGAAAGAAAAGAATCAATTTGTTCAGTCAATCTTTCCTTGAAAGATTCTAATTGATTTTGTAACCAACATGATCTTTTAGATCACTCAGTGAATTTTATTCACCATTGGATTTTTAATCCAAAAGATATTTTGTCTGTTATTCTTGGTGAATTTCAGCGAAATCTTTTCTTCTATAAAATCTTTTCATAAATTGGTGATTTTTAATCACCATTGGATTTTTAATCCAACGGTGCTCCTATTTACAGAGCGCAATCTTTTTGTTTGGAAAGATCTAGGAAAATATTAGGGTTTTTGATTTCCCTTAATTAGAATTTAATTCTATAAGTTCAGAAGTTTTAAATGCCTATCACCTATTGGCACGTGACCCCATTGTTTGATTATTTAATTAGAATTTAATTCTATTAATCAGAGAGCTTAGGAACCCATCACGTGTCTGCGCGTGACCCCCTGTCACGTGTGGCCACGTGATCCCCCGTTTAGGGTTTTCTTTCCTTTAACTCATAGAATTTTTAGGACCCTATCACGTGGTGGCACGTGACCCACTGATTAAGCTTTTAACCAAAATTTAATTCTGTTGTTTTAAAGAACTCAGAAATTATCACGTGTCAGCACGTGACCCTTGGTCACGTGTGGGCACGTGATGCCCCATTGGGGTTCTTCCTTGTTGTTTTACTTTTAATTCCTTTCAGTGGGTTTAAAGGCCCATTACGTGTGGGCACGTGACTCATGTTGATTAGAATTTAATTCTATTGTTTCAGAGGGTTTAAGAGCCCATCACGTGTTGGCACGTGACCCCATTTAATTATTTATTTTATTCAGTGGCTACAGGCTTTGCCTGTAAATGGTCACGTGTGTGCACGTGATGCCCGGTCACGTGTGGGCACGTGATGCCTCATAACTTTTGATCCCGGATGAATTATGAGGCCCCTAATATATCAAATCGAAGGGTTTTTCGAGACGCTTTCAATACCATCAGAATTTAGCTGTTTGACATTCCGGAGCTTGTCAAAATACAGCCCGGAAAATACCGGTTCACATTTTCTTAAGCGTATCGCTGCCATTTGATACCTTGGGCTCTTTTGCGCAGAATTTTTTTTTGTTTTGGCGGGAACAAATGCCCCCACTACTTTGCCCATGTAAGTATATACGTGGGTGAAGTAGTGCAGAGTAATTCATAGCGTATAACCAGTTTCGGGTTGGTATATAATTTTCAGAATCTTGATCTTAGAAAATAACGAGTGGACACAAGCGTCGTTATTTATCATTAACTCAAATCTCGACTCTTAAGGGATATAGTTCCAAACCCTCTCTTTATGTTTTACTCTGGCGTGAAGTAGTTTATATACCCATGAGTAACTTCTCCATTTCAGTGGCATGTAGCTTTGGCAAGTGTGGCCCATAGATGGTAGATAACAGTTCATCTTGAACTCTTTATAAGGTAGCGATGGCTTAGGAAAAAGGGTTAGGATCTGTTGCCTAAGACTTTTCAACTTTATGAGCTGTGAGGGTCTCATAAAGACTTTTCTCCCTACGAGTCGGGAGGATCTTGATTGAGAGAGATTTTAATTAGCTTATGCGCTTTTTAAAAGATGAATCAAAGAATTTAGTAACCGCAATCAAGAACGGCGTCGCTTGGTAGCTAGCCGGTGAGTACGGGTCGGTCCACAGGGATTTTGTGAATTTCCTAATTGGTCTAACGAGTTAATTCCGATGGGTGTCGGATTGATTAAATCTAAAAACTAAATTTATCTAGATCTAAATCTTGCTAGGGTTAGGTTTAGGGTAAGTTTGGAAATGTAAATAAATCTCACCGCTTTCTATACCCAAATTAAGATCGATGAGGTGTTATGGTGATTATCAATAAAGGGGATTAGTACCATCGGGAAGAAACGGTGTTTCTTCCTCTGGGTTCTTGTCCTTCCTTTATCGATCCTTACCCTAACCTCCATGGAAAACACGCTCAACCGGGCTTTTATACTACGGTATCACCGCTACCTCGTGGGATAGGGTGCCGTAGGGAGCGGTGTGTGCATGTATGCATTGAGTCCTATAAAAACGTATGATGGGCAAGAAAGGGGTGAGAGATCTTCATCTCTCAAGCATTCCCCAAAGCTAACCCTAACAAACGAGGAGACTACTCGCTCATTAGGGAATTGAAGAACATATCTAACTATCTAACTAGGGAAATGAATTAAAGATCTATACTAAGGCAATTAAATAAAACTACTTACTTTATTGATGGCTCTCTCCAAACATTTACACAGGACTTTTCAGATCTGAATAGATGAAATGAAAAGAGACATGACCTAAATCAGGTTATTAGGGTTCTATTTATAGATTCATAGAAACCCTAGATTACAATCGCGTCATATCTGCTATTACAAAAATACCTCCTAAGAAAAAGACCTAGTCAACGCACCGCCGGCGCCAATAGAATTTTGCACTGCTACGGGCCCCACACGGCCGCGGATCCGCGGCCAAAAGCATGGTTTGGCCGCGGTTCCGCGGCCAAACAGTGGGATTGTGTGCTCATTTTCTCCTGGTTGCTTCTGGTGCATGTTTCCTTCAATTTTCTTCAGTTCTTTTCTCAGATGGCTTCTAGGTTTCTTCCAGATCTCCACAGTGAATAATTGTAGTGGACTTTTACCGTTGCTTCGTGACAAAGTCTTGAACCTTGCGCTGTCTTTGTTCTTTGTGAACTTGTTAATTGATCTTCGTTTAGTTTCCAAATTGTAGGCTTGATCAAGATTCTTCCAATTATTGGTCGTAGTCTCACTTTTGTATCATCTTATGTCTTTTTCACTGTTTTTGTCCCGAGAATCTGTAACCTGCAACTATGTAGCAGACATGGGTCAAAAGCACCTGTTTATTTGTAAAATGCATAAGAATGGGGAATATAATAATGCAATATTATTATATGAACAAATACCCCCAAATTTATCTTTTGCTCGTCCTCGAGCAAACCTAGTTTTATTCTCGACAAAATCCTAACCTCACTTTCGCTAGGAATCGTGATTGCACTGAGCTCGTGCAACAAGCCGTTAAAACTCTAGGTGTCCCTAGTAGGAGGAGTGTTGTCTCCTGAGGGTTTTCAGCGGATACTACCCACAAAATCCTATCAATTTAGGCCCATTGACTTTTATTCTCTAATTAGGTTTTCCAACAAGGAATTATATTATCTTCGACTCGTAAATCATCCACCCATATTTTTCACGCTTCCTTATTATTTAACTTAAGATTATATATATTCTGTAGACTTACTTAGCTTTCGGCATCTTTTAAGTTTTCCTTCTAGGGTTCTATCTCAACTTAGGAATTTTTATCATCTCTATTAAAGATACAAGTCCTATTCTTCATTCCTATCTCTTATCTAAACCCCAATCACATACCCCTACGTGTGTGTATATATCACCCCTATACTTGGAAATTCAAATCAAGCTATCATACTCTTGTCCGTCGTCCAAAGCACTTCTTAATTGGTGAATTTTTAGATGAAACTGCTCACACATTCTTCATGCGACCGTTAATAGTTCTTGAGGTACCAACAACCGATTACAAAATGTGTTTGCACATTAAGGCGTAATTCCTAGTCTTGCAATCCCTAAGGCTTTTAGCAGTGACTCCCAAACCAGTTGGTCTAAAGCACTAAGTGATGAAGCACCCTCGCTAAATATTTTTTTCTATTAATGCAGCCTTAAGTAGTTACAAAAACCAGTGTTCATTTTTTTATTATCTCTTTATTCACACTTTTATTTTATATTATTTTTCTTCGTACTAAGGACTTTAGACAAGAGCATTTCAAGGTCTCTCCTACTATTCCAAGTTTCAAAGTTCATGTTTGTGCAATTTATAGGGTATATATTTTCAGAATCTAGACTTAAGTTTAGGAATTATTTTTCAAACTTATACTTTAATAAAAATATCGATACTCTTCCCTTATTTTGACTTAGCCCAAGAAGTGAACTCAAAATTTGCCTATTTCTAAATAAACTATAAAGACATATACTTTCTACCGTTAAACTTTAAGAAAAGTTATTTTTAGGGTTTTTAATTTACTAAGTCTAGATCTAATTGTTCCTAGCTAGTTAACCTATTTGTCAAACTCAAGTCAATTATGGCCAAAATTGAATACTTTAATTTTTTATAATTTTTGAAATTTTTCAATTTTTTATGGGTTTTAAAATAAGTATGCAAATGCCAAAAAAAATATACATATGAATGCGAAGGAAGAAGGCTTACCGAGCACACCCCCAAACTTAAACTTGACAGTGTCCTCACTGTCATGCTACACCAAGAGGGTCAAAATGTCGGCACTCTCCAGTTTATTTATTTATAATAATTTTTTTATTGTTAAAAGAAAAACAAACAAAAATATATATACAACAAGGTTCCCCCAAACTAAACAAGGCCTTACACAGACCAAAGGTTAGCACCAACCATTCAAAAATTCTATCGTGATAATGGTGGGGTTGGTGAAAGAATGGAGTGTAAAGAAAAGAAATGAGACACACACGAGACCGAATGGGAAGAAGAGTGGAATATGGTCTCGGTGGAGGAGAAGAATGGCGGAAAAGAGAAAGAAGTATAGTACGATCTTGAGGGTGTAAATCGAGTGAATAAATTAACGCAATTTATGATGACCGATGTGTTAAAAGCGATTGTGCTAATCTATCAACCCGTCGAGAAATGGGGTCAAATCCCTCAAGATTCGCAAGAAAACATGGGCACGTCGAACTTGGTAAACCCTCCATTGAAAGTGGAAACGCGACGGAGTCTTGCGTGGTCGAAGTGATAGAAAGGACGAAAGGGAGTGATTTAGGGATAGTCTTATTCTCACCTAAGTAATCTGTCTCGAACTTGAAGGATTCCATCAATGGTTCGAAATGACTGTAAGCAACCGAGTCTGATGGTTCAACTAACTCATCTGAAAATTTAAAGGACTCAAACTCGGGAGATGAGTTTTCAACATCGTCCGAAAAAATGAAACACTCATAATCGTTATCATCTGTGAGAACTGTGTCAGATTCAAAGCGAAACGCACTAGTGGCGTCAAAACCATTGTGATCAAACATAAATTTTTCAAGCTCACAGTCCTCAAGCGTGAGCTTTTGCGTGGTCGGAACGATGGAAAGGAGGGGGGTTGATTTAGGAAGTATAACAGTTAAAAGTTCAAGAGGATGAATTGGAAAATCCGACACATCAAACAAAAATGGGTCATCCTCAATACTCTCCTCATAATTCTCCTCAAAAATTATCTCATCCATGCAATTATCATCAAAATCAAGACGCATATGAAGTTCGGGAGAAACATTTAATGACTCGGGATGATGAATTGGAGATAAAATTTCAGTCAAACTTACGGGTTCATCATCCAAAATATTCTCGGCGTCAATATCCTCAATCAAGTGAAAATCAATTTTTTCAGACACCTCATCAAAAGCATGGATATCAATTAATTTATTCTCTAGAGTGGAGGTGTAAAGTTCAAAATGATTAGGTATGGTTTCACTCGAAAGAGACTCTTCACAATCTGGCAAATCAAGCACTACAAAGTCGCACAACTCATTAAATGTTTTATTTTCAACTGATGAATCATTTAGGACACTTGTTTGAAAACCGGAGTTGTGGGGTTCAATTGGGTATGGGTAGGTTTGATTTGGAAAGGAGTAGAACTCACTCTCTCCACTCAAATTCTCACTCTGTCCAACCGCCTCCTCATACATTGGAATTTTTGGAGCTAGTTGGAAACTAGCTACCGGTTCACTAGGTTGCATAAGGGCGGCCATGGACGCATCCACATTCCTCATCATTTTGTTTATTGCTAAAATATAAGCTTCCAACGACTGTTCCAAACTAGACATGGGTTGTGAAGGGGTTTCGGTAAAAGATTCAAAATTGTTTGGATACGTGAAACTCCCAAATGGCTGTGTAGAAACAATGTCTAGTGAAGGTGGGAAAGTCGGGTAGGACTGGTAGGAATTGGATGGTTGGACAGGAGTAGGATCAACATTTGGATAAAAAGGTGAATAGACTTGTTGATCCCTAGAACTAGATGTGTTGAGAGGAGTGAAAGATCGGCTACGAGATTGTTCAATATGCTCAGCAATAGACATGGGTTTAGGAGTTACAACAGGACTCGAAAAAGTGGTATCAACGTACGAAGGTGGTGAAGGTTGGAATGGTTGATACAAAGTGGATTGCAAAGTAGAACTGTTTCTCCTAGACGCTTCTATTCGATCTTTCAAAGAAATTTTGGACATGGAGGGGTCGTCCGTAAATCGACCGAAACAATTCATGTAAGAGGCAAAGTTAGGTTCAGGGTACCAAAGTTCGGCAAGAGATTTGTGAGGTGGGGTACCCATGATGTAAGAAAGAGGAAGAAAAAGAATGTGTGGTGCACGGATTTCTTAGCGACAAAATTTGCAAGTTTTTATAAAAAATTTCCTTTTTTTTATGTGGTGCTCTTTGCAAAAAGATTTTCGATAAAAGGCTTTGACACAAATGTAATCAACCACAAATACACAATCAGGCCTAGATCTAGGGTCAGGTAGACACTCCTAACTGTTCCAAAGGGTTAGAAATAGGACCTCAAACCGCCTCTCCACCGCCAATTGTGGCCAGGTAAGTACTAGGTGAGTGGGAGGCTCTCCACTACAAGTAGTGGCCCTAATTAAGTAACCACTCGCCTTAGACACACTTGCCTAGACACCACAAAATCAGGTTAGGATCAACGACCGATGCCTACAACTAGTCCTCTGTCCTATTGAGCGCGAAGTCCTTAGGGCTGAGTCTAGTATTTTTTAATTAAATAATGGTCAATGCATATGCCTTATGTGATTTCTGGGGTCCTGGGAAGGGTGATTAAATCCCCACCCAATCTGGATTGGTCTCAAGCCCCTTAAAGTCCGATTAAAAATATGCAAAGCGGTAACAATCACTTGCAAACAATTTTTTTTTAGCGCGGCGCAAAGAATCCTGCACAAGATCAATTATTGGAAGGGGGAGAGATTTTTTTAAGCGCAAAGAATCCTGCAGGAGATTTGACAGAAGAGATATGGGGATTTCCAGAGGAGGAGAAAAGAAAACTTACAGTGAAAATTTCAGGTGCTGACGTCACAACCCAGCGGCGGTTCCGCGGTCGAGACCAGGTCAATGCAGCGGAAGCGCGGCGGCGGCGGCGCAGTTCCCGAGACTTTTTCTGGTCTGCTGATGACATCAGCAGACCGCGGATGCACGGCCAAATGGTCCCTCCGGCGGCGGAAATGCGGTCAAGTTGACGGTTCGTTTCTCGAGATTTTTTCTGTTGTTCTGTTGTTCAAATCCTCTGCTGTTCAGATCTTTCGTTTACTGTTTTGATCTCTGGAGATTTCCATATCCGAACTTGATTGTAGATCCTGCAAAAATCAAACAAAAATACCCTTCACAAAATAACAAAATGATAAATTTTTATATATTTTTTTTAATTTTTTAGGATTTTTCAATTTTAGATTAACCCAAAATTGCAAAAAGAAAATAACACGCCATCCCCGGCAACGGCGCCATTTGATTGAGAGAGATTTTAATTAGCTTATGCGATTTTTAAAAGATGAATCAAAGAATTTAGTAACCGCAATCAAGAACGGCGTCGCTTGGTAGCTAGCCGGTGAGTACGGGTCGGTCCACAGGGATTTTGTGAATTTTCTAATTGGTCTAACGAATTAATTCCGATGGGTGTCGGATTGATTAAATCTAAAAACTAAATTTATCTAGATCTAAATCTTGCTAGGGTTAGGTCTAGGGTAAGTTTGGAAATGTAAATAAATCTCACCGCTTTCTATACCCAAATTAAGATCGATGAGGTGTTATGGTAATTATCAATAAAGGGGATTAGTACCATCGGGAAGAAACGGTGTTTCTTCCTCTAGGTTCTTGTCTTTTCTTTATCGATCCTTACCCTAACCTCCATGGAAAACACGCTCAACCGGGCCTTTATACTACGGTATCACCGCTACCTCGTGGGATAGGGTGCCGTAGGGAGCGGTGTGTGCATGTATGCATTGAGTCCTATAAAAACGTGTGATGGGCAAGAAAGGGGTGAGAGATCTTCATCTCTCAAGCATTCCCCAAAGCTAACCCTAACAAGCGAGGAGACTACTCGCTCATTAGGGAATTGAAGAACATATCTAACTATTTAACTAAGGAAAGGAATTAAAGATCTATACTAAGGCAATTAAATAAAACTACTTACTTTATTGATGGCTCTCTCCAAACATTTACACAGGACTTTTCAGATCTGAATAGATGGAATGAAAAGAGGCATGACCTAAATCAGGTTATCAGGGTTCTATTTATAGATTCATAGAAACCCTAGGTTACAATCGTGTCATATCTGCTATTACAAAAATACCCCCTAAGAAAAGACCTAGTCAACGCACCGCCGGCGCCAATAGAATTTTGCACTGCCACGGGCCCCACACGGCCGCGGATCCGCGGCCAAAAGCATGGTTTGGCCGCGGTTCCATGGCCAAACAGTGGGATTGTGTGCTCATTTTCTCCTGGTTGCTTCTGGTGCATGTTTCCTTCAATTTTCTTCAGTTCTTTTCTCAGATTGGCTTCTAGGTTTCTTCCAGATCTCCACAGTGAATAATTGTAGTGGACTTTTACCGTTGCTTCATGACGAAGTCTTGAACCTTGCGCTGCCTTTGTTCTTTGTGAACTTGTTAATTGATCTTCGTTTAGTTTCCAAATTGTAGGCTTGATCAAGATTCTTCCAATTATTGGTCGTAGTCTCACTTTTGTATCATCTTATGTCTTTTTCACTGTTTTTGTCCCGAGAATCTGTAACCTGCAACTATGTAGCAGACATGGGTCAAAAGCACCTGTTTATTTGTAAAATGCATAAGAATGGAGAATATAATAATGCAATATTATGATATGAACAGATCTCGCAGGTGTATTTTCTCCTTAGGAATCGTGAGGATTCCTAAGTGCGTTTTCTCTTGAGAGTCGTAAGGATCTCACAAAAGAGTTTTCTCCCTTACGAGTCGAGAGGACCCGTAAGTGATTGATGAGTTGACTTGCTCGTGAATCAAAGAATTGCTTTAACGGGGAAGTCGAGGGTTGACTTTATCCGCATTTCACGGAGTCAGGGGTTGACTTTATCCGCATTTCACGGAGTCAGGGGTTGCTCTGGACGCTTCCCACGGGGTCAGGATTGACATTAGCCGTGTTCTACAGGACCAGGAGGTGCTCTGGGCATTTTCCACGGGGTCAGGATTGACATTAGCCGTGTTCCACGGGACCAGGATCCACTCTGGACGCTTCCCACGGGGTCAAGATTGACATTAGCCGTTTTCCACAGGACCAGGATTTGCTCTGGGTGCTTCCCACGGGGTCAGGATTGACATTATCCGTGTTCTATGGGATAAGGAGGTGCTCTCGTCAAGGATGCTGATTTCCCTGAATCGTGGTTTTTTCCAAGGACGCTGATTTTCTCGGAGTTGAGACGAATCGATGTATTCTTTTAAAGTCACTGATTTCCTTGCGGGTCGACTCGAATCGATATGCTCTCGTCAAGAATGCTAATTTCCCTGAATCGAGGTTTTTGCCAAGGACACTGATTTCCTCGGAGTTGAGACGAATCGAGGGATTCCTGCAAAGACACTGATTTCCTTGCGGGTCGACGCAAATCGATATGCTCTCGTCAAGGATGCTGATTTCCCTGAATCGAGGTTTTGGCCAAGGACACTGATTTCCTTGGGGTTGAGATGAATTGAGGTATTCCTGCAAAGACACCAATTTCCTTGCGGGTCGACGCGAATCGAGATGCTCTCGTCAAGGACGCTGATTTTCCTGAATCGAGGTTTTTGCCAAGGACACTGATTTCCTTGGGGTTGAGACTATTCGAGGTAGTCCTGCAAAGACACTGATTTTTCTGCGGGTCGACGCGAATCGAGATGCTCTCGTCAAGGACGCTGATTTCTCTGAATCGAGGTTTTGGCCAAGGACACTGATTTCCTTGGGGTTGAGACGAATCGAGGTATTCCTGCAAAGACACTAATTTCTCTGCGAGTCGACGCGAATCGAGATGCTCTCGTCAAGGACGTTGATTTCCCTGAATCGAGGTTTTTCCCAAGGACGCTGATTTCCCTGGGGTTGAGACGAATCGAGGTATTCCTGCAAAGACACTGATTTCCTTGCGGGTCGACACGAATCAAGATGCTCTCGTCAAGGACGTTGATTTCCCTGAATCGAGATTTTTGCCAAGGACACTGATTTCCTCGGAGTTGAGACGAATCGAGGTATTCCTGCAAAGACACTGATTTCCTTGTGGGTCGACGCGAATCGATATGCTCTCGTCAAGGACGTTGATTTCCCTGAATCGAGGTATTTGCCAAGGACGCTGATTTCCTCGGAGTTGAGACGAATCGAGGTATTCTTGCAAAGTCACTGATTTTCTTGCGGGTCGACTCGAATCAATATGCTCTCGTCAAGAATGCTAATTTCCCTGAATCGAGGTTTTTGCCAAGGACACTGATTTCCTCGGAGTTGAGACGAATCGAGGGATTCCTGCAAAGACACTGATTTCCTTGCGGGTCGACGCAAATCGATATGCTCTCGTCAAGGATGCTGATTTCCCTGAATCGAGGTTTTGGCCAAGGACACTGATTTCCTTGGGGTTGAGATGAATTGAGGTATTCCTGCAAAGACACCAATTTCCTTGCGGGTCGACGCGAATCGAGATGCTCTCGTCAAGGACGCTGATTTTCCTGAATCGAGGTTTTTGCCAAGGACACTGATTTCCTTGGGGTTGAGACTATTCGAGGTAGTCCTGCAAAGACACTGATTTTTCTGCGGGTCGACGCGAATCGAGATGCTCTCGTCAAGGACGCTGATTTCTCTGAATCGAGGTTTTGGCCAAGGACACTGATTTCCTTGGGGTTGAGACGAATCGAGGTATTCCTGCAAAGACACTAATTTCTCTGCGAGTCGACGCGAATCGAGATGCTCTCGTCAAGGACGTTGATTTCCCTGAATCGAGGTTTTTCCCAAGGACGCTGATTTCCCTGGGGTTGAGACGAATCGAGGTATTCCTGCAAAGACACTGATTTCCTTGCGGGTCGACACGAATCAAGATGCTCTCGTCAAGGACGTTGATTTCCCTGAATCGAGATTTTTGCCAAGGACACTGATTTCCTCGGAGTTGAGACGAATCGAGGTATTCCTGCAAAGACACTGATTTCCTTGTGGGTCGACGCGAATCGATATGCTCTCGTCAAGGACGTTGATTTCCCTGAATCGAGGTATTTGCCAAGGACGCTGATTTCCTCGGAGTTGAGACGAATCGAGGTATTCTTGCAAAGTCACTGATTTCCTTGCGGGTCGACTCGAATCGATATGCTCTCGTCAAGAATGCTAATTTCCCTGAATCGAGGTTTTTGCCAAGGACACTGATTTCCTCGGAGTTGAGACGAATTGAGGGATTCCTGCAAAGACACTGATTTCCTTGCGGGTCGACGCAAATCGATATGCTCTCGTCAAGGATGCTGATTTCCCTGAATCGAGGTATTTGCCAAGGACGCTGATTTCCTCGGAGTTGAGATGAATCAAGGTATTCCTGCAAAGACGCTGATTTCCTTGCGGGTCGACGTGAATCAAGATGCTCTCGTCAAGGACGCTGATTTCCCTGAATCGAGGTTTTTGCCAAGGACACTAATTTCCTGGGGGTTGAGACGAATCGAGGTATTCCTGCAAAGACACTGATTTCTCTGCGGGTCGACGCGAATCGAGATGCTCTCGTCAAGGACGCTAATTTCCCTGAATCGAGGTTTTTGCCAAGGACGCTGATTTCCCTGGGGTTGAGACGAATCGAGGTATTCCTGCAAAGACACTGATTTCCTTGCGGGTCGACGCGAATCAAGATACTCTCGTCAAGGACGTTGATTTCCCTGAATCGAGGTTTTTGCCAAGGACACTGATTTCCCTAAGGTTGAGACGAATCGAGGTATTCCTGCAAAGACACTGATTTCTCTGCGGGTCGACACGAATCGAGATGCTCTCGTCAAGGACGTTGATTTCCCTGAATCGAGATTTTGCCGAGGACGCTGATTTCCTCGACGTTGAGACGAATCGAGGTATTCCTGCAAAGACACTGATTTCTCTGCGGGACGACGCGAATCGAGATGCTCTCGTCAAGGACGTTGATTTCCCTGAATCGAGGTTTTTGCCAAGGACACTGATTTCCCTGGGGTTGAGACGAATCGAGGTATTCCTGTAAAGACACTGATTTCTCTATGGATCGACGCGAATCGAGATGCTCTCGTCAAGGACGCTGATTTCCCTGAATTGAAGTTTTGCCAAGGACACTGATTTCCCTTGGGTCGATTGACTTGTTTCCGAGACGAAGTCATTGGATGACTCCAGGTTGTCTGTAAACCGTAGAGTCTTGGAACTGAGGACTTTGCCGTGGCTCCGATTGATGGTGTAGCATCCGTGTCCTGCTGGAATGAGGAGGCACACCGTTGTTGGTCTTCGGGCCGTAGATGTGGCCATTGAGATTTGGAATTAGGGACTTTTCCATGGCTCCGCTTCGTTGCGACTCTGAGGTCGGTTGTTGACGTCACGTCTGCATCTGGTTGGAGTGAGGTGAAACGCCGTTGGTGATCTCTAGGTTGTCTGTGAACCGTCGAGATTTGGAACTAGGGGACTTTGCCATGGTTCCGTTGTTTTGACCCTGGGGTCGTTTGTCAACGTCACATCTGCATCCTGCTGGAGTAAGGAGAAACACCGTTGGTGATCTCTAGGCTGTCTTTGAACCGTCGAGATTTAGAACTAGGGGACTTTGCCATGGTTCCGGGGTAGTCTCTAGGCTATTTGTGAACCGTCGAGATTTGGAACTAGGGGACTTTGTCGTGGCTCCGTTTGTTGATGTTGCGTCTGCATCCGATTGGAGGGAGGAAGAATGCCGGTGTTGATCTCGAAGTTGTCGATGTTGACGTCGAGACCCTGAAGCTAGGGATCTTCCTTCGCTTCGTTTGTTGACATTGTGTCTGCAATATTGCGACGAATGTCGAGATTGTCTCTAGGTTGTCTATGAACCATCGATATTTGGCTTCGCTTCGACGAAGCCTGGTGGGAAGATATGGTTCCCTTCTTGTTTGTGCCCATGGATTGTATACAGAGGTCAATGTGACCTCACCTGCAGGGCAAAAAGTTTCATTCTTTTATTTCTTTTATTTCTTTCCGCGATGCTCTATCATTTCAGCTTTTTATATCGCGAAAGTCGCGATTGCCCAATCATTTCAGCTATTTTTTTCTTTTTACTCGCTTTTTTTTTATTGCGAGTTGCCCAACCATTTCGGCTATTTTGTATGCATATATTTTTACTTGCTGATTTTGTTGCAAGTTGCCCTATCATTTCGGCTATTTCATATGCATTTTTGGCTCGTCGACTTTTCGCCACGAGTATGGAACTTGGGATTTGGTGCCAATCTTAGCATCAGTATCGCTGCGACTGGAATATTTCCAGGAGCGAATCATCATTCGCCGTGAAAGGGCTTGGAATTTGATACCGATTTAGGCATCAGCATTGCTACCACTGGGACATTGCCAGGAGCGAATCATCATTTGCCATGAAAGGTCTTGGAATTTGATACTGATTTAGGCATCAGCATCGCTACCACTGGGACATTGCCAGGAGCGAATCATCATTTGCCGTTGTCGGTTCAAATAAAGGTGGCTTAGCCAACAGGGTTAAGATCCTGTCGACTAAGGCTTTTGACTTTATGAGCCGTAAGGGTCTCATAAAGGTGTTTCTCCCTACGAGTCGTGAGGATCCCGTAGGTACGTTTTCTTCTTAAAAATCGTGAGGATTCTTAAGTGTATGTTCTCTTATAAGTCGTAAGGATCTTACAAGATTGTTTTCTCCTTATAAGTCGAGAGGACTTACAAGGGTCGTTCGCCATATGAAGATATCCCTCGTCAATGGTGAGACTCCGTTGGGAAAACGTTTGTTCATGCCCGTGGATTGTATACAAGGGTCAGCATTAAACCGCTTGTAGGGCAGAATCAGAGATTGTGATGACGGCTTAAGAACATGTTTAAATCCCTGTAGCTTAAGGCTTTTGAATCTTATGAGCCGTAAGGGTCTCATAAGAGGGTTTCTCCTTACGAGTCGTGAGGATCTCGTAAGTGTAACTTCTCCTTAGGAATCGTGGGGATCCCTAAGTGTGTTACTCCCTTGTGAGTCGTAAGGATCTCACGCGGGTATTTTCTCCTTATACGGTCGTGAGGACCTTGTAAGTGTCCTTTAACGAGATTGCGCCCTTCCGGGTTTTCACAAACTCGCCGGTAGTCCTGCTGTTCTTACTCACGGAGCCCTTTCGGGTTTTCATCCGTGCCCATCTCGCTTATGGACGTACCATTTTTTTTACCACGTCAGCCTAGGGATGCCGCGAGTTTGTAGTAGTTTAACGACGTTTAGGTCACTTGCAAGTTTTAGGACATTGCGGTCCATCGTTGCCGTATTTGAGGCGAATTTCTAGTTTACGGACTTTTCGGTCCATGGGGCTTTCTCTGTGAATGAGCATGATGCCCCCGGCATGTCCATCTTTTTCGGAGCATGTGGTTGTGGCGGGTTCACTTTCCAATTTTCGAACAGCGCGAACTTCCCCTGTTGGTATTGGCCTTCGACCCAGTTTGTGAAGACGTAGCATTCTTCGATTGGGTGACCCACTACTCTATGGTAGGGACAATAGTTAGGATGGTTGACGTCACCAAGTTGCGGTGGGTGTCTCGGATCCGGCAGAGTGATAAGCCCGTTGCGCATTGCCAGTTCGAACAGTCTCTTTGTTTTATTCTGGGGAAACGAGTAAGGACATCTTAACTTCTCATCGAGGGATTGCCGCTTGTTGCTTTGGCGAACAACCGGTCTCGGGCCACTCGGTTGTTGTTGAGCATTGGCGACGAAGGTTGCTTTCCCTTTCCCCTTCTCATTCTGAGGATCCGTCTTTGAAGAGGAAGGCCTATAGCCCATCTGGTCTATTTGGGTCAGCTTGTCAATCAAGGCCAGGAAGGTGGTCGGCTTGAAGAATATCATAAATTGAGAAATAGTCGCCTGAGGGTCGAGGGTCCCTACGAACATGCCTATGGCTGGAGCTTCCTCAATGCGCTGCTCGCACTTCGACCATAGATTCCGCCACTGTATCGCGTACTGCACCCATGTTTCTCCTGGCTTTACTCTGGCATTAATTAATGCGGTGATCGGGGTGCGCTCGCTAGCGCTTGCGAACCTCTGCGTGAACAGTAACTCTATTTCCGCAAATATCGTAACAGAGTCGTTCGGGAGCTCGGAGTACCATTCAAACGATGTCTCCGACAAACTGCCAACAAACTGGTGAAGCAATAATTTGTCATCCCCTCCAGTGTTGCCACACAGAGCCCTGAATTGAGCAACGTGCTGGTGTGGATTCCCCGTCCCCTTATATACGTGGAATTTGGGGATCGTGTATCCCGGCGGGTACTTTATTTGGTCGTACCAACCCAGATAGGGTCGTCCAGTCTTAACAATTTGCCCAGCCGCTTCATTCTCCTGATGAACTCGTATCTGCTGAGCGATGTAATCATCAAGGCGGCTTTTGAGATGGTGTCCTCTTTGGCTGCTGAACAAGCCGGAAGAGGGTTTGACGTCTCCGCTCGGTCGTCTTCGAGGATAATCGGAGGATCTTCAGCTGGAGGATCCGGCTGTAACATCATCCCGACCATGTCTTGGAATAAGAACGCCATTCGTTTTATGTTGGCAGCTTGTTCCGCTGCCTCTTTGTCCTTCTTTTCGAGGATTCTGCGGAGGAACTGAGCATCAGTTTCTTGTTCTTGACGTTGCTCTGACGACGTTTCCGGGCTTTCTTTTGTCCCTGTGAGTACGGCCATTTGCGTCAACATTTCATGGAGCTTCTGTTGTTTCTCCTGGGCCTTTGTTACAGATCTGGTGAGTTGTCGATAGCCCGTAGAGATACGGCTATCCTCTTTCCCGGATGCCATATAGACAGTATGCACCACCATGCCCCCAGACTTGGGGCGTTTAGGTTCGGCGGCTTTGAGATTGGTCGTAGGGATCTTCTCCGGCCTTCTCCTTTTGTGCGCGGTCGAAGTTGAGGGGGCCGTTGTAGTGGGCACCCGAGTAGATGACATCTCCTGCGGTATGACAGGGTGGTCTTTTTCCTGCCGAACCTTTATCTTTTTCTATCGGCGGGAGTAATCTGGATCAATCACCGAGTCTTGGACCTGTCGCCAGACCTTGTGAATTTTAGAGGACAACCGCTGAGGAGGCTGCTCTGGCTTCGCCTTTATAACGTTCTCCACAGGCGGAGGAGACTTTTTCAGCACGGCAGTCGGTGAGTTTTTTTGCACCCTATTAAGTGGTTCAAAACTGTTCCCAGTTGGAACAGCAGCGCCAATTTCCACCATCGGAGCTGGTGGAGTCATTCCGGAAGGAGAGCTGCCCCCAGCTTTCCTCACTCGGCGCCAATGGCGACGTCGAGCATGTCGTGAGGCCGGGATCACCTCCGCTGTTGGATCAGCTTTTCCATGCCCCCTGTTCTGATGAGAGTCTGCTGTTGGCGCCAGCCTGTCAAAAACAGATGCTCGCTGAGAGGGAACGACCAATCTTGAAAAGGCCAATTTTCGTGCATGGGAAACGGCCTTGGTTACTTCACCCAGAGTAGGAGCTGAAACGGCCAGTCTTGTGAAGACTGACCCCTTAGCCAGAGAAGCCGCCTTTGTGACTTCAGGA
Source organism: Agapanthus africanus (assembly GCA_030015575.1). Taxonomy (NCBI): domain Eukaryota; kingdom Viridiplantae; phylum Streptophyta; class Magnoliopsida; order Asparagales; family Amaryllidaceae; genus Agapanthus; species Agapanthus africanus. Next base: position 601,680,353 of record JASDDO010000031.1, on the reverse strand, counting down.
GTAAGAAAGCTGGGTGCTATCCGTCCACCTCTCCGAAGATGCCAAGTTGATTTATGGCACCGTGTATCAAAGGTTTAAACGGATGCGGCCGATATAGCAAACTTCGTCAGATTCCCCCTCATTGAGGGGTTTTTGATTGTGGGGATGCTCTTCCATGCAGGCGCAAGCCCCTGCAGTTAATTACGCTACCGCATCGCGGTAACCACTTTCTCCTTCTTCAGATGGTCACTTCGTGTCGTGTATGTTTGTTTTGTTTTTGGTTTCCCGTGGATTGTATACGAAGACTAATTTATGTTGTCGCCCGTAGGGCGTGGATTAGTCCAAATCCGTATCTTCTTAGATTTGGGTTTGGGGTTTGGGTCTAAGGATACGTTAGTCTCATTTGAGACTAAGATCAACTTAAACGTTTGTTAAGGATACGTTAGTCTAATTTTAGACTAAGATCAACTTAACGGGATCGTTTAGATCTAACAAAGGAGCATTTGGGCTCTATTGTTTAGTTTAGAGACATTACGGTCGATTAGTTTAAGGACATTACGGTCCAAGGTTAAGGACATCATAGTCCATGGGCTTAAGGACCCCACAGTCCGAGGTTAAGGACATCATAGTCCGTGGGTTTAAAGGACCCCACAGTCCGAGGTTAAGGACATCATAGTCCGTGGGTTTAAGGGGACCCCACAGTCCGGGTTTAAGGGGACCCCACAGTCCGTGGAATGAGGTTAAGGACATCAATGTCCGTAGGTTTAAAGGGACCCCACAGTCCATGGAATGATTGGTTATCGGGACCCGTCACCTCTCTGAAGACGTTGTAGGATTACAATGACAAATATCAGAGGAGTGAAGAGATGTACCCTTGAACCAAAGTTGATTGGGAAATCTGTAGTCCAATTTGGGACTAAGATCAATTAATTAGATTATGAGCACATGGGCTCAGTTAAATCTGAATTAAGGACTTATGGCCATCTTGGGCTAAGTCCGCTCACGTTTAAAATGCTGAACATTTGTTTGGGCTGCTAAACATTTGTCTAAGCTTAGCCCCCCTTTATTTAGCAATGCTAAGCATGGGTCTGGGTTCTGACCATATTTTGTCTTTTACTGAGTGCTGAGCACTCAAATATCATATGAGATGACCAATTTTGGAAGACAAGGGTTTATTTGAGGCTCAGTCAAAAGGGGAGTCTTGTCTCTGGAAAACTTGAGCTAGTTCAAGCTAAGATTGGCTTAGATATAGTGTTAAATACTAAAGTAAATTTAGCTATCACGTGCTCCCACGTGATGCATCAAAAATATAGTGTTAAACATTAAGACTGAGGCACTCGCGTGGGGTAACGTGAGGCGCATGATGATTGAGCCTTGCCTCTGTTATTTATTCTCAGAATATTCACATAAGTGTTAAACGCTTTTAGTCTTCAAGGCCATCACGTGTGGGCACATGATGGGCATCCATGCACTAGATATTAAAAGGATTTGCTAGAGGTCACGTGGGGACACGTGAGGGCGCCCAAAGTTTGTTTTGGCTTGGCTTTGTTCTTTTTATTTTGAGGAATTTATCCAAGGGTCACGTGGGAGCACGTGACCTCATCTCATTCATTTTTTTTACTCATTGAGGAGGAGGGTCACGTGTTACCACGTGACCAGGTTGGATACTTGATCTCTTTTCATGCATGGAGAGTTAAACCCTAGTTTCATTTGGAGGAATTAAATTCCTATATATTTGGAAGAATTAAATTCTTATGTAGGGTTAAACCCTAGTTTCATTTGGAGAAATTAAATTCCTATGAATTTGGAAGAATTAAATTCTTATGTAGGGTTAAACCCTAGTTTTATTTGGAGGAATTAAATTCCTATGAATTTGGAAGAATTAAATTTTTTAAACTCAATTCTCCCTCTAAGTTTTGGATCTGCATGGCAGAATCTCCCCGATGAGAATTAAATTCTCAACTTATGAGGAGATCTGCTTCTGCAGATCCTCAACCAAAGGAAGAACTAAGTTCTTATTCAGAAGAGTTAAACTCTTAGTTTTGAGAATTAAATTCTCTTTTATTTTGTGAGAGCTTGTAGAATGAACTTCTTTTTTCTCACCTAGAGTTTTTTTCTTTGAAGAGATCTTCTTTTTCTCTCTTGAGAATTAAATTCTCCTCTCTTTTTTTTCTGTTGTTGTATCTTTCCAAAACAAATCATCCTCTTCTCTTCTCTTCTTGGCTCCTGTTTATAGGAGAAAGAAAAGAATTAATTTGTTTAGTCAATCTTTCCTTGAAAGATTCTAATTGATTTTGTAACCAACATGATCTTTTAGATCACTCAGTGAATTTTATTCACCATTGGATTTTTAATCCAAAAGATATTTTGTCTGTTATTCTTGGTGAATTTCAGGGAAATCTTTTCTTGTATAAAATATTTTCATAAATTGGTGATTTTTAATCACCATTGGATTTTTAATCCAACGGTGCTCCTCTTTACAGAGCACAATCTTTTTGTTTGGAAAGATCTAGGAAAATATTAGGGTTTTTGATTTCCCTTAATTAGAATTTAATTATATTAGTTCAGAAGTTTTAAATGCCTATCACGTGTTGGCACGTGACCCCAACGTTTGATTATTTAATTAGAATTTAATTCTATTAATCAGAGAGCTTAGGAACCCATCACGTGTCTGTGCGTGACCCCCTGTCACGTGTGGCCATGTGATCCCCCGTTTAGGGTTTTATTTCCTTTAACTCAGAGAATTTTTAAGACCCTATCACGTGGTAGCACGTGACCCACTGATTAAGCTTTTAACCAGAATTTAATTCTGTTGTTTTAAAGAACTCAGAAATTATCACGTGTGGGCACGTGACCCTTGGTCACGTGTGGGCACGTGATGCCCCATTGGGGTTCTTCATTGTTGTTTTACTTTTAATTCCTTTCAGTGGGTTTAAAGGTCCATTAGGTGTGGGCACGTGACTCCTGTTGATTAGAATTTAATTCTATTGTTTCAGAGGGTTTAAGAGCCCATCACGTGTTGGCACGTGACCCCATTTAATTATTTATTTTATTCTGTGCCTACAGGCTTTGCCTGTAAATGGTCACGTGTGGGCACGTGATGCCCGGTCACGCGTGGGCACGTGATGCCCGGTCACGTGTGGGCACGTGATGCCTCATAACTTTTGATCCCGGATGAATTATGAGGCCCATAATATATCAAATCGAAGGGTTTTTCGAGACTCTTTCAATACCATCAGAATTTAGCTGTTTCACATTCAGGAGCTTGTCAAAATACAGCCCGGAAAATACTGGTTCACATTTTCTTAAGCGTATCGCTGCCATTTGATACCTTGGGCTCTTTTGCGCAGATTTTTTTTTTTGGCGGGAACAGAGCATATTCTTTTCCCCAAGACAAAACAAAGAAGATATTCGATCTTGTCATAAAACATCAGATGATGACACTCCCGGAGTCCAAGCACCCCGAGCAAGCAGACAAGGTCTCTCACCCAGACTATTGCTTCTATCACCGAGCAACAGGACATCCTCTCGAAGACTGCTTCACCTTCAAGAACTGGGTTGAAGACCAGTATCAATAAGGCAGGTTCGCTCTATCCAACAGTTGGAGGGTAAGCCCGCCACAGAAGCATGAACCGAAAGCGACGTGTATAGCGAGAGTAGAACCAGATCAATATCGGTCTTGGAAACGATCTCGTACCTGTCACGCGATAACGCTGTCAGAAGAAGAACCCGAGAATATGGATGACCTCCCCTGGTGCTTCGAAAACAATGAAGATGAGTTGATATCAGAATTTCCACCGGCGCCAAAGGAGCTGGAAGATGGGATACATACTACTGCAGACGACCTCAGAAAAATCGACTTGGGCACGACAAACGACCCACGGCCGACGTTCATCAGTGAACTGTTGTCTGAAGAAAAAGTGTATACGCTTAAAGACATGCTCATGCAGTATAAAGACTGCTTCGCATGTCGCATGGAACTATTCAGAGATGCCGGGGCTAGATCCAGAGATTGTTGTCCACAAATTGGCGATTTCTTCAGACGTCAAGCCGATCAAACAAGCACCTAGAAGAATGCGGCTCAAGCTTGAGATGAGTATCAACGCCGAGGTCAAGAAGCTAATTGACTCTGGCTTCATCCAAGAAGTTCAGTATCCTGACTGGATCGCCAACATCGTCCCAGTGATGAAGAAAAATGGGACGGTGCGCATATGCGTGGACTTTCAGGATCTCAACAAAGCTTGCCCGAAGGACGACTTCCCAGTACCGATCACCGAGCTGATGATAGATAACACGTCCACTCATGAAGTTTTCTCCTTCATGGACGACTCATCAGGATACAATCAGATAAAGATGCATACCGAGGACCAGAAACATACTGCTTTTCGGACCCCTTTGGGCATATTCTGCTACAAGGTGATGCCTTTCGGTCTGAAGAACGCCGGTGCCACCTATCAGAGGGCCATGACGAAGATTTTCGATAACCTCATACATGAAATCGTCGAATGTTATATTAACGACCTCGTAGTTAAAAGCAAATCATACGAGGAACGTTTAGAGTATCTGAAGACCGTATTTCAGCGCCTTCGGAAATACAACTTGAAGATGAACCCTCTCAAATGTGCGTTTGGAGTTTCCTCGGGCAAATTCCTAGGATTCATCGTACGGCACCGAAGCATCGAGATAGACCCGTCGAAGATCAAGGCGATCATGGAAATGCCTCCGACAAGAACTCTCAAGCAACTGCGGTCTCTCCAAGGAAAGCTCGCGTATATCCGGCGATTCATAGCCAACCTCTCCGGCAAATGTCGTCCTTACAGTCACCTGATGAAGAAGGGAACCCCTTTCGTCTGGGATCGCAAATGCCAAAACGCACTAGACGAAATCAAGCAATACCTGCAGAATCCACCAGTACCGGCCGCTCCCGTTAAAGGAAAACCTCTCGTCCTGTACACAACAGCCCTCGAAGGTTCTTTAGGCGCGCTGTGGGCACAGGAAAACGACCAAGGGAAAAAGAGAGCCCTCTACTACTTGAGTCAAGTTCTACTAGGGGCAGAAAGCAATTACTCCCCCATAGAAAAACACTGTCTAGTGTTGATCTTCGCAATAACGAAGCTCAGACATTACGCGTTGGCACATGAGGTCCATCTCATATCAAAGGTGGATCCTCTCAAATATTTGATGTCGAAGGCTATATTAACGGGACGGCTCGCTAAATGGGCCCTACTCTTAATGGAGTTCTCGATAACTTATCGTCCCCTCAAGGCGGTAAAAGACCAAGCTATCGTCGATTTCCTCGCTGAGCATCTGATACCTGCCGATTCTCCTTTGAACTGCGAATTGCCCGACGAGCACGCGTTTGACACGATCGGCCAGGAAAGAAGAGAGAATGATACCCAGTGGGAACTCTACTTCGATGGAGCATCTTCCATGAAGAAGCGCAAACAAAGCACCCCCATAATTAAATCCAGGGTGGGCCTCATCTTCGTGACTCCACAAAAAGGAATAATGCGCTTTGCCTTCTCCTTAACAGAGCCGAGGACGAATAATGAAGCCGAATATGAAGCTTTGATAGCAGGTCTTGAGATCGCTGTCGACATGGGAATTGAAAATCTCCTCATATACGGAGACTCCCAGTTGGTTGTTAGTCAAGTAAACGGCGACTATCAAACGTTCAAGCCTGAGTTAGTGAAATACGGCGAGAGAGTGCAGCAACTGCTGACTCAAATTCCTTCCTACACCTTGGAAATCATACCGCGTGTGGAAAATAGTAAGGCGGATGCATTAGCCAAGCTCGCTAAAGAACTAGCCGATGAGAACCTCGATGACCTGAGGATCGTTGTGCAAAGCCGTCGGGTTCTTGCCCCGGCAGAAATGTCTCCGGAGTCGTCCAAAGAAAAGGAAACGACCGAGCAAACGGCCCTACGAATAGAAGACCAGGAAAAGGCTAAGGATTGGAGAGAAGTCTTTATAGACTACTTTAAATCGCGTCGAACGCCTGAAGACGCATCATCAAGACATCAGTTCATGTAATGAGCTCTATCCTTCGCCTTTGTCAATGATACTCTATATAAGAGATCATTTGATTCCCTGTGGCTAAGATGCCTGGGAGCTGAAGAGGTAAGGAGAGTCATCCAAGAAACTCACGACGGACTCTGCGGTTCTCACCAAGCCGGGCCAAAGATGAAACTGAAGATCAAAAGGATTGGATACTGTTGGCCCACGATGATCCAGGACTGTCTTGAGTACGTGAAGCAGTGCCACTCATGCCAGATTCACGGGGGCTTTATCCATCAGTATCCAAATCTACTACATCCAACGGTGGTTAGCTGGTCGTTCGAAATGTGGGGAACTGATATAATCGGCCCCATCGAACCAGCATCGTCCAGAGGACATCGGTTTATATTGGCGACAACTGATTATTTCTCTAAGTGGGCAGAAGCAGTACCACTAAGAGAAGTGAAGACGGAGAATATTCTCCATTTCTTCAAAACACTCGTCATTTACCGGTTCGGCACTCCGCGACGGATTATCTCTGATAACGGGCCAGCCTATAGAAGTCACAAGATCAGCCGCTTCGCACAACAGCATAACATAGACTGGAGATACTCTTCGGTCTATAATCCCCGAGCTAACGGTCTAGCTGAGGCTTTCAACAAGACCTTGACGAAGATCGTGAAAAAGACGGTGTCTAAAAATAAGAAGGACTGGCACGAGAGACTGCATAAAGCTCTCTGGGCGTATCGAACTACGTTCAAAACGGCCACAATATACAACGCCGTATGCATTGGTATTCGGCACAGAAGCGGTACTCCCCCTCGAGATAGAGTTAATCTCTCTACGAGTGGCAGTTCATTACGAGCTAACGGACGAAGAGAATGCTCATCTTCGGCTTGAGGAGCTCGATGCCCTTAATGAAACCCGGCTCATGGCGCAACAAAATCTGGAGGCTTATAAAGCAAAGATGACGCACTCGTATGGGAGATTGACTAGGCCGAGAACATTCCGCCAAGGCGAACTCGTGCTAGTGGTCAAAAGACCTATGATCCCCAATCGTGCCAAACGGGGGAAATTCGAGACGAACTATGAAGGCCCATATATCATAGACAAAGTTTACCAGGGTGGAGCCTATCTACTCATGGACATACATGGTGAAAGACCTTTCAAGACAATAAATGGTCGCTTCCTGAAAAAATACTACGCCTGATGAGCCACGGCCTAGGTCAACGATAGATGACGACGCCTGTGTCCGCTTGCTATCTTCCTAAGCCCAAACTTTATAAGTAGTAGCCGGCTTTCGGACTGAAACGTTCTTAAACTAATGATGGACCACTATGTCCTAAAACTAGCTACGGACCGAAACGTTCTTAAACTAATTATGGACCACTATGTCCTAAAACTGGCTATTGACCGAAACGTCGATAAACTACTATGGACCGCAGCATCCCAAGGCTGACACAAAAAAATATAATAAAAAAAAAGAAAACAGTAGGTCCATAAGCAAAATGGGCACGGATGAAAACCCGAAAGGGCTCCGTGAGTAAAAACAGCAGGGCTACCGGCGAGTTTTATGAAAACCCGAAAGGGCGTAATCTCGTTAAAAGACACTTGCAAGGTCCTCTCGACCTTGTAAGGAGAAAATACCTGCGTGAGATCCTTACGACTCACAAGAGAAACACACTTAGGGATCCTCATGATTCCTAAGGAGAAATTACACTTGCGAGATCCTCACGACTCGTAAGGAGAACCCTCCTTTAAGACCCTCACGGCTCATAGGATTCAAAGGCCTTAAGCTACAGGGACCTGAACCTGTTCTTAAGCCATCACAACCTCCAATGCTGCCCTACAAGTGGTTCAGTATTGACCCTTATATACAATCCACAGGCGCGAATAAACATTTCCCTAACGAAATCCCACCAAGACTGGGGATATGCTCATATGGCAAAAGACACTTGTAAGTCCTCTCGACTTATAAGAAGAAATCACTCTTGTAAGATCCTTACGACTTATAAGAAACCATACACTTAGGAATCCTCATGATTCTTAAGGAGAAAACGCACCTACGAGATCCTCACGACTCGTAGGGAGAAATACCTTTATGAGACCCTTACGGCTCATGAAGTCAAAAGCCTTAGTCGACAGGATCTTAACCCTGTCTCCTAAGCCACCTTTGTTCGACATCGACAAAGGCAAATGATGATTCTCTCCTGGCAATATCCCAGTTGTAGTGATGATGATGCCTAAATCGGTATCAAATTCCAAACTCGCGGTGAAAAGTCAGCGAGCCACAAATGCATACGAAATAGCCGAAATGATGGGGCAACTTGCAACAAAATTAGCAAGTAAAAATGTATGCATACAAAATAGCCGAAACGGTTGGACAACTCGCAATAAAAAGCAGCAAGTAAAAATAAAACAAATATCTGAAATGATTGGGCAATCGCAACTTTCGCGATATAAAAGCTGAAATGATAGAGCATCGCGGAAATAAAAATATATAAAATGAAACTTTTTGCCCTACAGGTGAGATCACATCGATCCCTGTACACAATCCAGGGGCACAAACAAAGAGGGAACCATACCTTCCCACCAGGTTCCATCAGGAGAGCCGACTCTCGACGGTTCACAGACAGCCTAGAGATCACCAACATCATTCCTCCTCATTCCAGTAGGATTTGGACGCGACAATCAACCTTGGAGCCATGGCAAAGTCCCTACTCCGAATCTCGACGGTTTATAGACAACCTAGAGATCACCTCGATATTCGTCTCATTACAACAGACACAACATCAGCAAAGCGGAACCGCAGCAATTCCCAGTTCCATGACTCGGCGGTGCCCAGACAACCGAGAGTCAACCCCCGACTCCGTGAAATGCGGATAAAGTCAACCTCTCCTGGTCTAGTGGAACACGGCTATTATCAATCCTAACCCCGTGGGAAGTGTCCAGAGCGGATCCTGGTCCTTGCGGAACACGGCTAATGTCAACCCTGACCCCGTGGGAAGCATCCAGAGCAAATCCTGGTCTAGTGGAACACGGCTAATGTCAATCCTGACCCCGTGGGAAGCGTCCAGAGCGAAACCCGGTCCTTACGGAACACGGCTAATGTCAATCCTGACCCCATGGGAAACGTCCAGAGCAAATCCTGGTCTAGTGGAACACGGCTAATGTTAATCCTGACCCCGTGGGAAGCATCCAGAGCAAATCCTGGTCACGTGGAACACGGCCTATGTCAATCTTGACCCCGTGGGAAGCGTCCAGAGCGGATCCTGGTCCTTGCGGAACACGGCTAATGTCAATCTTGACCCGTGGGAAGTATCCAGAGCAAATCCTGGTCACGTGGAACATGGCCTATGTCAATCCTGACCCCGTGGGAAGTGTCCAGAGCGAATCCTGATCCTTGCGGAACACGGCTAATGTCAATCCTGACCCCGTAGGAAGCATCCAGAGCAAATCCTGGTAACGTGGAATACGGCCTATGTCAATCCTGACCCCGTGGAAAGCGTCCAGAGCGGATCCTGGTCCTTGCGGAACACGGCTAATGTCAATCCTGACCCCGTGGGAAGCATCCAGAGCAAATCCTGGTCATGTAGAACACGGCCTATGTCAATCCTGACCCGTGGGAAGCGTCCAGAGCGGATCCTGGTCCTTGCGGAATACGGATAATGTCAATACTGACCCCGTGGGAAGCGTCCAGAGCGGATCTTGGTCCTTGCGGAATACGGCTAATGTCAATCCTGACCCCGTGGGAAGCATCCAGAGCAAATCCTGGTCACATGGAACACGGCCTATGTCAATCCTGACCCGTGGGAAGCGTCCAGAGCAGATCCTGGTCCTTGCGGAACACGGCTAATGTCAATCTTGACCCCGTGGGAAGCATCCAGAGCAAATCCTGGTCATGTAGAACACGGCCTATGTCAATCCTGACCCCGTGGGAAGCGTCCAGAGCGGATCCCGGTCCTTGCGGAACACGGCTAATGTCAATCCTGACCCCATAGGAAGCATCCAGAGCAAATCCTGGTCACGTGGAACATGGCCTATGTCAATCCTGACCCCGCGGGAAGCGTCCAGAGCGGATTCTGGTCCTTGCGGAACACGGCTAATGTCAATCTTGACCCCGTGGGAAGCATCCAGAGCAAATCCTGGTCACGTGGAACACGGCTTATGTTAATCCTGACCCAGTGGAAAGCGTCCAGAGCGGATCCTGGTCCTTGCGGAACACGGCTAAAGTCAATCTTGACCCCGTGGGAAGCATCCAGAGCAAATACTGGTCCCATAGAACACGGCTAAAGTCAATCTTGACCCCGTGGGAAATGGCCAGAGCAACCCCCGACCCTGTGAAATGCGAATAATGTCAACCTCATCCATCACTTACGGGTCCTCTCGACTCGTAAAGGAGAAAACACTTTTTTGACATCGTTACGACTCTTAAAAAAAAACGCACTTAGGAATCCTCACGATTCTTAAGGAGAAGATACACCTACGGGATCCTCTCGACCGGTAGGGAGAAAATTCTTTATGAGACCCTCACGGCTCATAAAGTTGAAAAGACTTAGGTGGCAGATCCTAACCTTGTCTCCCAAGCCATCATTGCCTCATGGAGAGGTCAAAGTAGATTTTCTACAGGCCACACTCTCCGACAAGAAAGAAAACAATCACTTACGGGTCCTCTCGACTCATAAGAAAGAAAATTCTTTTGTGAGATCCTTACGACTCTTAAGAGAAAACGCACTTAGGAATCCTCACGATTCTTAAGGAGAAATTACACTTACGAGATCCTCATGACTCGTAAGGAGAAATACCTTTATGAGACCCTCACGGCTCATAAAGTTGGAAAGCCTTAGGAGGCAGATCTGAACCTGACCCCTAAGCCATCGCTGTCCTATAAGGAGATCAGAATAGATTATCCACAAAATGCATTTACTAAAAGGGACACACCATCATGAAGCAAAATATGTATTTTATTCATGAATCAAAATGAATACAAAGTACAATTTATGAAAGAATAAAAAATACTCTCATTCAGGAGTATGTACAAAAGAAGAATAAAAGAAAAATATACAATCCTTCAAGCCGGCGGACGATTTAAAAGATGTGCCAGTTCATCCTTCTTCCGCTGGACCTCGGCTTCATGATTTATTATCGTTAAGAGACGGGCCTCCGCTTGAGCCTGTTGGGCCTGGTATGAGGCAAGCCGACTTTCAATCTCCTTTTCGGTAACCTTATGAGCTTCGACCATTTCACGAGTGAAAATGATGACTTTATCAATGGCTACCACCTCCTTGATAGCTTCTTGAAGCGCCCGCCAAAGTTCATACGCCCGAATGGTATTGGCCGTAAGACTAGCTTGATGTTTCCTCAACGCTTTGGAAGCCATCTCCCTTTCCGAAAACTTTCGGCTGAGCCTCTTCTCGCATGACAACATATTTGCGGCGCATCGTTCGATCAGCCCCCGCAAGCTCGCCTTTGCAGTTACAACCTTTGAAGGAAGGCGTGTACATTCAAGACTATGCAAGCAAGCCTCCACCTGACGACAGAACTCAACCCAGACTTGCACCAATGTTTCACTATGGTAAGTAGCAAGAAAGGGAAGAGAACCGTTGGCTTCAGCTGCAAATGCTTCGGCCGTGATCAGACTGCCAGCACGAAGGTCTTCAATCAAAGCCGACAAAGAGCGAAGGCTTAAATTCGCCATCCGTTCAGAGGCACATAAAGCATAGGGGCCGGGTGGCATAACGATGTGAGATTCTAGCGTGGTAAGAACTGGCAAAGCTGTTAAGATTTATAAACAATCAGCGAGACTTGCAAGTAAAGAGCAGATGGAACAACGTTGAAACTTCACTTACCCGCAGTCATGCAAGAAGGGTCTGAAGGATCCCCAGGCCCGTCAAGGATCTCAACTTCGTCATCGGCCTCCAGAACTGCAGAAGGCTTCAATGTCATTATATGAGATAATAATAATGCCGCGAGGAGAAGGCAAATAACGCTAACCTTACCCGGAAGAGAGGACGATGCGTTGAGGGGATATCGCCTGCGGAGCGGCCATCTCTAGCAGACGCTGGAAAGACTTCCTGGGGACAAGTCTACGATGGACGCCGCCAATCCTCATAGCTCTGAAAAGACAGAAAGGTTCAGATAATGGAGAGATTATTAAAATAAAATATAGGGATACCTTCGATGCTCCTCCCGCTCTGAACAGGAGGGATAGCAGCTTCGGCGGCCTCGTCCATGCCCCCGGGCACATCATCGAGGACATGGGCCGGTATAACAACTCCTAATTGAGGAGCAGCAGCCACCGCTGCAGGCTCCAATGAGAGGACGGTGGCCTCGACTACCTGCCCCACAGCCTCCGGGCCGTCCCCAGAAAGATCCATTGATTCCGCGGCCAATAAAGATGCCTCTTCCGGGAGGGCAAGCACCGGGGGAACGGAAATCACCGAAGGGAGCTCCGTGGCAGGAACAACAGTTGTATCGACCCCCTCCACACTTACTAGTATCTCATCGGGGATATTTGCAGAGTCCATAGTCAAGGCGCGACTTGAACTCAGATCCTCCGCCATTGCCGAAGTCCCTGTAAAGTTTTCACGAAGATAAGGATATATATATATATATATATATGAATATAAGCAGTGCAAAATACTACAGAAAGAAATATAAATTTACCAATGTGCAAAGGAGCTTCTAGTATGGCTTTTTCAAGCCGACGTTCCTTCCTGAGGAGGTATGCTCGCCGGGGTTCAAGGGTAGACTCGTGGCCACCGGTCCACAACGAAAGCGCATCCTCGGCATCGGCCGAGATAGGCCGTTTAAGAGCTATCTCACCTACCTCTTCCAAAGGACCTATAAATATCCACCGTATCGATGGAGGATCTTCGTAGAAGATGACGGCAGGATAAGGCCTCTTCGGGATCCTTACATTCTCAGTCTCATCCTGAGAGCGTCTTATAGCCTCAGCCAATTGTGCGGCTTCCTCGGCAGATGATGAACCCGGGAAAAGTTAACCACCATCTGACTCTTACATAGCTAGTGGTTCATCTTGAAGGATAGGCTCTGATTCCACTAGAAAGTCGAGCAGATTAGTGACCGTCTTCTTTCGTCTCTTCGTCCCAAAACTAACACCAGAAGACGACCGCTTCTTTCCCCTCGTGCTTTAGTACGGCGCTGACCCACTTCGCCTTCAGTGTCTTCTCTCGGCGGTGCTACCGATGAGGACACTGCCATTGTTAACGCCGCAGCTGATGATACTGCTACTGGCGCCTTATTGGCCCTTGATTGAGCTCTATTGAGCAACGGCATACCAGCTGTGGGAGTTAGATCCACTTCCGCCGCCTCAGGAATAAGCACGACACCAGTATCTCTCAGGGGAGGGCGAACCACTACCCGCGGTCATGGCGGGACTCCCGTAGTTTGGATCGGAGTAGGAGCCCTATATCCAAGGAGCATCTTCTTCTCCTCAGCAATAATGGGACCGACTCGGTGGAGGTACCAGCCCATGAAAGCCCCTACACATCGAGGAATGTAGTCAGCCTCAGGAATCACGAAGCGAGAGCGGGTGTTCAGCCGCATGAAGTGGTGAGCGACGTCACGAACAACGTCCGACGACGTCCTGGGCTCCACTATAAACGCCTCAAAAGGGACACCCTGGTCATATCCCAGTTGCCGAGCAAAGCGGTGTGGGTTGTACCGCATAAAAAAGGCCGCACCGTTTTGACGAAACACCAGATAACCCGGCCTGATCGAATATAAGTGCATGGATTCCTTCGGTTTCAGGGAGGGTGCTCCCTCTTTTGACGAGTCAAAAAGCTGCTGAATCGGTCCTGAAGGAGCAGAGAGGACTCGATTGTTAAATATCATCTCGCCCTCATTGGCATAGGGACTAAGCAGCATGCGAATAGCTCCGGACTGAGTCGGGTCAGGAGCATAAGCATCCACCAGCCTCATGAGTCGCGGAAAAGTGTAAGCGTCGTAAAAGTTGGGTCTCTGGTGCGCAACAAATGCCCCCAACACATGCATCTCAATCCATGACGTAAAGTAATGAAGAGAGAAATTTACCACATTCACGCCTGGGGTTGAAGTGTTGGCTGCAGCACTTAGCCCATGATACAAATGCGCTAGCCCCGCAATGCCCACGGCTAGTCGCGTCCCTTCGGCAATACGATGAGCAGGGTAAATGACCGAGGCTCTCATGAAGTGACGGTGCGTGGGAACGGTGAACCAGCTGAGCCAAACACTGATAAAGCCCTCGAAGAAAGTCTCTTCATCCATACCAGGAGCTGCGATCGATTCAAAAGATACGGCCGACGGGATGGGAATGTAGAACTGTGGCAAATCCTCTTCTTTAGTCGGTCACTTATTTAAACCGAACCCGAAGGGGTCGTTGATATTCGCGAACTTTGGAGCCGTCTTTGATAGAACGTCTCCGCGAAGGAAGCAGGCGATAAAGCTTTCGAAAGTGACGCCCTGTTCCTCAGACTCTGTGAATAACTTCTCAAAAATGCCCAGGGCCTTGATTAAACTCGGGTACTTGTGGCGGACGGCATTCTCAGTCGACAAACCGTCAAGCATAGCAGGCTCAGCTTCGAAAACATACTCATCAGGAGGCAATAGTTCATCATAAAGCGTTCCTCCGATCGGCAACCCTGAGATCTCGCGAAACTCTTCCAAAGAAATTGAAACTTCGCGGTCCCCTAGCAGGAAGGTGTTGGTGGGAACATTCCATTGATTCACGAAAGTCTTAACCCACCAGACATGGGGGGACTGATAGTGGAAGAGAGATGCGTACACCGCCTGGTATAGCCCGACCCTCTGCAATCGCGCACGATGGGCGGACAGGATATAACGAGCCCAGAGAAGGTAGCCCGTGGGATGGCGAGGAGTAAGCCATATCTTGTAGACCTGTCCCCAGGGTTGGGCTTCGCCTTGGCAGATGCAACGCCCCAAGATGTATAAGGCCGGCACAGGCTGGATTGGAATCCCAGTTGTCGACGGCTCAAGCCGTCCTGTAGGGGTCCAATTCGGCATCTCAATAGCAAAAGCGGTCCGTGGACGCTCTATCGGTAGAAATGGGTAGGTAGGCTCCGTTGGTACCTCGCAAAGAAAGTTGCGGCGACCGCGGATGATATGACCATACCAGGTCCCCCATAAAAGTAAATTGGTGCAATCCGGGTCATGAGCCCTGATCATCGCCATCACCTCTTCATCCGACGGTGATTGAGGAAAAGCCGCCTCCGAGCGAGTAAAGGGAAAGTACGGAAGTAAAGCCATTATTCCTGAAATAAAGAAAGGGGAAACTGTTAGTGAATCCAACATGTGTATATGTAAGAAGACAGTGGAGAAAAGCGACAAACAACTTATTGTGTGGGACCATTAGTTACAAAACACATGGCCCCACAAAATCAATATGGCGGCTCACTAATAATGAGGCTGAGCAATCATCATGAGAATAAAAAGAAGATTCTCAATGAATTCAAATGACTTTACACATTCCCCCAAAGAGAAACCCATCTTGGACTTTGTGAAAATCAAGTAGAATATCTACTGAAGTTCTCTCTGCAAGAACAACTCAGGAGGAAAATCCCAAGAAGTCTCCTTTTAAGAACTAAGTTCTTTGAAGGAATTAAATTCCTTTTGAACAGAGGAATTAAATTCCCAGAAAACATTTTCAGAGCTAAAAGATTCTTTGGAATGGAATTAAATTCCATAAAAGAGACAAGTATCATCATCGATCCCTGAGATCAGAGAAGCCCTAGCAAGAGGGGTTTATTATTTAAGGATTGGAAATTTTTAAAAAAGAACTTGCAGAGATGGGTTCTTGTTAAAGGGAAAAACCCTTGGTATGGATTTAAAATCCAAGAGAAAATTTCTACAAGGAGTTCTTCGGCCGTTCAAGATCCTTACCTGAAAAAGGAAATGTTTTGTTGACAGAGTTAAACTCTGGAAATTTTTGAAACAGAGAACTAAGCTCTGGGAAAGAGAATTAAATTCTCAGAGGAAAAACGAGCAAGGAAGAAGATGGAAAAAGTGGAGGCGCTTCTGAAGAGACCCATACATTTATAGGATGTGATGGGAAACGGTTCATCTACCCCCTTCCCTAGGCAGATCCAACGGCCACAAAAGTTACAGCGTTGCACTCACGTGCAAACACGTAAGAAAAACACTGTGAGGGCATTTGTTCCCTCCTGAAATATCAGGAAAATCCCCAATGGGGCATCACGTGCCCACACGTGACCAAGGGTCACGTGCTGACATGTGATGATTTCCTGAGGATTCTGTTATAATAGAATTGAATTCTAATCAACAGGAGTCACGTGCCCACACATGATGGGCCCTTTAAACCCACTGAAAAGGATTAAAGGATATAACAAAATAGTAGGGAAAACCCCAATGGGGCATCACGTGCCTACACGTGACCACAGGTTACGTGCAGATACGTGATGGGTTCCAAAGTTCTATGGCTGATAAGAATTAAATTCTAACAATGGGGCCACGTGCCCACACGTGATGGGCCTCTTAAACTCACTAAAAGGGATTAAAAGGTATAATAAAACAGCAGGGAATACCCTAATGGGGCATCACGTGCCCACACGTGATCACAGGTCACGTGCAGACACGTGATGGGTTCCTAAGCTCTCTGATTAATAGAATTAAATTCTAATCAAACAACCAATCAGGGGAGTCACGTGTCCACACGTGATGGGCCTTTAAACCCACTGAAAAGAATTAAAAGTATAATAAAACAGCAAGGAAAACCCCCAATGGGGCATCACGTGCCCACACGTGACCAAGGGTCACGTGCTGACACGTGATAATTCTTGAGTTCTTTATAACAACATAATTAAATTCTGGTTAAATGCTTAATCAAGGGGGTCACGTGTCAACACGTGATGGGGTCCTAAGATCTCTGAAATAATAGAATTAAATTCTAATTAAGAGTGAATCGAGAACCCTAACTGGAAAAATATTTCTTTAAATCTTTCCAAACAAAAAAGATGGTGCTCTGTAAAATGGAGCACCGTTGGATTAAAAATCCAATGGCGATTAAAAATCACCAATTTATGGAAAGATTCTATACAAGGAAATATTTCCCTGAAATTCACCAAGAATAACAGATAAAATATCTTTTGGATTAGAAATCCAATGGTGAATAAAATTCACTGGGTGATCTAAAAGATCATGTTGGTTACAAAAACAACCAAAATCTTTCAATGAAAGATTGACTAAACAAATTGACTCTTTTCTTTCTCCTATAAATAGGAGCCAAGAAGAAAAGAGATGAGATTCTTTTTTGAAGAGATACAACAACAGAGAGAAAAAAGAGAGGAGAATTTAATTCTCAAGAGAGAAAAAGAAGATCTCTTCAGAGAAAAACTCTAGGTGAGAAAAAAAAAAGAAGAAGTTCATTCTACAAGCTCTCACAAAATAAAAGGAGAATTTAATTCTCAAACTAAGAGTTTAACTCTTCTGAATAAGAACTTAGTTCTTTCTTTGGTTGAGAATCTGCAGAAGCAGATCTTCCCATAAGTTGAGCATTTAATTCTCATCGAGAAGATTCTGCCATGCAGATCCAAAACTTAAAGAGAGAATTGAGTTTAAAGAATTTAATTCTTCCAAATTCATAGGAATTTAATTCCTCCAAATGAAACTAGGGTTTAACCCTACATAAGAATTTAATTCTTCCAAATTCATAGGAATTTAATTCCTCCAAACAAAATTAGGGTTTAACTCTATAAAAGAATTTAATTCTTCCAAATACATAGGAATTTAATTTCTCTAAATAAAATTAGGGTTTAACCCTACCAAAGAATTTAATTCTTAAATAAGGGACTTAAAACTCTCCATGCACGTAAAGAAGTCAGTGCCCGACTTGATCACGTGGCAACACGTGACCTTCCCCCTCAATGGACAGAATAGAATGAATGAGATGGGGTCACGTGTAAATTCCTTAAGATGAACAAAACAAGGTGGCAGAATCGATTTTGGGCGCCCTCACGTGTCCACACGTGACCCCTAATAAACACTTTAATAATCAATGCATGGATATCCATCACGTGCCCACACGTGATGGCTGTTAAGATTAAGTGTTTAACACTTCTGTGAATATTCTGAGAACAAATAATAGAGGCAAGGCCCAATTCTCAGGCGCCTCACGTGACCCCACGTGACCACCTCATTTTTAGAGTTTAACACTATTTTAAGCATTTTGCCTCTAGTGTTTAACACTGTTTTAAGCACATCACGTGGGAACACGTGATCGTCAGATATGTGCTAGTGTTTAACACCATTTTCAAACCAATCTTGGCCCAAATTGGCTAAATTTTCCCAGAAGCAAATCTTCCCTTCAAATGAACCTCAAAATTGATCAGTTCATATGATATGCAAAGTAAAGTCCAGAGGTATAATGAATGGTTAGTGCTCAGCCAAAGACAAAATGTTGTCAGAGCCCCAAATCCCTGATTAGTATTGCTAAATGATGGGAGGCTGAACCCAGACAAATGTTCAACAGTCCAAACAAAGGTCCAACATTCCAAACCTAATTGGACTTAGCCCAAGTTGGCCATAAGTCCTCAATTCAGATTTAACTGAGCCCATGTGCTCATAATCTAATTAATTGATCTTAGTCCCAAATTGGACTACAGATTTCCCAATCAATTTTGGTTCAAGAGTACATCTCTTCACTCCACTGATACTTGTCATTGTAATCCTTCAACGTCTTCAGAGAGGTGACGGGTCCCGATAACCAATCATTCCATGGACTGTGGGGTCCCTTTAAACCCACGGACTATGATGTCCTTAACCTCGGACTGTGGGGTCCCTTTAAACACACGGACTATGATGTCCTTAACCTCGGACTGTGGGGTCCTTAAGCCCATGGACTATGATGTCCTTAACCTTGGACCGAGATGTCCTTAAACTAACATTGGACCGTAATGTCCTTAAACTAACGATCGACCGCAATATCCCTGAACTAAACAATAGAGCCTAAATGCTCTCTTGTTGGATCTAAACGATCCCGTTAAGTTGATCTTAGTCTAAAATTAGACTAACGTATCCTTAAAAAACGTTTAAGTTGATCTTAGTCTCAAATGAGACTAACGTATCCTTAAACCCAACCCCAAACCCAAATCTAAGAAGATACGGATTTGGACTAATCCAAGCCCTACGGGCGACAACATAAATTAGTCTCCGTATACAATCCACGGGCAACCAAAAACAAAACAAACACACATGACACGAAGTGACCATCTGGAGAAGGAGAAAGTGATTACCGCGATGCGGTAGCGTAATTAACTGCAGGGGCTTGCGCCTGCAGGGAAGAGCGTCCCCACAATCAAAAACCCCTCAATGAGGGGGAATCTGACGAAGTCTGCTACATCGGCCGCATCCGTTTAAACCTTCGATACACGGTGCCATAAATCAACTTGGTATCTTCGGAGAGGTGGACGGATAGCACCAATTAGCATCTACCCCGAATTCAGGCAAGACGGACCTACACGGTCGCGTTCCCGTGTTTCGGAGGGGAACAATCGTCATAGAGTCTTGTGTGATTCCCACTGTGCTTTGATTTCCACCTTACCACGTTCAAGAGGACGTGCAAAATGGTGGTTTTTGGGCGCAGTCCCGAGTCACATGGAGGCAATGAGCGATAGGAGGGGGTTTCATCTCTCCCGGTATTGGGGATTGATGTTGCGCTGTGCTCAATTGGCCATAACAGGGAAGTCCCTGGCTATGGCTGATTTAGAGATTTACCGGTAAGTGTTATCAGTAGTTTCTCGACCCATTATGAGCCTCGTATCGGCATGACTTATCGGTTATTGGGGTCTGACGTTTACCACCTCTAGACTAGATATGCGACATATCAGACGAGGAGACCGGACTGTACGGCAGTGTTACTGACAGGCTTTTACAAGAGCTAGAGCGGGCTTGCTTGCTGATCTTCTGATCATTCAATACCCAGGTAGCTGTTACGTCCAGTTAGTATTGCTGACGGCTTGTGGGTGCTTGATATGATCATCACCTACTACCGGCGTATTGACGAGTCTTTAGAGTCCTACATAAAGGTTTTACTGGCTCAGGCAAAACGAAGTAGGAGCACATATGTGATATGTGCGGGACCGAGAATAATGTGAGTATGTGATACCATATTCTATTCTCGCGATTTTTGTATCGGTCGGTTATATGTGATATAGCCGGGTTATCGAATCAAGAGTTGATTCGATAAGTTGGTACATTTAATATTAGTCGGTTGTATATGATATAGCCGGATTATTAAATCAAGAGTTGATTTGATAATTTAATGTATAATTGTATGTGTGATATGCTATATTACATTAACTAATATTAGCTCACTTAAGCATTTATTTATTCTCACATGTGCACACTTATTATATATGTGATATATATTAATTGTGTTCTTTTTGTATTATGGTTGTTGATACACACTACATGGGTGTATGAGACTTACACCATACTAATTATAATGTTCGGTTTTAGTATTTAAAGTAATTCCAAAATTAGTGGATAATGAGCTCACATGCATGAAGCTTCATGAAGCTTATGAATGCAATGACTTAGTCCACTAGTTTTGTTTTACTTAAGATATTTATTAACCTAACCATTATAATTTAGCTATGGTTATGTCTCTACATGAGTTAGTATATGATACAAACTCACCCATAGTTGTTTCTCTCACCTCATTAGTTCATTCTCATCTCTTGAGCTCATCTTCTTCTTCCTTGAAAAAGCTTGCTAGGTTTTTTCTAAAGAGAGAAAATATTGTGAGAAAAATAAAACTAAAGTGAACCCACTTCCTACTTCATCATTCTCTACCAGATTTGGAATTTAGTATAGGGTGTTAGCTTCACTAATCTCTCAATTAGTGAAGTAGTAGCTTAAGTTAGTGTCTCCTCGACGTAGATCATCTTCGGCCTCGAAGACTTCAAGCAAGATCGTTCTTTTCGCCTTGAGAAGCCATGCAAGAGTCCGGGAGTACCATGATCGCAGCGAAGGGACCACTACAAGGAGCTATTGAAGTGAAGGACCGGTCTACAAAGGTTGTATTCCTTTATCACTTAGATTTACTTTCATGTTTGCTCCTAAAACTCTAGTTAGATCCTAGGTTAGGGTTGTTCGGCACACTAAATTTTTAAATACGGTATGTTTGATGCCTTGTGGAACCTTGTGGTTGTGCTTAAGAACCCTACACCTAGCCCCGTCGCTCGAACGGTGACCTTCCCGATGCATACCTTCGATCTTCTTCTCGAGGGCGTCGAGTCGGCCGTGGTACCCCGACGACTCGGCACATTCTGATCCCTGGCCTCTGCTATTGGAGACCTGTGTCTGGCCGCGGCCCCGGTTCCTCTCAAGGAGGTTCCTTAGATCTCCCGGCGAGGTAGTCTTCGAGCCGCCGTGGCGAGTCCCGTCCGCGCGACCCCGTCGTGGGAGGGGGTGTCGGCTATACCTGGGAGCAGGCGAGCTGACCGGCATCTCCTCAGGGGGGGTCAGGTGCGCGAAGGATCTCGGGGCGAGGCGCTCTGGCGAAGGACCTCGGTGTTGAGCTGTGGGGCGCACAGCAGGTCGCGGAATGTATTGGCCCAGGAGATCTGCGGCCGTGGAAGGTAGTGAGGCGGTGGTCGGCAGTACCGACGCGAGCGGAGTCTTCTCTCCCCCTATGGAGGTCCCGGTCCCGAGGCGGGGGAGCGGCGACCTGGGGATCTTGCCCTGCCGTTTGGATGTGGATGAGCGCCTCCATGACGGACGCGAGTCGGTCTATCCTGCCGCCAAGGGCGTTGATGGCATTCGGTGGAGGAGGTTCGTCCATGCCTCCGTTGAGAGGGAGACGGTGGTTAGTGCTTGGATTATCGTGATGATCCCTCGCCATTAGGTTGAGATCGAAAGATGAACTTTTGTTTTTGTGGAATTAAGGTCTTCCCACAGACGACGCCAGCTGACGTGGCCGGGATCACGCCGAAATATTACCTTCCGTTGATTTGCTGATGGCCGCGATGGACGGCTGAGATTGGATCTGGAGGCAGGCTCCTGAAGCGTGTGGATCTCAATGGGTTTGAGGTTGTTTGGGTCGAACCACCTGCAAGGAAGTCCCGGGGTGGTTGTACCACCGAGGACCCTCCGACGGTCAAGTTAGAAAGGAAATCCGAGCAGAGTAACGGCTTAGTGGAGTCAAAATGGTTTACTTGAACCGTCTAAAGAGGGGGTTTATATAGCGGTGGCAGCAGGCAGGGCAGGCGCGAAAATCACGCCGGCCGTTACACTCCCGACGTCACGCCCGCGTGATGAGCGGGATCTCCCATTAATAGCGAGACAGGCTCGTTAATGGGGGATCGTGATGGCGTGGAACGTGGGATGTGGCCGGCGGATATCTCGCGCATGGCGAGATTCGCGGGATGACGGTTGCGCCTGTGAGCGGTGCCGTTGGTCGGTCGATGAGACCGAGGAAGATGATTTCGGCGGGAGAGCTCGCGGACGAGCGAGAGAGCCGAGGTATCTTGGTTCTGCGGTAGCCCGGAGACGAGCAGGGAGGCCGGGGAGGCCAATTGTGCTGGGAGCTCGGAGGTGAGCCAGCGTTTGTTTGTAGGACGGGCATAGGAGCGGCCTGGTCGGCCACCGTAGGTCCTTTCTTTTGAGCTTTGAGACACGTTATCTGTCACGTGTCATGATCTGGGAGATCGCCGATATCGAGCATCATCAAATACGGGTTTTGAGAAAATTATCATGTAAATAATGAATATTTTAGAAACTACAATAGTTGTCTTTGTTCCTTTTGAGAAATTATTATATAGAAGTGGATTCTGGTTGCTTTAGTGATGTGATGTATTTTTTTGGGTACAGTGATCCAGGTATCCAGATATTTTGAGAAAATCGGTTACTATGGTTCAAACCTAAGTTTTGTACACTGGATATGTCTTTTTATGATGACAAAGATGAGCATTTGATTTCATATGCGTAATATTTTAGGAAGTTCTGTGTATTGGTGTTTCATGTCGGTGTTTGTTCTTCCTCAAAACCTCTCTTATTTCTCTTGGTCTCAATTGAAACAAAGGTTGACTTCATACGGTAAATTTGATGATGCACGTTTGATTTCCCATCTCAAGTTTGCGATTTATTCTATCAAAATTCGATTTTTGATATAGTTTCTATCCTCAAGTGCAATTAGCTCTTGTAAATTAGTCTTTGAATTCTTGTTTCAGATTAAGATATTTTGAATCTTAGTTAATTTGAGCAAATTTCGTTGCTACATCGTGTTTTGCATCTTTATCTCATTCTGAAGAGGCACCGGTTCGTTTACATTTTTATAAGGATTTTTTTGTATAGAGATGTTGTTCTACATTTTATCCTTCGAGTTTGTTGCTCGTAAAATACCAATTTTGTGTAATTGAATCTTTGTGTTCGAGGGCATCTTCAGAATGTTCTCCAGTATATGATACATGTATCTCATAATCAATCTTGTGGTATTAGTCAAGGCTGAAGGCTAAAGATACTACTTATAATAAATTGCTCTCCTTTGTTCTTCTCATGATAATTCTTCCCGATTCATGTATTTGGCCGTGAGGTTGACGAGCTTCGTAAATTGAAGGCAGTGTTTAATGATATAATTTGCTGATATATTTTTATTTTTTTAATTATACATTCAATTATATATTGATTTTATTTATTTCGCAGGAACGAGACACCAATGAATTTATGAAATGCATGGAAAATTGTCTTCACAGCCGTTATGTTCTTACAATAAGAAGTGTCAGAGAGTAGTTTAAACGGTCAGAAAAAGGCACAATATACATGTACGTCACTGCATTGAAGAATAGAAAAGAATTTTGGTGAGGGCATGTTCACTTATTTGATTGAAAGAGAGCCGTCTAGTTACGCCGAGGTTATGTCCAGCGACGAAGCCCCGTTTTGAAAAGAAGCGAGACAGACTCTGTTAATCAAAATAATACATGGGTTGTGACTATTTTACCACAAGGGAATAAGGCCATAGGATGCAAATTAGTTTTCAAAAGAAGACTTAGAGCGGACTGATCTATAAAAAAATACAAGACTAGGTTGGTTGCTAAAGGCTATACGCAAAGAAAAGGCATTGACTACTTCGGCTATACGCAAAGAAAAGGCATTGACTACTTCGATAGATATGTTCATGTTGCTCGTATAGGCACTATGCGCGTTCTAATTGCATTTGCTTACATTATTAATCTTTTAATTCATTAAATGGACGTTGGAACTGCATTCTTAAACGAAGATTTAGAAGAAGAGATTTATATGGAGCAGACGGAAGGTTTTATGTTAAAGGCTAAGAACATAAAGTTTGTAAATTGATTAAATCAATTTAAGGTCTTAAACAAGCTCCAAATCAATGACATACTAAATTTAATCAAGTTAATTTAAATTACGGTTTTGTTATTAATCAATATGATAAATGTGTTTATTTTAAACAATTTGAAGATGATTGTGTTATTTTATGCTTATAGGTAGATGATATTTAATTATTTGGCACATCACTTAAAAAAATAAATCATGCAAAACAATACTTATCGGTTTAAATTTATCGCATGCTATTAAGAAAATCCTTAAGAAATTTAATTATTTTTGATGCCAAACATGTTTCCACACCTTTTGATTCAAACCTATATCTTACTACAAATAGCGATGAACATGCACTGTAAAATAAATACGCATAAATAATTGGTAGTTTACTTAATGTTGCTAATTGTATTAGACCTGATATTTTTTATGCCGATTCTAGACTTAGTAAATACGCTAGTAACCCAAATAAAGATCATTGGTGTGAGTTTGAAAGAATTTTTAAGTATCTAAAAGGAATATTAGATTATAGTTTGTTTTATTCTAGTTTCCCTAATGTAATAGAAAGATACAGTGACGCCAGCTGAGTAACTAATTCACTCGATGTGAAATCCACCAGTGGCTATGTATTCTTATTTGACGGTGCAGCCGTCATTTGGGGATCTACAAAACAAACTGTTGTTGCTAAAAGCACACTAGATTCCGAATTAATTGCGTTGGATACTGCGTGTAAAGAAGCATAATGGATAAAAAATATCTCGCAATTACCTTATGTTCCTATATATGCCGTAAGTGTGAACTGTGATAATAGAGCCGTATTGGGTTTATTAAATTAAGAAAATTGCAATAGAAAAACGAATCGATATTTGCAAATGAGATATGCGACAATAAACTAACACAAGGATAATAACGTTGTATCATTATTATTTGTATATTCTCTGCAAAATTTGGCCGATAATTTAACTAAGAGTCTTAATAAGAATTAGGTCTTACTTTCAATATATATATATATATATATATGGTAATGATCCCGCGAGACGCTTTTTTATACGAGACAAATGTGACGCACTCTATACCATCCTATCCCCCGTATATTTCACTAATCCAGACCGTTCACCGTGATCTGCATGTTGCGTATACCCCTACGTATCGATTTTCATAAGATTCCTACATCTCGAGCATAACATGCAGATCACGGTGGACGGTCTGGATCGATGAAATATACAGGAGGGTAGGGTGTTATATAATGTGCGGCTCATTTGTCTTACATAAGAAAGCGTCTCACTGAATCATTATATATATATATATATATATATATATATATATATATATCACCAAGAGCGGAAACTCAAACTCTTTAACTGGAGATCCTACGATAGAGGTTTCCAATAGGAAAAACAATATATATATATATATATATATATATATATATATATATATATATATATATATATATATATATATATATCACCAAGAGCGGGAACTCAAACTCTTTAACTGGAGATCCCACGATAGAGGTTTCCAATAGGAAAAACAAAGCTCTTGAAGTGATATGAAGAGTACAAATTTTATTACGGATTTATTTCCGACTCATCCTTGTATGGTGAAGGAATATGCTCTATTGGTGACGTTAGGATAAATATATACTTTTAATGGTGTCAAAGACATAACTTTGTTGAGGTATCTCTCACATCTTGATATCTCTTAAGACATCACCTAAGTAAAGCACCGTGAAGCCACGGTTGGAAGATTTATGCCAATCTCTAGTTGCTTCATGAGAATCAAGGTTCTGCGCATGGCCATTAAAAGCGCACACCGGTGTGCTAAGATATCGTAAGCCTCTTCTTGTGTGTGTGACATATAAACGACCGGCACAAAGGTGTAGTTTCCAAGATCAAAGTTATAATTACTATTATCCTTCGGTCATGCATAACCAACACAAAAATTCTTGTTCAAGTTCGTACACTTGCATTTATGCACAAATAAGTCGGTATCCATTCTGCTTTTGTTTTGATTATTCCTCTTGTATTACTTCATCGTTTGAATTTTTTTAATAAATGTATATTATACTGTATTTTATAATTTTGAACCTTTGGAAGGGAATGTTATATTATTCCGATTTAATCTATATATTTTATAAACATTTTAAAAATAATTAGTTTGTTATATTTGGGTTTTGGTGGATTTATTAAATCGGATGAGCTAAAGATTCAAAATTATAACGATCAAGTTGTGGAGATACCAAGAGCACACATGTCTACATGTGTTGCAAAGGCAATATTGTCAAGGGTTAAGTTGCAAAGGAAAAGTCACTAAAGGGTTTGGTGTGTTGAGTAGTGTCTTATGATGACCCATGCAAATATTTCCTATGTTAATTAAAGTCCGAGTGACGTTTGCTTAAAACCAACAAAGGCTTCTCAGGTTTGAGTTTCAAACCCAAGAGATGCCAAGGAAAATTCAGGTGGTAGATCCATAATCGATTTTTTTTATTGCTCCAGAAAAAATGAAACAAAAGATACGGTAGAACGAGGACAGTTATTGTATGGGGTCTACCCAATGCAAGATGCAGATTCGCATAATAGATCGATATGAACATCATGAGCTGTCCTGTAATAAAACCAGTTGTTGCTGATACCTCTTACTCGGTTCCTTCTTCCATAACCTAAGCTCGGAGAAGAAAGAGATAAAAGGGCTCTATAAAGAATGTGACCAGAAATCCATAACAGAGTCCCCGATCATGACGACCGAATTTATTATCTTCATGCATAATGATAATAAATTACATAGTAGAAAATATTTCTAAATCATCACAAGCCTTCCTTTTTTCTTTTCTATTTCAATTTCTTGATTATTATATGATGATTTCTTAACTTTCTATATACAGAAAGAGACCTATAAATAACATCTTTCATGTCAATGACACCAAAAGTTATTAAATAAATGGAATTGAGATAAAAATGAAATATAATGAAATGGATCCGCTTTGAAGTACGAAATGCCAAGTTTTCGAATTCCAAGAGATGCCAAGGTTTGAATTTTGCATGAACGGTTGATTGAGAAGTCTATTTAAGGGTTTCTACATAGAAGTCAAGGTAGAATAATTTCAATCCCAAAATTGTACAGAGCCTTGATGTGTTCTGTGTTTGTGATTTCCTTTTGCAAACAGAGAGCAATCTTCATCACCAACTCTTCCCTACAAAATCCGATATCACAAAATCTCCTGCATTATTTTATATCACCGGACACTAATTGACACCGATTCAAAATCAAGCTTTTCTTATGATTCGTATTTAATGAGGAAATCGGACAGGCCGAGAGCGTTATATTTTGGAAACACATACGTCGGAATACGGAGGGTGCTATACGTTTTTAGGGCAGCGCAGTCAACTGCATACCTCATATCTATAAGCTCGCATTCTAAATTTTTTCGATTCATAATTTATATTATTTTATGTGACCGTCATAGGAAAATATTTTGAAATATTTCATTTTGTAAAAATATTAATTTTAACAATTATTTTATTAATTTTTCTAACAGTTGATACGTGATGATGACGACGACCCAGAAAAAGTTGATTTCAAGTCAAGTTCGACCAAAATAAAAAAACACAAGAGGAATGAGATGCGATGGCAGTGAAGATTAATCTATTGTTATTCGGTTTTATGATAGTTAATTCTAAAACTAAAGTTTGATTTCATTAATGGCCAGTAATTAAAACATTTTTTTCAACGCAAGTTCTATGATTATTTATTTTGATTATTATGAAAGATGTTTGTTGAGCTAGGCAAAAGATTGAATTTATCAAAATTCAATTTTTTTTTATACATATCGTTGTAGTGCACTGCTATTGTATATTTATATCATCTTTTTTTTAATTTCATAACCAAATTCTTTTTCATAAAAATTTCTCATATTTATCACGTACAAAAAGCCAGTGTATATAGGAATCACATGAGACTGATTTTTTTGACTGGCATTTAAATAAGGAAAAATCAATATTGCCAAACAATCATTATTATTATATATCTTCAAACTCACCTTTCAAGCTAGCTAGGTAAAATCAATATTCTTACGATGCATCTAAGATTTTTTATTGTTATTTTTACCTTCCTCTAATATTGCATGTTTTCAACAGATTTGGTGAATTTGATGCAAGAGAGTCTCAAAAAGCAACTACAGATTAGAAAGTCAGCCCTACCAACCAGTCAACTCTAACAATTGAAAGCTAATTTGGACATTTGTTGCTTGCTATGGTGCATATTGTTTATTTATATTGGATAAATCTAACGCAAGCAGCCTCTATTAATTTATCTTAGGGATTTCTATTTCTCCATTAACATTTCATTAACATTTGGCTTAAAATAAAAATAAAAACAAAAAATCACCCCTCATGACACTTTAATAAATTAACGAGCATGAACATCGGCCTTGCTTTCCATTCTTCGGATGGTTAACTCTATAATCATTTTCTGTATCGTCTGAAATACAATCCATCGAGTTTTTTTGATAAATAAAAAGAGTGAGTGGTTGTAGGAATAACCAACTAACAGGATATTATTACTGTAACGGGTAAACTGTTAGTTTTTTTGGCAGTTGCTCCATGGATTTGGTCGAAAATTCTCTGCAAATGGGATGATTCTGATTTAGGACTTCACATGAGGTAAAGCTTTTGGGGACAATTTTTAATTCGAAGACAGAGTCACAAATTACAAATACCCCCTTAAACTTTTTTCTTGCATTTTGTGTGTTCATCCATCACAGGCAGCAAAGCAGCCTTCATCAAACACCTCTCACGAGGAATCTTCCACTCACAAAATCCATTCTCCCCACCTTCATTACTACCATCTCTCCCAAATATTAATTGCAAAAATCTCTATCACCACCCACAAATCATTAATCTAACCTTAGTCACAAAACAAACAAACAAAATAATTAAAAAAATCACAAAACAACCCTTCCTCCTCTTCTTCCTCCTCCTCTTCCTCCATCCCCCAAAATTGAGACAAAAAGATTGGGTTTTTATCCATGCCCACCCCCAAAGACTTCACCCTTCTTCTCTTCCTCTTCTTCCTCGTCATCAAAAGCCTGACCTTTGCGCAAAACAACTCAGCCCCATGCCCTCTCGACTTCACAGTCCTCAACAAGCTCATCGCCGACGCAAAATCAAACCCCTCATGGCTCCCAAAAGACACCCAGGACCGCTGCAACTACGCCCTCCAAGCCCTCCACCTCGTCGAGGCCCAATTCTTGAAGACCCATTCCCTCTTCCTCCCTCCTTTGAACTCTTCATCCTCATGCTGGTCCAATTACCAATCTTTGATCTCCCCATTGATCCCGTCCCCTTTCAACGTCCTCAAAGACTGCGGCTTCGAGCCCCAGTGGATCTCCCAGGGCTGCATGAACATCACGACGAGGTCCGATTTTGAGAAGACGGTGACCCAGCAAGGGATTCTTGATATGGATCAGAACTGCAACCGGTCGCTTGGGAGCTCCGTTTATTCCGCGCAATGCACGGCGTGCTCGGTCAGCTTGAATCGGGTGAAGGCCTCGTATCTTCCGGGACCGGATCATGGTAATGTCACCGACTGTGCTCATTATCCGGCGATTTACGCCGCCGGTGTTGTTAATAGGTTCGGGCCTAGTGATGATGCCAATGCATTGTGTTTGTTTCTTTTGAAAAGTGCGAATGGTGATGGCGGCGGCGGCGGCGGCGGCGGTTCTAATAATGGTTGGATTGCGGGGGTTGTCATTGGCTGTGTTCTTTTGTTAGGATTGTTAGGGTTTATGGTTTGGTTTTTTATTAGGAGGAGAATGATAGAGAAGAAGAAGTTGGAGAGGATGAAGGGTAAGGATACTCGTTCGCAGGCGTTGGACTCGATTAGCGCGAGTACCACGTTGGTTAAGTATAGTTTTGAGGAGATTAAGGCCGCCACGAAGAAGTTCTCTAGGGAGAATATCATAGGGAAGGGCGGGTATGGGAATGTTTATAGAGGGAAGTTGAGCGACGGATCGGAGGTGGCATTGAAGAGATTCAAGAACTGCTCGGCGGCCGGCGACACCAGCTTCGCTCACGAGGTGGAAGTGATCGCGAGCGTGCGGCACGTGAATCTTGTCGCGCTGAGAGGCTATTGCACGGCGACGACCTCAATGGAAGGGCACCAACGGATCATAGTTTGCGAGTTGTTGAAGAATGGAAGCTTGCATGATCATCTATTCGGCTCTGATAGGTCGAAACTGAGCTGGCCGATCAGGCAGAAGATCGCGGTGGGGACCGCGAGGGGGTTGGCTTATTTACATTACGGAGCTCAACCAGCTATTTTACACAGAGATATAAAAGCCAGCAACATTTTACTAGACGAGAAATTCGAGCCTAAGGTGGCTGATTTTGGATTAGCCCGATATGCTCCTGAGGGAATGTCGCATGTTAGCACCAGGGTTGCCGGTACTTTAGGGTATGTAGCCCCTGAGTACGCATTATACGGGCAATTAACAGAAAAGAGCGATGTGTTCAGCTTCGGAGTAGTGCTCCTGGAGCTCTTGAGCGGTAAAAAGGCCTTTTTGTCCTCTGATAACTTCCAAAACACGCTGTTGACCGATTGGGCCTGGTCATTGGTGAGACAGGGTAGAGCAATGGATGTCATTGAAGATGGAATGGAGGAATTGGGAACCAAAGAGTTGATGGAGAAATACGTAATGGTTGCAGTTCTGTCATCGCATCCTCAGCTGCACGCGAGGCCTATGATGGATCAAATTGTTAAGATTTTGGAGACGGATTTGGATGTACCTAATATTCCAGATCGACCGATTCCGATCGTGGCAAATTTGGAGGAGATCGAGAGGTCGATGAGCAGCAGCGGGTCGGGTCAGCTGGTTAGTAGTTCCGGGTATCAGCATTTCGGGTTCGGGAAGGAAGGGGAGGTTCTTATTGATCAAGAGGATGGTGACGAGGACACATAGTTCTGGTATGAATCCTCTTGCATTGTTTGTTTGATTTAGCTTGTTTGGGTTTTCATGTTGAGATTAGGATTTCTTCTGTATATAATGTTAAATTTTGATATTTAATTTATCACATTTGAGGATAGAGTTTGTGTATCACATGATAAATGATGGTGCCTTTGGTTATTAGCATTAAAATTGTTGGAAAGTTAACTGAGCCAAAAATAATTATGTTATATTTCACATCCCTAACTCCTAAGTAACAACTTACAATCTAGACTGATCGCTGGTAAGAAACCCAGAAGTCACCACCAAATTCATGAAAATTGTGGCGCCCAATCTCGTAAAACATTTATTCGTGACAAATCTAGGTGGATATTGAGATTGTATTGTTACCATAAATCGCTAAACCTTTAGTGATTTATGATCTGGAACGATCAATTCCAACACTACCGTTCCAGAACGGTCACTGTTCCAAAGCTAACCCATTAAAAACATAAGTTAGATGGTCATATAGTCAGGTTTGTGGTAAATTATACTAACAATT
This sequence comes from Agapanthus africanus, assembly GCA_030015575.1. Lineage (NCBI taxonomy): Eukaryota > Viridiplantae > Streptophyta > Magnoliopsida > Asparagales > Amaryllidaceae > Agapanthus > Agapanthus africanus. Next base: position 601,648,578 of record JASDDO010000031.1, on the reverse strand, counting down.
TTTTATAACACGAACGGTCCAAAAATACACCACGTGTAGAGCTACGTTTCTTGTTCCTCATTAAGTAAACTGAAGAAGACTAACCCTATCTTACCACGTTCCATGACCAGTGGCGTTCCGCCCGGTTTTGTTCCACGTATCGAAACATTCTGCGTTCCGGGTAACATTGGATTGCACGTCGTGTTATAGATATATTATGGGTTGTGCACATAATATACATGCTGGTAAAATGGCCTTTCATCCGCATATGTTGCTTATAACAAATTATGCAGTCATTCTACTTGTTAATACTATTCGAAACGGTTACCATCCAAAAATATTTGTGCTCGAATTCATCTGCCTTTTAAACCTGGTTTTACATTAACACTGGCGGTGTCTTGTAGCATCATGATCTGTTATGCATTTCACAAGACTTTTAGATGGGAAAATAATGCTTTTTGAAGACATTTCATGTTTCTGAATTTCCTTGGATTTGTTTAATATATACCAATTATAATGTACTTCTGCTTTGACATCTGCTGTAGTAGTAACAAAGCAATATCAGTAATATGCAATAGAAATCAAACTTCACAGTACTCTCTGTGTATGCGCGCACGCAGCTATAACTAACACCATTTCATGCAACATTAACCCGTTCATGTTCGTATTTGTGTGTAGCTATAAATAATTCCATTTCAAGCAACATTAACCACTTCATGTCCATGTATTGTTGTACAATCCCATTTGCTTGGAAACTAAGAGATAGCGCAGGAAATTGTAACATTCTACCACTCATTCTCAATAATGTTGTATTAGACTTTGCCTGATGGAATTCTTGATTTAGAGATGGTCGTAGCAACGAGCTTAACATATTACAGCATGAATGGATTCAATGAGATCCGGTGATATTCTGCAATAAAATTCTTAATCTCCACTGAAAGAAACCATATGAGGGTTGTAGAAATTCATCGTAGATTCTGGTGTCTGTTAACGACTTACAGCAAATCTATCATCCTTTTCCTTTCGGATCCTGAAATTTACTAACGATTCTGTAATTTACAGAAAAATATGCCTTGCAATCTCCATGACCATCATAGAAATGAAATAAGGAACCAACATGAAATTGGTTTATTGCTATGCTAAACATTTTAGGATATAATGAATTCACATACATAAGCACATCATTTTTCTTTCTTTGAACACAAATGCCCATTTAGACTTAAGTTCAAAGATTAAAATATTCTAATTAAATTTAATAATTGCATAACTAGTGGCTAGTGCTGATGCTTTGTTCTGGCATGTTCTCCAACTAAAGCAATGATTCCCATAGATTTAGTACTTAGCTGTTGTGCATGTGGCATTGATGCAATGCTTCTATATTCTAATGATAGCTAACCTAGTAATTTATGCACAGGGCATAGTTAGACCTCTGATTGTGATTTCCTTTTAAGATTTGGTTTCATGCTTTAACAATTTCATGTTCTCTCTATAATCTAATCACTACCTGAGGTTAAGGGATCAGCATAAAAACTTGTTGCTGTTCTGAAGCTTTATTACTTTTGGCTCCTAATATTAGGGAATGTGGATGAATCCAATATTTCTCATTAGGATCTGGGAAATTTCTCCCTTATTCATATTTTTGGTCAGGAGACAATTGATCTTAAATTCTTCTTGCATCTGTAGGAGCTTTATTTTGTCGGTAGCCAGTTTCTCTGCTTTTCATTTCTTTTCGTTTTGGTTGATGCAAGACGCATCTAAATCCTAACAAAGAAGCAACTTGATGGTCATTACAGATCAGCTGCATTACAGCAGCATCTGGAGGTTTCATTTCATCATAATTCATGGGCCAGTTGGTTGTGGCATAGGTGTGCGGGGTGGGAGATCTTTTGTTCGAGCCCCCACACGCACAGGGTATTTCTCCTCTCCCCCTCTTTCTTTCTTTGTTTAATTAAATGCACACGCCCAGGTTCGTGTGTGTGTGTGTCATGAGGCTCCCTGGGCTAGCCAGAGGTGCTCGGTTGTCAAAAAAAACACCCGGCAACCCCATCCAGAGCTTCAGCATTCGCCAATAAGCCAGTTTCCCTACTTTTCTTTTGGTTGATTTCAGAGATGTTTGAATTTTTTTGGAGGATAATGATGCTGTGTTTTTGTAAGTTATGTTTGTTGGTTTTTATGTATATATTGTTTAAAGAGATGCTGTGTTTTTGTAAGTTATGTTTGTTGATTTTTATGTATATATTGTTTAAAGACTTGGAGATAGGAAAATACATGAAAGCTGAGGAATAAAATTTTGGTTCATTTGTGAATATTTGGAGTTGGGCATTTCAGTCAAGCCTGATAAGTTTAGTGAAATCTGTTGAGATTGTGCTTAACATTTACCCCCACGTTCGAAAAATTGTGAAATGCAAATGATTATAAAATATAAGTTGGGATAAGCCTCCATAAAGCTTTAGTCCTTTGGATGGATCACTACTATATTAAAAGACCATGTGTGGGTCCAAACTGAGTTTTACATGGTATCATAATTTGTTTGAGGTTCTCGTTGCACGTGCACGTGAATGAGTGTTGAGAATGTGGTCAACATTTAGTACCACTGAATTTAATCCCTTTTTAACCAAAAAGGTGGAAGTAAATTTTTTTGTTTGAAGAACTTTTCTTTTATGAAATATAGAAGTTCTATTTGCTCAATGAATTATTCCTTCCCAACGCTTTTTGTTTGTTTTTCACTTCTTATGAGTAAACAAAGAAATTCCGATAGACCTGGAAAAGAAGAAATAGCAATCTTCGACGAATAAGAGAAAAATCATTATTATTTTGATACAAGACGGCACAAGAAAGGGTAGAAAGTCATTTTTCTTGTGCCGAATAGAAGATTAAGAAGACTTATAATCCAGCATCCGTTCCTTTTATTTATCCCAACCTTGCTTTGTATTCTCTTCCTTTGTTTTTATGTGCCAGTTATTTAGGCTTGAGTCTTTTGGATGAAATCCCACTATATTAAAAGCTTATGTGCATCTATATGCGGGCTGATGCGTTATATGCGGGCTGATGCGTTATGGGCCTTAACCTGGGCCCAAACCGAGTTTTACAAAATCATTTTATTTGTGCCTTTAATTTTCTAAATTGCTGTATTCATTTATGTATATGTATGGAAAGACAGGATATGAAATTTGCTAAATTTGTTATCATGAAGCTTGTTTTTTTTTGACTTGATTGAATGCCAACGGATCGTGGATGATGTTTCGGACTCTCGAATGGTTGCAATAATTCACTGGAGCTCATGATCTTGCAAATGGCACCACTAGTTAATTTTGCAACCATCCAGTAAACTTGGCGATATCGTGTTACTTAAACTGGTGTAAAAGATATAGTCATGCACAAGTTCATGCTTCATTTTACATTGGAGCAATCATTGGTAATACAAATCTTTCATAGTAGTGAAAAATATTTCCATCCACCACTCTTCTATTTTCTAGAAATAAATAAGGTTAAGTTACATATCACTAGGAATAGGCAAAAATAAGGTTTTTTTAAATTTTTTATTGACACCATAAATTAATTTTGCCACATGTATCAATTTTTTTTATGTTTTGCAATCAAACATGGGAGATCATCATATTCATTTTGATAAATACGTAAACTGATGGTGCTCAATATTGGCGATGCGAGATCAGGACACGTGGCGGATGACATGTCCCAAGACCCGAATGGAAGGGCCCGTAGTGGCCGACCGGACCATCCTCGTACCCGACTTGCAAGCACAAGCTGACCCTCCTCGGGGCCCCTGCAAATTTGCATCCTCGGCCCCTCAGCTCGTCCCGAGCTGCCACAAGACCAACACTCCTCAGCCCTCTTGCTCGGTTCCGAGCTCCTTCCGACCGACCAACTCCACCACTTGCAGGCGTAACCGCCGTTCTGCAAATCTTGTCACGCGCAGATTTTCCGCCAGTAACGTCCCACGCTCCACGCCATCACGATCCTCATTAATGGGCGATCCGCTCTTCACGCTGGCGTGACGTCGGGAGCGTAGCTGCCGGCGAGATTCTCGCACTTGCTGCTGCGTGCTACCGCCGCTATATAAACCCCCATCACAGAGGGGTCAAGTAAACCATTTTATTCCACTCAGCCGCTACTCTACTCGGATCCAGTACTAACTTGATCGTCGGGGGGTCTTCGGTGGTACCAAACCCCCCCGGGACTTCTTTGCAGATACTCGGCGCCAAACTACTCAAATCACCAATCTCATCAAAACCCATTGAGATCCACACGCAACAGAAGATCGTCACCCAAATCCATCGGGAGATCAACGGAAGACAACATCTCAAAAGGACCTCCATCATAAACGATATAAATAAGTAGTAACAATTCATCTTTCACGTAAAAATATGAAAAACAATTACCTTGCGTACCTTCAGAATGCCCTTCTTCGTGAGGCCATTCATAGGTGTATTGGAACATTTTGCTCTTATAATCAAAATGTGCAGAAAAATTTCAACTCTCGACTCTGAGTAAATTACACTAAAATTATCTCAACCATCGCGTTAAAATTCTCTTATTACAGTAAAATACCTTAAGTGTAATTTAGTGAAAAATCCAATAAAAAACCATAGCTCAAGTTATTTTACGATAATGAAAAATGTTTAAGGTATTTTAGCAAAAAACTCTGATAGTTGAGCGTATTTTAGTGTAATCCACCCCTCACCTTTGATACCATAAACCATTCGATTCATTGGATAACGGGTCGACCCATTTGAAACCCGCATCACATTTACCAAATCCAAACACGCTATATACTTTTCGGGTCGCATTCCCGATTCCAGAACCCGTCTCATTTACCTTCAGTTCCCTCCTCTCTCTCCCTCCCTCTCTCTCTGAAAAGTTGGGATTTTTAGGGTTTAGGGCATGGAAATGGAATCAGAGATGGACGCTGCGCCTAGCTACTTCGATCCTGAATATCTCAGCAGCAGAGAGCCCTATCGCCGTTACAGGTACATCCACTTGATTCCTCATCCTCTTTTTTTCTGCATCCATTTTAGTAAATTATTGGTATTTTTTGTTGAAATGTGAAATCAAGGGGGCTAAGTATAAAAAATTAACAGTAATATATTTTCTAAGCATAGTTAGGATGAAATCGGGAAGCTTTTAGACTGGTTGGATTTGAATTTCTTTTAGGTCCCTTAAAAAGGGGAAAAAGATGAAGATTGTAGGTCCTTTTATTTTATTTTATTTCACTAAAAACCTAAATTAGAGAAATATTTACTTTTACTAAATAGTGGAGACTGGAGAGATATGTGGTAAAGTGGGTTTTAACTCATGTTTTCTTTGCTGGTAATTCAAGAAAAAATATTGCCAATGGTGCGCAATGCTCATAAAGGAGCATGAGGTTACAGAACCTAAGCGATTTTTCCTCATTTTTTCATTGAACCTACCTAAAATTTCTTATCTACGCATTGCTTGCTAGCTATCTCAATATTATCATTCCAGTTATTTTTTTTGGTAGTTGATGCCACACCATTTTAATCCATAAAGCACTATATGTGGCTTTTAGTTTCATGGTTATTTTACAATCTTGCGACACTCCAAAGGCAATTCTCCTTTTTAACCATTTAGCTTTGATTTCACGGACCATTCGTAATCTCACATGATTATGAATTGTTCATTCTAAGGAGCGAAACTGTTCACTACTAGATAGTTCTTGACCTAAATAATTCCCCCACGTCCGATATTCTTGCTAAATTTAAGGCCGTGTATTGCGTATTCATTGATTTCAGAACCTTTAAAATTAAAGTGGTCTCCATCTTTCTGCGTGCTATAATCCCTTTTCTAGTATAATTTTCAAAAATACATACGAGGCTGTATATTGAATATGCTTATCCATAATGACGGGAAAGAGGCAAGGACACGGCAATAAGAACTGATTATATCTCCCCTCCAACTTATCTCACAGACAGTAGATCAGATTGCATAGGTAGGATGCAGGACATTAAATGAGGCTATTGAGTCGTTGACTATGATTTTTGGACATGCCAACAAACACTTTGTGTCGTAATCTGATTACTGCTCCTTTTACAACAGTCTACAACAACAACTACAACAACAACTGAGCCTTTTATCCCAAGCATATGGGGTAGGCTACATGAACCAACATGAGAATCACACCGGGTCCAGCACATGAATCCTCTGCCTCCACTCACTCCTATCGAACAATATACTTTCATTGAGTCCTTTGGCAACCATATCGTTTCGTATCACCTCCATCCATGTTTTCTTCGGTCTCCCTTTTGCCTTTTTGCCATTGCCCATATCGAGAGTATTTATTCGTCGAACCGGTGCTTCCATAGGTCTGCGTCGCACATGACCAAACCATCTTAGCCGGTTTCCCGCATCTTCTCCTCCACAGGTGCTACACCAACTTTTGCACGAATATCCTCATTTCGCACCTTATCTTTTCTAGTGTTACCGCACATCCAACGAAGCATGCGCATCTCCGCTACGTGCATCTTCTGTGTATGATGCTTCTTAGGAGTCCAGCATTCTGTACCATATAATAAGGCAGGCCGAATAGCGCTCCGATAAAACTTTCCTTTCAATTTTAACGGAAAGTTACGATCACACAAAATCCCTGTTGCACTTCTCCACTTCAACCAACCAGCTTGGATCATTTGATTTACATCACTATCGATCTCCCCATTCTTTTGGATGATGGAATCTAGATATCTAAACTGGTCGTTCGGTGATATCTCTTGCCCTTCCAATGTTATACCAATATGGTTTTGACTTCTCCGGTTACTAAATTTGCAATGCATATATGCTGTCTTGGATCTGCTCAATCTGAATCCCCGAGATTTCAATGTTTGCCTCCATAATTCCAATTTGGCATTAACCTCTGTTTTCGTCTCATTTACTAGAACAATATCATCAGCGAATAGCATACACAAGGTACTTCATCTTGGATAGTTCTAGTAAGCTCATCCATCACGATGGTAAACAGAAATGGACTTAATGCAGATCCTTGATGTAAACCAATAGTAATCGGAAAATAACGCGTTAAGCCGCCGCAAGTTCTGACATTTGCCACTACTCCATCGTACATATCCTTGATTATGTCAATATACTTGACGAGGACCCTTTTTTCATCATTGTCCCCCATAATACCTCTCTAGGTACTTTGTCCTACGCTTTTTCTAAATCAATAAATATCATATGCAAATCTCTTCTCCTCTCTCGAAAACGCTCGACAAGTTGACGAAGCAAATGAATAGCCTATGTCGTCGATCGTCCAGGCATGAACCCAAACTGGTTCTCTATTATCTTAATATCCTTCCTTAGCCTTTGTTCAATCACTCTCTCCTAAAGTTTCATGGTGTGACACATAAGTTTTATTCCACGGTAGTTTGAGCAATTTTGAATGTCACCCTTGTTCTTGTAGATAGGTATAAATATACTTTTCGTCCATTCATTTGGCATCTTTTTTGTCGGCCAAATCTTATTAAACAGATCTTTCACCCATTTAACGCCTATTTCTCCTAAGCATTTCCAAATCTCGATAGGAATCCCGTCGGGACCAACCGCTTTTCTTAAACTCATTCTGTTCAAAGCTTCTTTAACCTCAGGTAGTCTTATTTTACGCATGAAATCACGGTTTATATCTTGAGATTGAATGGCAAGTCCATCCAAATTCTTAGTAAAGCTCTCATTGAACAATTTGTCAAAATAATCTCTCCATCTTTCCTTGATATCCTCATCTCGAACTAAAACCTTCTGATTTTCATTTTTGACACACTTTACAGCACATAAGTCTCTAGTCTTTCTTTCCCGCATCCGAGCAATCCGGTATATATCATTTGCAGCTCTTTAGTGTAATTTCTCGTACACCTCCTTGTAGACCTTAGATTTAGCTTTCCGAACATCTTTCTTAACTTCCTTTTTAGCCATTTAGTACTTCTCAAATCTCTCCACATCTCTACTTTTCTTCAAATCTTTATAAGAATCCCTTTTAATTTTAATAGCAGCCTTTACATCTTCATTCCCTATGATATGTCCTTAGATGGTGGAGCACCACCTCTTGACTCACCAAGTAGATCTCTAGCTACCTTCTTGATACAACTAGCCATTTTGTTCCATGTTTTGTCTGGATCATCTTCCGATTGCCAATCCGCTTCTTGGACTAGACGATCTATAAAAGCCTTTTGGTTACCTTCTTTCAATCGCCACCATTTAATTCTAGGCTCTATCTTACGTCTAATCTTCCTAGGTTCTCTTTTAAATCGAAAATCTAGAACTAAAAATCTATGTTGAGTGGTTACACTCTCATCTGGCACTACCTTACAGTCGATACAACAACCTCTATCTATTCTTCTCGTCAGAAAAAAAGTCTATTTGACCAGCACTTGATCCGCTCTTAAAAGTGATAAGGTGGGACTCTCTTTTCCTAAACCAGGTGTTTGCTAAGATCAAATCATAAGATAAGGTAAAATTTAGAATCGAGTCACCTACTTCATTCCTTTGTCCGAAACCAAAACCTCCATGGATAGTATCATACCTACATATCCATTAAGATCACCACCAATAAATAACTTCTTTCCACTAGATATACTTTGCACCACCTCGTCTAAATCCTATCAGAATAGACGCTTACTAGCGTCATCAAGACCTATCTGTGGTGCATAAGCACTAATAACATTAAGGATCTCTCCACCTAGAATAAGCTTAACCAGTAAAATTCTATCACCTTTTCTCTCAATCTCAACTACATCCTCAAGCAACCGTCTATCTATGATTATGCCTACCCCATTACGATTTTTATCTCTACCCGTATACCAAAGCTTATAACCCCAAGGCTCTATGACTTTACTCTTTTCACCTACCCACTTAGTTTCTTGTAAACACATAATACCAACTCTCCTCCTAATCATGACCTCCACTAATTCTATTAGTCTATCCGTAAGGGAACCTATGTTCCAGGAAGCTAGACGGATCCTATGAAACCCTTGCTTATTTACTGATATTTCAAAATTTTCCGACATGCAGAAAAAGACCGTCTACATCAAGCATTTCACCTCTTCTTGGAAGATCATTGTCAAAGTTTTCTGAAGCCAGTCTTTTGTATGACGGTAGTACTATTCAAAAGCGTTCTAATGCTGCACTTCTCCTTGAAGATTTCAAGAAGGAGTTTGATGGTTTCGATGCTGATGGTCTTGAAGGTTCATCACAGAAAACATTTAGTTCCTCTAAAAGGAGAGCATCCATTGACGGTCATGAAGTCTCAGAGTTGACTAGTGGTTTTGATTCTATTCGGCAAGTTACTACGCAATCGTTAAAACCCATCAAGCATGAAGACGAGGTGATGGTTGATGGTGGCGAGACAACCTTTACATTATTTGCATCTCTCCTTGATTCTGCTCTTCAAGGTTTGTGTGTTTTTCTCTTATGAACTGACATTATCTGCATTTTTTTCTTCCTTCCCGTAATGCAAGGACATCTCTTTACGATACAGGGACAAGAACTAATTTATTTCTCCTTTGTATCAGAACCTTCTTATACTCATGTATAGAAACCAATGATAAAAAAACATCTACACAAGCTTTGTAGTAATCATTATGGTAAGAATTACAGGAACTTATGCAATTTTTATTTGTAATACTTATTATTATTAGGACGGCACTAGTCCAATCTTACAATACCCATTTGCAGATCCATTAGAATTTTTAGGATTCACTTGCAATCCAAACCACCAAGAAGCCTATGGTCCATCCAGACTCTCAATTTTTCCATTCAAGTTTTTCGGTTATCCTAACCCATAATGCTCTTGGAATTTACCAGCTTTTATTAAGGATTAAACAAAGATGGAAAATTTCTTGCTGATATGTTTTTGTTTTTCCTTTATTATTAGGCGATATATTATATAAAACATGTTTAGCATAATAAAATCGCCTTGTGAAATTTGATATATTGAGGTTGGACTGTTTTAGCTAGAACCAAGTGAACAAGATCATATAGGTGTGTCAATTTATCGGGTTTGGATCCTGAAGTATCGATATGTGAAGTTGATAAGTAGCCTACCCAATAAGTTGAATATAACCTCAGGGATTCACGTATGTAACTTAGGACAGATTTGGATGTGGCCATCAAGTACACCCCTTATCTAATTGCTTGATATTTAGATCGAAGTTATTTTTGTTACTGAAGTGTAGCATAGAAATGTATATAAATAGTAGCACTTAAGGATCTAGGGTGTCTTACATGGTGGTGGTTGTACTTGTAAACGTTATTTAAGAAGGGAAAATCTCGACAATTTCTTGACTCTTGTCATTGATGGCTAACATTTTATGGATCCTTTTAGGTGTAGAATGAGAGAATTACTAGAGATAATTGGGCACTACCCCCATCAAATTTCCAGAGTAGGGTTACAACTTATAATCCATTGGAACGTTGCTGAAATACTGGTATAGCCATAGGTGAAGGTATCAGAAAGATATTCCACTATAATATAATAGAATAAGCTTGTAATTGTAAATTGTATGTTAATTCTTTGTGGTTTAGCTCATGCAGAAAAGAAAAAGAAAAAGAAAAAAAGGAAGAAGATGCATAAAATTAAAATTATATATTTGGGCCGTTTCGTGTGATTTTTTAATCTTTTTTATGTGTGGGGGCGGGGGATATGGGGATGCATCATGCGTGTGCGAACTTCTTTTTCCCCTGTCAGGGTGGCTAATTCAAGAGGCTGACCTAAGTATCAGGTGCTTTCTAGGACGGCGACATTATTCTTGATGAAATGGACCTTCACAAGAGCCATGGTCCCAGGAAACAGCACTAACGCTTCCAGCTCCATAGCATAGAAGTGTCCACATTGTAAGAAAAAGGTGGACCATACTGTCACTGCTGTAGCCAGAATTAATGGTTCATAATGGAATATCACATACATATGATGTTCCTTTTCATTTTTGACTGCAGATATCTATGATTTTCCTTCGTACATGCCATGCATGTCTTACCCTTTTTTCCCCATTTAGTTCTTGAATCATTGTTATATAATAATTTGATAGATAGTTTTATGATCTCATGAGTGCTGGTTTGTATATTGCAGGATTGATGCCATTTCCAGATCTCTTATTACAGTTCAAAAACACATGTAGGAATGTCTCTGAGTCAATCAGGTATAATATAAGAGAAAACAAAATTCAAATTCCAAAAATAGCGTTTCTATTGCTAATTTGAAGTACCTAAGCTAATTCAAATTCCTTCCTACATACCACTTCTTTTTTTAGTATTTTCTTATATGACTAGTCTTACGAATTTGAAGTACCCAATCTAATTCCCTTTCCGAATCAGCCACTTCGTGTCACATTATCTTTCACCTTTTTCTTGAAAATTAAACCTGTATATGATGGGTGTTTACCATTTTTCAGTCAACTGCTAGCTTCAGTTAAGCATGTATGGCTGAGATGCATGGGCTCACTTTTAGTTTGCACTGTGTGTGTGTGTGTGTGTGTACACTTTTGAAACGATTGAGTTTTGACACTGTTGTTTGCAGGTATGGCGGTACTGGGAGGTATCGAGTGGTAGAGGACAAATTTATGCAGCAAAAAGCTCGATTATTGCGTGATGAGGCAGCTTCCTGGTCGCTTCTGTGGTATCTTTTTGGGAAAGGAAGTCATTATTTAACCATAAAACACCTTATTTTTAAGCCTTTGTTGCATTGCTTGTGGGGTTTTTTGTGCGCATTCAACTTATTTACAATGTTTTGTTAAAGGTCGTAGCTTCTTGAAGTTTATTTAGACTCTCCTTAATATTTAGGATCTTTATAATTATGGGGATGGCTTTGATTTGGAGTTTATCTTGTTTAGAAGACTTAAAGAAAGGTGAAGTTATGGTACACTGAGAATCACATGGGAGAACTTAAGGTAGAATCAGACGAGTCAAGTCAGGGTAGGAACTGTTTGTGTGACAAAAATTTGCTTATGCAGTTTTAGATTCGTTATGGAAATGAATACAGGGAGAGATACAAAGCCAAAGATTATCATTTTTGAGTTTGAATGTGTTTCATTGATGATGGATCATTATCTTACACTTACGAATCCAATAAACTGTACAGATTGATTTCATGTATAATGAATGGAGAGTCATCTTTCTACCTATTGACCAGAATAGACGAGATATAGATAGAGCCATTTCACATCCTATTTGAGAAGTCAAACTAGTGAACTGTAAATAAAACTATAGAGAGTGTAGTTAAGCAAAGAGTTTGCATAAGCAATCATTTCCAGCAAAAATACGGTTTTATGCTATTAAGCATAAAATTCAAGCTATTATTTACCTAGACATGAGAACCCTAAAAAGTAGAGTTTAGTTTCAATTGGGGGCTATGTGAGGGAGAACCACTTAAGATGGTCTGAATATGTATATCAGACCCCAATGGATCAGGTTAGGAGGAGCAATGAAATTGTTGTTGAAGGAGCAGTCAGGAGAGGACTGGGGTTGTCCAAACTGAACATGGATCAAGGCTGTAAAAAGCAGGGTACAATTAATCGCTATTTCAACAGAGGAGGTTACCCCTAATAGAGCTGTAATGAGATAGAAGCATTTATTGGTTGTGCATAATATTTTTGGTGTCAATTCAATATGCATTCCGTAATTTGATATATTGCAACTATTTTCTTACTGTAATCGGGTGTGACTTCAAATCTTGAGCTTGGAGAATGATGTTAATGTCTAATATCATGGGTTTGAGGATCATATCATTAGAAATCCATTGCATATTTGGAACTCATTAACACTTTTATTTTGACGCTTCATGTATGAGACATTCCGTATGGCTCTGCAAATGGCGCTGGAAACAACTTTTTGGCATGCTTTTGGTTTCATCCGATGCTTCTTTTGGATTGAGGTGCATTGTAGAGAGCAAGGGTGAGGATGCACTCTCCTGGGAAATTTATTAATATCATCCATGTAGTTAGTACTAGTCTACTTACCAGTAATAGATTCCCTCATCTGCTTGCATTGCAAGGCTGGGTGCTATCCATGGTGAGGTCTATGTAGGTTGCCTCATTGGAAAGGGAGAAATGCCTATTACTAACACAATTTGTGTTGAATAAGTACTGCAGTCGACCCCACTTTTGGGATAAAGTCTTGTTGTTATATTGATGTTCTTAAAAGGTCTGAAGATTTTACTATCTAAATTCAGTGGTGACTGCTCTTAGCGCCTTCTTATATTTGTAGAGTTATTCGGATGTAACATAGTAAGCGAATCAAAATTTTTGTTCTGTGTAATCTTTTTATTATTGATTATAGAAGAACTACACCTCTTTTCATTTTATCGAAGGTGATACCTGAAGAACTTGAGTTCATTCACCTCCTGGTGGGTGGTACATTCCTTAGGTAGCAGCCAGAGTTTGACGTCTGGCTATGAACTTCATATAATATTAAATTCTACATATCTGTGTGCATACGCGCTCGTGCGCGCGCGGGTGTGTGCACGTGCTGTATGTCCATGGAATTTATATGCAACTATAGGCTATATTAGTGACACTTTGATTTCATGTGAGTGTATTGTAGCCGCTTCTTTCATTCTTTCCTTCTTTCTTCTCAACCGCATTTGTTAAATCTTCGGATCTTTGTTCTGCATTGGATTGTAAACACATTTCTGGCCTTGAAATTGTTTGGTAATTGTCTTGCAGGAAATGAGGAACTACCTGAAAACCTGATTCTGGTAATGCCTGAAATGATAATTTAATACCGTCCGCTGGAGAGTATTGATGGTTCTTACTAAATGTGGTCTGTTAATTTCCTACAGTCTCCAACAACTTCACATCAGGAGGCCTGCCAGTTTGTTATGACGGATCACACTGCGCAGTTATGTCTCCGGGTTATTCTATGGCTAGAAGAGCTGGCCACAGAAGCTCTGAATTTGGAAAAGAAGGTGACATCATGTTACATTAATTTGAATACATTGACATTGCAAAAAGTTTGGGGTGTTTTCGTTTGTTTGATTTGATGAATGCATTTTCCTGTACTACTTTGTGAAGGTTACTACAGTATTATGAGCTCCAAAATTGTTTTAATTTTTAAACATGAAAATGATTTGTTTAACACATCTCCTGTAATTCTGGTAAATAGATAGAGTTCACAAAGCTCTATGAACCAATATTCTAGCAAGTGAAGATTCCTTATAGTGCTACATTGGATTGTAGACATGTAAAATTTTTATAGGAAGCCTAACATAAGTAGTTGACCTTCTTTCTTTTCTTAAATGTGTGTGCCCAAGTCATATAGATTACATAGAAAGGGACTGGTCACAATGAAAAAGATTTCCTTATAAGAGTGAATGAGGGATCAAGGATGTGTCATGATGCAGATCTTTTGGTGCCATTAGTGGTATAGAGTTTGACAACACCTATCTGGAATTTGAAAATTTCAATACTAATTACTATGATATACATGAACAGAGGGAGTAAAGCTTGTACATATAGTAAAAGGCAAATACTATTTCATTTCCTCACTATGAATTTCTATGGAGAATGGAGCTTGTTGTTAGAGTTGAGCTTTTGTTTGGCACAAATGAGCCAAAGGAGTTTTATGCTTCCTTACATTGCCAAGATAACTAAATTTCATGGTTTATGGAATTTGTTTGTTTTGAAGAAACACAGATATGGAAACGATGGCTTCCAACAACAAAAAAAGAAGTAAAGTGGTTTCAGGCATTTGAAAATGTTAGAACACGTGCTTTATATGTATATGGGTGTTATATATACTTCTGCACGTTTGGCTTAGTATATAAAGAGGGGAGGAGCTCTCAAGACCTCAACTTCATTTAATCTCCCCCAATTATTACCTTGTATCATAGCTCGGGTCTTTGTTTGTCCACGTTGCACATGACGGTTGAGCCCACGTTGCACGTGAAGTCTCTGTTGCACGTGAGGGAGGTGTTGAGAATGTGGTTAACATGTAGTCATATATTGGAAAAACTATGGGATGCATATGGGTATACGATATAAGATGGCATAAAACCTCCATAAGGCTCGAGTTTTTTGGATGGCATCCCACAATATTAAAAGCCCATGTACATCCATGCGGGTCCATGTGTTGTGGGTCCAATCCGAGTTTCCATATGCGCTGATACCATGTAAAACTCGGTTTGGGCCCACAACACATGGATGCACATGGGCTTTTAATATAGTGAGACACCATCCAAAAGACTCAAGCCTTATGGAGGCTTTATCTCATCTTATATATTATACCCATATGCATCCCATAGTTTTTCCAATGTAGGACTAAATGTAAACCACATTCTCAACAGAAAACCACTAGCTTCCCCTTCATTTAGAACCTAAGGAAACTGTACTATTGGCATGCGGGCCACCATTTTTTACACTCCCAGAAAGTAGGTATATTCTAGTTTTTGTCTGGGTTTTCCCTGCCAAAAATACAGCCTTAATAGGTTTCATATTTCTTGAAGAGGGCCCGAAGGAATTGAAAGGGCCGCAGTTTTCTCATGTTTTTTTTTGTGTACCTTGGTAGCAATATCTTTATCAGGGGTTGCAATTGTCAAGGTTGGCTACCTGTTTAAGGAGATTAAAGTAGTGACCTGCATTAAATATTTAACTATATAGACAAGCAAATGCAAAATCATGCTCTGATATTATTCTCACCGTCTCCTGTCTCTTAATTGACACAACTTATTTTTAATCATCATCCATTTTCAATATTAGAGCTGTCAACTTGGTAATTTTTTTACTGTACCTGTTATGGACGACTTTGTTCATTAATTTTAGTTGCACAAATACCAATTCTCATGTTCTAACAATCTATCATTTCGCAGTTGAGAGGGTCTAATGTTGGTTCATACATTCCAAGCTTTGGTGTATGGCATCATACACAGAGGTTTTTAAACAAAAAGAATGATGATCCTTCCATCGTCCAACACATGGATTTTGATGCTCCAACACGTGAAGATACCCAACTACTTCCTGATGACAAAGTACTGTAACTTCCTTATCTTCAGTTGTTGAAATTGTTAATTTGTCAAATTTCATTGATTATGAGACATTTAATTCATTTAATTAATCATATTTAATAGCGGTGTAGGAAACCTCTTCATTTGATGAGGTTGGGGTCATGTTACTGTATGTAACCATAAACACAGTAAAGTTAGTCTGGCAACCCTCCGAGGGAAGAACCATGATATAATGGAGTATGCTTGCCTTGCCAAAAATGTTCAATGTTATGGTTTCTGCTTTTAGTTTACTCTGTATTACACCTTTTTATAAGTTTATTTATCCCTCTGCCCTGTCAGATCTTTAACGTTTTGGAATTTTCAAATTTATTATTTATACTTCTTAGTTTGTACTCGATATATATAAGCATTGAACTGCTTGCACACAAAAGTTTACGAAGCTCGGTCAGGATAAAAAAGTTTTCTCTCAATTTTGACTCAGTTTTGGCCAATATCACCGTGAAATTCTCTTGCTGCAAATTGGTTTCGGCTAGGAATTCTATATGGCCATCGAGTTGCAGTTAAGAATGTGGAACCAAACAGGGAAAAGGTGGATTTGCCGTGGGGCTTGAGTTACCGATGCTTCTATAATTCACCCCTAACCATCGTAATCCTGCTGAAATGAGTAAACATGGAACCGAGCAGCCATTCTTTCTAAAATTCAGCCTTAATAGTTTTAAAATAAGCTATTGGATAAAGCTTTAGGGCATGATCTCTTTAGTTTATTGCTATTTAATATTTGCATTTGTTTCTTCATCCGTTTGATGCTGTCTTTATATACTTTAACTATCCTACAAAATACTCTCTCACCAAAAAATAAAAAAATCCGTATAGAAACAAGATGAGTTGCTTCTGGAAGATGTCTGGATTCTGCTAAGAGCTGGAAGATTAGACGAGGCATGTGAGCTTTGTCGTTCGGCTGGGCAGGTACAAAAACGCCATGCTAAGGGGTGTTTATTAATGTGTTGTTTCATTCTCCCCCCCTCTCCCATTCTAAGCCTATATATTATTTAAAATTAAATTCAGCCATGGAGAGCGGCAACTCTCTGTCCTTTCGGAGGTTTGGACCAATTTCCCTCGGTTGAAGCTATGCGCAAAAATGGAAAGTCAAGAACCTTGCAAGCTATTGAATTGGAAAGTGGCATTGGATACCAAAGGAAACTTTGGAAATGGGCATCATATTGTGCCTCTGAGGTAGGTATTAATGGATAATGGTTAACCTTTGTGCATGTATGATTATCTAGATATCTTTGTTTTTATCTTGTTTTCCGTTTTCATGGTCTGTCACTTGACATATAATGTAATCATGAATGAGGGCTTAGATGATGATCAGTTTGTAGGCGCTCAGCAGTCATCAGTTGTGACAATAGACAATAGTTTGATTGCGACAATAGACAATAGTTTGATAATGTTTGTATGCTACTTGTTCGACTATCTATGATCTTTTACGATGCTCATCAGACTGTGTATGAACTTCTTGATTTTTTCCTACTTTAGGGCAGACTCTACCCAAAACCATGAGGTTTTTGTATGAACGCCTAGCATTCTACTTTGAGCTATAATTTAACTAGATAGTAATCCATTCTCTTATTGCTATGTATAAATTCATTAAAGATTGTAAGTTAAACGTGCCTTTTTATATTCTACAATTGTGAGGGCTAATTGCTAAAGGACAAAAATACATTTTTACGGTGATTATTTTGCTTATTCTTGAAGGAAATACATCGTAATTTTCTAATTTCATACACTTCCAAAAATCTAACCATTTCCATTTAAATTTTCATGGTGAAGAAAATTGCAGAGCAAAACGGTGGAAAATATGAAATGGCTGTATTTGCCGCTCAGTGCAGTAACTTGAAGCGCTTGCTACCTATTTGCATTGACTGGGAGGTGACTTCCTGTTCTACATAAGTGATGCTTCATGCTGATATTTTAACCGCTTCTATATTGTTATTCTTACATTTCTTTTCTTCCCTACCTGTTTCTATTTCTCAGTTAAAAAGAACCCATTAACATTAGAATCAGCTTGATATTTCTGATGTAAAACTTATGGATGCGCTGATAGTAAATCTGTAATTGATATGTGTTTCCCTCGTTTCGATGCTTTTTGGTTGCAATAAGCTTGTTCTGCATTAGCATTACCAATTTACCACAAATGTAGGGCACCTGTCAACTGGCCTTCGTAGTGGTCCTGTCCAGGAGTTTAGCTTCTGTCAACTTGGCCAGATCTTTAAGCTCTGAGTCATGCTCCAAAACCAACCCTATTTAATGGGTAAAGGCGATGCAGTTGTTAGCAAATATGATGTTGATAACGGCGACGACATGCAACCCAAAATTTTGGATCCTTTTCGACTTCTTAATTGTAATCAATTATTTGATACCTTGGTGTTACATATTTTCATTTGGGAAGTCGGCATAGGCTATCCATATTTGCTGTGCTTAGTCTGTACAAGGATGGAGTTAGCATTTTAGCCTTATTTGTCAAGGGAACTTACCAAAAAAATCTCTAATTTTGCATGCTCGAACATATTAGTGCATCTCTGAGATACCTAAACTTTTATCATAAATAATCCATCAGCATTGCAACATGGTAATAAGTGCAGAGAATTACGGAAATTTTCAGTCTAATAGATTCATAAACTGAATATTTTGCCAGTCTTCTGATACTTTCAGATCATCTTGTTTCTAGTTGTGAAGACCAACATGGGTGTGGCAAATTTTTTAATTTTGTGTAAGATTATGAAGTATAGATATAAATATGGGATGTGGGTACTTTCTGCATACACGGATACACCTAGATGACACATCTTGGAGGTATCTATATGGTATGGTTATCTATACGTAAATGCAATCATGTCCATTATGCTATAAACTGGGTATCATTAATAAGATCAATTTGCAAATTAGATGTACGATCAAATACCAGACATTGACAATCACGCATCCTTGATTAGCAGTAGTAAGATTAAGTTCAGCTAGCCATCAGATAAATATATCACCGATGTATAAAAGAAGCTTGCATATGAGATTACTCACATATAATTGCAGAAGAAGAAAGCCACATATAACATCCAGTTTATAAATCAGCTTGGCTGATCTATTGTCTATATAAACTCCTCATTTCAAACTGAGCCATTATATCTAAAGTCAAGCAACAGCTATTACCTTGTCCACACTAGCAGGGTCTCATAGTATTATCTATGCATCTTGACATGATGCATTGAAAAAAAATTCATTTAGCTATCTCATATGCTTAAAAACAAACATCTTATTCATACTCTGTGCGATGCCGTGTTGCACCACAAACCATTAACCAATGTTTCCTTCTGATTCATCTTTCCTATGGACTTGTTTCAAGATAGCATCCGGAGTTAATACTACTCTTATGCCATGTCAACACCCAAGAGAATGAATTGAAACTCTCACCTGGTGCTAAGAATAGTATTCAATCTAAAAGAATCTAAACACATCTAATATTTTGGCAATCTTCTTTTAGGCTATCATATTTCTGCTTTTAAAACCCAGTTATCATACAAATTAATTTTAATATTATAGAAATATTTTCGTGTGCATGCTGTGTTTAAAACTGTTCAATAAACTACAATTCTTTTCTTACATTAAAAAAAAAAATTGTTCACTGTAAATTCTGATTTGCGTCAGTTGATTATATAGACAACGCTTTAGCATTTGGTAGTTCTTACTGTAATTCCCCTTCTTTAACAGTCTGCATGCTGGGCGATGACAAAGTCCTGGCTTGATGTTCAAGTTGATGTAGAATTAACTAAATTTTCACAAGGCAGACTGGATGATAAACAATATGGTGAGGGAAGGAATGGAACCCCTTCTCAAGGAAACCAAAGTTCGCTACCATCAACCAGTCCAGAAACATGGCCATGCCACATTCTTGGCCAGCAGCCACGTGATTTTCCTGCTCTTCTTCAAAAACTTCATTCTAGGTATGGAAGTAGTGTAATATGTTCATAATTCTGCCTCAATCACAAGTCTGCTCTATCGTTTTACTTTCTTGTACAGTGAAATTGTGAATGAAGCTGTTTCTCGCGCATGCAAAGAGCAGCATCGACAAATTGAGGTAAAAAATTTAATATGATGGATATAAAGAACACTAATTCTCATTAGTTTTCACTTTAGGTTCTATTTCCTGGTAATATTATGTATGGTGTGTGGCGTGTTATCTACAGAAACACTTCTTAAGTTTATAGTGGTTTATGCAAATGATGATGCTTTTGATTGATGCTGACATTCTACTAATCCTTTGGGTATTTTTCAATTCTCTTACATCGGATTGCCATCAAAATTGGTTGGCCATGGAGTAAAATTTAAAGGGGAATGCTCCATTAAAAAGTTTTGGGCATATTTCCATTACAGTTTTTCTATGCGATTTTAATTATCTGATAAATTTCTTTAATTACTTTCTCTATGGTTATAGGATGGCACTGGAGATAGAATCCCAAAAAATGCTGTCTTCTTCTTAAGCATTATCCTTATTTCTGCCAAAACCAGAATCATAAAGCATAGTAAATTAGTAATGTCTGTGCGTAAGGACACTCCAAGGGCAACAAAAAGCCTAATACATGTCTCACCTATAAGTGGGGTCATGATCTGTGCTTCGGAAGCCATTTCATTCTTCAGTATCACCTTGTTTCTTATGATTTCAATTATGTTCCCAGCTGATACTATTGCTATCGCCTCAGCACAGGGATGCTCATGATATTTGTAATATTAAGCAGACTCCTTCCGGAGAGGAAAAGAAGGATCATACTATCCGCAGGAGAGATTGAGAATATTTAGATAAGAGAGAATTAAGAGAAGAGAATGATGATAATTTAAAAAAAGACAACAGTTTATGAAAAAGAATAGAATTTGGAGAAGTGAATGGGAAGAATTTAGAGAAGAGAAAGGGAAGAACTTGGAGAAAACGAGAAGGGAGAGAAAAGAAGAAGATTAAGTAGTCTCCTTGTGAAAGAAGGTCTATTGATGTAGAACCGAAGAGGAAAAGGAGAATCATAGTATTCATATGAGAGAATGAGAATTTAGATAAGAGAGAATTAAGAGACGAGAACAATATTAATTAAGAAGTGAATGAGAATAATTTATGAAAAAGGATAGAATTTTGGAGTGCGAAGAATTTAGAGAAAAGAAGGGGAAGAACGTTGAGAAAACAAGAGATAAATTAGAGAAAAGAAGAAAATTCAGTCAATAAATTTTATTCATAAATGATCAATCAAACATCTTTTCTTTGATACATGAGGTTCTTTTTGTAGGAAGAACCAGAGAAGCTATAATCAAATACAAGATTCTCGAAACTAGGAAGATGACAGACAAAAGATAAACTCAAACCAATAAATCCGAATTTGTTAGACGGTCACTGTTTTTACAACTCGGATTCATGTTAAATCTTTCTTAATGAGTTTTATTTCTATGCTCCAAAACCTTGTGCATTATGAGTCATCTGTGTACACTTAATTAATTAATTTATTTCTATTCTTGCGTGAATTTATGATGGTAGTGGTCTTTTTGTGCCCTCTATGCCTACTTTCTTACTCTATGATTTTTGGATATTCAATTGTGCTATCTGCTTCTAACATTGTCTTATCGGCAGATGAGCCTCATGATAGGAGATATAGCACGTCTGCTAGACCTCTTATGGTCATGGATATCACCTTCAGAAGATGATCAAAATGTATTAAAGTATGAAATCTAAATGTTCCTGAGAACACTTATTTTCAGTTTTTGTTTTGATTCTGTGCATGCCGACCCTAATATGGATATCCTTCTTTCAGGCCTCATGGTGAGCCCCAAATGATACGCTTTGGAGCACATGTTGTTCTTGTTCTTAGATATCTACTTGGTGATGAAATGAAGGACGCGTTTAAGGAGAAGCTCACTACTGTTGGTGATTTCATTCTTCAGATGTATGTAGTTTGTACTTGCTAACTCCTATTATACTACTGTGTGATTTAAATCCATCTTATTGTGACTTGTATTGTCATCAGACTCATCGCCCTCAGACAGGAAGAGGAATCCAACATTTTCCTTCTATAAAACACCTGCATACTTTTTTTCTTCTTGCAATTCTAAACATTAATGCTGTTGTGCATATATCTATTAATTTTTCAACTTCCCTATTAATGTTCATTACTTTTTTGGTATTTGAATAAGTATGAAGCTAAGGAATTTATTGAGGGTTAGTTTAGGAAATCAGGTTGTAAAAGTGGCTTGGTAATGAAAAAAATTCTTCATACTTGTAAAAGGACTAATATTTTGAAACAAAAAAAGATTAAAAAAATGAACCTATATTTTGAAACGGATGGAGTAATTTATATCAAATCATTTCTTTCTATGTATATATTTATGTAGAGGCTTCATTCCAAAAAAAACCCAAACCTTTTAGCTAAACTGGAAACCCCCAAAAACTTTCAAAATTATGAGAAACCGGAACAATTTTTTTTACCTCCAGTTTTTTGGCAGTTTCGTGCAATTTATGGCTGATGTGGCACCTTATTTCTTATTTCCTGAAGTTTTTCATAGTTTTTGAAAGTTTTGTGGTAGTTGCTTGTGTATTTTGGAAGTTTTGTGGTGGTTTCTTGTGCATTTTAAAAAAAGTTGGTTTTTTTTTTGTAGTTTAGCTATAAGTTTTTTTTTGGGAATCAGGCCTTATGTAGATTCTGCTGTTCAGTAATGTTGCTAATTCCATTTAATTTACTTGTATAAAGTTATTTATTTTTAGTTGGTATCAGTTCTCCGTTAGGTCATCTATTAACTAAATGCATGCTGTTATCTTGGAGGATATACCTTTCATAAGCTTAATGAAGCATGCTCTTCTTTTGGAGATAATTCGTTGTTACTCTAACTGGAATGCCTAAGCCACAATTCTAACCATTCAAGTATCTTTCTAGGTGAACATCCATTTCTGAATTTAATTTGTTCTAATCAATGGGTTTTGGTACAGTTATTTGTATGGACAGTAAATAAATTGATTTGACCCTTTTCCTCACGACTTTGTAGTTTATTGTGTTATTATAATGTTTTTGCGTTGTACATGTTATTTCTCTTCATATATTTGGCCCAACATTTCCTGATAGCTTGTATTTATAAAATGGCTGATTGTACAGCCATTTATGTTTGCGGCAACATTTAACTACAATATCAATCTGCAGGTGGTGTTCAGCCCTAGCGTAACATTTGAATTCATATTGGTTTAAGGAAATTTTCAGAACTCTTGTAATTTCTGACTCAAGGAATACAGTGGCATGGAAAGAAAATTCATATCCATATAATACATGTTCCAAAAGGAAAGAGAAAGAAAACATGGTTTAGTAGGAACAAAAAAAAACTACATATTTTTAACTTAACTGCAACTAGTCATGGATGATGCATGAGTAATTTGTATTTGACCTGAACATATTGAACTCGATTTGTTAGGACATTGCTATTGCAACGATCATTTGGATAGTGATTACACATAATCTGGAAAAGCTGTAGTTTTAGCCTGTTACACATAGCTCGTATATGTATTATCACGGAGCACCTATGAACACAATATTTTATGTGGGATGCTGATAGTTTGTTAATTCCAGGTACGCAATGTTCTTATTTTCCAATCAACATGAGGAGTTGGTGGGAGTATATGCCTCTCAGCTCGCTCGGCCATTTTGCATCGACCTTTTTGTCCACATGATGGAACTAAGGCTCCATAGCAGGTACTTAAGCTTTGTTCTCCACCTGAATTTCCCCCTTTCTAAGAATGTAGTATTTGTTGTTGTGATGTACTTTATCTTGATTTTGAGCCACTGCAAAGATGAAGGTACCCCTTTTACATGGATAATTCACATAATATTATGATGAATGATTTAGTTTGAAAGCATTCATTACTAAGTGTGATATGGAAGGGGATACCTTTACGAAAGAAAATTGATTCCTTGTGGGGACTTCTATATGCTTGGGGTACCTACCCCATATGCTTAGGATAGAAGGCATAGTTGTTGTTGTTGTTTGGGGACTTCTAACATGACAAGGATTTTAAGTGGGATGAGAATAATGCATAGTCTGCATGTGGAGACTTTAAACTTCAAATAAGACCTCATGTGCCAAACATAGAATTATCCTAGTGTTTGAGAAGTGATTGATCGTGCTTTTCGCGTGTGCGTGTTAAAAAGCAAAGTTAAGAATTAAGAATATACCGCAATCAATAACGGTGTTGCTTGGTAGCTAGCCGGTTGAGTACGGGTCGGTCCACGGGGAGATGGATTCCTTTTCTTTATGTTTTAACGAGTTAATCCGATCAAGTCGGGTTTTGTTTTACGATCTAAGAATGAGATTAAATTGATTAAAAGTCCTGCTAGGGTTAGGATTAGGTTAGTTTGGAAAAAGGGATTCTACCCACTGCTTTCAATGCCCCAGTAAAGAATATATGTGTTAGGGTAATAGTCAACAAAGAGGATTAGCACGACTAGGAAGAAGCTTAGTTTCTTCCTTTTGGTCCTTGTCCGTCCTTTATTAACTCTTAGCCCTAACCTCTATTTAAATCAACCACAATCGGTCTAACTAGGGAATCACCGCTATCTTGTAGGATAGGATGCTGTAGTGAGCGGTGTGTGGTTAATTTAAATAAAATCCTATTATAAAAATTATATGGGCAAAGAAAGGAGAGATAGATTTACTTCTCTCAAACCTTCCCAATCCTGGCCTTAACAAGTGAGGAATTACTCACTCATTAGGGAAGTTATGATAAGATTCATTTTTATAATTTTAAAAAACTATCTAAGTTGCAGATAATAAAAGACAGATAAAAATTCAGGAGTTAAATTCAGATAAAAGAATGCACGATCAAAAAAATACCTTTATTGATGACCTCTTGACGATTACAAGGAAATTAAATTTTAATCTAGAAATTAAAAAGAGGCATCTCAAAAGAGGCATCCAAAAGAGGCACGCCCCAAAAGAGACCGTAGGCTTTTCTATTTATAGATAGGAGAAACCCTAGGGTTTACATCTGATCCACATCTGAAATTACAATACTATCCTAAGAAAGCCGGGTCAAAGCATCGACACCACCGACACTTTGCGCCGACACGTGCACTGCACGGCCGTGGAACCGCGGCCAAAAGCCTTGTTTGGCCGCGGTTCTGCGGCCATCTTGAAGGATCTTTGGCTCGTTTTCTCAGGTTTTCTTCATGTTGCATTTTCCTTCTGGTTTCTTCACTTGGTTCCTCAGAATCTTTTATACTTTCTTCCAGATTTCCAACAGTGCAGAATTTGTGGGCTTTTACCGTAAGCTTCGCTTTGAAGTCTTGTATCTTGTGCTGTCCTTGAACTGTCTTGTGCATGGAACTGTTTACTGATCTTCATTTGTTCCTTGAACTGTTAGGCGGCATCATACAGATTCATCTTTTGTTGGTTGTAGTCTCACATTTTAGCGTTTTTTCATGAATTTCACTGCATTGTTCTGAAAACCTGAAACCTGCAACTATTTAGCAGACATGGATCAAAAACACCTATTTATTTAAAATATGATTAAGAATGGGTGATATAATAATACAAAATTCTGATATGAACAAGAAGCGAGAACTTTATGCTTGCAGGTTAATGCATTAGATTTTCTATAGGTTTTTTTGTGAATATGGAGAGGCATCCTGTGTTTTGCCACTCCAGTCAGTATAATAAAATCTTATATGCTGCTGGTCTCAAGTTCACCTGCATGATTTGTCTTCCCTTGCAATATAATATAAATTATCCGCCATCTTTGTCTCTGTTTGGTCAAATAAGATTCTTTTAACTTTTTTGTTCTTGATAACAGTATGCATGTTAAATACAAACTCTTCCTGGCTGCAGTGGAGTACTTGCCATTCTCTTCTGAAGATAGCTCTAAAGCTAGTTATGAAGATATTATTGAGAGGTACTTCAATTACTCAGATTCACTAGTCAGTATAAAAATTCTATAATTATTTTTATTCAAGATTAAACATTGAACAAATGGCGATCTGGCATCCATATCACTTTGGCAGGATTCTTTCAAGGTCCAGAGAAATCAGAGCCAATAAGAATGATGAAAAGTTATCAGATGTTGCAGAGCAGCATAGATTGCAGTCCCTTCAAAAGGCCATGGTTGTTCAGTGGCTTTGCTTCACACCACCTAGCACCATAAGTGACTTTGAATTATTTAAGGAAAAGCTTCTCATAAGGGCATTGATGCATAGGTATCCGAACTGATTATAATATGTTATATATAGCGTCTTCTAAATGGCTTGGTTCCACACACCTACACACATGCACACTCATGACATGCCTCTCATTTGCTTGCGCACACACTAACACTAATAAAATATAAAAGTTTTGGCAAATCTATACCAAGAATAAGAAAAATCACAAGTCTAAGAATGCAAGAGTATATTGCACCAATAACAGAATTTATAAGTTTTGGAAAATATGAAAAAACACACAAGTCTAAGAATGCAAAGTACAATATATTGTTAGTGGCTTAGGAATTGAAGCATGCTCGGTATGTTCATGATACAAAATAAATTTTAGAATGTGTCAAAAAGAGTCCCTCAAGAACTCTTGATGAATTCAAATGAATCCAGTAGGGATATGAATCCTATATGAATATGATACAGTTTCATCACCTCAAGGACGTTTCCTTGCAACATAGTTCCAATGTGTGATTTCCTGTTAATATAAGTTTTAGGAAAGAATATGAAAAAATTCACTAGTCTAAGTATGCAAACAACAATAAATTACACACAATATTAAAATTTATAAGTTTTGGCAAATTTAAACTAAGAAAATGAAAAAACTCACAAGCGTACGAATGCAAACAACTATATATCATTAGTGTCTTGGTCATTCATGCATGCTTGGTATGTTTATAGTACAGTATAAATTTTAGGATGCGTAAGAAAGATTCCCTCAAGAACTCTTGACAAATTCTAATGGATCCGGTAGGGATATGAATCTAATACGAATTTGATACAGATTCATCACCTCGACTATGAATCCGTGCAATGTAGCTCCAGTGTGATTGCTTTGAAATATGACATGACCTAATATTTTTTCTTCATCTTCTGTTTTAGCAATACACTTTTCAGGGAGTTTGCGTTAATATCCATGTGGAGAGTCCCTAAAATGCCGGAAGGAGCACACAAGTTACTAAGTTTCCTTGCAGAACCATTAAAGCACCTTAAGGATAATCTGTTGTCCTTTGATGATGATTATGACGTTTCTGAGAATTTGCATGAATTTGAAGATTGGGTAACCTTCTTTCCTCCTCTTATTGTTCTCTGTTTCTTCTTTCTTTTTCAGGTTGAGTACTTAGTTGAATTTTTGGAACCCAACTTTGGTTTGAATTACTAACACTTGTTTATTGCTTCATGGGTGCAGCGCGAGTATTACGCATGTGATGCAACCTATAGGAGATGGCTTAAGATTGAGTTGGACAATTCACCTGTTCCTCCTACTGAGCTATCTTCGGAGGAAAAAGAGAATGCTATTGCTGCAGCAAGAGAAACATTGCAATCATCTTTATCACTCTTACTAAGTATCAGATCGATCTAACAGAACTTTCTTAAAGCTATTTTTTTGTTTAGATTGTGGAACATGCACTTTCCTTCATTTGCTTGGTAAAATAGCAAGCTCATGTCATATGAAATTCGGTTATCATATAATCATCACTCTAGGATATGTTTTGACACCTGTGTCTGCGTGGTGCTCAGTTCAGAGTTCTCTTCTCCTCTAAGTCATCGTTTATTGTTATTAGGAAGTACTAAAGCCTGTACTGGTTTCATGGTTATCAATCACATGTATGTCAGAAACATACATGCCTTTATCTGTAGGTTTAAGCCCATTTTAAAGTACACCTTAAATGCATGAATGATTCCTCAATGTTATATACACGTGCGTGTGCGCACACACAAATCAAGATTTCAATATTTTCGATTGGATGCATGTGAAATTTATGACAAAAAGATTTCATTTTCCACACAATGACATGATTGTTCTACTAATTGTTTCCGCTCGACGAAGTAGATGCGAAGGGAGATGATTGTATTTTCAAATCCTGTCGACATTATCCTAGTCAATCTGTGTGTATGTGTGCCTCCGTCCATACAAACACATATGTCTATATGTGTGTGTTTATTTGAGAGTAACTGCTTAGACGATGTCTTCTATAGTAAAAGGGAAAGAAAATGCTTTGACGGCACCTTCCCTACATGCCAACACGAACGTTAGCAATCTTTTCTTCTCCAATATGATAAATTGTACCTATTGCGGGACCTCTACCAAGATCGTGTGGTTTTCCCTCTCCAATCTGATAAATCATTGTATTGTTTCCTAAATATATCACACATGCACCGGTTTTTTAAAAATGAATTTTGAAGTCGTTGATTCGTGAAGTGGTTATGTCTCTTGTTCTCTAACATTGTCTGCGTTTCTAGGGGAAGGAAGCCCGTGGTTGAACGCAGCTCAGATCAGCTTAAATGAGTTTGCAGAGAATGTGTATCTTGAATTGCACGCTACGGCTATTCTCTGTCTTCCCTCGGGTGAAAGCATGTGCCCAGATGCAACCTTATGCACAGCATTGACAAGTGCTCTCTACTCTTCAGTCACTGAGGAAGATGTGCTAAAACGCCAGCTTATGGTAAAGTATATTTTCTTAGCCATTTGCATTCCTGTGATAGTGTATGAATGGGCTCAAAGATTTTTGAATTGATATGGCACCCAAACAAAATGATTCATTATTTCATAAATCCTGAACTATTAGATGCGAAGCAAAGGTATTTATTTTGATGCTACTGGAAGATCTCGATTATACTCTTGTTGGAAATACTGGTGAGAAGCAGTATGGAATCCCTGTTAATATTTTATTTTGGGAGAAGTGAGCATATGTTTGCACACACGATGGATGCTGAATCTTTTTTTAAAAATTGTAATAACTATTGGTAGGCAAATTTGTGTGTTATTAGCAAGCAATATTTATGCTTTATACAAAAACTACACATATAATAGTTGAATACGAAAATAATAAAAAATACCCCTCATTTATAGCATTGCAAGCACTAATTGCTTTCTCATGATTGGTAATATTATGGTTGTTGGACATGTAACAATTTCGTGATACTTGATTTCCAAGATCATAAGCAATTTATGCTTTCCATCTGTGTAATGCTCAGGCCTCTGGGAGAACAATAATATAGATGTGACATTTGCATTGGGAAGAAAATAAGGAAACACTCTATTCTTACACTTTTAAATTAGATCCAATGCGTTGTAAGTTTATACTATTATGAGGCTAGGTAGAGGGGGTTTGGAGACGTGCAATGTTGACCGATAAACACACTGGTTAAGGGGAGCCACAAAATTGTAGTTAATGAAGAGACAAGGGAGCATGAAGGAGCCAATCAGAAAAGGTGGCTAGTAAATTTGATCGAGAAGATGGCCTTGACAGAGCTGGGTGGAAGAAAAGGACTCATGTAGCTGAGCTCAAAAGATTGGGATAAAGGCTTGTTTTTGTTGTTGTTGCCTAAATGTTTAACAAAATTATTGTCGCCTAAATGTTTAACAAAATTATTGTCTTTATGCCTTCTCAAGTGCTAGCTTTGGAAAATCGTAGTCTCATTGTAGATGTTTATTTTGCTCTACATCGAGTATCATAACACTTGCATGGACAGGTCAATGTTACCATTTCACCAAGAGATAACTACACAATTGAAGTAGCACTTCACTGTTTAGCAGTAGACGGCGATGGGCTTGGACTCCATGAATCAAACGATGGAGGACTTCTTGCTAATATCATGGCAGCTGGTTTCAAAGGTACCAATAATGTTGTTTCCATCTATCTTTTTGAAAGGGTTAATTGCATGAAATCCCACTGTAGTTTACCGCCCTATAGAACTTCTACCCCATCAAGTAATTTAGTAGCACTTCTACCGCATCAAGTAATTTAGTAGCACAAATGCCACCAGAAGCCTAAAAACACTCATAATCTACTCTTAACAACAAAAAAGTTCTAGAGTTTAATTAGACAACCGTTGGAGTTGTCTAGAGTTGAATTCATGTGTTTTTAAGTGTTTTGGTTGACAACTAGCAGAGGGGGCATTTGCGCTATACATCACTTGAGATGCTATAAGTGTTATACGAGGTATACTATAATGACGTTTCATGCGATTAACCCTTTTTAAAAAACCCTTTTTAGTGCACAATTGGAGCTGAATCTCTCTCTTCCCTTATTTTTTCTTGTTTTTTAGGAGAACTCAACCGGTTTCAAACTGGAGTTACAATGGAAATATCTCGGCTTGATGCTTGGTATTCGGATAACGAGGGTTCGTTAGAAAACCCTGCCACTTATGTTGTCAAAGGCCTTTGCCGAAGATGCTGCATACCCGAAACCATTCTTCGATGTATGCAGGTGAGCTCATAAGCTTGAGGAGATCCGAGCTCTTTACTGTTTCTACCTAGGAGCGTTCCTGGGTCGTTTTAAATAAAATTTGATCGACATTTACTGGGACCCAAATTTATTTCTTGAACGGGTTAAGTTAACTCATCATGCAAATATTCAATAAAACCATAAATGCTAAAACACACATTTCGAATCTATTCAAACTTATATTTGCAACGCTACAACATGTACACGGTTCTAAGATATTGGTCAAGCTTAATAAAATCAAAATTTTACTCTATATAAGGATGGTTGGCTAAAGTTATACGATATATTTATTTTCAACAGAAAATTATAGATATCCCGTCTAAATTTGTATATATTAATGCCTGTCCGATTTTTTTGGAAGATATATCAAACTTTTTTTTCCAAAAAAAATGTATCAGGTCTGCATGGGCAGGTTTTGGTCGAGTTTTAAAGATCTCTTATACCCAGTTTTTCCCGGTTGCATTCAGGCTGGCTAGGGTCAAATCTGAACCAGTGAATATATCTTAATTGGGCTTACTTTCTTGTAGTATAATGTATTTGATCAGTTGGCTTATTAGTAGTTATCTCCCATTATTATTTCTCCAGGTATCTGTTTCTCTTGCTGAGATAGGCGAATCACCAGATCACCGTAATGAATTGATCGAATTAGTTGCTTCCACAGAGTCTGGTATGCTGCAGTTATTTAGTCAGCATCAGTTACAGGTATGCTGTTCAATTGATTTGAGTACTCTGGTAACTTCTGTTACCTGGCATATGTTAATTTTCCTAAGCAAATTATTGCTACACTAGCAAGTTCCCCCATGCTATGCATGGATATGGGGAGTTACCCAAAAAATATAGCATCGCATAGATGACCAGAATCGTAACTTAATTTTATTGCAGGCTAATCTTTCAAGCTTGACCTAAATTCGCTCGAAACAATTTATAAAATTTCTTCATTCTCTCTCAAAACAATTTCAGCGTGGACATCACCAAAATAATGTGTTTCACCAACGCCAATTATCAACATAACAGAAACGATTGTTTTTTTTAATAATGATCTAATATCCAATTAAATGCTTAATGAAGATTTCACAGCCAAGACTTTCCTAATTTAGTCTACTCTTTAAATTTGCAGCAAAAGCATGAGAACTTTAAATCGATTTAATCGTGGCCTGTTTGCATTGAAGAAGCATGAAGTCAAAAATAATTTCAAATAAAATGGCAAATATGATCCCTTATTATGCTTTTTCCCTCTAATTTTAAGATTAATGCTTGTATGAAGATGCAAGTTAAAGAGGTTTCTCAAATGGAGAGGCATAATCGAATTTTCAATGCTTCTGACTATAGAATAGGCATGAATATTCCCGCATTCGCATGTATATTCTTCTAGTATTTTTTTCTCCTTATCAGCATAATGGTATGTTATAATCATAGCAGATTTATTTTATGACTTTTTTCTAAATTACCAGACACATCTTTCAATCTAATGATATGATTCACACAGAAAATATTATCAAACACTTTATACATAGATGCTTCATATTTGTGCTCTTCTGTGCTCCCAAAATATTTCATTATCAAAACTGTATGACAAAACACACATGCTCGTCTTTTTCAGGAATTTTTGTTGTTTGAAAGGGAATGCACATTGTATGCGATGGAGTCTCAGGAAGAATCTTCCATGGTTGAAGCTTGAACAAATATATTCGAGGCTTTTAAGGTAGTTCCATGTTGTCCTGGTGAAAATTTTATTTCTATGCAATGTTTTATTTGTAGTATTATGTCATATGCAATATATTACTTATGAAATATAATTCCATGTTTTATTTAGATGGGAAGGAGCGATGTGAATGCTGTAATTCGCATGTCCTACTTTTGTTTGCCTTATTGGACTAATTTGGCCAAGCCTTTTGGGAGGTGGATGCATACAGCGATAATTGAAGACGGGACCATGAAAGGGAGAGTATATTGAACGTGAGGGTGCAGTGCAGTCTTGATCCGACCTACCTTTTTGATTCGGGTATGACCCAAGAATCTAAGATATGGGGAAAAAAAAAACGGTTTTAGCTGCCTAACCTATTTACTATGGGTGCATTTTGTTGCCTGCGGTCCGAGATGCAATGCATTTTCAACTATTTGTTATCTTACTAATGTTGATGCCATATTTATCTGGTTGAAATGCGGTTCCATTTACATAATTCGTAAAATATGTTTTAAACATTTGTTGTAGCTGGAGTTATGCTAGATATAAGCACATCTTTAACTTAAATTGCTGTTCCAACTGTATGTCATAACCACCGCAGAGATCCTTTGGCAAAGAAAAAAACCCACTGAGATCGAATACATGCATTTAAAATTTGGTGCAGTGGGAACCATATTTGAAGCTGCCTTGTCTTTTCCATGTTACAAACCTTACAAAGTGAACTTAATTAACTTAATCATCAAAAGAATAAACAAGTACATTGAATTTACCCTAAACCTATCAACTCGTTCTTATCATAGACATTCCCTATGATCTGTTTTTTTAATTGCAATGAAACCCACCGGCCTTGTGTTCGATTTTAGGTCTTCTTTCACAAACTCCTATTGTCAACACTGAGCTATGTTTTTCTGCGCCATATTCCTTAGGAACTTATCATGCTGATTATGCATGAGGTGTTGCATCTGAATAGCCTATCCCCTTCCTCGAAGTTGGAAATGTCATAAACACCAAGGTCGACATAACTGCAGCCCCCAACGGTAAATTGACGAGCAACTCCTTCGCATTCGAGCCAGCAGCCGGAAACAGACAGTTCTGTATATCCGCATCACTAAAAGTCAACGCCAAAAACACAATGATAGAAAATATCGCATGCACATAATCCAAAATCCTTAACCGGAACCTCTTCAAATCTTTAAACACTTTAGCCTTCTCCTCATCACTCCCTTCGAAGTTGAACAAGTAGAGTCCCTTAAAGGTGGCGATCCCATAATAAATTTTTCCGTCATTGCCCTTGACACTGTCCGTAAATGAGAAGAAAAGGCAAGTGATGGAGCATACGAGGATGAGAACGCCTGTGAGGTACCTATTTGAAGTGTAGCATGCACCTTTGTTTGAGAATGAAGGAGATAAGGCTTGAAAGGCGAGGACTGTCCCACTCGGTAAAAGCTTCACTAAATTTGCGGCGCTCGATAATGTTTTATCAATCACTACAGAGGATGCTTGGCTCGGATTTTGCGAAGATGGAGAGCGAATTGGCCTTGGAGTTCTCATCGGGCTTTTCGTTGAAGGAGTTGGAGGGAGTTCTTGCAATTCTCCGGATTGGAAGCTTTGGGGAATCGCGATCACCGATGATTCAGCCATTGGAGAGGTTATAAAAAATAAAGCAAGTTGGTGGATTTTTAAGAGGTTTTATAGAGTGGGGCTCTTCATTTGATTTTTTCTAATATTATGGACTATTCTTGGTGAAGTTAATGGCTAGCATAAGTTGGTTGGGGTTTCACGTAAACGTGGGTCTTTATGAGAAATTTGGTGACATTGGACAACTTGGCAAGCTGGAACTAACTGCATATGCAAAAATCTTGCTGATTTTTGAGAGGATATCATATGAAATGATTTTCAACACATTTAATGCATTTTTTTGGCAGCCAATGAGATTGCATAAAAAAATATCAAGAAAAATTCGTCAGTCATGAGAGAAGGTATTGAGTTTGGCATGATAGTTGGGCTCACTGGTTTCTTGCAGTGGGAAAAGAATGGCTGTTATGTGCCAAATAATAGCATGGATGTCCTGAAGCAATCTCAACCATCCATCCTACATGCAAAGCACATAGGATACACCAATACCTAAGATCCCTGTTTCACACAAATTTTGACCGTTCATTTCTATCTTGGATGAATCTGGACCGTTAAATCTAATAGCATGGTGCTATTATGCCTCTAATAACAGCCACTTTGGATCCCTTTGCAGTGATTCAAGTTAGGTCTAAACCATAATGGCGTGCGTGTGACATCATGCGCATCCTGCCAATATTTGGATATGATTTCAATTTACACCATCCTTTTTTTTGTGTGATGGTTTTATTTAGATAAAGATTAATTTTTGAGGAATATTCTCAAATTTTTGTTTTGAATATTTGCAATTTTTGTTCGTATCTCATGGACTTCAAACAGAGTTGAAAGTTAATGATTGATCCATTCTTGTTTTTCTTGAAAAGATTCTAATTAGAGTTGCTGAAAATTCCCTATGAGTACAGAACTTCTGTGCTTTGAAATTTCTTTATCTCAAATATTGATCACCAATTTGTGTGGTCTCTATTTTTTTTTGTGGCAAGGAATCAAGGGAATAATTGACCCACTGTTTCGGAAGAACTACATGTCATTCTCATTCAACAAGTTGAGTATAATTGTCTCAAAGGTAACACGAGATAGAGAGAAGACGATGTTCGCTGAGGATGCGGTCGCGGAATTGAATTCTCCTCGTAAGTTCAATGAAATCGACTCAATAACATAGCATAATTGATTTGTGGTCACAAGTTGAATTAGAGAAAAAGATTTGAATTTTCTTCAACAATAATTTAAAGAAATCGAAAGCCACTTCACTTCTTCAGTACGACTTGACGAAGCTACATAACACTCATGCTATTGATCGTGTAAGAAAGCTCTCATAGTTCTGTTTGGTAGATTTGTAACTGTTAACCCAACTTTTTTTTTCTTTCCTTATTTTAAAATTAACAAGGAAATGAAAGGATTATAATTCCTATTTTTTTTTTTTAATATCTCTTATAACATGATTCATGTCCAGCGAACAAAGGAATTCAATTTAGCAGCCAACAAAGTGATATTGTTTCACAAGACTATTTATTTG
Organism: Agapanthus africanus; assembly: GCA_030015575.1. Classification (NCBI taxonomy): domain Eukaryota; kingdom Viridiplantae; phylum Streptophyta; class Magnoliopsida; order Asparagales; family Amaryllidaceae; genus Agapanthus; species Agapanthus africanus. Next base: position 601,613,339 of record JASDDO010000031.1, on the reverse strand, counting down.
TTTACCGATTTTCATTTTCTGAAACAAACAAACAAACCCTACCTTCGAAATATATATAGCGGAATGGTTGATGATGATCATATCTTAAGTTCCTAACTATTGCGTTAATATGCTATTAATTTGGTAAGACAAGCAAACCTTCACCCTTTAATCATGAATGAATGCTAGGTGTTCATGATCAACAAGAAAACAAACAAAAAGTTCACATGTTATATATGCATGTGGGCTGAACCATTATATGACTAAATAATAGCTGAGCCTTTTATTCCTAGCTTATGAGATAGGCTACATGAACCAGCATGAGAATCATGCCGGGTCGACTATATGAATCCTCTGTCTCCACTCACTCCTATCGAACAATATACTTTCAATATTAAGGGCTTTGGCTACCATATCTTTTCGTATCACCTCCATCCACGTTTTCTTCGCTCTCGCTGCCGTTCTTTTGACTTGGTCTAAATCGAGAATATCCATTCGTCAAACCGGTACTTCCGTAGGTCTGCGTCGCACATGACCAAACCATCATAAACGATTTTCCCATATTTTCTCCTCCACGGGTGCTACACCAACTTTTGCACAAATATCCTAATTTCGCGTTTTATCTTTTCTAGTGTTACCACAAACCCATCGAAGTATGCACATCTTTGCTACATGCATCTTTAGCACATGATGTTTCTTAGGAGCCCAGCATTCCGTACTATATAATAAGGCAGGCCGAATAGCATTTCGATAAAACTTTCCTTTCAATCTGAACGGAAAGTTACGATCGCACAAAATCCCTGTTGCACTTCTCCATTTCAACTAACCAGCCTGAATTCTTTGGTTGATATCGTTATGGATCTCCCTATCCTTCTGGATAATGAAACCTAGAAATCTAAACTGATCGCTCGGTGATGTCTCTTGCCAATCTAGTGTTATACCACTGTGATCTCGACTTCTCTGTTTACTAAATTTACATTGTATATATGATGTCTTGAACATACTCAATCTAAACTCTCGAGATTCCAACGTTTTCCTTCATAACTCCAATTTGGTATTAACCACTGCTTTCATCTTATTTATCAAAATAATATCATCAGCGAATAATATACACCAAGATAGCTCATTCTGGATAGTTTTAATAAGCTTATCTATGTAAATAAGAATAGACTTAATGCAAATCTTTGATGCAAGCGAATTGTGATTGGAAAATATCTCGTTAAGTCACCGCAAGTCCTTAAATTTGTTATTATTCCATCATACATGTTTTTGATTATGTCAATGTACCTGACTGAGACTCTCTTCTTTATCATTATCCGCCATAAAACCTTTTTAGCTATCTTCTGGTAAGCTTCTTTAAATCAATAAAAACCATATGCAAATCTCTTCTCCTCGATAAAAAACGTTCGAGAAGTTGATGAAGCAAATGAATAGCCTGGTATGAATCCAAACTGGTTCTCCATTATCTTAACATCTTGTCTTAACCTTTGTTCAACCATCCTCCCCTAAAGTTTTATGGTGTGACACATGAGTTTTATTCTGCGGTAGTTTGAGCAATTTTAAACGTCGCCTTTTTTCTTATAAAGAGCTACATCATTACTCTTTCTCTATTCATTTGGTATATTTTTGGTTTGCCAAGTTTTGTTAAACAGATTCATCATCCATTTAACGCCTATCTCTCTTAGGCATCTTCATATCTAAAAGGAATCAAAATAATATTTCAACATTGATGCATAGAACTTTGGGCTATGACCATGCTGTAGAAATTCAAATTTCTATAGTCTTGCAAATGTATACGTCTTGTTTTTTTTTTATGGAGATTAGGAACGCAAATGTCTTTTATTTCTGCAGAAAGTAAAAAATAAAAAAAATTAAGAAATGTAATTAGATCTAGGCCATAAAAATATGGTATTCTTAGGAATAATGAATTTTATAAAAAAAAAATTAATTTAGAGAGGAGAAATTTGTTGAACAAGCCCAAAGCTTTCTTCTCATTATTGTATTCAAATACAAATTTACATTGTATAAATTATACAATTTCCCCCAAATTACAAGGAAATAAAATAGAAGAAATTGTAAGAAATTTATAATTTATATCTCTTTAATCTATATGACATGATTCATAATATTATAATCTCATATATATGTCAACATGAGTTTAGAAAAACATACCTTGATATCATGATTTGAAGTATAAGAATAAACCAATTTCATTATTCTTTATTGTCTAATCTTTTTCCTTTAGAGTTTTTTTAATGGATAAAACACCAACTTAATTCACAAGTCTTAATCATGTATAGACAAGAACTCTTTTATATAACCCTTTCATCAAGAAGTTATGGAAACTACAACATGGAGTTATAGAAACTACCAAGTGGTTTTAGCACAACCATTTTATTTTATACCCAAAACTTTATATAATAGGATATAGAGTCATTAAGGTATTATATCTAATATTCTCCCACTTAACTCTAATTATCCTATTAAAGATATAATATTGTTACAACTATATTTTATAGCCAAATTAAATAGTTGCATTTAACTGAGCAAATATTCTATTTTTTAGAATCTTCGAACATGTATATGTAACTTTATAAGCAATTATTCAGAGTCTAATCTTTTATTACTTCAATTAACAATAATCACATGACTAAAATTTATTGTGCACTCTTTATTAGTCATATACAAAATACTAAAAACATCCATATGTGTGTATGTGTGTGTGTGTGTGTATATATATTATAGAAAATGGTATACAACACTTAAATCCTTATTAGTCTCATATTTCTTACATAACCCATAAATATAATGACACGTATATAATACTTTAATCATTGGGTTAATAATTATGGACTCCATTTTTATATGCTAAAAACCAAATTTGCTCATGAAATTGATCTATAATGTTAGAAATCTTATGTCAATATGCTTTTAATCGACTTTTCATATACTGTTGTTAGCAAATTAAGATTTATTATAGTATATAGTAAAGCCTTTAATATGTGTCAATTTCTTTAAGTCTTATAACAAATTTTTCAAGCATAACACTTATGAAAGCTTCATAGTAATATATAAATTGGTTCCATTAAATTCAGATATATTTTCCTCATTACGAGTCATTGTAATGATATTTTTCTATATTCTCATACTTAAATCTTTTTTTATTATTATCGAGTATATCTTTATTTCCAATGGCTCATCCAAAATATCCATATTTTAGACAAATTAAGTTTTGTGTGTCAGTTAATAACGGGAGTGATCCACTTTAATTTTATCTTTTATGTTCTTAAGAAGGTAAAATAATTTTTCAAACTTTAGTACGAGAAAATTTACTCCCACCGAACTCAAAATTCTTAAACTTTATCATTGGATACATATACAAGGATCACAAGTAGAAATAACTTTATAATCAAGTCAATATACGCATCATTACTATGATATCCTAACTATATTAAAATAGACCAATGTCTGCTTTTATTAGTAAATTCAACTTTCCTGTAGATAGAGATTGCTAAATGCATGAATCCACTAATTACAATATATTAAGATTAACAATTTAATGTCAAAATAGGAATCTCTTTTCCTGTAGGTATAAAAAATCTCTATTTTAACATTTTTAATCCATCTTAATCCAATTAAAAGAAAAAGAAAACCGCATAATAAGACTATGAATGTAATATCAGATAGATAATTTCTTTTCCTGTGGGTATAAGAAACCTCTATTCTAATATTTCTATAAGCTATTTTATTCCAATTGAATCACATAAATAACCACTTCCCTATGGGGCCAAATAATTATCTGAATGAAAATAATTGCAATATTAGATGTCGTCTAAATACAAAAAACAACTAATAACATAATGTGAAGAAAGCCGTCACATGAATTAGGATGTTGTGACTATTTCTAACTCATAAGATAATTTAGTTGTGAATGATATCAAAACTTTAATCTATCATTTTAAATATATATGATGAAACAACACATGTTCATAAACACAATAATTATACTTGGTATATGATAGTATAAATTGACAATAGGTGTTTAACATGAGAAATAATTTCCAACGAATATTGGATCATCAAAAACGAATAAGTATATTTTATATAATTTGCAATTCATAAAATTCATCAAATATCATGTATAATCCATATAATTTCCATATAAGATAACTTTAACATGATTATAGCATAATAAACAAGTTATATGAATTATTTTCACCCAAACTTTTATTAAAGAACTACTAGAAATATACATAAAATAATAATCTTGCATAATGAATTTAGGCGGTTAAAAAACAGCCCCTGAAATTTGCAAAACAGATATCTTGGACTGATATGTAAATACCGAAATTTACTGTGATATTTATAGTAAGACCTCTAAATTCAGTTTCTATTCAAGTTTTTTTGTAAACAGATCCAAATAATTACGAAAATTGCATTCTGTAATTGCAGAAAAGATTAAATAATTGCAAAACAGTCCAAAATTTACATAAATAATTTAGATCCGAAAATTGACTAAATAATATATTTTATCCAAAATAAAATGAATCAATTTTGCTTCTAATTCAAAAAATGGATTTAAACCACAAGTCATTATTGATCAAGAAAATGAAAGATAATGAAATATTCAAACAAATTTGAATATACATAAAGATCAATAAATTGAATGAATTAATTGTAGGCTAGTCTCTATTAAGTAGAGCATAAAAGTCAATCTAAAATAAAGTAGAGCATAATCAATTTAAAAATTTACACCAAAAAATATCATAACAAAATATAAGAATTTAGAATGCTAATCACTTATGAAAATGGTCAAAACCGACAATCAATGAGTAGAGCTATATTTTCCTTGCTAATAATATATATATAAGTTTCAAAACACCATTATCATATAGGCTTAACAAGAGAAATATAGTTATAAAAGAAATAAAAAGTTAAATAACAACCCAAACAATTTTCAAGAGCCTTCTAATGATTTTCCTTTTCTTCTTTTATTAGAGTTTGATAGGCTGAACGAACCCATTAAAAACGTGATGGGTTCTTCTATTTCTCAATATCATGGCCATTCTATACCCGCGACGGTCACCTCCGATGACACTGGAGGCATGATGCCAGAGGCCGGCCACTTCAAATCGCCGTGACTCCATCGCTGAAAAATTCAAAGAGAAAGAAAGATGGAAAAAAATCATTTTTCTTATAAATTGATGGAGAATTCGATTTTGATCGAAATTTATTCGAAATCAAACCATTAGAATTTGATACCGATTGTAAGAAATCTATAATTTATATTTCTTTAATCTATATGGCATGATTCATAATATTATAATCTCATATAAATGCCAACATGAGTCAAGAAAAATATACATTGATATCATGATTTGAAGAATAAGAATAAACCAATTCCGCTGTTCTTTCTTTCCTACTCCATTTTCTTTAGAGTTTTCTTGATGGATAAAAAACCAATTTAATTCACAAGTTTTAATCATGCATAGGCAATGACTCGTGTATATAACCATTCAATTAAGAAGTTATGGTAACTATCATAGGGAGTTACCAAGCAGTTATAGAAACCACCATGTGGTTTTAGAGCAACTACTTTATTTTATAAAACTTTATATAATAGGATATAGAATCATCAAGGTATTATACCTAATAGAAATATCATAAGTAAAACTATTGCCACGGTTGTTTGATTGATAATAATTGAAAATCTTGCCATGATTGTCCAGTTGGAATCTTGTTTGCAAAAATATCATGATATGAAAATCTTGTCATGATTATCTGACTGAAAATCTTGTTGCCAAAATTTTCCGAAGAGAAAATCTTCGCAATATTTTATCGCTAACTGATGATGCTCACAAGTGGTTATTCCCGCCAAAATTTTGGCTCAAAACTTGCTCCCTTATAAAATAATAACAATAAAATAAAAATAAAAATAAAGGGAAAGCTCCACATGCAAAACATGTAGGTACTGCCTCGGATAGAATTATATCCTATGATGGCGCCTCACGTGCTCCTCACGCGGGCGCCAATGTGCAAAGCACAAAAAGAAATCTATTAAATATGAGTTAAAAACTCTGAGGCAGCGCCTCACGTGCCTTACACGAGTGCGCCAGCGCCAAGAGTTAAAAACTCTGAGGCAGTGCCTCACGTGCCCCGCATGAGGGCGCCGATGCCAGAACAAAAAGTTCTCTGCCGTTGGATCAAAAATCCAACGGAGATGATAAATCATCAAAACATAGAATTAAATTCTGTTGAGGAAATATTCCTCAAATCTTCCTGAGCGAGAAAGATTACTCTCTGTAAAACAGAGTACCGTTGGATTAAAAATCCAATGGTGATTAAAAAATCACCAAGCTATAGAATAAGCTCTGTAGGGGAAAATATTTTCCCCAATCTTTCTAAACAAGAAAGATTACGCTCTGTAAAATAGAGCACCGTTGGATTAAAGATCCAATGGTGATTAAAAATCACCAAGCTACAGAATAAGCTCTGTATGGAAAATTTTTCCCAATCTTGTTAAAAACAAGAAAAATATCTTCTGTAAAACAGAAGTTCTTGGATCAAAGATTCAACGGTGGATAAAATCCCCAAATCAATTAAGAATCACTCAATGAGAGATTTCTTTAACTAAATCAACAAACTTACCTCCACTATATAAAGGCCCCAAGACTTCAAGTCTTGTACAGAGAAACCCCCCATAAATTTCAAGTTCAAAAAGAAGTGCAAGCAAAAAAAAAGGGCTTTAAGAGAGAAAAAAGAACTTTCTTCAAAGTAAATAAAAGTAGTAGAGAGCATAGCATCTCATCTGCATATTCGAGGGTTTAACCTCATAAAGAACATAGTTCTTTCCCCTGGATCCGAGACTCATGAGACAAGTCTCCCACAAATGAGAATTTAATTCTCGTGGGGACAAATTTATTCTTGGGGATCGAAAATCCAGGGGAGAACAGAGAATTGAACATTTCCAGAAAAATGCACAAAGAAAGAAAAGCACCAAGCCCCTCACGTGGGCGCTGCTCAAATAAAGAGTGCTTAGCACTCAATGGTTGACGTTCCGCGCCAAGCGCCGCACGTGCCCCTCATATGGACGCTGCTCAATAAAGAGTGCTTAGCACTCAATGGTTGGCGCTCAACGCCAATCACCTCATGTGTCCCTCACATGGGCGCTGCTCAATAAGTAGTGCCTAGCACTCAGTGGTTGGCGCTCAGCGCCAAGTGCCTCACGTGTGGGACACGTGCCTAGCACTCAGTGGACCATAATGTCCTTAAACTAGCTGTGGACCGTAATGTACTTAAACTAGCTATAGACCGTAACATCCTTAAATTAAAACGATAGAGCCCAAATGCTCTTTCGTTGGATCAAAAATGATCCTGAACCCCCGTTAAGTAGATCTTAGTCCAATATTGGATTAACGTATCCTTAACAAATATTTAAGTTAATCTTAATCTCAAACAAGATTAATGATCCTTAAATCAAACCAAACCCAAATCTAAGAAAATACGGATTTGGACTAATCCACGCCCTACGGACGACAACACAAATTAGTCTCCGTATACAATCCATGGGCAACCAAAAACAAAACAAACACACTATACGAAGTGACCTTCTGGAGCAGGAGAAATTAGTTATCGCTACGCGGTAACGTAATTAACTGCAAGGGCTTGCACCTGTAGGTAAGAGCGTCCCCACAATAAAAAAAACTACTTACAACGAGGGGGAATCTGACGAAGTCTGCTACAACGGTCGCATCTGTCCAAACCTTCGATACACGGTGCCATAAATCAACTCGGCATCTTCGGAGAGGTAGACAGATAAAACCAAATAGCATCTGTCCCCAAATTCAGGCAAGACGACTTACGCGGTTTCGTCCCTTCCTACGCGTAAAGGCAACAACAAGATCAAGAACAGGAACGGCGTTCAAAGACAGCGAAGAGGATCCAAGAAGCCACACGAGCAAGAAAAAGTCAGCTGGAACCCGTTTCTTATGAATAAGGTGGGTCGGGAGTACTCTTTCCCTCAAGACAAGACAAGGAAAATATTCAGCCTTGTCATGAAGTATCAAATGATGACGCTCCCGGAGTCTCGATACCCCGAACAGATAAACGAGGTCCATCACCCGGATTATTGATCCTACTACCGAGTAGTGGGACATCCTCTTGAAGACTGCTTCACTTTCAAAGACTGGGTTGAAGATCAGTATCAGCAAGGCAGGTTTGCTCTATCCGACAGTTGGAGGGTAGCCCCGCCACGAAAGCATGAGCCGAGAGCAACCTACACTGCGAGGGAAAGTCTAGATCAGCATCGAGCTTGGAAACGAGCTCGTACCTGCTATATGATAACATTCTCAAAGGAAGGAGAGCACGAGAATGCGAACGACCTCCCCCAGTGCTTCGCAAATGAAGATGAGAACGAGGTGATCTCAGAATTTCCACCGGCGCCAAAAGAGCTGGAAGATGGGATACACACCACAACAGACAACTTGAGAAAAATCGACTTAGGGACGGCAAACGACCCAAGGCCAACGTTCGTCAGTGAGCTTCTGTCTGAGAAACAAGTAGCCACGTTAAAGGACGTGCTTATGCGGTATAAAGACTGTTTCGCATGAAACTATTCCGAGATGCCGGGATTAGATCTAGAGATAGCTGTGCATAAACTGGCGATATCGCCGAACGTCAAGCCAGTCAAACAGGCGCCAAGAAGAATGCGGCTCGAGCTTGAAATGAGTATCAATGCCAAAATCAAGAAGCTAATCGACTCCGGCTTCATCCAAGAAGTTCAATACCCTGACTGGATCGCCAATATCGTTCCGGTAATGAAGAAAAATGGGACAGTATGCATCTGCGTAGATTTTCGGGATCTCAACAAAGATTGTCCGAAAGATGACTTCCCAGTGCCTGTTACCGAGACTGATGATCGATAACACATCCACCGATGAAGTCTTCTCCTTCATGGACGGATCTTCAGGGTACAACCAAATCAAGATGCATCCTGAAGATCAAAAGCACACTGCTTTCCGGACTCCGCTGTGCATATTCTGCAACAAAGTGATGCCTTTTGGTCTGAAGAACGCTGGCGCCACCTACCAGAGGGCCATGACAAAGATCTTCGATAACCTTGTACATGAGATTGTCGAGTGTTATATAGACGATCTACGCGGTTTCGTTTCTATTTTCGGCGGTAAACAGATTCTGGCACGCCCGGTGGGACCTTTTCCTCTTTCCACTCCACACTTCGTTTGTCGTGTTTTTCCGCGATCAAATAATTGCAGTATATTTGTTTGTGGTTGCCCTTGGGTGATGGGATACTGTAGCCGGCGTTTCGTCTCTATGAAGAATGGCATTTGCTCCCAACCTAGCAACTTAGGCTTTTTCATATCCGGTGGAGTCAAGTATAGGCCACTTGCAGCCTCAAATCTCTGCAATCCGGCTCTTCAAGAAATCAACGAGCTTCTCTTTGGGATGATACTCCTACCTCCCACCCTCGGTGCCTCAACGCCGATGGAGAAAGCCCAGAGGAAGTCTGTCTTCCACAGACTGTCTCCCCAAGCAGCAGCTTTGCCGACGGAATCTGTCCTCAAACAACCGGCACATGCCAAGGACCAAGGTCGACGCAGGGGGCAGAATATTCAAGCTCTCAAAAGAAACAGGGGGCATGCTCGGAAAAATCTTGAAGCTAATCAAATCCCGGCCGTAAGAAACGGTCGACGTCGATATCGACATCATACAAAATGGGCTGGGGGCAGTTCTCCGTATGGTCCTATTTCAACCCCAGTGGTGAATGTTGTTCCAACTGGGAACAGGTTCAAACTGTTGCGAAGTGTCAGACAAAATTCTCCTACCGCAATATTGAAGAAGTCTCCGCAGCCCATGGAGATCCCACGAGAGCAGAAACCAGTTCGCTCCCTGAGACAACTTTCCTCATCTATATATAAGATGTGGAAGCAGATGAAGGGGAATCATCCCAAGACGGATCCTGATACAGCGGTTCTTTCCAAAACCAAAGCGGCTTTTCACAAAAAAGAGAGGCCCAATAAAGCTCAAGTGCCCGAAGTAAACTCCAAAGGCCAAAACACCAAACACCCCAAGCCCGGAGGCATGGTAGTTCACATAGTTTATGTGGTAAATTCCAAAGACGAAGTTCGAGCTTCTACTAGTCACCAACCTCAAACTCGGTCCCTGACAAAAGTTCAACTGCAACGTGAAAAGCTGCAGGAGATGCTCGCTCAGGCGGCAGCAAACGCTAATCCATCGCCTAAGGAAAATCCCGAGGACGCACCCGAAAAAAGAGTAGAGAAGGAGTCGGATATTAATTTCCTAAAGCGCGCTCTGAAAAAGAGAGATGAAGAAGCGGCGGAAATGTCCACTAAAATGAACCAGATGGCCCTTCTGATTCAGAATATGGCCGGAATGATGGTTCAATCGGAACCACTGGCAGATGAACCGCCGGTAGTCAATCTTAAAGATAAGGATGGCATTTCAAACCCTCTGCAAACCTCATCAACGGCTGAGGAGGAAATGATTCCTAAAAGAAAAGCTGGACACGTATATCGCTCAGCAAGTCAAAACTTACTATACCAGTGAAGCATCAAATAGGCCAATCAAGACTGGTCGACCGTATTCGGCGTACTACGATCAAATACAGTACCCGCCAGAATACATACTTCCGACTCCACATGTATAAAGGAACTGAGAATCCTCGCCAGCACATTGCGCGATTTAAATCCATGTGCGGAAATACTGGAGGAAATGACATACTACTCTTCTGACAGTTCGTCAGCGGTCTGGCGGGCATCACCTTCGTATGGTATGCGGAACTCCCAAATGATTTCGTGAAGAGCTTCAACGAAATGGATATGCTCTTCTGTCAGAGATTCGCTAATGAGAACGAACATACTACCGTGACGGTGCTGGTCAACGAAAGGGTTAGACCGAATGAGACTTGGGTTCAATATGTTACCCGATGGCGAAATCTTTGGTCAAATACAAGCAACGCATCGATGAGGCTGCAGCCATGGGAATGCTCATAGCCACCATTGACCCAAATTCAAAGGCGTCCTCGTATATGGCCCTCTTCAAGCCGACGACTTTCCAAGAAATCATGGATAAAATGGCTCGATTGGATCAAATGGGTCAAGACTCTTTCTTATCCGATGATGACGAGTGAAAAGCGGAGGCAAGATGGCGTTTGTCGCCTACGCTCAACAAAAATAAGCAGCTCTGAAGCAACCTGTCGCCAAAATAGCGACGGCGTGGGTACTTACTCCCCCCCGAGATATACACAGGGGGCATATTTCTCACTGGCGGATGAATCTTTACGTGGGATGGTCCTTTCCTCTCAAGGAGCAGATAGAATATCAAGGGACTTACAAGCGGGTTCTGCAATCAAGTGGAATATCCCACTTGAACCAAAAAACCATAGGAGGGATGTGAAACCCATGTCCCACTCCGAATCAGATGATGAGGAAAATACCCCAAGTCAAATTCATTCTTCCAAGAAAGAGGAAGACTCGGCAGAGAGAATGACGTGATATCTCGTTCCTTTGTATATGAAGAAGACGCTCCATCAGTATCGGAAAGCGACATTAATAAGCAGGGGGCAGGTGCTGTTTAAAATGCCCAATACTTCCTGCAAAACTACCCGATTGGCACGATGATAGACGAAGAAGTCCAAGAAGGTAAAAATAGTCTAAGGCGTGAAGTGTCCATGCAAACAAAGGACAAGCAGCAGCGTCTTAGTAAACAAGAGTTGGAAGGGGTGAGTTATGCAACTTCGCGACCGAATGAGAGTGTTGGACCGAAAAGTCCTTAAACTAGAAATTCGCCTCAAATATGGCGATAATGGACCGAAACGTCCCTAAACTAGTGTGTCGCCTCAAACATAGCACATTGCCCTAAATACGGCGATATCCTCTTGAGATCTATATTGCAATCGAAGCCCCAACGGCAAAGGTTGCAACTCAAGTCCTACCGGCTACACAGCTACTCCAGCAATGAAGCCACCCTCAAGTCCCACCGGCAAACAGACGGGTCACCTGCGGCGAAACTATTTACGAGAGTTTCATCGTTAAAAAAAAATGGTATATCCACAAGCGAAACGGGCACGGATGAAAACCCGAAAGGGCGCCGTGAGTAAAATCAGCAGGATTGCCGACGAGTTTGTGAAAACCCGGAAGGGAGCAATCTCGTTAAAAAAACGGTATGTCCACAAGAAAAATGGGCACGGATGAAAACACGAAAGGGCTCCGTGAAACGGCAGGGCTACCGGCGAGTTTGTAAAAACCCGGAAGGGCGCAACCTCGCTAAATACACTTACGAGATCCTCACGACTCGTGAGGAGAATCCCCCTGTGAGACCCTCACGGATCATAGGATTCAAAAGCCTTAACTTACAGGGATCTCGACCTGTTCTTAAGTCGTCATATCCCTTAAATTGCCCTACAGGCGGTCCATATTGACCCTTGTATACAATCCAGGGACACGAATAAATATTTCTTTACCAAGTTCTACAAATGACAATAAATGTCCCCATATGGTGAATAACACTTGTAGGCCATCTCGACTTATAAGGAGAAAACACTATTGGAAGATCCTTACGACTTATAAGAGATGACATCATTTAGGAATCCCCATGATTCTTAAGGAGAAAATTCGCCTACGAGATTCTCATGACTCGTAAGGAGAAAACCCTTTATGAGACCCTTACGGCTTGTAAAGTAAGTCTTAGTCGACAGGATCCTAACCCTGTCTACTAAGCCCCCTTTGTCCAAATCGACAGGGGAAAATGATGAGTCGCTCCGGGCAATATCCCAGTTGTAGCGATACTGATGCCTAAACAGGTGTCAAACTCCAAGTCAAGCTCTCCGGCAGGTGCCGTTCCTACAACCATCTAATGAATAAGGGGACCCATGTTCCCGCCAAAAATTTCTGCGCAAAAGAGCCTAAAGTATCAAATGGCAGCGATACGCTTAAGAAAATGCGAACCATTATTTTTCGGGCTGTATTTTGACAAACTCCCAAATGAGAAACAGCTAAATTCTGATGGTATCGAAAGCGTCTAGAAAAAACCTTCGATTTGATATATTATGAGCCTCATAATTCACCCGGGATCAAAAGTTATGAGCAAATGTGCTATGCGAACCTGTATTTTCCGGGCTGTATTTTGACAAACTCCCGAATGAGAAACAACTAAATTCTGATGGTATCAAAAGTGTCTTGAAAAATCCTTTGATTTGATATATTATGGGCCTCATAATTCATCCGGGATCAAAAGTTATGAGCAAATGTGCAACACACGTGAGCCAAACACGTGCAACGCACGTGGGAGTATTCCATAATACTCGAAGGAGATTAGTTCTCCATAGGAGCTTGCTCCCCCCATAATACGCATATGCGCAATCGCCATGTGCGCCACGTGCAATGCACGTGCGCCCGCCACATGCGCGCCACGTACAACGCACGTGAGCCAAACATGTGCAACGCACGTGGGAGTATTCCATAATACTCATAGGAGCTTAGTGCTCCATAGGAGCTTGCTCCAAGTTAGGGCTATAGCTACCCCCTCCATAATGTGCATATGCGCAACGCACGTGCGAGAATTCAATTCTCAAAGGATCTTAGTTCTCCATGTTAGGGCCTTAGCTGCTCCCTATGATGTGCAAGCGCCACGTGCGACGCACGTGCGCCCAACACGTGCGACGCACGTGCGCGAACGCAAAGAGGCCTTTTTCAGCAGTTAGGAGTTTAAGCTTCAACATATTCTTCCTCCTGATAAGTGGGACATGGTTCAAAGGGTACATCCCTCCACACCTTCGATATATGGCGCTGTAATTCCTCAGCGTCGTCGGAGAGGTGGTGGGTCCCAACAACCAATGATCTCTCTTTCCAAATAACAGAGAGACCTCCCCATAAGCTTTCAAATCAAAAGAGAAAAAGAGAGAGGAATCCCCCCACAAACTTTGAGAAATTTCAGAGTGAACAAACTCTCGGTAGAAGAAGAATTTCTTCAAGGTAAAACAAAGAGATCAAAGTATCTCATCAGAAAAAGAACTTAGTTCTTATGCTAGATCATAGATCTATAAGAAAACTGTTTTTCACAAAAGAAATCATAATATCTCATTATAAAACCGGGGGGGGGGGAATAATTCAATTCTCACAGATCCATAAAGGCAAAGCTTTTCACCAAAAACATAAGAGATTGAAACATCTCCTATAAAATAAGAACTTTGTTCTTAGATCCATGAGACAAAGTCTCTTATAAGAGAGAATTTAATTCTTAAAGCGCAAAGCTGCCTAAAAAGAGCCCTAGCGCTCCAATTAAAAGAAGCGCTTCAGCGCTCTAAATCTAGCGCATAGCGCTGCAGAGCCTTAGTGCTCCAAATTTCACAAGAAGCGCTCTGCGCTCATTGTCTGGCGCACAACGCCAAGCGCGCCACGTGCTCCTCACGTGTGCACTATTTCACAAGAAACGCTCTGCGCTCATTGTCTGGCGCACAGCGCCAAGCGCGCCACGTGCTCCTCATGTGTGCGCTATTTCACAAGAAGCGCTCTGCGCTCATTGTCTGGCGCACAGCGCCAAGCGCGCCATGTGCTCCTCACGTGTGCGCTATTTCACAAGAAGCGCTCTGCGCTCATTGGCTGGCGCACAGCGCCAAGCGCGCCACGTGCTCCTCAGGTGTGCGCTATTTAACAGAAGCGCTCTGCGCTTATTAACTGGTGCACAGCTCCAAGCGCACCACGTGCTCGTCACGTGGGCGCCAAGAGAACATAAATTGTTCTATAAAGTCCCAGAGCTATGATGAGTGCTCAACACTCAATAAAAGACAAGAAAGCTGCCAGAGCCCAAAGCAATGCTCAACATTGTTAAATGTTTAACATCTTAACTAAATGGGCCGAGCTCAAAGTGGCCACATAACCCTACTTCAGATTAATTGAGCCCATTTGCTCATAAATCTTTGATCTTAGTCCCAAATTAGACTACAGATCTCCCAACCAAAATTGGTTCAAGGGTACATCTCTGCACTCCTCTGATATATGTCGTTGTAATCCTTCAACGTCTTCAGAGAGGCGACGGGTCCCGACAACCAGACATTTCACGGACTGTGGGGTCCTTAAACTCATGGACTATGATGTCCTTAACCTTGGACTGTGGGGTCCTTAAACCCATGGACTATGATGTCCTTAACCTTGGACTGTGGGGTCCTTAAACCCATAGACTATGATGTCCTTAACCTCGGACTGTGGGGTCCTTAAACTCATGGACTATGATGTCTTTAAACTTTACAGACTATGACGTCTTTAAACTACTACGAACTATGATGTCCTTAAACCTTTGGACCGCAAAGTCCCTAAACTAAAACAATAGAGCTCAAATGCTCTTTTGTTGGATCTAAATGATCCTATTAAGTAGATTTTAGTCTAAAATTAGACTAACATGTCCTTAACAAACGTTTAAGTTGATCTTAGTCTCAAATGAGATTAACGATTCTTAAACCCAACCCAAATCCAAATCTAAGAAAATACGGATTTGGACTAATCCACGCCCTACGGGCGACAACATAAATTAGTCTCCGTATACAATTCATGGGCAACCAAAAACAAAACAAACACCCACGACACGAAGTGACCATCTGGAGAAGGAGAAAGTGGTTACCGCGATACGGTAGCGTAATTAACTGCAGGGGCTTGCGCCTGCAGGGAAGAGCGTCCCCACAATCAAAAATTCCTCACAATGAGGGGGAATCTGACGAAGTCTGCTACATCGGCCGCATCCATCTAAACCTTCGATACATGGTGCATAAATCAACTTGGCATTTTCGGAGAGGTGGACGGATGAAACCAAATAGCATCTGCCCCCCCAGAATTCGGGCCAGACGTCCCAACGTCCCGGCCGCGTCTTCCGGCGGCGAACAACCCCATTCGTCTGGAATAATAAATGCCAAAGTTCGCAGGACGAAATCAAGCAATATCTGCAGAGCCCGCCGGTACTGACCACTCCGGTCAAGTGAAAGCCCCTCATCCTGTACACAACAGCCCTTGAAGGTTCTTTAGGCGCGCTATGGGCACAAGAGAACGACCAGGGGAAGGAGATAGCTCTTTACTATTTGAGTCGAGTTCTCCTGGGGGCAGAAAAGAACTACTCCCCAATTGAAAAGCATTGCCTGGCACTGATCTTTGCAATAACGAAGCTTCGACATTACGCCTTGGCATATGAGGTTCATCTCATATCAAAGGTGGATCCTCTCAAATATTTGATGCCGAGAGCCATATTAATAGGAAGGCTTGCTAAATGGGCCCTCCTCTTGATGGAGTTCTCGATAGTATATCGACCCCTCAAGGCAATAAAAGGCCAGGCCATCGCTGACTTTCTCGCTGAGCATCCGATACCAGCTAATTCTCCCTTAAACTACGAGTTACCGGACGAACACGCGTTTGACGAAATAGATGGGGAGAAAGAAGGGAGCGATACCCGATGGGAACTCTACTTCGATGGAGCATCGTTTATGAAGAAGCGAAAGCAAAATACCCTCATAATCAAAGCCGGGGTGGGCCTTATCCTCGTAACTCCGCAAGGAGGGATAATGCGTTTCGCCCTTTTCTTAACGGAGCCAAGAACAAACAACGAAGCGGAATATAAAGCTTTGATAGCAGGTCTCGAGATCGCCATTGACATGGGAATCGAAAACCTCCTCATATATGGAGACTCCCAACTGGTAGTCAGCCAAGTGAATGGCGACGATCAGACGTGTAAACCCGAGTTGGTAAAATATGGCGAGAGAGTGCAGCAATTGCTGACGCAAATCCCCTCCTACACCCTGGAAAGCATACCGCGTGTGGAAAATAGTAAGGCGGATGCGTTAGCCAAGCTCGCTAAAGAACTGACCGACGAAAACCTCGATGATGTAAGGATCATTATGCAAAGTCGTTGAATTCTCACACCAGCAGAAATATCTCCGAAGACGTCTAAAGGAGAGGAAGCAACCGAAGAAGAGGCCTTCCAATTGGAGGATGAAGAAAAGGCGAAGGATTGGAGAGAAGTCTTCATAGATTACTTCAAATCCCATCGAACGCCCGAAGACGCGTCGTCAAGACATCAGCTCATGAAGCGAGCCCTGTCTTTCGCCTTCGTCAATGGTACTCTTTATAAGAGATCGTTCGATTGTCTATGGCTGAGATGCCTGGGACCAGAAGAAGCAAGAAGGGTCGTTCAAGAAACTTATGACGGACTCTGCGGTTCCCATCAAGCTGGGCCAAAGATGAAGCTGAAGATCAAAAGAATGGGTTACTATTGGCCCACGATGATTCAGGACTGCCTTGAATATGCGAAGCAGTATCACTCGTGCCAAATTCATGGGAACTTCATCCACCAGCATCCAAATCCGCTACAACCAACATTGGCTAGCTGGCCATTCGAAATGTGGGGAACCGATATAATCGGGCCCATCGAGCCAACATCATCCAACAGACATCGGTTCCTACCAGCGACAACCGATTACTTCTCTAAATAGGCAGAAGCAATACCGTTAAGAGAGGTGAAGAAGGAGAATATCCTCCATTTCTTCAAAACACATGTCATCTACCAATTTGGCACTCCGCGACAGATCATCTCGGATAATGGGCCGGCCTACAGAAACCATAGAATCAGCCGCTTCGCACAGCAGCATAAAATAGATTGGAGATACTCTTCGGTCTATAAGCCCCGAGCTAACGGTCTAACTGAGGCTTTCAATAAGACCTTGACAAAGATCATAAAGAAAACGGTGTCCAGAAATAAAAAGGACTGGCATGAGAGATTGCATGAAGCTCTCTGGGCCTATCGGACCACGTTCAAAACGGCCACGAACACAACGCCATTTGCGTTAGTATTTGGCACGGAAGCGGTACTTCCCTTGGAGATAGAGCTACCTTCTCTACGAGTGGCGGTTCGGTACGAACTAACGAATGAAGAGGATGCCCATCTTTGGCTTGAGAAGCTAGACGCCCTTGATGAAACTTGTCTCATGGCGCAGCAAAGCCTAGAAGCTTACAAAGCAAGGATGACGTACTCATACGAAAGATTGACTAGGCTGAGAACATTCCGCCAAGGCGAACTCGTGCTAGTCGTAAAAAGATCTATGATCCCCAATCGTGCTAAACGGGGGAAATTCGAGCCGAACTATGAGGGCCCGTACATTATAGACAAAGTCTACCAAGGTGGGGCCTACTTGCTCATGGATATGCATGGCGAAAGACCTTTCCGGCCGATAAACGGCTGGTTCCTTAAGAAATACTACGCCTGACAAGTCACGACTCAGTTTGATGATGGATGACGACGCTCGTGTCCGCTCGCTATCTCCCTGAGTCTAAACTCTATAAGTAGTATCCAGCAAAACCTCGCCTCAAAATGCTACGGACCGAGATGTCCTTAAACTAGCTACGGACCGCAACGTCCTTAAACTAGCTATGGACCGAGATGTCCTTAAACTAACATTGGACTGAGATGTCTTTAAACTAACAACGGACCGAGATGTCCCTAAACTAACAACGTCACTTCAAACACGGCGATAGTGAAATGCAAGTCCACAAGTCCCAGCGGTGAGGACTGCAACTCAAATCCCACCGGTAAATAGATGGGTCACATGCGTCAAAACTATTCTCGAGAGTTTCATCGTATTAAAAAAAAACGGTACGTCCACAAGTGAAATGGGCACGGATGAAAACCCAAAAGGGCTCCGTGAGTAAAAATAGCAGGACTGCTGGCGAATTTGTGAAAACCCGTAAGGGCGCAGACTCGTAAAAAATTCATGCACACTTGCAAGGTCCTCTCGACCTTGTAAAAAGAAAATACCTGCGTGAGATCCTTACGAATCACAAGGGAGCAACACACTTAGGGATCCCCACGATTCCTAAGGAGAAATTACACTTACGAGATCCTCACGACTCGTAAGGAGAATTCCTCCTATGAGACCTTCATGGCTCGTAGGATTCAAAAGCCATATGCTACAGGGATCTGAACCTGTTTTTAAGCCATCACACTCCCAAAGTTTCCCAACAAACAGTTCAATATTGACCCTTGTTTACAATCCACGGGCACAAATAAACGTTTCCCCCACCAAGTCCCACTAACGACGAGGAATATCCTCATGTGGTCAACGACACTTGTAAGTCCTCTCGACTTATAAGGAAAAAATACTCTTATAAGATCCTTACGACTTATAAGAAGACACACACTTAGGAATCCTCATGACTCCTAAGGAGAAAACACACCTACGAGATCCTCACGACTCGTAGGGAGAGACACCTTTATGAGACCCTTACGGCTCATGAAGTCAAAAGCCTTAGTCGACAGGATCCTAACCCTGTTTGCTAAGCCACCTTTGTTCGAATTGATAAAGGCAAATGATGATTCGCTCCTGGCAATATCCCAGTTATAGTGATGCTGATGCCTAAATCGGTATCAAATTCCAAGTCCTTTCACGGCAAATGATGATTCTCTCCTGGCAATATTCCAGTCGCAGCGATGCTGATGCCAAAATTGGTGTTAGATCTCAAGTTCCATATTCGCAGCAAAAAATCAGCAAGCCAAAAATGCATCTGAAATAGCCGAAATGATAGGGCAACTCGCAACAAAAGTCAGCGAGTAAAATATATGCATATAAAAATAGTCGAAATGATTGGGCAACTCGCAATAAAAAGCAGCGAGTAAAGAAAAGAAAAATAGCCGAAATGATTGGGCACTGCGAAAAATAGCCGAAATGATTGGGCAATCGCGATTTTCGCAATATAAAAAGCCGAAATGATAGAGTATCGCGGAAAGAAATAAAAAATGAAATGAAACTTTTGCCCTGCAAGTGAGATCACATCGACCCCTGTATACAATCCATGGGCACAAACGAAAAAGGAACCACGTTGTCCCACCAGGCTTCGTCAAAGGGAAGCTAGATCTCGATGGCTACATCTACAACCTAGAAATCAACAACGGCGTTCCTTCTCGTTCCAACCAGAAGCAGATACGACGTCAGCAAAACGGAATAGACAACCTAGAGACTACCTCGGAACCATGGCAAAGTCCCTAGTTCCAAGTCTCGACAGCGGCATCCACAGCCTAGAGATCAACCAACAGCTTTCTTCCTCCCTCCAGTAGGATACAGGCGCGACATCAAAAAATGGAGCCATGGCAAAGTCCCCTAGTTCCAAATCTCGACGGTTCACAGACAACCCAGAGACAACTTCGACGTGCGTCACAATATTGCAGACACAATGTCAACAAACGAAGCAAAGGAAGATCCCTAGCTTCAGGGTCTTGACGGCAACTCAAATGAGACCTGAAAGACTATCGGAGACCATCCCACTCCAGCGTGGAGTGGTCATGACTCATCGGGGCTCCAAAACTGAGCCTAAGCTCAAGTAGAAAGCGACATGGAATATCCCTAACGCTTGCTCTTTCGACGGTAATATTACCTGGAAGATTACTTGAAGACGTCTTGTCCAGCCCCCGAAGGGATCAGAGACACGACAGTCACGTGGCTACTGTTCACACCATAATATTGTATTATAATATTCCCCATTCTTATTCTTTTTGTAAATAAACAGGTGCTTTTGACGCATGTCTGCTACATATTACAGGTTACAGGTTCTTGGAGCGAAAACAGTGAAAAAGACAAAAGACGACACAAAAAAGGGACTTTGACCAACAAACAGAAGACTCTTGATCAAGTCTACATCAAAGATAAAATTCACAAAGTACAAGGCAATGCAAGGTCCAAGATTACAAAGCGAACGGTTAAAAGTCCACCGCAATTATTCACTGGAGATCTGGAAGAAACATAGAAGCTATTTTAATAAAAGAACAAAATAATAAGGAAGCCCAAAGATTCAAGGCCCAATACTTCCTTTTAATAAAATACAGAGACATAAAATTTTACCAAAACTTGAAGTCTACTTTGACTAGGTCTTCCTAAGAATATTTTGGTAAATGTAGACATGCGAATCAATTGTAACCTAGGGTTTCTATCTCCTATAAATAGAAACTCAAATCATTGTATTCTTTTCATGCCCCCTATGCCTCTTTCTATGAATAAAATTTAGAATCCTTTTGGAGAGCATCGATACCTCTTTTCATATCATCTATTCAGACCTGACAACCCTGTGTAAATGTTTGGAGAGAGCCATCTGTTAAGTAAGTAATTTTTAATTCCTTGCCCTAGGTAATTTTTATTCTCTGCCCTAGATAAATGTATTTTAATTCCCTAATGAGTGAGTAGTCTCCTCGCTTGTTAGGATTAGATCTGGGGAAGGTTTGAGAGACGAAGATCTCTCATCCCCTTTCTTGCCCATCATATATTTTCATAGAACTCCATGCATACCTTCTTATTCCGCTCCCTACGGCACTCTACCCACGAGGTAGCGGTGATACCGTAGTCTAAAGGCCCGAATTTTAAGGTTTTCTATGGAGGTTAGGGTAAAGATTTCTAAAGGAAGGACAAGAATCTAGAGGAAGAACAATCTTCCCAATCATCCTAATCCCTTTTATTAATATTTACCATAACACCTAATTAGATCTTCATATGGGTATAGAAAGCGGTGAGATTTATAAACTTTCCAAACTTAACCTAGACCTAACCCTAGCAAGACATAGATATAGATTAATTTAGTTTTTAGATTTAATAATCAATCCGACCACAATCGGAATTAACTCGTTTGAGCGAATAGGAAATTCACAACATCCCTTTGGACCGACCCGTACTCACCGGCTAGCTACATGCGACGCCATTCTTGATTGCGGTTAATAGATATTTTTTGAGATCAATCAAATGAGTTGGTTTATTGGATCTTAACCGATTTGGAAAAGGAACATTTTGAAAAGTTGTTGAGTCCAATTTTTGCGGATCAGATTGTTGAGTTGGAACGTTTGATTAAGATATGTTTTATATTTTTGATTTTTTTCAGATTTTTATGATTTTTTGAATTTTGATTAACCTGAAATTGCAAAAAGGAAATTACTACGCCATCCACGGCAACGGCGCCATTTGATTGATCTCAAAAAATATCTATTAACCGCAATCAAGAACGGCGTCGCATGTAGCTAGCCGGTGAGTACGGGTCGGTCCACAGGGATGTTGTGAATTTCCTATTCGCTCAAACTAGTTAATTCCGATTGTGGTCGGATTGATTATTAAATCTAAAAACTAAATTAATCTATATCTAAGTCTTGCTAGGGTTAGGTCTAGGTTAAGTTTGGAAAGTCTATAAATCTCACCGCTTTCTATACCCATATGAAGATCTAATTAGGTGTTATGGTAAATATTAATAAAATGGATTAGGATGATTGGGAAGATTGTTCTTCCTCTAGATCCTTGTCCTTCCTTTAGAAATCTTTACCCTAACCTCCATGGAAAACCTTAAAATCCGGGCCTTTAGACTACGGTATCACCGCTACCTCGTGGGTAGAGTGCCGTAGGGAGCGGAATAAGAAGGTATGCATGGAGTTCTATGAAAATATATGACGGGCAAGAAAGGGGATGAGAGATCTTCGTCTCTCAAACATTCCCCAGATCTAACCCTAACAAGCGAGGAGACTACTCACTCATTAGGGAATTAAAATACATTTATCTAGGGCAGAGAATAAAAATTACCTAGGGCAAGGAATTAAAAATTACTTACTTAACAGATGGCTCTCTCCAAACATTTACACAGGGTTGTCAGATCTGAATAGATGATATGAAAAGAGGCATCGATGCTCTCCAAAAGAATTCTAAATTTTATTCATAGAAAGAGGCATAGGGAGGCATGAAAAGAATACAATGATTTGGGTTTCTATTTATAGGAGATAGAAACCCTAGGTTACAATTGATTCGCATGTCTACATTTACCAAAATATGCTTAGGAAGACCTAGTCAAAGTAGACTTCAAGCTTTGGTAAAATTTTATGTCTCTGTCTTTTATTAAAAGGAAGTATTGGGCCTTGAATCTTTGGGCTTCCTTATTATTTTGTTCTTTTATTAAAATAGCTTCTATGTTTCTTCCAGATCTCCAGTGAATAATTGCGGTGGACTTTTAACCGTTCGCTTTGTAATCTTGGACCTTGCATTGCCTTGTACTTTGTGAATTTTATCTTTGATGTAGGCTTGATCAAGAGTCTTCTGTTTGTTGGTCAAAGTCCCTTTTTTGTGTCGTCTTTTTTCTTTTTCACTGTTTTTGCTCCAAGAACCTGTAACCTGTAATATGTAGCAGACATGCGTCAAAAGCACCTGTTTATTTATAAAAAGAATAAGAATGGGGAATATAATAATACAATATTATGGTGTGAACAAATACCCCCAAATTTATGTTTTGCTCGTCCTCGAGCAAACTTATTTTTTATTCTCTACAAAAAACCTAACCGCACTTTCGCAAGGAAACGCGATTACACTGAGCACGTGCAACAAGCCGTTAAACCTCTAGGTGTACCTAGTAGGAGGAGTGTTGTCTCCTGAGGATTTTCAGCGGATACTACCCACAAAATCCTATCAATTCGGCCTATTAACTTTAATTCTCCAATTAGGTTTTCTAACAAGGAATTCTATTATAGTCGACCCGTAAATTATCCACCCATATTCTTCACACTTCCTCATCATTTAACTTAAAATTATATATGTTATGCAGATCTACTTGGCTTTCGGCATTTCTTAAGTTTTCCTTCTAAGGTTCCATCTCCACTTAGGAATTTTTATCAACTTTACTAAACATACAAGTTCTATTCTTCACTCCTTTCTCTCATCTAAACTCCAATCACATACCCCTACGTGTGTGTAAATATCACCCCTACACTTGAAAATTCAAATCAAGCAATCATACTCTTGTCCGTTGTCCAAAATACTTATTAATTGGTGAATTTTTAATTGAATTTTTGCTTACACATCCTTCATGCGACCGTTAATACTTCTTGAGGTACCAACAACCGATTACAAGATATGTTTGCACTTTAAAGCGTAATTCCTAGTCTTGCAGCACCCAAGGCTTTTTAGCAGTGACTCCCAAACCAGTTGGTCTAAGGCACTAGGTGATGAAGCACCCTCGCTAAATATTTTTCTATCTTTAGAGCCTTAAGTAATCACAAAAACCAGTGTTCATTTTTTTTTCTTTATTCACATTTTTTTCTTTTATTTTCTTCGTAGTAAGGACTTTAGACAAGAGCATTTCAAGGTCTCTTCTACTATTCCAAGTTTCAAGATGCGTGATTGTGCAAATTGTAGGGTATATATTTTCAGAATCTATACTTAAGCTAGGAATTATTTTTCAAACTTATACTCTAATAAAAATATCAATACTTTTCCTTTGTTTTAACTTAGCCCAAGAAGTGAACTCAAAATTTGCCTATTTCTAAATAAACTACAAAAACATGTACTTTTTACCGCTAAACTTTAAGGAAGGTTATTTTTAGGGTTTTTAATTTACTAGGTCTAAGATCTAGTTGTTCCTAGCTGTTCCTAGCTAGTTAACCTATTTGTCAAACTCAAATCAATTAGACCAAATTGAATACATTGATTTTTATAATTTTTGAAAATTTTCAATTTTTATGGGTTTTCAAATAAATATGTAAATGCAAAAATATACATATGAATGCGAAGGAAGAAGACGTATCGAGCATACCCCCAAACTTAAACTTGATAGTGTCCTCACTGTCATGCTACACCAAGAGGGTCAAAATTGTCGGCACTCCTCTGTTTATTTATTTACAAAATATTTTTATATTTTTTAATGTTTTGAAAAAATTTTTTTATAGAAAAAGAAAAAAAAAATATATATATACATATATACAACAAGGTTCCTCCCAAACTTCAGCTTGGCCTTACACAAGCCAAAATTTAGCACCAACCATTCAAAAATCTTATCGTGGTAATGGTCGAGTTGGTGAAAGAATGGAGTGGAAAGAAAAGAGATGAGAAGCACACGAGACCGTGTGGGAAGAAAGGTAGAATATGGTCTCGGTGGGGGAGAAGAATGGCGGAAAAGAGAAAGAAGTGGAGTACGATCTTGAGGGTGTAAATCGAGTGAATAAATTAGCGCAATTTGTGATGACCGATGTGTTAAAAGTGATTGTGCTAATCTATCAACCCGTCGAGAAATGGGGTCAAATCCCTCAAGATTCGCAAGAAAACATGGGTAGGCCGAACTTGGTATAGGAGATGAAAGCGTAACGGTCTGTTGTACGGTCGGAATGATAGGAAGGACGAAAGGGAGTGATTTAGGGATAGTCGTAATCTCACCTAAGTAATTTGTCGCGAACTTGAAGGATTCTATCAATGGTTCGAAACAACTGTAAGCAACCGAGTTTGATGGTTCGACTAACTCATCTGAAAATGTAAAGGACTCAAACTCGGGCGGTGAGTCGTCAACATCGTCCGAAAAAGTGAAACACTCGTACGTGTTATCGTCTGTGAGAACTGTGTTAGATTCAAAGAGAAAATTTTCAAACTCACAGTCTTCAAGCGTGATATTAGGCGTGGTCGGAACGATGGAAAGGAGGGAGGGTGATTTAGGTAAAGGTTCAAGAGGATGAATTGGAAAATCCGACATATCAAACAAAAATGGTTCAACCTCAATATTATCCTCACTACTCTCCTCAATACTATCCTCATAATTCTCCTTAATACTTATCTCATTCATGCCATTATCATCAAAATCAAGACGCATATGAAGTTCGGGAGAAACAATTAATGACTCGGGATGATGAATTGGACATAAAATTTCAATCAAATCGACAGGTTCTTCATCCGAAATATTCCTGGCGTCTATATCCTCAATCAAGTGAAAATCAATATTTTCTGACACCTCATCAAAAGTATGGATATTTATCAATTCAGGTTCAAGAGTGGAGGTGTAAAGATCGAAAGGATTAAGTGTGGTTTCACTCGAAAGGGGTTCTTCACAATCTGGCAAATCAAGAACTACAAATTCACACAACTCGTTTTTATTTTCAACTGGTGAACTATTTTGGACAATCGATGGAAAACCGGAGTTGTGGGCTGGAATTGGGTATGGGTAGGTTTGATTTGGAAATCCTCTCAAATTCTCACTCTGTCCAACCGCCTCCTCATACATTGGAAAATTTGGAGCAAGTTGGAAACTAGCTACCGGTTCACTAGGTTGCATAAGGGCGGCCACGGACGCTTCCACATTCCTAACCATTTTGTTTGTTGCTAAAATATAAGCTTGCAACGACTGTTCCAAACTAGACATGGGTGGTGAAGGGGGTTTCGGCAAAAGATTCGAAATTGTTTGGGTATGTGAAACTCCCAAAAGGCTGTGTAGAAGCAGTGTCTAGTGAAGGTGGGAAGGTCGGGTAGGACTGGTAGGAAGTGGGTGGTTGGGCAGGTGTAGGGTCAACATATGGATAAAACGGTGAATAATCGTGCGGATCCCTAGAACTAGATGAGTGGAGAGGGGTGAAAGATCGGCTGCGAGATTGAGCAATATGCTCAGCAATGGACATCGGTTTAGGAGTGACAGAAGGACTTGAAAAAGTGGTATCAACATATGGAGGTGGAAAAGGTTGACTTGGTTGACACAAAGTGGGTTGAAAAGTCGAAGTGTTTCTCCTAGACGCCTCTATTTGATCTTTCAAAGATATTTTAGGAATGGAAGTATCGTCTTTAAATTGACCGAACAAATTGACGAACGACGCAAAATTAGGTTCGGGATACCAAAGTTCGGCAAGAGATTTGTGATGTGGGGTATCCATGATGTCAGAAGGAGAAGAGAAAGAAGGTGTGTATAAGTGGGGTGCAAGGATTTGTTAGCGACAAAATTTTGCAAGTTTTTATAAATTTTTTTTTCTCTTTATTTAGAACTGTTTGCAA
This sequence comes from Agapanthus africanus, assembly GCA_030015575.1. NCBI lineage: Eukaryota > Viridiplantae > Streptophyta > Magnoliopsida > Asparagales > Amaryllidaceae > Agapanthus > Agapanthus africanus. The sequence continues at coordinate 601,586,542 of JASDDO010000031.1, read as the reverse complement.
AAAGATTTTCGAGAAAAGAGCTAAGACACACTTTCGATCAACCAAAAATGCACAATCAGGCCTAGATCTAGGGTCACCTAGGTCAGCTAGACAGCTCCTAACTATTCCAAAGGGCTAGAAATAGGATCTCAAACCGCCTCTTCACCGCCAATTGCGGCCAGGTAAGTGCCAGGTAAGTGAGAAGGAACCACAGTAGTGGGCCTAATTAATAACCACCAGCCTTTGACATACTTGCCTAGACACCGCAAAATCAGTTTAGGATAAACGGTCGATGCCTATAACTAGTCCTCTGTCCTATTGAGCTCGAAGTTCTTAGGGCTAAGTCTAGTATTTTTTTTAATTAAAAATTGGTCAATGCAAATGCTTTATGTGATTTCTGGGGTCCTGGGAAGGGTGATGAAAACCCCACCCAATCTGAATTGGTCAAAAGCCCCTTAAAGTCCGAATAAAGATATGCAAAACAGTGAATCACTTGCAATCAAATCTTTTTTTTCTATGAATTTCAAAGTTTGCAAATTTTCTAACTAAAATTTTCCTTTTTCCGCTTACTCTTTATTTGGAAATTTTGCAAAAAGATTTTCGATAAAAGATATGCAAAACAAAAAATATTACTTGCAATCAATTATTATTTTAAGCATAGCGCAACGAATCCTGCATAAGATTTGTTATTTGGACGGGGGAAGATTTTTAAGCGCAAAGAAATCCTGCAGGAGATTTTTCAGAAGAGATATCGGAGATTTGCAGAGGAGAAGATCAGAATACTTACAGTTTTTTTTTAACCGCACTTCTGTTTTTTTTTCTTGCTGAATCGACCAGGCCGTGGCGGTTCCGCGGCCAGAAGGGGTGTCCCGCGGCGGTTCCGCGTCCGGAATGAGGCCGACGACGCTTTTTTTTTTAAACCAGATCGCCGCGGTTGCCTTGTAGACTCGGTCCTCCAAATTTCTTCTGTTCCTCAGTTTTTATGATCTTCTGTTTGTTCAGATTTGATATTTTCTGTTTTGATCTCTGGAGATTTTCATATCCGAACTTGATTGTAGATCCTGCAAAATTCAAACAAAGATACCCCTCACAAAATAACAAAATGATGAAATTTTATATTTTTTGTGATTTTTCAGATTTTTATGATTTTTCAATTTAAGATTAACCCGAAATTGCAAAAAGGAAATTTTACGCCATCCCCGGTAACGGCGCCATTTGATTGAGAGATGTTTAATATTTTTGATTTTTTCAGATTTTTATGATTTTTTGAATTTTGATTAACCCGAAATTGCAAAAAGGAAATTACTACGCCATCCCCGGCAACGGCGCCATTTGATTGATCTCAAAAAATATCTATTAACCGCAATCAAGAACGACGTCGCATGTATCTAGCCGGTGAGTACGGGTCGGTCCACAGGGATGTTGTGAATTTCCTATTCGCTCAAACTAGTTAATTCCGATTGTGGTCGGATTGATTATTAAATCTAAAAACTAAATTAATCTATATCTAAGTCTTGCTAGGGTTAGGTCTAGGTTAAGTTTGGAAAGTCTATAAATCCACCGCTTTCTATACCCATATGAAGATCTAATTAGGTGTTATGGTAAATATTAATAAAAGGGATTAGGATGATTGGGAAGATTGTTCTTCCTGTAGATCCTTGTCCTTCCTTTAGAAATCTTTACCCTAACCTCCATGGAAAACCTTAAAATCCGGGCCTTTAGACTACGATATCACCGCTACCTCGTGGGTAGAGTGCCGTAGGGAGCGGAATAAGAAGGTATGCATGGAGTTCTATGAAAATATATGACGGGCAAGAAAGGGGATGAGAGATCTTCGTCTCTCAAACCTTCCCCAGATCTAACCCTAACAAGCGAGGAGACTACTCACTCATTAGGGAATTAAAATACATTTATCTAGGGCAGAGAATAAAAATTACCTAGGGCAAGGAATTAAAAATTACTTACTTAACAGATGGCTCTCTCCAAACATTTACACAGGGTTGTCAGATCTGAATAGATGATATGAAAAGAGGTATCGATGCTCTCCAAAAGAATTCTAAATTTTATTCATAGAAAGAGGCATAGGGAGGCATGAAAAGAATACAATGATTTGGGCTCCTATTTATATGAGATAGAAACCCTAGGTTACAATTGATTCGCATGTCTACATTTACCAAAATATGCTTAGGAAGACCTAGTCAAAGTAGACTTCAAGCTTTGGTAAAATTTTATGTCTCTGTCTTTTATTAAAAGGAAGTATTGGGCCTTAAATCTTTGGGCTTCCTTATTATTTTGTTCTTTTATTAAAATAGCTTCTATGTTTCTTCCAGATCTCCAGTGAATAATTGTGGTGGAATTTTAACCGTTCGCTTTGTAATCTTGGACCTTGCATTGCCTTGTACTTTATGAATTTTATCTTTGATGTAGGCTTGATCAAGAGTCTTCTGTTTGTTGGTCAAAGTCCCTTTTTTGTGTCGTCTTTTGTCTTTTTCACTGTTTTCGCTCCAAGAACCTGTAACCTGTAATATGTAGCAGACATGCGTCAAAAGCACCTGTTTATTTATAAAAAGAATAAGAATGGGGAATATAATAATACAATATTATGGTGTGAACAAATACCCCCAAACTTATGTTTTGCTCGTCCTCGAGCAAACTTATTTTTTATTCTCTACAAAAAACCTAACCGCACTTTCGCAAGGAAACGCGATTGTACTGAGCACGTGCAACAAGCCGTTAAACCTCTAGGTGTCCCTAGTAGGAGGAGTGTTGTCTCCTGAGGGTTTTCAGCGGATACTACCCACAAAATCCTATCAATTCGGCCCATTAACTTTAATTCTCCAATTAGGTTTTCTAACAAGGAATTCTATTATAGTCGACCCGTAAATTATCCACCCATATTCTTCACACTTCCTCATCATTTAAATTAAAATTATATATGTTATGCAGATCTACTTAGCTTTTGGCATTTCTTAAGTTTTCCTTCTAGGGTTCCATCTCCACTTAGGAATTTTTATCAACTTTACTAAAGATACAAGTTCTATTCTTCACTCCTTTCTCTCATCTAAACTCCAATCACATACCCCTACGTGTGTGTAAATATCACCCCTACACTTGAAAATTCAAATCAAGCAATCATACTCTTGTCCGTTGTCCAAAGTACTTATTAATTGGTGAATTTTTAATTGAATTTTTGCTTACACATCCTTCATGCGACCGTTAATACTTCTTGAGGTACCAACAACCGATTACAAGATATGTTTGCACTTTAAAGCGTAATTCCTAGTCTTGCAACACCCAAGGATTTTTAGCAGTGACTCCCAAACCAGTTGGTCTAAGGCACTAGGTGATGAAGCACCTTCGCTAAATATTTTTCTATTTTTAGAGCCTTAAGTAATCACAAAAACCAGTGTTCATTTTTTTTCTTTATTCACATTTTTTTCTTTTATTTTCTTCGTACTAAGGACTTTAGACAAGAGCATTTCAAGGTCTCTTCTACTATTCCAAGTTTCAAGGTGCGTGATTGTGCAAATTGTAGGGTATACATTTTCAGAATCTAGACTTAAGCTAGGAATTATTTTTCAAACTTATACTCTAATAAAAATATCAATACTTTTCCTTTGTTTTAACTTAGCCCAAGAAGTGAACTCAAAATTTGCCTATTTCTAAATAAACTACAAAAATATATACTTTCTACCGCTAAACTTTAAGGAAGATTATTTTTAGGGTTTTTAATTTACTAAGTCTAAGATCTAGTTGTTCCTAGCTAGTTAACCTATTTGTCAAACTCAAATCAATTAGACCAAATTGAATACATTGATTTTTATAATTTTTGAAAATTTTCAATTTTTATGGGTTTTCAAATAAATATGCAAATGCAAAAATATACATATGAATGCGAAGGAAGAAGACGTACCGAGCAGCTACCCGAACAACAAGATTGCATATCAGGGAATATATCGGCCAACGCAACGGTGCGACGGGTAAAAAACCCTAGTCCCACAGACCCTAATGGACTTCTATTAGCAGGAGTTAACTGTGACGTTAGGACACCCTTGCGAGAACTTCTCGATTCGTCTCGACTCGTAGGGAAAAGCCTTAGGCAATAGAGATAAGGACCTGTTTTCTAAGCACTGGGGCCCTGCAAGTCGGTCCAAAATGGACTATTGCATACTATTCATAGGCCACACTCTCCAAAGTCGAATATCGACAAGGAGGGAAACGACCACTTACGAGTCCTCTCGACTTGTAAGGGAAAAAATTCTCTTGTAAGATCCTTACGACTCTCAAGAGAAAACACACACTTAGGAGTCCTCACGACTCCGAAGGAGAAAATACACCTACGGGATCCTCTCGACTCGTAGGGAGAGAAGTCTTTATGAGACCATCATGGCTTATAGAGTTGAAAAGTCTTAGGCGGCAGATCCTAACCCTGTTTGCTAAGCCATCGCTGCCCTACAAGGAGGTCAAGATGGACTATCCACGGGCCACATTCTCCAAAGTCGAATATCGACAGGAAAAAAAACCACTTACGAGTCCTCTCGACTTGTAAGGGGAAAAATTCTCTTGTGAGATCCTTACGACTCTCAAGAGAAACCGCACTTAAGAGTCCTCACGACTCCTAAGGAGAAAATACACCTGCGGGATCCTCTCGACTAGTAGGGAGAAAAGTCTTTATGAGACCCTCACGGCTCATAAAGTTGAATAGTCTTAGGCGGCAGACCTGAACCTGTCTTCTAAGCCATCGCTGCCCTGCAAGGAGATCAAGATAAACTATCAACAAGACGCATTTGCTAAAAGGGACACGCCAGTATGAAATAAAATATGTATTTTATTCATGAATCAAAATTAATACAAGATACTCTCATTCAGGAGTAAATACAAAAAAAAGGAGAATATACAAAAAATCTTTAAGCCGGCGGATGGTGCAATAAGTTTGTCAGTTCATCATTCTTCCGCTGGGCCTCGGCTTCAAGCTTTGTTATTGCTACAAGACGGGTCTCTGCCTGAGACTGTTGAGTCTGATACGAAGCGAACCGACTCTCAAGCTCCTTTTCAGCAACTTTATGAGCTTCAACCATCTCGCGGGTAAAGATAATGGCTTTATCAAGAGCTACCATCTCTGTGATAGCTTCCTGAAGCACCTGCCAAATTTCGTACGCACGGGTGGTCTTAGTAGTGAGTTAAGCCTGGAGTTCCCCCAAAGCATTTGAAGCTAGCCCCCTATCCGAAATTTCCGGTTGAGCCTCTTCTCGCAAGACTGTAGATTAGCGGCGCATCGCTCAATCCACCCCCGCAGGCTCACCTTTGCAGTTAGGAGCTCAGAAGGAGGGCGTATGAACTCAAGATTATGTAAGTAAGCCTCCACTCGACGACAATACTCAACTCAAACATGCACAAACCATGTACTATGCAAGGTAATAAGGGGAGTCTTTGGTGCACACTTCACTAAGCATGCATTCGCGACTGTATGCCTGCTTAAATGGGAATGGTGCCCAAAACGCGCTGATTTGCGGGCAACACGACAATAGCGCTCGTACTTAAAAGAAAATTCCTAAGGGTAAAATATAAAGCTCATGTACAGAGGTGGGATACACGTACGAATATATGATGAACAGAAAACGTTCAACAGAAAACGTTCAACAGAAAACATTCAACAGAAAACATTCAACAGGAAATAATAAGAGAAATACATCGATATAAATATACTACTCTACAGGGAAAAGATCACCAAATATGGGATCAGAGATACATGGGTTAACAAAACAAAATACAAAGTTCTCCAATTCCCTCTCTGCCCTCTCCACCATGTCGAAGCGATGGTCTTCACGCGGAGTTGCTCTCCACCGATTAGCACCGTGCTCATCAGCGAAAGCGGACATGATGGCCCGCCGAGCTCTTATCTGACTCAGTAAATGAACCGAACGATCCTTCAGAGGCTGAGTAATTAAGTGTGCCTCGTGCAAACGCTCAATTTTGTCCTCTGCTGTATCAAGAATCGTCGGAGTCATCTCCGCCGGATGGGGGGGATATCAGCAAGCACGGACAAGAAAATCATTCCGAGCCAAATGGAACCCTTAGGAAGAGGAGAGCCCCTATGGGCCAAGAGTTTGTACAGTGCCGCGTCACATTGATCATCAGTGAAAATAGGATCCGCTAACCGCACGGAAAAACGAGGAATAATCTCCTCGATAAGCACCTCCCAGGGTTGCCGACAAGCGTTGGGATGGTTGCAATCCATAAATTTTGGTTTGTTTTTCAAAATGATCACCCTAAGATCTAAATGGTTCTCTCTCTGTGAAGAAAGAGGAAGACGTAGCTTCGGGTTATAAAGAGAAGCATTCAAAGCTATGCAGAGAAAATGTCGTGCATGGTGGAGCTAATCCTAAGGCCTAAAAAAGGGGGGCATGGGAAAAGAAAGGGGTGACTCATTGGAATCAGAGTAGGGAGGCGGAACGACCTCATCAGCAGAGCCTCACGCACATGGCACGTGACCACCCGCCTTGATCCCTTTTGAAAACTAAAGCGGCACCGCACGTGCATAACGCGTGAGCGCTGGCACTAGTTCAGGATTAAAATCCCCAACAGCGCCTGTTTACCGCCGAAAGACGCGACCGGGACGTTAGGACGTCTGGACTGAATTTTAGGGGCAAATACTATTTGGATTTATCCATCCACCTCTCTGAAGATGCCAAGTTGATTTATGGCACCGTGTATCGGAGGTCTGGACGGATGCGGCCGTTGTAGCAGACTTCGTCAGATTCTCCCTCGTTTGCGAGGTTTTTTTTTATTGTGGGGACGCTCTTCCCTGCAGGCACAAGCCCCTGCTGTTAATTTCGTTACCGCGTAGCGATAACCACTTTCTTCTGCTCCAGAAGGTCACTTCGTGTCGTATGTGTTTATTTTATTTTTGGTTGCTCGTGGATTGTATACGGAGACTAATTTATGTGGTCGCCCGTAGGGCGTGGATTAGTCCAAATCCGTATTTTCTTAGATTTGGGTTTGGGTTGATTTGAGGATTGTTAACATTGTTTGAGATTAAGATCAACTTAAATATTTGTTAAGGATACGTTAATCTAATATTGGACTAAGATCTACTTAACGGGGGTTCGGGATCATTTTTGATCCAACGAAAGAGCATTTTGATTTTATCGTTTTAGTTTAAGGACGTTACGGTCCATGGGCTAGTTTAAAGACATTAGGGTCCATAGGCTAGTTTAAGGACATTACGGTCCAAGGGCTAGTTTAAGGACATTATGGTCCATGGCTAGTTTAAGGACATTACGGTCTAAGGGTTAGTTTAAGGATTGTTCACCGCCGAAAGACGCGACCGGGACGTTAGGGACGTCTGGCCTGAATTTTGGGGGCAGATGCTATTTGGTTTTATCTGTCTACCTCTCCGAAGATGCCAAGTTAATTTATGGCACCATGTATCGAAGGTTTAAACAGATGCGGCCGTTGTAGCATACTTCGTCAGATTCCCCCTCGTTTGCGAGGGTTTTTTGATTGTGGGGACGCTCTTCCCTGCAGGCGCAAGCCCCTGCAGTTAATTACATTATCGCATCGCGATAAACACTTTCTCCTGCTCCAGATGTTCACTTCGTGTCGTGTGTGTTTGTTTTGTTTTAGGTTGCCCGTGGATTGTATACGGAGACTAATTTCTGTCGTCACCCGTAGGGCGGGGATTAGTCCAAATCCGTATTTTCTTAGATTTGGGTTTGTTGGATTTAAGGCTCGTTAACCTCGTTTGAGATTAAGATCAACTTAAATGTTTGTTGAGAATACGTTAGTCTAATTTTAGACTAAGATCTACTCAACGTGGGTTCAAGATCATTTTTGATCCAAAGAAAGAGCATTTGGGCTCTATCGTTTTAGTTTAAGGACGTTACAGTCCATTGGGTTTAAGGACATCATAGTCCATGGAATTTAGTTTAGGGACGTTGTGGTCCATTGAGTTTAACGACATCATAGTCCATGTTTAAGGACATCATAGTCCATAAAGTTTAGTTTAGGGACGTTCTGGTCCATTAGGTTTAAGAACATCATAGTCCATAGAGTCTAAGGACATCATGGTCCATAGAGTTTAAGGACATCATAGTCTATAGAGTTTAGTTTATAGACATTACGGTCCGTTGGGTTTAAGGACATCATAGTCCATGGAGTTTAAGAACATCATAGTCCATAGAGTTTAGTTTAGGGACATTACGGTCCATTGGGTTTAAGGACATCATAGTCCATAGAGTTTAGTTTAGGGACGTTGCGGTCCATCGAGTTGCTGGTTATCGAGACCCGTCACCTCTATGAAGACGTTGAAGAATTACAACGACATGTATTAGAGGTGTGGAGAGATGTACCCTTGAACCAAAGAATGTTCATCAGGGACTTGGTAGTCCTGTTTGGCACTAAGGCCAATTTAGAAGAAGACCTATGGGCTCGGTCGATTTGGGGTTTGACCAACATTGGGTTCAGATCACTTATTTGGGCTTGATCCCTTTTTGTTCAACAATGCTGAGCATTGACATGGGCTTTGATGCTCACCCTTTTTTTTTTATTGAGTGTTGAACACTCTTTATGGCGCTGGGCTCTATTTACAGAGCGCTCTTTATTTTATCAGCGCCCATGTGAGGGGCACGTGGAGCGCTTGGCGCTGGGCGCCAACCAATGAGTGCTAAGCACTCCTTGTTTTATTAGCGCCCACGTGAGGGGCACGTGGAGTGCTTGGCGCCAACTGCTGGGTGCTAAGCGCTTCTTATGAAATAGCGCCCACATGAGGGGCACGTGGAGCGCTCTGCGCCGAGCGCTAGACTTGGAGTGCTAAGCGCTTCTTATAAAATAGGGCCCAAGTGAGGAGAACGTGGAGCGCTCGGCGCTGAGCGCCAGACTTTGAGTGGTAAGCACTTCTTATAAAATAGCACCCACATGAGGAGCATGTGGAGCGCTCGGTGCTGAGCTCCAGACTTTAAGTGCTAAGCACTAAATTTTCTGTTCTGCTCAATTCAATTCTTTGAGAATTAGATTCTCACCTATGAAAGACTTTGTCTTATAGATCTAAGATTTAGAAAAAGAACTAAGTTCTTCTGATGTGAGAGTTAAACTCTCAAGCACCGAGTTTTTTGTTCTGTTCAATTCAATTCTCTGAGAATTAGATTCTCATTTATGAAAGACTTTGTCTTATAGATCTGAGATCTGGAAAAAGAACTAAGTTTTTCTGATGTGAGAGTTAAACTTTTAAATATGGAGGAGATGCTGTGATCTCACTTATTTTATTTACCTTGAGAAGAAATTGCTCTCGTCTTTGAAGTTTGAAGTTTAGGGGGGGTTATCCTCTTGAAGGCTTGAAGTCTTGGGGCCTTTATATAGGGGAGGCTGATTTGTTGATTCGGTTAAGGAAATCTCTCATTGACAGATTTTTAATTGATTTAGGGAATTTATCCACCGTTGGATCTTTGATCCAAGGACTTCTGCTTTACAGAAGACATTTTTCTTGTTTTTAACAAGATTGGGAAAATACTTTCCCATACAGAGCTTATTCTGTATCTTGGTGATTTTTAATCACCATTGGATCTTTAATCTAACGGTGCTCTGATTTACAGAGCACAATCTTTCTTGTTTAGAAATATTTGAGGTGTATTTCTTCAATCAGAATTTAATTCTGCATCTTGGTGATTTTTAATCACCATTGTATTTTTGATCCAACGGTGCTCTGATTTACAGAGCACAATCTTTCTTGTTTAGAAAGATTTGAGGAGTACTTTCCTTGTTTAAGATTTTTCCATAAATTGGTGATATTTAATCACTCTTGGATTTTTAATCCAACGGTTCTCCTTAATCCTTTCCCATTTGGAAAGATTTTGGAGAAATTCAGAATTTTAATTCAACTAAACTGTAAGGCTTTCAAAGCCTGTCACGTGCTGGCACGTGACCCTTGGTCACGTGACCCCCGTTGAGGTATTTTCTGATTTTTTTAGAATTAAATTCTGTTTTAAGCTGCAAGGCTTTCAAAGCCTGTCACGTGCCGACAAGTGACCCTTGGTCACGTGTGAGCACGTGACCTCAATTGAGTCATCTTTCACCCTTTCTTTTGTTTTTCGTCTCTGTATAGTGAGATTTTAACCATCACGTGTCATCACGTGATCCTTGGTCACGTGTGAACACGTGATACCTCATTGAGGTAATTCCTGATCTTTTAATCAGGAAACAAATGCCCCCACAGCGTTGCTTTCACGTGTCTGCACGTGAGTGCAGCGCTGTCACTTTGTGACCGTTGGATCCATCTAGGGAATCGGGAAGATGAAGCGTTTCCATTACATCCTATAAATGCAGGGGTCTCTTCAGAAGCGTCTCCACTTTTTCATCTTCCTCCTTTGGCTATCTTTTCTTTTGAGAATTTAATTCTCGTTTCTCAGAGCTTAGTTCTCTGCTTCGAAAATTTCCAGAGTTTAACTCTGTTAAAAAAGATTCCCTTTTCTCAGGTAATGATCTTGAACGGCTGAAGAACTTTCATTCATATGAACACTTTGGATTTTAACACACCAAGGGTTTTCCCTTTTAACAAGAACCCATTTTTCTGTACGTTCTTTAACAAGAACAGAAAACCATTTAACCTTCATATAGTAGATCTCTTAGGGTTTCTCTAATTTTTAGGGATCGGTGGTGGTGTTTGTCTTTTCCATGGAATTTAATTCCATCATCAAAAAGCTCTGGCTATGGGAAAAGCATTTCTGGGAATTTAATTCCTTTTTTCAAAAAGGAATTTAATTCCTATGAAGAACTTAGTTCTTCTCAGGGGACTTCTTAGGTTTTCTTGCCCTGAGTTGTCTCTCTGTAACCAAGAAGAAGAAGTTTGCAGTGGTGCTTTCTCCCTAGGGAATGTACAGAGTTGCTTGAAATCCATTGTTCATCTAGACAAGTATTCTTCTTGATTGGCTTATTCATTAAATTCTCATGATCTTTATTTCAGATACTATGGATGCCCATTTGTATGATCTTGATGAAATCATTTCTTACGGAGACATTCGTGCACTGGGCCGCAGCCAGAACCAGGAGTTCACCAACGCTCAGTGTGCTGAGATCATGAGCCGCTTCGACGAGTACAACGGTCGACTACTCCCTCGTCGCTCTCCTCTTTTGAAACTCATCGTGAGGGCGATCTGGGAGGCGCTCCCTCTATTCTGTACCAGCGTACCGCTTAGGGCATTGGATGCCGCCGAGGATAAAGTGCATTCGGTGTATCTGATGAGCCTAATCTCGAAGAAAAGGCGAGACAACCTTATTGATCTCCTGCATCAGGCTTTTCAACAGTCGGCCATACTGCCTATCGGAGGGTGGAGGACATCCGTGAGGATCCTGACGCTTGTGATCGCGAAAGAAAGCATACTAGGATGGTTCGAAATGCCTGGAAGATTCTGGACAAAGTCACTTTTGAGTTCCTCAATCCATGCCCTGGATCTGAGGTCTTACCATTGTAATTGTTTTCTCTTATTTTTTGTCTGAATTTTCAAAATATGAATGCTAAGTCTTTCCTTCCCCTTTTGTGTTTGCATGCCTCCTTTATGAAATTTTGTCATATTGTTGTTGTGGCTCACATGTTTTGCATGTGAGGCACTGTTGGGGATTTTGATCTCACATCGGCATCCACTCACGTGTTATTCACGCACGACATGATTTCAATTCTCAGTATATGCTAAGGCGTGTGATCACGTGCCCTGCGCGTGGTGCTCTATTGATGGGATTGTTTGGTTTTTCATGCCATATTTTCTGTGCACAACATTAGATGCAAAAAAGGAGCCTTGGAAATAGTTCCATCTCTTTGATTTCCAATTCCTTCCCTTTTTCTGGGCCTTGGAAATAGTTTCATCATGTAGTATCTTCCGTGTACAACATTTAATGCTTCCCTTTATAACTTGAAGCCGTAATTTTCCTTCTCTCTTCACAGAGAACTCCAATTACAACTTTAGGGTGATTTATCTTGAAGAGACAATTGAGTGCTATGGCTTGCAACCGTCCCCATGCTTGTCGACAACCATGGGAAGTACCCATTGAGGAGATGATTCCTCGCTTTGCTGCCCGACTGGTGGATCCCCTTCTCACCGACGACGAATGTGACTCGGCGACATATGAACTCTTGATCCGCAGGGGGTCCCCTCTTCCAATGGGATCCATTTGGCTCCGGATGATTCTCGCTGCCGTGCTCGCTAACATCCCTCTTCACCCAGCAGAGATGACCCTGGCGATCCTTGATGCGGCTGAAGACAAGCTCGAGTGTTTCTACGAGGCGTGCCTGATTACTCATGCTCTGAAAGACTGCTCGGTCTGTCTGTTGAGCCAGATAAGAGCCCGACGGGCTATTATGTCTGCCTTTGTGGATGAACACGGCGCTAATAGGTGGGGAGCTACTCCTTATGAGAATCGTCGTTTCGATGTGTTGGAGAAGGCAGAGAGGGAGTTAGAATATTTTGCGTTTTGTTTTGTTAACCCTTGTGCCACTGATCCTTTGTTTGGTGACCTTTTCCCGGTAGTGTAGTATGCTTAAATCGATGTACTTTTTTTTATCATTGGATGTTGTATGCTTTTCTGTTGAATTTTCATGTTTGCCGGGTACTCGTATGTGCGTCTTACTTGTGTAAATGAGCTTCATATTTTTCCATGGAAATTCTCTTTAATTGCGAGCATCATCATTATGTTGCATGCGCATTTTCTTTGATCTCATTTCTGTTCATACAGTTTCACATGTATGTTTGATGGGATATATATCCTGGGCTTTCCTTGTTGCTTCCCATATCAAGTGGTTTGTGTTTATTCTGGATTAAGCATCGTCGTTGAAACAGAGTTTTGCTTACATATTCTTGAATCTACACGCCTTCCGTCAGAGGTTGTTGCTGCAAAGGCGAGCTTGTGGGGGCTGATTGAGCGGTGCGCGGCGAACATGGTGTTGTGCGAGAAGAGGCTCGGCCGCAAATTCTCGGAGAGGGAGCTAGCTTCGAAAGCGCTGATAGAGCTTCAGGTCAACCTTACAGCCAAGGCTAATAAAGCGTATGAACTTTGGCGAGTGCTTCAAGAGACCATCAAGTAGGTGGTGGCTATCGACAGAGCTGTCGTGTTCACTCGTGAAAGGGTTGAGGCTTATAAGACTATTGAGAAAGAGCTCGGAGGCCGGCTTGCCTCATATCAGGCCCAACAAGCTCAGGCGGAGGCCCGTCTTCTGGCGATACTGAACCATGAAGGCGAGGCCCAGCGGAAGAGGGATGAGCTGATAAATCTACTAAATCGCCCGCCGACTTAAAGACCTGTATATTTTTTTATTCTTCCTTTGTATACACTCCTGAATAAGAATATATTTTTGTTCTTTCACGAATTGTACTTTGTATCCATTTTGGTTCATGAATAAAAGACATATTTTTCTTCTCAATGGTGCGTCCCTTTTTATTGAATATATTCTGCGGATAGTCTATCTTGATCTCTTTGCAGGACAACGATGGCTTAGGATTCAGGGTTAAGATCTGCCTCCTAAGACATTTCAACTTTATGAGCCATGAGGGTCTCATAAAGAGTTTCTCTCTACAGGTCGAGGGGATCCCATAGGTGTAATTTCTCCTTAAGAATCGTGAGGATTCCTAAGCGTGTTTTCTCTTGAAAGTCGTAAGGATCTCACAAGAGAATTTGCTCCCTTACGAGTCATGAGGACCCGTAAGTGATGGGTGAAGTTGTCCTTATCCGTATTTCACGGGGTCAGGGGTTGCTCTGGATGCTTCCCATGGGTTCACTGCCGTGTTTGGCGAGGACCAGGCTCCGCTCTGGATGTTCTCCGGGGTACCGTAGTTTAAAGACATCGCGGTCGAGGTTAAGGACATCTTAGTCCGTGGATTTAAAGACTCCACATCCCGTTGCTAGTTTTAAGATATTACGGTCGAGGTTAAGGACATCATAGTCCGTGTATTTAAGGACTCCACAGTCCGTTTTTAGTTTTAAGACATCACGGTCGAGGTTAAGGACATCATAGTCCGTGGATTTAAGGACTCCACAGTCCGTTATTAGTTTTAAGACATCACGGTCGAGGTTAAGGACATCATAGTCCGTGGATTTAAGGACTCCACAGTCCGATTTTTTGCTCTGGATGCTTCCCACGGGTTCACTGCCGTGTTCGGCGAGGACCAGGCTCCGCTCTGGACATTTCCCACAGGGTCAGAATTGACGTTATCCGCGTTCCACGTAGCCAGGAATTTTGCTCTAGATGCTTCCCACGGGTTCACTGCCGTGTTTGGCGAGGACTAGGCTCCGCTCTGGATGGTTCACACGGGTTCACTGCCGTGCTCTGCGAGGACCAGAATCTGCTCTGGATGTTTCACACGGGTTTACTGTCGCGTTTCACGTAACCAGGAATTTTGCTCTAGATGCTTCCCACGGGTTCACTGCCGTGTTCGGAGAGGACTAGGCTCCGCTCTGGATGCTTCACATAGGTTCACTGTCGTATTCTGTGAGGACCAGGATCCGCTCCGGACGTTTCCCACGGGGTCATTGCCGCGTCCCACGTAGCCAGGAATTTTGCTCTGGATGCTTCCCATGGGTTCACTGCCGTGTTCGGCGAGGAACAGGCTCCGCTCTGGACGTTTCCCATAGGGTCAGAATCGACGTTATCCGCGTTCCACGTAGCCAGGAATTTTGCTCTAGATGCTTCCCACGGGTTCACTGCCATGTTCGGCGAGGACTAGGCTCCGCTCTGGATGCTTCACACGGGTTCACTGCCGTGCTCTGCGAGGACCAGGATCCGCTCTGGATGTTTCACATGGGTTCACTGCCGCGTTTCACATAACCAGGAATTTTGCTCTAGATGCTTCCCACGGGTTCACTGCCGTGTTCGGCGAGGACTAGGCTCCGCTCTGGATTCTTCACATGGGTTCACTGCCGTGTTCTGCGAGGACCAGGATCCGCTCTAGACGTTTCACACGGGTTTACTGCCGCGTTTTACGTAACCGGGAATTTTGCTCTAGATGCTTCCCATGGGTTCACTGCCGTGTTCGGTAAGGACTAGGCTCTACTCTGGATGCTTCACATGGGTTCACTGCTGTATTCTGCGAGGACCAGGATCCGCTCTGGACGTTTCACACGGGTTTACTACCGCGTTTCACATAACCATAAATTTTGCTCTAGATGCTTCCCACGGGTTCACTGCCGTGATCGGCGAGGACTAGGCTCCACTCTGGATGCTTCACACGGGTTCACTGCCGTGCTCTGCGAGGACCAGGATCCGCTACGGATGTTTCCCACGGGGTCAGGATTGACATAAGCCGCATTCCACGTAGCCAGGAATTTTGCTCTGGATGCTTCCCACGGGTTCACTGCCGTGTTCGGCGAGGACCAGGCTCCGCTCTGGACGTTTCCCACGGGGTCAGGATTGACGTAAGCCGCGTTCCACATAACCAGGAAGGGTTGACTTTATCCGTATTTCACAGAGTTGGGGTGTGACTCTTGGTTATCTGTGCACCGCCGAATCGTGGAACTGGGAGTTGCCGCTGTTCCGCTTTGCCTGATATTGTGTCTGTTGTAATAAGACGGATATTGAGTTGATCTCCAGGTTATCTACGAACCGTCGAGATTTGGCTTCTTCTTCTGATGAAACCTGGGGAGGAGGAGTGTGATTCCTTCTTTATTTGCGCCCCTGGATTGTATACAGGGATTGCTGTGATATCACGTGTAGGGCATAAATTTCATTTTTATTTCTATTTTATTTCTTTCCGCGATGCTTTATCATTTCAGCTTTTTATATCGTGAAGGTCGCGATTGCCCAATCATTTCGGCTATTTTTCGCGGTGCCCAATTATTTCGGCTATTTTTCGCGGTGCCCAATTATTTCGGCTATTTGTTTTATTTTTACCCGCTGCTTTTTATTGCGAGTTGCCCAATAATTTTGACTATTTTGCATGCATACCTTTTTTCTTTTACTTGCTGCTTCTGTTGCAAGTTGCCCCATCATTTCGGCTATTTCGTATGCATGTGTGGCTTGCTAGCTTTTTGCCACAAGCTTGGGATTAGACACCGATTTCGGCCTCAGCACCGCTACAACTGGGAAATTGCCAGGAGCGAATCATCATTTGCTTCTGTCGATATCAAATAACGGTGGCTTAGCGGACAGGGTTAGGATCCTGTCGACTAAGGCTTTTGACTTCATGAGCCGTAAGGGTCTCACAAAGGTATTTCTCCCTACAAGTCGTGAGGATATCGTAGGCGTGTTTTCTTTTTAGGAATCGTGAGGACTCCTAAGTGTATGGCTTCTTGTAAGTCGTAAGGATCTTACAAGAGAGTTTTCCCCTTATAAGTCGAGAGGACTCACAAGGGTTGTTCCCCGTGCGAACATATCCCTAGTCACGGGTGGGCTTTGGTCAGGGAACTGTTTATTCGCGCCCGTGGATTGTATACAAGGGTCAGCACTGAGCCGCTTGTAGGGCAGTATTGGAGGTTGTGGGGGCTGCTTAAGGACAGGTTCAGATCTTTGTAGCTTAAGACTTTTGAATCTTATGAGCCGTGAGGGTCCCATGAGAGGATTCTCCTTACGAGTCGTGAGGATCTCGCAAGTGTAGTTTCTCCCTAGGGATCGTGGGGATCCCTAAGTGTGTTGCTCCCTTGTGAGTCGTAAGGATCTCACGCATATGGTTTCTCTTTACAAAGTTGAGAAGACCTTGCAAGTGTCTTTTAACGAGATTGCGCCCTTTCGGGTTTTCACAAAACTCGCCGGTAGCCCTGCTGTTTTTACTCACGGAGCCCTTTCGGGTTTTCATCCGTGCCCCTTTTGCTTATGGACATACCGTTTCTCTTTTTTTTTATTCTAACGAGGTTGCGCCCTTTCGGGTTTTCACAAGACTCGCCAGTAGCCCTGCTGTTTTTACTCACGGAGCCCTTTCGGGTTTTCATCCGTGCCCATTTTGCTTTTGGGCATACCGTTTTCTCTTCTTTTTTTTTCTTTCTTTTTTTGTTTTAACTTTGGGATGCTGCAATCCACTATAGTTTATCGACATCTCGGTCAACAGCTGGTTTTAGGACATAGTGGTCCGCTGTTAGTTTAAGGACATTCCGGTCCGTCGTTAGTTTAAAGGCGTTTCGGTTCGATGTTAGTTTAAGGACGTTTCGGTCCGTTGTTGAAGAAGGCATGTTACTACTTACAGAGTTTAGGCTTAGGAAGATGGCGAGCGGACATAGTCATCGTCATCTATCATTGACCTAGGCCGTGACTCGTTAGGCGTAGTATTTCTTCAGGAAGCGACCATTTATTGGCCCGAAGGGCCTTTCGCCATGCATGTCCATGAGTAGATAGGCTCCACCTTGGTAGACCTTGTCTATAATGTACGGGTCTTCATAGTTCGGCTCGAATTTTCCCCGCTTGGCGCGATTGGGGATCATAGGTATTTTGACCACTAGCACGAGTTCGCCTTGGCGGAATGTCCTTGGCCTGGTCAATCTTTCATATGAGCGCGTCATCTTTGCTTTATAAGCTTCCAGATTTTGCTGCGCCAGGAGCCGGGTTTCATCAAGGGCGTCGAGCTCCTCAAGCCGAAGGTGAGCGTTCTCTTCGTCCGTTAGCTCGTAATGAACTGCCACTCGTAGAGAGGGTAGCTTTATCTCGAGGGGGAGTACCGCCTCTGTACCGAATACCAATGCGTACGGCGTTGTGTTCGTGGCCGTCTTGAACGTGGTCCGATACGCCCAGAGAGCTTCATGCAGTCTCTCGTGCCAGTCCTTCTTATTTTGGGACACCGTCTTCTTCACGATCTTCGTCAGAGTCTTATTGAAAGCCTCAGCTAGACCGTTAGCTCGGGAATTATAAACTGAGGAGTATCTCCAGTCTATGTTGTGCTGTTGTGCGAAGCGGCTGATCTTGTGGCTTTTGTAGGCTAGCCCGTTATCGGAGATGATCCGTCTCGGAGTTCCAAACCGATAAATGACGTGTGTTTTGAAGAAATGGAGGATATTCTCTGTTTTCACTTCCCTCAGCGGTACCGCTTCTGCCCATTTGGAGAAGTAATCAGTCGTCGCCAAAATGAATCGATGTCCTCTGGACGATGCTGGCTCGATGGGGCCGATTATGTCAGTTCCCTACATTTTGAACGGCCAGCTAGCCACTGTCGGGTGTAACGGATTTGGATGCTGATGGATAAAGTCCCCATGAATATGGCATGAGTGGCATTGCTTCGCATACTCGAGGCAGTCCTGGATCATCGTGGGCTAATAATAACTCATTCGTTTGATCTTCAACTTCATCTTCGGGCCTGCTTGGTGAGAACCACAGAGTCCGTCGTGGGTTTCTTGGACGGCTCTCTTTGCTTCTTCAGGTCCCAGGCATCTTAACCATAGAGAATCGAATGACCTCTTGTACAGAGTATCATTGACGAAGGCAAAAGACAGAGCTCGTTTCATAAGCTGATGTCTTGAGGACGCATCTTCGGGCGTTCGACGGGATTTGAAGTAGTCTATAAAGACTTCTCTCCAATCCTCATCCTTTTCCAGATCTTTCACTTGTAGGGCCGTTTGCTCGGTCGCTCCCTTTTCCTCGGACGATTCCGGAGATATTTCTGCCGGCGCAAGAACCCGACTGCTTTGCACAACGATCCTCACGTCATCGAGGTTTTCGTCGGCTAGTTCTTTAGCAAGCTTGGCTAATGCATCCGCTTTGCTATTTTCCGCACGCGGTATGCTTTCCAAGGTGTAGAAAGGTATTTGGGTCAGCAGTTGCTGTACCCTCTCGCCGTACTTCACCCGTTCTGGTTTGCACGTTTGGTAGTCGCCATTTACTTGATTAACGACCAGCTGGGAATCTCCGTATATGAGGAGGTTCTCAATCCCCATGTCGATGGCGATCTCGAGACCTGCTATCAAAGCTTCATACTCGGCTTTATTGTTTGTCCTCGGCTCTGTTAAGGAGAAGGCAAAGCGCATTATCCCTTCTTGTGGAGTTACGAAGATGAGGCCTACCCCTGATTTGATTATATGGGTGCTTTGTTTGCGCTTCTTCATGGAGGATGCTCCATCGAAATAAAGTTCCCACAGGGTACGACTTCCGTCGATCGTGTCAAATGCATGTTCGTCTGGCAGTTCGCAATTCAAGGGAGAATCGGCCGGTATCGGATGTTCAGCGAGGAAGTTAGCGATGGCCTGGCCTTTCACTGTTTTAAGAGGCTGGTAAGTTATTGCGAACTCCATTAAGAGTAAAGACTATTTAGAGAGTCGCCCCGTCAGTATGGCCTTTGACATCAAATATTTGAGGGGATCCACCTTCGATATGAGACGGACTTCATGCGCCAATGCATAGTGCCTGAGTTTCGTTATCGCGAAGATCAACGCCAGGCAGTGTTTTTCGATGGGAGAATAATTGCTTTCTGCCCCCAGGAGAACTCGACTCAAGTGATAGAAAGCTATTTCTTTCCCTTGGTCGTTCTCTTGGGCCCATAATGCACCTAAGGAACCTTCGAGGGCTGTTGCATAAAGAATAAGGGGTTTTCCCTTGACCAGAGCGGCCAGCACTGGCGGGTTCTGCGGATACTGCTAGATTTCGTCCAGCGCGCCTTGGCATTTGTGATCCCAGATGAACGGGGTCCCCTTCTTCATCAGGTGACTGTAGGGGTGGCACTTGCCGGAGAGATTGGCTATAAATCACCGAATATACGCGAGTTTCCCTTGGAGAGACCGCAATTGCTTAAGAATCCTTGGAGGAGGCATTTCCATGATCGCCTTGATCTTCGACGGATCTATCTCGATACCTCGGTGTCGGACGATGAATCCTAAGAATTTGCCTGAGGACACCCCGAACGCGCATTTGAGAGGGTTCATCTTCAAGTTGTATTGCCGAAGGCGTTGAAATACGATCTTCAGATGTTCGAGATGTTCCTCGTATGATTTGCTTTTAACCACGAGGTCGTCGATATAACATTCGACGATTTCATGTATAAGGTCATCGAAGATCCTCGTCATGGCCCTCTGATAGGTGGCACCGGCGTTCTTTAGACCGAAAGGCATTACCTTATAGCAGAATATGCCCAAAGGGTCCGGAAAGCAGTATGCTTCTGGTCTTCAGGATGCATCTTTATCTGATTATATCCCGATGAGCCGTCCATGAAGGAGAAAACTTCGTGAGTGGACGTATTATCTATCATCAGCTCAGTGACCGGTACCGGAAAGTCATCCTTCGGGCAGACTTTATTGAGATCCCGAAAGTCCACACATATGCGCACTGTCCCATTCTTCTTCATCACTGGAATGATGTTGGCGATCCAATCAGGGTACTGAACCTCTTGGATGAAGCCAGAGTCGATCAGCTTCTTGACCTCGGCGTTGATGCTCATCTCAAGCTCAAGCCGCATTCTTCTCGGCGCTTGTTTGATTGGCTTGGTATCTGGGGATATTGCCAATTTGTGGACAGCAATCTCCAAATCTAGTCCTGGCATTTAGGAATAATTCCATGCGAAGCAATCTTTATGCTGCATAAGCACGTCTTTTAGCGCGGCCACCCTTTCTTCAGATAGCAGCTCACTGACGAATGTCGGTCGAGGATCGTCTGTCGTCCCCAAATCAATATTCTTGAGGTTATCCGCAGTGGTATGTATTCCATCTTCCAGATCTTTTGGCGCCGGTGGAAACTCTGAGATCACCTCGTCATCATTGTTTTCGAAGCACCAGGGGAGGTCATCCATATTCTCAGGTTCTTCTTTTGATAGCGTTATCATATAACAAGTACGAGCTCGCTTCCAAGACCGATTTTGATCCGGTTCTACCCTCGCTGTATGGGCGGCTTTTGGTTCATGCTTCTGTGGCGGATTTAACCTCCAGCTGTTGGATAGAGCGAATTTGCCGAGCTGATATTGTTCTTCGACCCAGTTCTTGAAGGTGAAGCAGTCTTCGAGAGGATGTCCTATTGCTCGGTGATAAGAGCAATAGTCTGGGTGGGAGATCTCGTTGACTTGCTCGGGGTGTTTGGATTCCGGAAGTGTAATCATTTGATGTCTTATGGCGAGATCAAGCATCTTCCGTGTTTTGTTCTGAGGAAAAGAGTATGCTCGACTCATCTTCTTCATAAGGGACGAATCCGGATTGGTCGATTCCCGATCGCGTGGCTTCTTGGTCCCTCTTTGTTGCTGTCGAACGCCTTTCTCGCTCTTTGATTTATTTTTGCCTTTGCGTCGGGCCTTTTGTATGACGGGTTGATAAGGAAGAGCATTGTCATTCCCTGTGACCTGCTGAAGGAGGCGCTGCGCCCTGGCTTTCTCGTAAATGGCCATTTCACGGTTATGGTCATCCCGGATCTTTTGACCCGCTTCCCTAATAAGCTTGTCCATTCGTTCTTCAAATGACGGACTCGGCATTTTGGTTACAGGATCTCGTTTTTGTTCAGGGTCAGCGTTTTCTGACAGGGCGTCCTCTTCTTCATCGAAGTCATATATGACGTAGCTACCATGGACTCGTTCCTGTTTCCCAGATTTCACGTATCCAAGCCCGAACGTTTCCATTCTCCCGTTGGGCAACTTGTGCTGAGTTCCAGGGACATCCCAAATCCTGTTGTAGAACCGAGCTTGTCGAATGGTCTGTTTGAAAGGTACCCCTTGGTGCTTCAAGAGCCTTCTCAAGCCTTCCGAGTAATATCTAGGCAGACGGATGGGCTTGAGTCTGTCGAGCGTAGAATCGGCGCCATGCCAGATTTCTTTCTCCACTTTGGTCTCCCCAGATCAGTAGAATAGGATCGCCTTTTCACCCTTTCGCCTGGGAGGGACGTAAAATGTCTGCAGTTCTTGTACACTATAAGCTTTAAGTACATCGAGTTCTTTGTGATGCTCCCGCAGAACCATGATAATTTGCAGACTCTGATTGTTGCCAGCGAAAACTTGTATTGACGGCCGAGCGGAGAATACAGCATTAACCTCATCTTCCGAGTCGCTGCCGAAGATCAACATGGGGGTGGACGGTCCCGGGTTGTTGCATTGAGGCGGCCCTGAATAAACTGTCTCTTCTTCTTCCTCGGTATCACTCTCGAAGACCGGAATAGTGGTGATAGCTTTGTTCTTTGGTTGGTGACATCTTTCTGTATCCTCGAAATCTGGCAAGAAGTATTTTGCATCTTTGTATTTTCGGACTTCGTTCACGGAGAAAGGGTTCAACTCCCCTGTCATAGTATACTCGAGACCATCCTTGAAGTACTTCATACACTGGTGTTGTGTAGAAGAGATGATGTTGTGTTCGTGTAATCAAGGCCGGCCGAGCAAAGCATTGTAGCAAGTCTTGGCGTCAATGACGTGAAATTTAATATCCGTGACGAGTAGCCCGAAGCGCAGCGTCAGTATTACAGATCCGAGAGTCTGCGATGACTGGGAGTCGAAACCAGAGATGGTAATTTTATTGCGAGCGAGATGCTGAACGCTCATGCAGATTTCCTTCAAGACTCGCACGTTAAGGAGATTGACGGAAGACCCATTGTCGACCAGGATTTTTCCTATCTTTATATCGTGGCAGTATCCTGAGACATAGAGGGAACGGTTGTGCTCGCACGTCCCAAAGAGGAGGTCTTCATCGCCGAAGGTAATATCGGCTGTGTGTACTTCTTCCAGTTCGTCTTTCATCTTTTCTTCGGCGAGAAAAGCTTGAAACTGTCCTAGCTCTTATAGCGCCTTGATCAATGAATCTCTCGCCTCTTTAGATAACAGAAGGGCGTCGAGAATGCTGAGCTGCGAGGGTAGCTTCCTCAAGTGTGCCAGAACATTGTATCCACCTTGTTCTTCTTTGGCGGGTCCTTGGCAGTCAGGTCTTTGATGACTTGGTCATCTAGGGCGATATCCTCAGAGACCTTTTCTTTTCCCTTATCTTTTTTATTCGTGGGTCCGAGATTCTTTTCTGGAAGCGTACGGTTGCGTAGCTGAATATTTTCACAGGCCTTCGGTTCTTCCTCTTTCCCCAAGGGGGATTCTTTAAAGAGAGGGCCAAGAGCCATTTCCTCATCGGAGTCGCTCCCGAAGGTGAGAACCTGCGATCCCCCAGCGTTGACCATGAGACAGTTGCTGGTAATTCTTTCATGCTCCTCGGTCGTACTTCTCTACTCCTGACGAGTTTTGAGTTTCACCCGCTTAAAATGTTGCCGGTGAGCAACATATCTCCGCCACCATCTTTTAAAAGCGTTGCACTCTTCTGTGGGGTGCGCAATCTTTTGATGATATAAACAGTAGCTCGGATGCATTTCGGCTTCACTAAGAGTACTTCCTTCGGAGGGCGGTAGCTTCATTCCCACTGATATGGCTTTCGCAAACTTTTTCCTCATCTTGAACTTGTTTTTATCTGCAACCGATGTCCTTTGATTTAGCAGGAGTATCTCGACTCTTTCGTCCAGTCGCCGGCGTTTGGCTTTTTCAAATATGGCCATCTCATGCTCCCGATCGGCTTTACTTTTCAGATGAATTTCATTCAGGAAGGCGTCGATCATTTCGTCTGACGGCCATAGAAGTTCCGGCTCGGGACTCGGGACCTGCCCCCAGTCTCTTGGTGCAAGGAGCCTCTTCATCGTCTATCAATGAGTGAGAGATCACATGACAACTTGCTACGTAATCCTCAGATTCATCTGATGAGTCTTCTCCATCATTTCCGTCCTCAAGGACGTGGCTGAGGAACTCTTGGAGCGTGATTGGAGTCCGCGCCTTCTGGTTATACTCTTCCAGCGCATCAATATGCTTTTGTAGGTCCGTGCGCTTGTTGCCAGGCTTCACGGGCTTCTTGGATTTCTTCTTCTTTTTCGAAGATTTTGACGACTGGATGTGAACACTTTGGCTATTACCACCAATCTTTGGAGTTGGGCACGGCTTCAGCATTCCTTCGATGATCTGGGGTTCTAGCGGATTTTTCCACCTGATCGCCGGGCATGTTTGGAGATCATTCAGCATCCTTTTGGTTTTTTCCGAAAGAGCCATCTCCAATGGAGCTTCTTCAACAAAAGAGCATGTTGCCCCCGGTGTGTCCGTCTTCTTAGGAGTGTGCGGTTGTGGTGGGCTTACTTTCCACTTCTGAGACAACGCAAACTTGCCTTGCTGATACTGATCCTCGATCCATCCCTTAAAGACGAAGCAATCTTAGATCGGATGGCTTACCGTTTAGTGGTAAGGGCAATAATTGGGATTATTCACTTCGCTGGGTTGCGGTGGTCGCCTTGGATTCGGCAAATTGATAAGCCTGTTGCGCATCGCCAGCTCGAAGAGTCTCCTCATTTTGTCTCGTGGGAACGAGTAAGGGCGCTTTATTTTCTCATTATAATAGCGCCGTCTCTCTTCCAGTTGATCCGTTAGCTTTGGAGCACTGAGCTGCTGTTGAGTATTCGCAACGTAGGTCGCCTTTCCTTTACCCTTTTCATTTCGCGGCTCCGGTTTCGGGGGAGACGGTCTGTGACCCATCTGATCCATCTGGGCTAGCTTGTCTATTAAAGCCTGGAATGTGGTCTGTTTGAAGAACATGATGAACTGTGAAATAGTTGCATGAAGGTCTAGGGTGCCCACGAACATGCCCATTGCTGGCGCTTCTTCGATGCGCTGTTTGCACTTTGATCATAGATTTCGCCATCGGATTGTGTATTGAACCCAAGTTTCACCCGGCTTCACCCTTGCATTGATCAACGCCGTTATTGTGGTGCGTTCGCTGGCACTCGCGAATCGCTGGGTGAATAACAACTCCATCTCCGCGAAAGTTTTGACGGAGTCGTTTGGAAGCTCGGAGTACCACTCAAATGCAGCCTCCGACAAGCTGCCGATGAATTGACGGAGCAAAAGCTTATCATCGCCCCCGGTGTTGCCGTACAGAGCTCTGAACTGGGCGACATGCTGGTGGGGATTGCCTGTTCCTTTGTATACATAGAATTTGGGGATCGTGTAGCCTGGCGAGTACTTTATCTGATCATACCAGCCTGGATACGGTCGTCCAGTTTTGACCACTTGGCCGGCTGCTTCATTCGCTTGGTGAACTCTTATTTGCTGAGCTATATAGTCATCCAGGGTGGCCTTGGAGATAGTTTCCTCTTTGGCTGGTGAAAGAGACAGAGGAGGATTCGACGTTTCCCCTTTATCGTCTTCAAAAATGATCGGAGGGTCTTCCGCTGGAGGCTCCGGCTGTAACATCATCCCGACCATGTCTTGGAAGAGAAGTGCTATTTGCTTTATGTTGGCCGCTTGCCCCGCAGCCTCTTTGTCCTTCTTCTCAAGCATTCTCTGAAGGAATTCAGTATCAGTTTCCTGATCATGGTGCTGCTCCGTGGATGTTTCCGGGCTTTCTTTTGGCCCGGTGAGTGCGGCCATCGTAGTCAGCATCTCCTGAAGCTTCTGCTGCTGTTGTTCCTGAGCTCTCGTGATGGATCGAGTGAGTGGTCGGTGGCCTATCGAAGCGCGGCTATCCCTTTTCCGGATGCCATGTAAACAGTATGTACCACCATGCCCCCAGACTTAGGGCGTTTGGGCTCGGTGTTTTTGTGGTCTGCCACATTTACAGGGGCTTTCTCTGGCCTCCTTCTTTTCTGAGTGGTTGACGTTGAGGGGGCCGCTGCAGTGGACACCTAAGTAGTCGTCATCTTTTGTGGCTTAACAGGACGGTTTTCTTCCTGTTGGACCTTCAGCTTCTTCTGCCGGCAGGAGAAATTTCGATCAATCACCGAGTCTTGGACTTGGCGCCAGACCTTGTAGATTTTAGAGGACAGCCGCTGAGGAGACTGTTCTGGCTTGGCTTCCGCAACATTCCCCACTGGAGGAGGAGATCTTTTCAGTACGGCGGTAGGAGAATTCCTGCGCACCTTATTCAGCAGCTCGAAGCTGTTCCCAATTGGAACAGCCGCATTAATTTCCGCCGTTGGGGCAGGTGGAGTTAGCCCAGAAGGGGAGTTGCCCCCATCCCTCCTTACTCGGCGCCAGTGGTGACGTCGAGCGTGTCGAGCTGTTGGGGTTGGTTTAGCAATGGCTTTGTCTTCCCCCCTTTCCAGGTGAAGGGTTACTGCTGGCGTCAGCCTATTAAAGACTGATGTCCTTTGAGTAGCAGGAGCGGGAGCAGGAGTTGGGACAGTCAGTCTTGTAAAGACCGACCCCTTAGCAGGAGAAGCCGCCTTGACGACTTCAGGAGCAGGGTTGGTTACTCTCTTCGGAATAACCTTCTCTGGAGGTGCAGGCTTCATCATGAACCCACCTGAACTTTGGCCCAATCTGGAGAAGACCGAGGCGCCGGTGCTGGACGACCCGTCGAGAGGGGCCGTAGTAGCTGTAAGCCGATCGAAGACCGACTTCTTAGGAGCTTCCGGTGCTGGTATAGGAGCGCTGAAGCTCGTTGGCGAGAGCATGGTCCCGAAAAATAACCCTGTGGTGGCTTGAGTGACTTGTTCCACGGGCATCGTGAACAGGGAAGCAGCCTGGGGCCCATAGGCTATGCCCCCAGTTGAGTCAGGACGCGGGTTGCAGTTGCATGTGGAACACTTCGAGCAGGTGAACGCCATTGATCCTTTGCTTTCTGCACCTAGCAAAATGCCAAATCTTAGTACCTCGAAACCCATGGGCAACCATTAGCAAACCGCGATTCGTTCGCGAACACGACACACGAAGTATGGAGTGGAAAGAGGAAAAGGTCCCACCGGGCGTGCCAGAATCTGTTCCCCTCCGAATCATGGAGACGCGACCGCGTAGGTTCGTCTTGCCTAAAATTCGGGGCAGATGCTAATTGGTGCTATCCGTCCACCTCTCCGAAGATGCCAAGTTGATTTATGGCACCATGTATCGAAGGTTTAAACGGATGCGGCCGATGTAGCAGATTTCGTCAGATTCCCCCTCGCTTGAGTTTTTTTTTATTGTGGGGACGCTCTTCCCTGCAGGCGCAAGCCCCTGCAGTTAATTACGCTACCGCGTCGCGGTAACAACTTTCTCCTTCTCCAGATGGTCACTTCGTGTCGTGGGTGTTTGTTTTGTGTTTGGTTGTCCGTGGATTGTATACGGAGATTAAGTTATGTTGTCGCCCGTAGGGCATGGACTAGTCCAAATCCGTATCTCTCTTAGATTTGGGTTTGGGGGTTGGGTTTAAGGATACATTAGTTTCATTTGAGATTAAGATCAACTTAAACGTTTGTTAAGGATACGCTAGTCTAATTTTAGACTAAGATCAACTTAACGGGATCGTTTAGATCCGACAAGAGAGCAATTGGGCTCTATTGTTTAGTTTAATGATATTGCGGTCGATAATTAGTTTAAGGACATTACGGTCCAATGTTAGTTTTAAGACATCGCGGTCGAGGTTAAGGACATCATAGTCCATGGATTTAAGGACTCCACAGTCCGTTATTAGTTTTAAGACATTACGGTCGAGGTTAAGGACATCATAGTCCGTGGATTTAAGGACTCCACAGTCCGTTGTTAGTTTTAAGACATCACGGTCGAGGTTAAGGACATCATAGTCCATAAGCTTAAGGACCCCACAGTCCGATGTTAGTTTTAAGACATCACGGTCGAGGTTAAGGACATCATAGTCCATGGGCTTAAGGACCCCACAGTCCGATGTTAGTTTTAAGACATCACGGTCGAGGTTAAGGACATCATAGTCCATGGGCTTAAGGACCCCACAGTCCGATGTTAGTTTTAAGACATCACGGTCGAGGTTAAGGACAGCATAGTCCATGGGCTTAAGGACCCCACAGTCCGATGTTAGTTTTAAGACATCACGGTCGAGGTTAAGGACATCATAGTCCATGGGCTTAAGGACCCCACAGTCCGATGTTAGTTTTAAGACATCACGGTCGAGGTTAAGGACCCCAAAGTCCGATGTTAGTTTTAAGATATCACGATCGAGGTTAAGGACATCATAGTCCATGGGCTTAAGGACCCCACAGTCCATGAAATGTATGGTTGTCGGGACCCATCACCTCTTTGAAGACGTTGAGGAATTACAACGACAAATATCAAAGGAGTGAAGAGATGTACCCTTGAACCCAGGTGGATTAAATGATCTATAGCCCAGTTTGGAACTAAGACCAATTAATTATATTATGAGCACATTGGCTCAGTTAAGTCTGAATTGAGGACTTATGGCCTTCTTGAGCTAAGTCCAATCAAGTTTGGAATATTGGCCCTCTGTCGGTCCATTGAAGGGGAGGCTTTGCCTCTAGAAAATTAGTCAATTGGGCTGAAGCTAGTGTTTAACACTAAAGAACAACAGTGTTAAACACTGGTAATAAGATTATCAAATTAGTGTTTAAACACTAGAAATGTGATTCTCAAATTAGTGTTAAACACTAACAGATAACATTGTTAAACACCGGCAGCAAAATTATCGGATTAGTGTTAAACACTAGAAGAGGGAGGGATCACGTGGGAGCACGTGATAGCATCAAAAAGTGGGGCCAGATCTCCTTATTTTGTTCTCAGGATATTCAGATAAGTTTTAAACACTTTTGGTCTTTAGGCCATCACGTGTGGGCACGTGATGGGCTTCCAGTCATTGATTATTAAAGCGTTTTGGGGATCTTTTCAGGGGTCACGTAGGGCCACGTGACCTTAGTCCTTTGCATGCATGGAGATCCTTCAAATCTCTTTATTTTCAAGAATTGAATTCTTTTATAGGATTAAACCCTAATTATGATTTTGGAGAAATTAAATTCCTATTATGAAAGAATTAAATTCTTATATAGAGCGAAACCCTATTATCATTGAGGAGGAATTAAATTCCTGTAAATCTGAGAGAATTAAATTCTCAATTAGGGTTAAACCCTAGTTCTGTCCATCTTGAAGGAATTAAATTCCTATAATTGTAGGAGAATTAAATTCTCAGATAGGGTTTAAACCCCAAGTTCATCATGAAGGAATTAAATTCTTATGAGTTTAGGAGATTTGAATTCTCATATAGGGTTAAACCCTAATTTTGTTTTTGGGAGAATTAAATTCTCTAAACTCAATTCTCCCTCTAAGTTTTGGATCTGCATGGCAGGATCTCAACCCGATGAGAATTAAATTCTCATCTTATGAGGAGATGTGCTCTATGCAGATCTTCAACCAGAAGAAGAACTAAGTTCTTTTTTTTTGTAGAAGAGTTAAATTCTTAGATTTGAGAATTAAATTCTCTGTTTGAAGTTTTGATCCCCTTTCTTTTCTTACCTAGGGTTTTTCTTTGTAGAGAATTAAATTCTCCTTTCTTTTTCTCTCTGAAATTTCAAGATTCCAAAGCTCTCTCTCTCTTTCTCTCCCCCCTTCCCTTGGCTCCTATTTATAGGAGGAGGAAAAGAATCAATTTGTTTAGCAAATATTTCTTTGAAAGATTTTGTTTATTTTCATAATTAATATGAGCCTTTAGATTATTAAGCGAATTTTATTCACCGTTGGATTTTCAATCCAAAGATATTCTGTTTGTTATTTCTGGTGAGATTTATGGAAATCTTTCCTTGTTTAAGATTTTTCCATAAATTGGTGATATTTAATCACCCCTGGATTTTTAATCCAACGGTTCTCCTTAATCCTTTCCCATTTGGAAATATTTTGGAGAAATTCAGAATTTTAATTCAACTAAACTGTAAGGCTTTCAAAGCCTGTCACGTGCTGACACGTGACCTTTGGTCACGTGTGAGCACGTGACTCCCGTTGAGGTATTTTCTGATTTTTTTTAGAATTAAATTCTGTTTTAAGCTTCAAGGCTTTCAAAGCCTGTCACGTGCTGACAAGTGACCCTTGGTCACGTGTGAGTACGTGACCTCAATTGAGTCATCTTTCACCCTTTCTTTTGTTTTTCGTCTCTGTATAGTGAGATTTTAACCATCACGTGATCCTTGGTCACGTGTGAACACGTGATACCTCATTGAGGTAATTCCTGATCTTTTAATCAGGAAACAAGTATTTCCTCAATCAGAATTTAATTCTGTATTCTTGGTGATTTTTAATCACCATTGGATTTTTGATCCAACAGTGCTCTGATTTACATAGCACAATCTTTCTTGTTTAGAAAGATTTGAGGAGTATTTCCTCAATCAGAATTTAATTCTGCATCTTGGTGATTTTTAATCACCATTGGATTTTTAATCCCACGGTGCTCTGATTTACAGAGCACAATGATCTGAGGAGTATTTCCTCAATCAGAATTTAATTCTGTGCTCGATGATTTATCATCTTCGTTGGATCTTTGATCCAAGAGTGGATAACTTTTAGTTCTGGCGCTGGCGCTCTCGTGCTTTGCACGTAAGGCGCTGCTTCAGAGTTTTTAACTCTTGGCGCTGCCTCAGAGTTTTTAGCTCTGGGCGCTGACGCTCTCGTGCTTTGCACGTGAGGCGCTGCCTCAGTTCAAATTTTGAACAGAGCCTTGCTATCTTATTGGGGGGAAACAAATGTCCCCCCACCATTGCGCTCACGTGGCTTACACGTGAGTGCAGCGGTGACAATCTTTCCACCGTTGGATCATCTTGGAAATTGGATCGTCTTCCAGAGCCTGTAAGTAGGGCCTTTGGCCCTTGGGATGACTTCTGTTCATCTTCTTTCTTTCTTGTTTCTGAGAATTTAATTCTCCCCTTCAGAGCTAAGATCTCTGCCCAAGGAAGTTCCTTTTAGAGTTAGAACTCTGTCCAAATTTGGTAAGGATTATAATCGAACCCCTTAAATAGAGCTTTGCCCTTATTAGATCATAGATCTTAAAATAGATTTTTAAGGTTACATAGCCCATTAGTTAGAACATTGTTCATCTTTATGAAGAACTCTTAGAGTTCGTTTTGTAGATCTAAAAGATCTTAGAGTTTTTACTCTGTAAAAAGCTTTGCTTTTTTAGGGTTTTGATGGATTACTCCATCGTTTTCACAGAGCATGGCTCTTAGAAATTTTGGGGAATTTTTATTCCCCTCATAATTAAAGTTGACAGATGTCATTTCTGTTTGCAGAGCACTGCACTCGAGAGAGTTTAACTCCTTGGTCCAATGAGTTTCTCATTAAATGAGATTTTTTTAGGATTTTCTCCTTAATGATTGACTGTCTCATCAATGATGAGCCGTCACTTTGATTTCGTGGGTCCCCCTCGGTCCATTTTTCCTGCATTGCAGGGTGGTACAAATTTAAAGTACCGGATGTCGAAATTTGTAATGTAGTATTGACATCTAACCCTCGTTTCTTTTCGCGCAGGTACTATGTCTTTTGACTCTTCTTTCCCGTTCGTTCGCCCAGAGAGTGCATACGCTGACGCGCCTGTGGATCGGGAAGTTTTTGCATTGATTAAAGATCATGACCCGGAGCAGAAGTCTCTTCACTTATGGGGGTTGTGGTACATCCAAATTATTTAGGGTCGGCGCAGTTTCTCTTGTGCAGTGCCTTCAGAGCCAATTTCCGCCATTAATTATGCCGACTCGCTCCAGGTGAATTACACTGTGGAGGAGGTTAACTGGATTACGGATGGACGCCTCCAGCCCTCTATGGGCTCGATACCTGTACAGCCGCTGATGGTTTTAAATATTCTGGGGCGGCGCATATGTCAAGGCGAGTCACGCCCTTGGGGACAGGCATACATGATAGGCTTGACTCCTCGCCATTCAGCATGATATTTGTAGTAGGCTCGATACATCTTGTCGGCCAAAAAGTCACTGCTGCTGAAGCTCGGGTTGTACCCTGCCATCTACGCGTCTCTTTTCCAGTATCCTGCGCCTCTCGTATGGTGGGTCAAGGCTTTCTTGGAACAGTGGAATATCCCGACTCACACCTTTCTTTTATCAGACCGGGAGGTTTCGATTTCCCTGGAGGAATTTGCAGAAATTTCGGGCCTACTCGTCAGAGGGGAACATTATGAGGAAATACTTCCTCCTGACGAGTACATCTTCGCCACCAAATCAGTGGTGATGGGTCTTACTTCGGAGAATGCTATTCAACATCGATTCCCGGGTCTAATCAAGGTGTTGAATATTTACGAGAGTCTGTTCCTCCGGAGGGCACGGAGTCAGCTTTGCGGATTTCATCGCCCGCTTTCTTCGCCCGGAAGCCTTGTCAAAACAAACCACGAAATTCGCCAAGCTTGACGATCCTTTTGGTTTTGGCTTGGACAGCCAGCCGACAGCGGAAGCAGATCAGAAGGATTTCTTCCTCCCAGACACCCCGGTCGTCCCCTTTGCAGAGCTCGCAGCTTCAGACATCGAAGAAGAGGCATTCTTTTTGGGGTTCATCGGCCTATGGTTAAGTTGGTTTGTTCTCCCAATGCACCCTCGCTATATGAGGCCATCCGTCTTCTATCCGGATCACCGAATGATTGCCGGGACGCGAGTGGCGGTCGGGATCGCTGGGCTGGCTCACCTGTATCATGGCTTCAGCTTAGCGGCAGACACTACTCAGCCGGGGGTACAACCCGTAACTCTCCCGCTGCACTATTTCACGTCGTGGATCGAGTTGCATGTACTCGGCACTTTTGGAGTCTACAAACGGCCCCGTTTGTACGACAGTTATAATTTCCCTCGGGTTATGTTCCTAGTTGACGCTTATGCTTTAGATCCGTCACAGCGAGAGGCTCGGGGTCTGGTCCTTCGCCCGCGTATGGTCGGGGATAGCATGACCTTTATCGATAAGGTCTTAACTATCGGCAAGGAATCCACTAAAACGGTGCAGCCGCTGCGCGACCTTCAAAGACGGGGCTCCTACATTGAAGGCTCGGGAGATTCTACATTGGTATTAATTCAGGCCATGCTTTTTAGTGTTCAGGCAAAACGACTCGGCGCTGTTCATGAGGTACAACCCGCACCGTTTTGCTCAGCAGTCGAGTTACGATCAGGGTGTCCCGCTTGAGGCTTTTTTGGCGTAGCCGGTTGCTACGGAAGAGGGTATCCGCAACGCGCTGCACCATTTGATGCGGCTAAACACCGGATCCAATTTTTTTATCAGGGAGCCGAGTCGCGTTCCGAAAGCCTCGAACGCATACATGGCATGGTACCAGCATGCGACGGGAGCTGTTATTAGGGAAGAAAGGCAGTTACTGCTCGATCGCAAGGATGCGGTCCCTGCCGGTAATCCAGCTATCCCTTTAAAGCAACGGACCACTGCTGGTCCTTCCTTAAGAGAGCTGCTGCGATTGTGGTCCCGCGTACCTTTCCTGAGAAGCCTCTACCCCATGTTCCTGTAGAAGTGGTAGCTGCAGCGTCCCCGGAGTCTGGAGTGGGTAGGGAAATTGGGACTCGTCGCCCAAAAATGCCCGTCAAGCGCAAGCTCATGTCATCGGCTGCCGGCGTTCGCTCACAGAAAAAGAAGAAGTCGCTCTTTTTTGCTGACGTTGTACTCGGCCAGGAGCCCCATGCTCCCTACAGCGAAGGCTTGTATGAGTATGGCACTAACGATGGCTTGTTTGACACGCCTGCGACCGACACCGATCTACAGGCTGCCCTTGTGGCCTCCGAGTGACTGGCGCGAAGAAGCGGCGCTGATCACCATCGCGAAGTCAGGTATGCTTCAGTTGTATTTTTCCGCGTTTATTCCTTCCTTATTATTATGCTTTTACTAACGCCCTTTTCTTCAACAGGTATTTCTGCCGAAGAGGCTCTCACGGCTTTCATCAAGACGTTCGAGGTGGAAGAGAGGCTCCGCGCTTCTTTGGGTATTGGTATAATTCAGCTCATTGTGTCTTCATTCCCCCTTTTTTATTCATGCACTGACCCTCTCCTTTATTTTATTTTCATGGACTACCTTAACTCAGGTTATCCCGAGTGCGGTGCCGATCCCGAGTGGTGATGCGGCGACACTTCCTCAGCCGATTATTGTGGCCCCAGCTCCCCCAACATTACCGTAGGAGGCTTCTCTAAAGCAGCCGATGACAGACGCTGTAACGGCTCCAGAGGCAGAGCTTGGTTCGGACGATGACGTCCCTTTGTCAGAGGTCTTGAGGAGATCATTTCTCACTGCAGATCGAAAAGAAGAGTAGGAAGCGTGCGGCGAGGGAACGCGATGCTAGTTTGGCCGTGGGTGCAGGCTCAAGTGTCATTCCGCTTCCTGATACTCCTTCGGCGGATGTTCCCCTTGCGCTGTCTACCGCCCGTAGACAGGTTGCACGCGCGGCTCGGGAAAAGACTGAAGAGCTGCCCTAAGGTAACGTAACGCTGAGTCTTTTGTTAGAACTTGATATTCGAATTTTGACCCATGCATTTTCTTTTAGGGCCGAGTCTTGGCGATAGGATGACGGGTGAAAGCCTGACGGTTGCCGTGCCCGAAATTGCTACCCTTTATCTAGAATTCGGGACCATCCAGACCGCTGCTCTTTCCCCGTGTGGCTCCCTGGTATCGATGGGCGTCGCAAGCATCTCGACGGCCCTCGTCGAATCAGGGGATGAATCCATGGGTGCAGAAACTACTCCTCTGAGGGAGAACGAAGAAGCTGCTACGCCCGGTGATGCTTCCATCGCGGTTTTGGTTGATGACCCGTCAGGTAAGTCTTGAGTCACTGTTCTCTTTTTATTTCACAATCTCGCTCAACTTCTTCTGACGATATTTTGTTTGTAGGTGCAGCGAACGCTGATATTGTGCCATCTGAAGCACCTCCGGTCGCCGCCATAACGGTTGTTGTTCCCACGCCAGCTTCTATGTCCTACGAAATGCTGAAAGGTATAGGTTTGCGATTTGTTTAGTTTAACTGTGGACACCATCTTCCTTGTATTGACAATATATTGTCATAACTCTGCAGGAGTCCTTTTCGACCATCTATACCAGGTGTTGAACCCGCATTTCTCCTTCCAGTCGGAAGTCATTCCGCCTGCTGGTATTGGTTAGTATATTCTTTAGCTAATGTTTCTCTCTTTCTTTTATGAATAGCTGTATTTTTGCTGAGTCTTTTTTATATTGATCGCAGCGTCACGGATCGGAGGAGGGGACGAGAGAATATCCGAGCCTCCGGTATTCCCAATTTTGCCACCTGTTAGACTCCATTGCTCGTGTATCTTCTTTACCTCCCGAGTCGACATTTGAGCATAATTTGTTTTGCAGCAATCGCACCGGCTCCAGCTCCGTTTGAGTCTCGCATCCCAATGCCGGCACGACCCTTTGCTAAACGCCCATCTTCCAGGGGTGCTACGACTAGCCTGCGAATGTTGAGCGAATTCGTCGAAAATCTTGACGCCAAGGTCCTCGCATTCGCTGCATATTTTGCTGTTGAGGTTAA
The DNA here is from genome assembly GCA_030015575.1 of Agapanthus africanus. NCBI lineage: Eukaryota > Viridiplantae > Streptophyta > Magnoliopsida > Asparagales > Amaryllidaceae > Agapanthus > Agapanthus africanus. Next base: position 601,551,454 of record JASDDO010000031.1, on the reverse strand, counting down.
TCCAATGTTGGCGATGCTCATGAACTTCCATGACGAAGGTGTCGTCGAGTCTTGGGTTAATTACTGTAGAAGGATCGAGGCTTGCCTGCATGAGATTAAGCTTAAGCGTCCCGCTCCTGAAGTATCATCTTTGAACTCCCAGCGGGCTGCGTGGGTCGAGAGTAGTGTTCCTTTCATCCGCCATTTTGAACAAGAGGCGACCCTGAGGCGAAAGGAACATGAGGTAGCTTCAAGCGAATCCGCCCGGTTGCGCGCCGAGGTTGAAGCGAATCCTGCACAGTTGAAAGCTGTCTTTGACAATCTCCAGCGTTGCATTTCGGATGGGTTAACGCTGAGACGGGCGCTTGACTCTGTGGAGCGGGTCGTGCAGGACTGCGAAGCTGTCATGCTTGGAACCGATGAAAAGCTTTCGTCTTGTTTGCGACAACGGGCCCTAGTCGAAGCGGAGTTGGTCGCGGCGGCCGATTGCGAGAAAGGATTGAGAGGAGTGCGCGAGCAGCTGGCTGATCTGTTGAAAACGACTCCTCCTCAATAACCGTCTTTGTATCCCCTTTTTTTACTGTAAACTCATGGTCTATGAATAACATGTATTCATTTTGATTCCTTTGTGAAATGTATTTTGTATTCACTTGAATTCATGAATAAAAGACATTTTATCTTATACTATCGTCTTCTTTTCTTTGTCGTGTCATTGGCATGTGACTTTAGCAAATGTGGCCTGTAGATGATAAATAACGGTTCATCTTGAACTCTTTGCAGTATAGTGATGGCTTAGGAAACAGGTCCAGGTCTGCTGGCTAAGACTTTTCAACTTTATGAGCCGTGAGGGTCTCATAAAGACTTTTCTCCCCGAGTCGAGAGGACCCCGTAGGTGTATTTTCTCCTTAGGAGTCGTGAGGACTCCTAAATGCATTTTCTCTTAAGAGTCCTAAGGATTTCACAAGAGAATTTCCCCCCTTACAAGTCGAGAGGACTCGTAAGTGGTTGTTTCCCTCCTTGTCGATATTCGACTTTGGAGAGTGTGGCCCGTGAATAGTATGCAATAGTCCATCTTGGACCGACTTGCAGGGCAGCGATGGCTTAGAAGACAGGTTTGGATCCGCCGCCTAAGACTTTTCAACTTTATGAGCCGTGAGGGTCTCATAAAGACTTTTCTCCCTACGAGCCGAGAGGATCCCGTAGGTGTAATTTCTTCGTAGGAATCGTGAGGACTCCTAAGTGCGTTTTCTCTTGAGAGTCGTAAGGATCTCACAAGCAAATTTTCTTTATGCGTAGGGACACTAATTTCCCTGCGGGTCGAGATGAGTCGAGAGGTTCTCGTCAAGGACTCTGATTTCCCTGAATTGAGAAGTTTTTGCCAAGGACACTGATTTTCCTGGGGTCGAGAGGAATCGAGAGATTTCTGCAAAGACACTGATTTCCTTGCGGGTCAAAACGAATAGAGAGGTTCTCGCCAAGGATGCTGATTTCCCTGAATCGAGAGGTTTTTTCCAAGGACACTGATTTCCCTAGGGTCGAGACGAATCGAGAGATTCCTGCAAAGACACTGATTTCCTTGCGGATCGAAACGAATCGAGAGGTTCTCGCCAAGGACGCTGATTTTCCTGAATCAAGAGGTTTTTGCTAAGGACACTGATTTCCCTGGGGTCGAGACAAATCGAGAGATTCCTGCAAAGACACTGATTTCCCTACGGTCCGACACGAATCGAGAGGTTCTCGCCAAGGACGCTGATTTCCCTGAATTGAGAGGTTTTGCCAAGGACACTAATTTTCCTGGGGTCGAGACGAATTGAGAGATTCCTGCAAAGACACTGATTTCCTTGCGAGTCGAAACAAATCGAGAGGTTCTCGCCAAGGACATTGATTTCCCTGAATCGAGAGGTTTTGCTAAGGACACTGATTTCCCTGGGGTCGAGACGAATCGAGAGATTCCTGCAAAGACACTGATTTTCTTGCCGGTCGAAACGAATCGAGAGGTTCCTGCAAAGAAACTAATTTCCTTGCGGGTCGAAACGAATCGAGAGGTTCTCACCAAGTACTCTGATTTTCCTGAATTGAAAGGTTTTTGCTAAGGACACTGATTTCCCTGGGGTCGAGGCGAATCAAGAGATTCCTGCAAAGACACTGATTTCCTTGTAGGTCAAAACGAATCGAGAGGTTCTCGCCAAGGACGCTGATTTCCCTGAATCGAGAGGTTTTTGGCTGACTTGTTTCCGAGACGGAGCGTTGTTCCGGCGGGGAGGTTATTGGTTGACTTGTTTCCGAGACGGAGCGTTGTTCCGGCGGGGAGGTCATTGGTTGACTTGTTTCCGAGACGAAGTGTTGATCCGGCGGGGAGGAACGCCGTGTTGATCTTCTGGGATGTAGATGTTGCCGTCGAGATCTGACTCTCCCTTTGACAGAGTTCGTTGGGAAATGTGGTTCCCTTTTCGTTTACGCCCATGGATTGTATACAGGGGTCAGTATAGACTCGCCTGAAGGGCAAAAGTTTCATTCTTTCATTTTTTAATTTCCTTCCGCGATGCTCTATCATTTCAGCTTTTTATATCGCGAAAGTCGCGATTGCCCAATCATTTCGGCTATTTTTCGCGGTGCCCAATCATTTCGGCTATTTTTCTTTTTACTTGCTGCTTTTTATTGCGAGTTTCCCAATCATTTCGGCTATATATATATATTTTTTAATTTTTGGCTCGCTGATTTTGTTGCGAGTATGGACCTGAGATCTGATACCAATCTTAGTATCAGCATCGCTGCGACTGGAATATCGCCAGGAGCGAATCATCACTTGCTGTGAAAGGACTTGGAATTTGATACCTATTTAGGCATCAACATCGCTACAACTAGGATATTTCCAGGAGTGTTTCCTGATTTAAAATCAGAAAAGCTTATGGAAAAGGCTTCAGAAAAGGGTCACGTGCTTACACGTGACCAGCAGTCACGTGTTGGCACGTGACATCTAAAAGCATCGGCAAGGCAAATTCAGCTTCCCGACTACATCAAAGAAAAGGGCTTCAGAAAGGGTCACGTGCTCCCACGTGACCTGGGTCACGTGTTGGCACGCGACAATTAAAAGCGGCTTCGAAGGCAAACCGGTTCCTTGATCAAATCAAGTAAAAGGCTTCAGAAGAGGTCACGTGCTCCCACGTGACCAGGGTCACGTGTTGGCACGTGATACTCAAAAGCAGCAAACTTGTTCTCCGGTTAAATCAAGAAAAAGAGTCCAGACGAGGGTCACGTGCTCATACGTGACCAGGGGTCACGTGATGGCACATGACGGTTAAGCAGCAACCAGAAGACAGAGCGCAAAAAGAAAGAAGAAGGCTCGTTCCAAGGGGGTCACGTGGCCACACGTGACTGACTTCAAAGCCCATTTGTTAACAAAATTAAATTCTGAGAAAAGACCTCTCAAATCTTTCCAAAAGCAACCGATTGAATTAAAGATTTAAAGGTGATTAAATATCATCTATCTATGGGAAAATCTCGAATTTGGAAAGATTTCCCCGTAAAATCTAACCAAAATAACAGAGGAGAATCTCTGGATTTAAAATCCAATGGTGAATAAAATTCACCTAATAATCCAAAGGTCCAAAACGAGTGGTGAATACAAATCAAATCTCCCAATGAAAGATTCACCAAAACTAATTAACTCGGCTGCTTCTCCTATAAATAGGAGCCAAGAGACACACAAAAGAAAGATATATGTGCAGAGGGAAGAAAAGAGAGAGAGCCTTGATACTTTAGAGGATTTTTGGATCTTCTGCAAAAGAAAACCCTAGGTAAGAAAGGGAAGGTTTCATTGAAAGAAAAGAGAATTTAATTTTCAACAGAGTTTAACTCTGATATAAAACAGAAGGACATATTTCTTCTCTCTTATATGGAGGATCTGTAAAGCGCACATCTCCCCTTGAGTTGAGAATTTAATTTTCAATGGGTTGAGATCCTCCCATGCAGATCCAAAGCATAGAGAGGGAATGGAAGCACGAGAATTTAATTCTCACAGAACTATAGGAATTTAATTCCTTCAAAATAAAATTAGGGTTTGACCCTGTGTTATGGGAATTTAATCCCTTCAGAATGAAAAGAATCAGGGTTTAACCCTAGTTAAGAACTTAGTTCTGTTAAAACAACAAGAATCTAATTCCCTTAATCTTATTCCCTAGAATAATTCTCTAACAGAGAGTGGGGGTTTAATTCCTTAAATCTTTTATTAGGGTTTAACCCTATTCAGTTCTTCACATATATGAGGAATTTAATTCCCATAGAAAATTCAGAGTTCAACTCTTCAAAAAGAACTAGGAATTTAATTCCTCTGAAATTATTGTCAGGGTTCAACCCTACGAGGAATTTAATTCCTGAAAGGGATTAACAGATCTTCTAAACAACTACAGAAAAGCAGGGTCACGTGTCACCACGTGACCCCCCCAAAAGATCTACAGAAAGCCTTTTGAGGCAGTGCCTCACGTGACCCACGCGACCCTTGGCAGAGGCTTTAACATACTCCATTCAAACACCCGTCACGTGATGACACGTGATGCTCCAAAAGATGCGATCTTCTCAGCAGAACAAACGAAGGGAGGGCGCCCTCACGTGCTACCACGTGACCCCTCTTGCCTCAGCGTCTAACGCTAAATTGGAACCCCTGAGCCCAGTGTTAAACACTGTTTTGCCTTAGTGTTCAACACTAATTAAAGAGCTTTCTTGCAGTGTTTAACACTGAATTTCTTAGTGTTTAACACTAAATTAAATCTCTGTTGACAGAGTTTAACATTAATTTTCTTAGTGTTTAACACTAATTTGAAGCCTCTGCTGCTAGTGTTTGACACTGATTTGCTCTAGTGTTTAGCACTAATTTGAACCCCCTGTTGCTGGTGTTTAACACCAACTGTCTTTTAGTGTTAAAACACTAACTTGATCCCAGTGTTCAACACTGCTGAATTAACGTTAGCCCAATTGACTAAATGGCCAGAGGCAAAGCCTCTCCTTCAAGGGACCAACAGGAGGGCCGATGTCCCAGACATGATTAGACTTAGCCCAAGCTGGGCATAAGTCCTCAATTCGTAATTAACTGGGCTAATGGGCTCATAACATAATTAATCGGTCTTGATCCCAAATTGGGCCAAAGACTATTTAATCCACTCCGGTTCCAGGGTACATCTCTTCATTCCTTTGATACTTGGCGTTGTAATCCCTCAGCGTCTTCAAAGAGGTGACGGGTCCCGATGATCACACATTGATACGGACTGTGGGGTCCTTAAACCCATGGACTACGACATCCTTAACCTTGACCGAGATGTCTTAAAACTAACAATGGACTGTGGGGTCCTTAAACCCATGGACTACGACGTCCTTAACCTTGACCGAGATGTCTTAAAACTAACAATGGACCGCAATGTCCTTAAACTACCCATGGACCGCAATGTCCTTAAACTAGAGATGGACCACTATGTCCCTAAACTGGAACGATAGAGCCCAAACGCTCTTTTGTCGGATCTAAACGATCCCGTTTAAGTTGATCTTAGCTTTAAATACGGCTAGCGTATCCTTAAACCTTTCAAACAGACTTTAGTCCCAAATTGGACTATAGATCCCCCCCAATTAACTCTGGTTCAAGGGTACATCTCTTAACTCCTCTGACTTCTGTCGTTGTAATCCTTCAACGTCATCAGAGAGGTGACGGGTCCCGATGGCCATACATTAAATGGACCACTATGTCCCTAAACTGGAACAATAGAGCCCAAATGCTCTTTTGTCGGATCTAAACGATCCCGTTTAAGTTGATCTGAGCCTTAAATATGGCTAACGTATCCTTAAACCTTTCAAATAGACTTTAGTCCCAAATCGGACTATAGATCTCCCAACCAACTTTGGCTCAAGGGTACATCTCTGAACTCCTCTGACATCTGTCGTTGTAATCCTTCAATGTCGTTAGAGAGGTGATGGGTCCCGACGGCCATACATTCAATGGACCACTATGTCCCTAAACTGGAACAATAGAGCCCAAATGCTCTTTTGTCGGATCTAAACGATCCCGTTAAGTTGATCTTAGCCTCAAATATGGCTAACGTATCCTCAAACCAAAATCCCAAACCCAAATCTAAGAAAATACCGATTTGGACTAATCCACGTCCTACGGGCGATAACATAAATTTGTCTCCGTACACATTCCACGGGCAAGCACAAACAAAACAAACACCCACGACACGAAGTGACCAGTTGGAGAAGGAGAAAGTTGTTACCGCGATGCGGTAGCGTAATTAACTGCAGGGGCTTGCGCCTGCAGGGAAGAGCGTCCCCACAATCAAAAACCCCTCAAACGAGGGGGAATCTGACGAAGTCTGCTACATCGGCCGCATCCGTTTAAACCTCCGATACATGGTGCCATAAATCAACTTGGCATCTTCGGAGAGGTGGACGGATAGCACCAATTAGCATCTGCCCCGAATCTCAGGCGAGGCATTCCAGGTCTTGGCCGCCATTTGGAGGGGAACAGATTCTGGCACGCCCGGTGGGACCCTTTCCACTTTCCACTCCACACTTCGTGTGTCGTGTTCGCGAACGAATCGCGGTTTACTGTGGTTGCCTGTGGATTCGAGGTACTAAGATTTGGTGTCTTGCTCCGTGCAGAAAATAGAAGATCAATGGCTTCGAACTGCACTGCCTGCAACTGCAACTCTCGCTCGGTCCTTGCTGGAGGAGTGACTTATGGGCCCCAAGCGACCTCCCTTTTCAAGATGCCAGTGGAGCAGGTAACCCAGGCCACCACTGGATTATTCTTCGGGACCATGCTCCCACCGTTGAGCTTCAATGCCACAACGACGTTGCAAGAAACCCCGGAGAAGTTGGTCTTTAATCGGCTTACCACTACCGCGACCCCTCTCAACGGGTCGCCCAGTTTCAATACCTCAGTTTTCAACGGACTGGGCCAGAACGTCTGCAAACCTGCGATACCCGAAGCTACCATCCCAAAGCGGATAGCTATCCCGGCTCAAGCAGACGAAATCATTGGAAGGATTTCTCCTTCCGAGAAGTCAGTTTTTACAAGGCTGGCTATTCCGGTTGCTGCTCCAGGCGAGGTCCTCAAAGCTGCTTCCCCTACTCAGGGCAGGGGGCAGGAAGAAGCTTATCCAACAACGGAGGTGACTCCATCCGCAAGACATGCCCGACGTCGCCACTGGCGTCGAGTAAGAGAGGCTGGGGGCAACTCCCCCTCTGGATTTACGCCACCAGCTCCGATGGTGGGGATCGATGCTGCTGTTCCAACCGGGAACAGCTTTGAATTGCTGAATACGGTGCGCAGAAACTCTCCTACCGCCGTACTAAAAAGATCCCCTCCTCCGGTGGGAAATGTTGCAGAAGCCAAGCCAGAACAGTCCTCTCAACGGCTATCCTCTGAAATTTACAAGGTATGGCGTCAAGTCCAAGACTCCGCGATGGATCAAGACTATCTCCGCCGACAGAAAAAGATGAAAGTTCGGCAGGAGAAAGACTACTCTGTCAGACCAGAAAAAGCAACAGCTACTCGGGTACCCACTGCGACGGCTCCCTCAACATCAATCACTCAAAAGAAAAGGAGGCCGCAAAAGGCCCCTGTGAACATGGCAAACCATAAAAGCGCAGAGCACAAACGCCCCAAGTCTGGGGGCATGGTGCTGCACACCGTTTATATGGCTTCCGGAAAGGAGGAAAGCCGTGCTTCGACGGGTCACCGACCGCTCACCTGATCCGTGACAAAAGCTCAAGAACAGCAACAGTAGAAGCTTCTAAAGATGCTGACTACAATGGCCGCACTTACCGAGCCAAAAGAAAGACCAGAGGCATCATCAGAGTAGCGTCACGAATAAGAAACTGATGCTGACTTCTTACGCAGAGTCCTCGAAAAGAAGGACAAAGAAGCCGCAGAGCAAGCGGCTAACATAAAACAAATGGCGCTTCTCTTCCAAGATATGGTAGGGATGATGATCCAGCAAGATCCTCCTGCTGAAGATCCTCCGATTGTCCTTGAAGATGACAAAGGAGAGACATCGAATCCTCCTCCGGCTCTTTCAGCAGCCAAGGAAGAAACCATTTCCAAGGCCACACTGGATGACCATATAGCTCAGCAAATACGAGCTCACCAGGAAAATGAAGCGGCTGGGCAAATTGCTAGAACCGGACGACCCTACCCGGGATGGTATGACCAAATTAGTTACCCGCCGGGATATACGATCCCTAAGTTCCACGTATATAAGGGAACGGGAAATCCGCATCAGCACGTCACTCAATTTAGAGCCATGTGCGGCAACACTGGAGGTGATGATAAATTGCTGCTCCGCCAGTTTGTTGGCAGCCTGTCGGAAACGGCATTTGAGTGGTACTCTGAACTCCCAAATGACTCTATCAAGACATTTACGGAGATGGAGCTGCTGTTTACACAGAGATTCGAGAGTGCTAGTGGACGCACCCCGATAACAGCACTGATTAATGCCAGGATATGGCCAGGCGAAACATGGATCCAATACGCAACACGATGGCGGAACCTATGGTCGAAATGCGAACAACGCATAGAAGAGGCTCCTGCTGTAGGCATGTTTGTGGGTACCCTTGATCCGCAAGCGACCATCTCACAGTTCATGGTGTTCTTCAAGCCGACCACCTTCCAGGCCTTGATTGATAAGCTGGCCCAAATGGACCAGATGGGCCATAGGCCTTCCTCTTTAAAGACGGAGCCTTGGAATGAAAAGGGCAAAAGGAAAGCAACCTTCGTCGCCAACGCTCAACAACAACCGAGCAACTTAAAGCCGGTTGTTCGCCAAAACAACGTGCGTCCACGCCCATCCCTCGAGGAGAGACTGGGACGTCCTTACTCGTTTCCCCAGGATAAAACGAGAAGACTGTTCGAGCTGGCAGTGCGCAACAGACTCATCAATCTGCCGAGTCCAAAGCGTCCGTTGCAGCCAGGCGATGTCAATGATCCCAATTATTGTCCTTACCACCAAACGGTAAGTCACCCGATCGAGGAATGCTTCATCTTTAAAGGATGGATCGAGGATCGGTATCTACAAGGCAAGTTTGCGTTGTCCGAGAAGTGGAAAATAAACCCACCACAACCGCACACTCCAAAGAAGACGAACACACCGGGGGCAACTTGTTCTTTTGTTGAAGAAGTTTCGTGGGAGGTCGTGTTGTCATCCAAAACCAAAAAGATGCTGAATGATCTCCAGACATGCCCGGCAATCGGAAGAACTCGCTAGAACCCCATATCGTCGAAGGGATGCTGAAGCCGCGCCCAACTCCAAAGATCGATGGTGAAGGCCCCAGCACTCACACCCAGCCATCAAAATCTTCAAAGAAAAACAAGAAGAAATCCAAGAAGCCCGTGAAGCCCGGCGACAAGCGCACGGATTTGCAGAAACAGATTGACGTGTTGGAAGAGTATAACCAGAAGGCGCGGATTCCAATCACGCTCCAAGAGTTCCTCAGCCACGTCCTCGAGGACGAAAATGATGGAGAAGACTCATCAGATGAATCTGAGGACTACGTAGCAAGTTGTCATGTGATCTCTCACTCATTGATAGATGATAAAGAGGCTCCTTGCACCGAGAAACCAGGGGCGGGTCCTGAACCAGAACTTCTGTGGCCATCAGACGAGATGATCGATGCCTTCCTGAACGAAGCCCGTCTTAAAAGCAAAGCTGTTCGAGAGCGCGAGATGGCCATATTCGAGAAAACCAAACGCCGACGACTAGATGAAAGGGTCGAAACACTCCCACCGGATCAAAGTACATCCGCCACAAATAAAAGCAGGTTCAAGATGAGGAAAAGATTCGCCAAAGCCATATCGATGGGAATGAAGCTCCCCTCTTTCATAGGAAATTCTCCCACCGATATATATCTTGATGAAGCGGACATGCATCTTAACTTCTGCTTATATCATCAGAAGATTGCACACCCTACGGAAGAATACAATGCCTTTAAAAACTGGTGACAGGGATACGTTGCTCACCGGCAGCACGTTCAACGATTGAAGCGCGAAGCTCGTCGGAAACAGAACACGACAAATGAGCATGTGAAAACTGCCGGCGATGGTTACATGGTTGACGGCAGAAGGTCGCAAGCTCTCACATTCGGGAGCAATTCTGAAGAAGAAATGACTCTCAGCCCTCCCTTCAAAGAATCCACCTCAGGAAAAGAGGAAGAAAAGAAGAGCTGCGAGAACGTTCATCTGCGCAATCGCACCCTACCCGAAAAGAATCTCGGACCCGCAAACAAGGGATCGAACAAAAGGGATAAGGGGAATGGAAAAGCGACTTTCGTCGCCAACGCTCAACAACAGCCGAGTAACCCGAGACCGTTTTGTCGTCAAAATAACAAGCCGCGATACCTCAATGAGAAGTTGAAACGTCCTTACTCATTTCCCAAAGATAAAACAAAGAGATTGTTCGAGCTAGCAGTGCGCAGCGGGCTCATCACTCTGCCAGATCCAAAACGTCCGTTGCAGCCAGGTGACGTTAACAATCCTAACTATTGTCCCTACCACAGAGTAATGGGTCACCCACTCGAAAATTGCTACGTCTTCAAAAACTGGGTTGAAGACCAATACCAACAAGGCAAACTCGCGCTGTCCGAAAACTGGAAGGTGAGCCCGCCACAACCACATGCCTCGAGAAAGATGGATATGCCGGGGGCATCATGCTCATTCATAGGGAAAGCCCCATAGACCGAAATGTCGTTAAACTAACGATGGACCACTATGTCCTAAAACTGGCTGTAGACCGAAACGTCGTTAAACTAACGATGGACCGCAATGTCCTAAAACTTGCAAATGACCGAAACGTCGTTAAACTACTATCAACCCGCGGCATCCTCAGGCTGGCGTGGTTAAAAAAACGGTACGTCCATAAGCAAAATGGGCACGGATGAAAACCCGAAAGGGCCCCATGAGTAAAAACAGCAGGGCTACCGGCGAGTGTTTGTGAAAACCCGAAAGGGCGCAACCTCGTTAGAAAAAAGAATAAAAAGAATACAAAGAATAAAAAAAAAGAGGAAAACGGTATGTCCATAAGCAAAATGGGCACGGATGAAAACCCGAAAGGGCTCTGTGAGTAAAAACAGCAGGGCTACCGGCGAATGTTTGTGAAAACCCGAAAGGGAGCAAGCTCGTTAAAAGACACTTACAGGGTCCTCTCGACCTTGTAAGGAGAAATCACCCGCGTGAGATCCTTACGACTCATAAGGGAGCAACACACTTAGGGATCCCCACGATTCCTAAGGAGAAATTACACTTGCGAGATCCTCACGACTCGTAAGGAGAACTCTCTTATGGGACCCTCACGGCTCATAAGATTTGAAAGTCTTAAGTTACAGAGACCTGAACCTGTTCTTAAGCAACCCCCACAACCTTCGATTTTGCCCTACAAGCGGCTCAATACTGGCCCTTGTATACAATCCACGGGCACGAATAAATATTTCCCTAACAAAGTCCCATCCGTGACTAGGGATATGCTTGTACAGCAAATAACACTTGTAAGTCCTCTCGACTTATAAGGAGAAAACCTTTTTGTAAGATCCTTACGACTTGCAAGAGAACATGCACTTAGGAATCCTCACGATTCCCAAGGAGAAAACACACCTACGAGATCCTCACGACTTGTAGGGAGAAATACCTTTGTGAGACCATTACGGCTCATGAAGTCAAAAGCCTTAGTCGATGGGGTCCTAACCCCGTTCGCTAACCCACCTTTGTTCGACATCGACAGAGGCAAATGATGATTCGCTCCTGGCAATATCCCAGTGGTAGCGATGCTGATGCCTAAAACGGTATCAAATTCCAAGTCCTTTTACGGCAAATGATGATTCGCTCTTGGCAATATTCCAGTCGCAGCGATGCTGATGGCAAGATTGGTATCAGATCCCAAATCCCCTACTCGCGAAAAAAAATCAGCGAGCCAAAAAAAATGCATACGAAATAGCCGAAATGATGGGGCAACTTGCAAACAAAATCAGCAAGTAAAAATGTTTGCATGCAAAATAGCCGAAATGATTGGGCAACTCGCAATAAAAAGCAGCGAGTAAAAAGAAAAATAGCCGAAATGATTGGGCACCGCAAAAAATAGCCGAAATAATTGGGCAATCGCGATTTTCTCGATATAAAAAGCTGAAATGATAGAGCATCGCGGAAAGAATAAAAAAAATGAAAGAATGAAACTTTTTGCCCTACAGGTGAAATCACATCGATCCCTGTATACAATCCAGGGGCACAGATAAAGTGGGAACCATACCTTCCCAACAGGCTCCATCAGAAAGAGAAGCCAAATCTCGACGGTTCATAGACAACCCAGAGATAACCTCGACATCTGTCGCAATATCGCAGACATAATGTCAACAGACGAAGCAAAAGGAAGATCCTGAGCTTCAGGGTCTCGACGTCAACATCGACAACCTAGAGATCACCAACGGCGTTTCTCCTCACTCCAGCCAGATGCAGACGTGACGTCAACAATCGACCTCAGAGTCGCAACGAAACGGAACCATGGCAAAGTCCCTAGTTCCAAATCTCAATGGCCACATCTACAGCCTGGAGACCAACAACGGCGTGCCTCCTCATTCCAACATGACACAGATGTTACACCATCAAATGGAGCGACGGCAAAATCCCAGCTCCACCTCAGCATTTGTCTCGATACAGCAGACGAGATGTCAATGACGGTGTTCCTCCGCAGGTCCAGTAGGATGCAGACGCAACATCAACGAAAGACCCCATGGTCAGTAGTGCGGAGTGGTCACCACCTGGGCATTCATCTTGTTACAGCAGACGCAATGTCAACAGCAGCGTTCCTTCGTAGTCCAGCAAGATGCAGACGCAGTGTCAACAAAAGACCTTACGGTCAAAGCAGATGAAGCAAAGGCCAACTTCCTAGCTTCAGGGTCTTGACGGCAAGTCATATAAAGCCTGAAAGACAATCGGAGATCATCTCCACCAGCGCGGAGTGGTCACCACTTCGACGATCGTCTCGATACAGCAGATGAAATGTCACCCCATCGTTCTTCCCCCAACAGGATTCGGACGCGCCAAAGCAAATGAAGCAAAAGGCCAAATTCCTAGCTTCAGGGTCTTGACGGCAAGTCATATAAAGCCTGAAAGACAATCGGAGATCATCTCGCACCAACGCGGAGTGGTCACCACCTCGACGATCGTCTCGATACAGCAGATGAAATGTCACCCCAGCGTTCTCCCCCCAGCAGGATACGGACGCGCCAAAGCAAACGAAGCGAAAGCAAAATTCCTAGCTTCATGCGTCTTAACGGCAAGTCATATAAAGCCTGAAAGACAATCGGAGATTATCTCGCACCAGTGCGGAGTGGTCACCACCTCGACGTTCGTCTCGATACAGCAGACGCAACATCACCAAAAGGAGCCACGACAAAATCTCTAGTTCCAAACCTCGATGGTTCACCAGCAACCTAGAGACAACCATGACATTCGTCTCGATACAGAGGACGCGATGCCAGCGAACGAAGCGAAGGCCAAATTCCTAGCTTTATGCGTCTTAACGGCAAGTCATATAAAGCCTGAAAGACAATCGGAGATTATCTCGCACCAGTGCGGAGTGGTCACCACCTCGACGTTCGTCTCGATATAGCAGACGCAACATCACCAAAAGGAGCCACGGCAAAATCCCTAGTTCCAAACCTCGACGGTTCACCAGCAACCTAGAGACAACCACGACATTCGTCTCGATACAGAGGACGCAATGCCAGCAAACGAAGCAAAGGCCAAATTCCTAGCTTCAGGGTCTTAACGGCAAGTCATATAAAGCCTGAAAGACTATCGGAGATCATCCCACACCAGCGCGGAGTGGTTATGACTCATCGGGGCTCTCCAAAATGAGCCTAACCTCAAGTAAAAAGCGGCATGGAAAATTCCTAACGCTTGCTCTTCCGACGGTCAAACTGCCAAGGAGGATTGCTTGAAGACGTCTTGTCCAGCCCCCGAAGGGATCAGAGACACGGCAGTCGCAGGGCTACTCGAACAGCACGATTACCTATCGAGGAATATATCAGCTCATGCGACGGTACGACGGCCAAAACCCTAAGTACCACAGACCCTAACGGACTTCTGTCGTAAAGAGCAGAGGTTAACTGTGACGTTAGGATATTCTTGCGAGATCTGCTCGATCCGTTTCGACTCGTGAGGAAATTGATGTCTTTGCGAGAACTTCTCGATTCGTTTCGACTCGTGAGATAAAGTCTTAGGCAGTGGGGATTAAAAAACCTGTTTCCTAAGCACTGGGACCCTGCAAGTCGGCCCAAAACGGTCTTTTGCATACTATCCATGAGTCACACTCTCCAAAGTCGAATATCGACAAGGAGGGAAACAACCGCTTACGGGTCCTCTCGACTCGTAAGAAGGAAAACTCTCTTATAGGATCCTTACGACTTATAAAAAAACACACTTAGAAATCCTCACGATTCCCAAGGAGAAAATACACCTACGAGATCCTCACGACTCGTAGGGAGAAAAGTCTTTATGAAACCCGAACGGCTCATAAAGTTGAAAAGTCCTAGGTGGCAGATCCTAACCCAGTCTCCTAAGCCATCACCGCCCTGCAAAGAGATCAAGATGGACCATCTATGAGCCATACTCGCCAAAGCTACATGCCACTGAAATGGAAAAGCTACTCATGAGCATATAAACTACTTCACGCCAGAGTAATACATAAAAAATGGAAGGGTGCGGTTCATGGGGATGAGGGTTTGGAACTATATGTCTTAAGAGTCGAGATTTGAGTCAATGATAAATGACGACGCTTTTGTCCGCTCGTTATCTTCTCAAATCAAGATTCTGAAAGTAATATACCAACCCGAAATTGGTCATACGCTATGCATTACTTTGCACTACTTCACCCACGTATATGCTTACGTGGGCAAAGTAGTGGGGGGCATTTGTTCCCGCCGAAAATTTCTGCGCAGAAGATTCCAAGGTATCAAATGGAAGCGATACGCTTAAGGAAATGTGAACCAATATCTTCCGGCCTGTATTTTGATAAGTTCCTGAAGGAGGAACTATTAAATCCTAATAGTATTGGAAGCATCTCGAAAAACACTTCGATTTGATATATTATGGGCCTCATAATTCATCCGGGATCAAAAGTTATGAGGTATCACGTGTCCACACGTGATGGACCTTTAAGAACCCGCAGGAGGAGCTAAAAGATATAATAAAAACTCAGAAAAGACCCCAATGGGGCATCACGTGCTCACACGTGACCATGGGTCACGTGCAGACAAGTGATGGGCTTTTAAAGCCTCTAAAATAATGAATAGAATTTAATTCTAAAAGTCAGAAAATACCTCAACGAGGTATCACGTGCTTACACGTGACCAATGGTCACGTGTTGACACGTGATGGTTAAAACAACAACATAAACAAGCGGCTGTTAAAGGAACCAATTTGGGGGTCACGTGCTCACACGTGACCAAGGGTCACGTATCACCACGTGACTAGCTTCGAAAGCCTTACAGTTAATAGAATTAAATTCTAAAAGCTTCCAAATCTTTCCAAATGGAAAAGGATTATGGGGACCGTTGGATTAAAGATCCAAGGGTGATTAAAAATCACCAATTTATGAAAAAATCTTGGACTTGGAAAGATTTCCCCCCTAAATCTAACCGAGATAACAAAGGGATATCTTTGGATTTAAAATCCAATGGTGAATAAAATTCACTTAACAATCTAAAGGCCCAGATTAATGATAAATATAAATCAAATCTCTCAACATACAAATCAAATCTCTCAATGAGAGATTTGCTAAACAAATTGATTCTCTTCCTTCTCCTATAAATAGGAGCAAAGAAGAGAAGAGAGGGGGACTACTTTTTTGAGAGAAAAACAGAGGGAGGAGAATATAATTCTCAAGAGAAAAAAAAGCAAAGAGAGGAGAATTTAATTCTCTGCAAAAAAAACCCTAGGTAAGAAAAGGGAGGCTTCAAAAGAGAATTTAATTCTCAAAAGAGTTTAACTCTTATTTAAAGAAAAGAACTTAGTTCTTTCTCTGGTTGAGGATCTGCAAAGTGCACATCTCCCCATGAATTGAGAATTTAATTCTCATTGGGTTGAGATCCTGCCATGCAGATCTAAAACACAGAGGAGGAATTGAGTTTTGAGAATTTAATTCTCCCAAACTCACAGGAATTTAATTCCTCCTAAAATGAAACTAGGGTTTAACCCTAATCAAGAATTTAATTCTTTTACATATCTGGGAATTTAATTCCTTTAAAATGAAATCACGGTTTTATCCTAAATAAGAATTTAATTCTTTCATGATAAGAATTTAATTCCTCCAAAATCATAATTAGGGTTTAACCCTACAAAGAATTCAATTCTTAAAAGATCTCTGTTCATGAAAAGAACTAGGGTCACGTGCCCCCACGTGACCCTTGAAAAGATCCCCTGCAAAGAACTTTGAAGCATCACCTCACGTGCTCCCACGTGACTCCCAAAACGCAGAAAGAAAAAACAAAAGAAAAGAAGCTTTGGGCGCTCTCACGTGTCCCCACGTGACCCCTCAGCAATTACTGTAATTATCGATGCATAAATCCACATCACGTGCCAACACGTGATGCTCTAAAATAAAAACAAAAGTGTTTAACACTTATTCGCAGATTTGAGGATAAACCAAAAGGAGATCTGGCTCCACATTTAGGGCGCCCTCACGTGTCACCACGTGACCCCTAATGAGCATTCTAACAGACCAGAGCGGGGGCCTCCATCACGTGCCAACACGTGATGCTCTAAAATAAAAACAAAAGTGTTTAACACTTATTCGCAGATTTGAGGATAAACCAAAAGGAGATCTGGCTCCACATTTAGGGCGCTCTCACGTGTCCACACGTGACCCCTCTCTCCTCAGTGTTTAACACTAATCTGAAGACTTTGTTCCCAGTGTTTAACACTGATTTGCTTTAGTGTTTAACACTAATTTGAAATCTCTGATTACCAGTGTTTAACACTGATTTGCTTTAGTGTTTAACACGAATTTGAAAGCCCTGTTGCTAGTGTTTGACACTGGTTATCTTTTAGTGTTTAACACTAACTTGCTAATCTTATTCCCAGTGTTCAACACTGTTGGTCTTTAGTGTTTAACACTAGCTTTAGCCCAATTGGCTAAGTTTCTAGAGGCAAAGCCTCTCCTTCAATGGACCAACAGAGGGCCAATATTTCAAACATAATTGGACTTAGCCCAAACTGGCCATAAGTCCTCAAATCATCTTGAACTGAGCACATCTGCTCTTTCAACCAACTCATTGGTTCAAGGGTACATCTCTGAACTCCTCTGATATTTGTCGTTGTAATCCTTCAACGTCTTCAGAGAGGTGACGGGTCCCGACGACCATACATCAAGACGGACTGTGGGGTCCTTAAACCCACGGACTTATGCGTCCTTAAACTAAAATACGGACTGTGGGGTCCTTAAACCGACGGACTTATGCGTCCTTAAACTACCTATGGACCACCATGTCCCTAAACTGGAAATGGACCACTATATCCCTAAACTGGAAATGGACCACCATGTCCCTAAACTGGCAATGGACCACTATGTCCCTAAACTGGAACAATAGAGCCCAAATGCTCTTTTGTATACAATCCACGGGCACGAATAAACATTTCCCCAGCAAAGTCCCACCCATGACTAGGGATATGTCCAACCCTTGTAGGTCCTCTCGACCCATAAGGAGAAAGCCCTCTTGTAGGATCCTTACGACTTGCAGAGGAACATACACTTAGAAATCCTCACGATCCCTAGGGAGAAAATACACCTACAAGATCCTCACGACATGTGGGGAGAAATACTTTTGTGAGACCCTTACGGCTCATGAAGTCAAAAGCCTTGGTCGACAGGACCCTTAACCCTGTTTGCTAAGCCACCTTTGTTCAACATCGACAGAGGCAAATGATGATTCGCTCCTGGCAATATTCCAGTTGTAGCGGTGCTGATGCCGAAATCGGTGTCTAAAATCCAAGCTTGCGGCGAAAAAGCTAGCAAGCCACACATGCCTACGAAATAGCCGAAATGATGGGGCAACTTGCAATAAAAAGCAGCAAGTAAAAATGTATGCATGAAAAACAGCCGAAATGATGGGGTAACTCGCAATAAAAAGCAGCGAGTAGAAAATAAATAAATAGCCGAAATGATTGGGCACCGCGAAAAATAGCCGAAATGATGGGGCAATCGCGACCTTCGCGATATAAAAGCTGAAACGATAGAGTATCGCGGAAAAAGAAATAAAATAAAAATAAAATTTATGCCCTACAGGTGATGTTCCATCACACCCTGTACACAATCCAAGGGCGTAAACAAAAAAGGGAACATACCCCCCCAGGTTTCACCAAAGAAAGAAGCTAAATCTCGACGGGCCACAAGCGACATAGAGATCATCCCAACACTCGTCTCGTAACGACGGACACAACTCTAAGCTAAGCGGAACAGCGGCAACTCCCAGTTCCATGGCTCGGTGGTATACATATCGCCAACAGTCAAACCTCCATCCCGTGAAATGCAGATACAATTTGCAAAATTCCTGGTTACGTGGAACGCGGATAACGTCACTCTTTGACCCCGTGGAAAACGTCTAGAGCGGATCCTGGTCCTCGCAGAGCACGGCAGTGAACCCGTGTGAAGCATCCAGAGCGGAGCCTAGTCCTCGCCGAACACGGCAGCGAACCCGTGTGAAGCATCTAGTGCAAAATTCCTGGTTACGTGGAACGCGGATAACGTCACTCTTTGACCCCGTGGAAAATGTCCAGAGCGGATCCTGATCCTCACAGAGTACGGCAGTGAACCTGTGTGAAGCATCCAGAGCGGAGCCTAGTCTCGCCGAGCACGGCAGTGAACCCGTGTGAAGCATCTAGTGCAAAATTCCTGGTTACGTGGAACGCGGATAACGTCACTCTTTGACCCCGTGGAAAACGTCCAGAGCGGATCCTGGTCCTCGCAGAGCACGGCAGTGAACCCATGTGAAGCATCCAGAGCGGAGCCTAGTCCTCGCCGAGCACGGCAGTGAACCCGTATGAAACATCTAGTGCAAAATTCCTGGTTACGTGGAACGCGGATAACGTCTCTCTTTGACCCCGTGGAAAACGTCCAGAGCGGATCCTGGTCCTCGCAGAGCACGGCAGTGAACCCGTGTGAAGCATCCAGAGCGGAGCCTAGTCCTCGCCGAACACGGCAGTGAACCCGTGTGAAGCATCTAGTGCAAAATTCCTGGTTACGTGGAACGCGGATAACGTCACTCTTTGACCCCGTGGAAAACGTCCAGAGCGGATCCTGGTCCTCGCAGAGCACGGCAGTGAACCCGTGTGAAGCATCCAGAGCGGAGCCTAGTCCTCGCCGAGCATGGCAGTGAACCCGTGTGAAGCATCTAGTGCAAAATTCCTGGTTACGTGGAACGCGGATAACGTCACTCTTTGACCCCGTGGAAAACGTCCAGAGCGGATCCTGGTCCTCGCAGAGCACGGCAGTGAACCCGTGTGAAGCATCCAGAGCGGAGCCTAGTCCTCGCCGAGCACGGCAGTGAACCCGTGTGAAGTATCTAGTACAAAATTCCTGGTTACGTGGAACGCGGATAACGTCACTCTTTGACCCCACGGAAAACGCCCAGAGCGGAGCCTGGTCCTCGCCAAGCACGGCAGTGAACCCGTGTGAAGCATCCAGGGCAAATACCGGACTGTGGAGTCTTTAAAATCCACGGACTATGATGTCCTTAACCTCGACCGTGATGTCTTAAAACTAACGATCAACCACCCCGATTCCCTACGGATTCTGCTTTGGTTTAATGGTACATCTCTTCACTCCTTTGATACCTGGCGTTGTAATTCCTCAACGTCTTCAAAGAGGTGACGGGTCCCTGCAACCAAACATCGGACTGCGGAGTCCCTAAATCCATGGACTATGAGGTCCTTAACCTTGACCGTGATGTCTTAAAACTAACATCGGACTGTGGAGTCCCTAAATCCACGGACTATGAGGTCCTTAACCTTGACCGTGATGTCTTAAAACTAACATCGGACTGTGGAGTCCCTAAATCCACGGACTATGAGGTCTTTAACCTTGACCGTGATGTCTTAAAACTAACATCGGACTGTGGAGTCCCTAAATCCACGGACTATGAGTTCCTTAACCTTGACCGCGATATCTTTAAACTACGATACCTGGAGCAGCCCCCTGGCCCCGTGAAACACGGACAAGGGCGACCACATCCAGCACTTGCATGCCCTCACGACCTGTAAGGAAGAAAAACTCTCTTGTGAGATCCTTACGACTCTCAAGGGAAAACCCGCTTAAGAATCCTCACGATTCTTAGGAAGAACTTACACCTATGGGATCCTCTCGACCTGTAGGGAGAAAAACTCTTTATGAGACCCTCGTGGCTCATAAAATGCAAAAGTCTTAGGAGGCAGATCTTAACCCTGAATCCTGAGCCATCGCTGTCCTGCAAGGAGATCAAGATAGAGTATCCACAGAATACATTCAATAAAAAGGGGACACACCATTGAGAAGAAAAATGTATCTTTTATTCATAAACCAAAATGGATACAAAGTACAATTCATGAAAGGAACAAAAAAGAAAGATACTCTCATCCATGAGTGTGTACAAAAAAGGGGAAAAGATACAAGTCCTCAAGCCGGCGGGCGGTGCAGTAATTTTACCAGCTCATCGTTCTGTTGCTGAGCCACGGCTTCATGATGCAAGATCTCCAGAAGACGAGCCTCCGCCTGAGCTTGCTGAGCCTGATACGAAGCAAGCCGAGCTTCGAGCTCTTTCTCGGTGGCTTTATGAGCCTCGACCCTCTCACGAGTAAACGTGGCAGCCTTATCGAGAGCCACCACCTCTTTTATGGACTCCTGGAGCACTCGCCAGAGTTCGTATGCTTTGTTAGCCTTGGCTGTGAGGCTGGCCTGAAGCTCGCTCAACGCCTTAGAAGCCAATTCCCTCTCCGAGAACTTGCGGCCAAGCCCTCTTCTCGCACAACAATATGTTCGTTACGTGTCGCTCTATCAGGCCACGTAAGCTCACTTTCATGACCGCAGCCTTGGAAACAAGACATTTACAAGACCGTATAAATGGGCTTCCAGTCGATGGGGATAATCGATCTAAAACGCGCTCACATCACCTGACGTGAAAGGCAAAAAGAAAGATTTCCAACATATTTCAAGCATGCGTTCGCAATCATATGAGTATTCAAAAAAATAATAATAGCATTTGCAATCGTATGAACATAATGTCCAAGAAGGTCTGATACGCAGGAAAGTGATGACAGCATTTGCAATTAAAGAAAGTTCTCATGAGAAGAATACAAAGTTTATTTATGCAAGCGGAAACATACATACTAGTACCAAGCCTACATGGAAGTTCGGCATAAAGCGTAAAAAAGGAGGGACTAATTTAAAAATGTTCTACGCTAACAGGAAAAGGTCACCAAACACGGGATCAACGGCACAGGGGTTAATGAAGCAGAGGAAAAAATTCTCCATCTCTCTCTTTGCTTTCTCCAGCACATCAAAACGACGGTTCTCCCGAAGAGTCGCTCCCCATCGATTGGCGCCGTGTTCGTCCGCGAAAGCAGACATAATAGCTCGCCGGGCCTTTATCTGGCTCAGCAGATGAATTGAGCAATCCTTCAAACCCTGAGTAATCAGGCACGCTTCATGAAAGCCCTCGAGCTTTTCTTCCGCCGCATCAAGCATCGCCAGGGTCATCTCCGCCGGATGAGGAGGGATGTCGGCAAGCACGGCCGTGAGAATCATCCGGAGCCAGAGGGAACCCATCGTGAGGGGGGACCCCCTACGGATCGAAAGTTCATACATGGCTAAGTCGCATTCGTTGTCGGTAAGGAGGGGATCCACCAACCGAGCAGCAAAACGGGGGATCATCTCCTCAATAGGAACTTCCCATGGCTGTCGACGAGCATGAGGGCAATTGCAGGCCATGGCGCTCGTTTGTTTCTCAAGACAAGTTACACCGAGATAAAAAAAATAATAATGTAAATCTCTCTGTGAAGGGAAAAGAAAGCTATAGCCTCATATATAAAGAAGTGCATTAAGTGCTGTGCGCGGAAAATCTTGCATGGTGAAGCTATTTCCAAGGCCCAAAAAAGGAAAGGCATCGAAAACCAAGGAGATGGAACTATTTCCAAGGCCCTTTTTTCTGCGTCTGATATTGTGCACTGAAAATATGGCATGGGAAGATTTTGTGAACAGCCCCATCAAGGGACCCCACGTGAGGCCTAAACCTGATGTACACTAAAAAAAAATGGAGTAGCACCCTGCATATTGAAAGCACCAACAACAACAGTAGCAAAATAATAAAATCCCAGAGAAAGGCATGCAAGCAGGGAAAGACATAATAAAACTTGTCACTCATACTTCAAGAAGTTCATACAAAATAAAGAGGACACGTTTACAATGGTAAGACTTCAGACGCGGGGCATGGGTTGAGAAACTCAAGATTAACTTTGTCCAAGATTCTCCAAGCATTTCGAACCTCCCGAGTATGCTTCTTCTCGCGGTCGCAAGCATCGGGGTCCTCACGAATATCCTCCACCCTCCGATAGGCGGCAAGTATGGCGGACTGTTGAAAGGCTTGGTGCAAGAGATCAATAAGGTGATCTCGCCTCCTCTTTGAGATCAAGCCCATCAGGTACACCGAATGTACCTTATCCTCAGCAGTGTCCAAGGCCCTGAGCGGTATGCCGGTGCAAAAGAGAGGAAGTGCCTCCTGGATCGCCAACACGATCAGCCTCAGAAGAGAAGAGCGACGGGGGAGTAGCCGATGGTTGTACTCGTCAAAGCGGCTCATGATCTCGGCACACTGAGCATCGGTGAACTCCTGGTTCTGACTGCGGCCCAGTGCACGAATATTCCCATAGGAAATGATCTCGTCAAGACCATACGGATGGGCATCCATAATACCTGAAATAATGGTCATGAGAATCATTAGAAATCTCTTGTTTCATTAATTGCAGAAGGACAACCTCGGGTCAAGAGACCCTAAGAAGCCTCCGTGTGAAGAAACCGGGTTCTTCATAGGAATTAAATTCCTTATTAAGAGAAGAGAATTAAATTCCCAAGAACATTTTTGGATGGAATTAAATTCCATGGAGTTGAACCGCCATCATCATCTCCCCAAGGATCATCCGACCCTAAGAGATCTACTGTTGGAGGTTAAGTGGTCTCATATTTGGTTAAAGAAATTGAAGGAAAATGGGTTCTTTGTGAAACCCTTAATGTGGATTTAAAATCTAGAGAGTTCTTTTAAAACAAAGGTGCTTCGACCGTTCAACATTATTACCTGAGGAAAAGGGATACTTCAACAGAGTTAAACTTTGGAAAATGTCTGAGACAGAGAACTAAGATCTGGAAACGAGAATTAAATTCTCAGAAAAAGTTCTCAAAGGAAGGAGATGAGCAAAGTGAAGGCTCTTCGGAAGGGACATGAACATTTATAGGAGGTGATGGAAACGTTTCATCTCCCCACATCCCTAGAGGAATCCAACGGTCACAAAAGGTGACAGCGTTGCACTCACGTGCGGACACGTGAGAACAACGCTGTGGGGGCATTTGTTTCCTGATTTAAAATCAGAAAAGCTTATGGAAAAGGCTTCAGAAAAGGGTCACGTGCTTACACGTGACCAGCAGTCACGTGTTGGCACGTGACATCTAAAAGCATCGGCAAGGCAAATTCAGCTTCCCGACTACATCAAAGAAAATGGCTTCAGAAAGGGTCACGTGCTCCCACGTGACCTGGGTCACGTGTTGGCACACGACAATTAAAAGCGGCTTCGAAGGCAAACCGGTTCCCTGATCAAATCAAGGAAAATGCTTCAGAAGAGGTCACGTGCTCCCACGTGACCAGGGTCACGTGTTGGCACGTGATACTCAAAAGCAGCAAACTTGTTCTCCGGTTAAATCAAGAAAAAGAGTCCAGACGAGGGTCACGTGCTCATACGTGACCAGGGGTCACGTGATGGCACGTGACGGTTAAGCAGCAACCAGAAGACAAAGCGCAAAAAGAAAGAAGAAGGCTCGTTCCAAGGGGGTCACGTGCCTACACGTGACCAAGGGTCACGTGGCCACACGTGACCGACTTCAAAGCCCATTTGTTAACAGAATTAAATTCTGAGAAAAGACCTCTCAAATCTTTCCAAAAGCAACCGATTGAATTAAAGATTTAAAGGTGATTAAATATCATCTATCTATGGGAAAATCTTGAATTTGGAAAGATTTCCCCGTAAAATCTAACCAAAATAACAGAGGAGAATCTCTGGATTTAAAATCCAATGGTGAATAAAATTCACCTAATAATCCAAAGGTCCAAAACGAGTGGTGAATACAAATCAAATCTCCCAATGAAAGATTCACCAAAACTAATTAACTCGGCTGCTTCCTATAAATAGGAGCCAAGAGACACACAAAAGAAAGATATATGTGCAGAGGGAAGAAAAGAGAGAGAGCCTTGATACTTTAGAGGATTTTTGGATCTTCTGCAAAAGAAAACCCTAGGTAAGAAAGGGAAGGTTTCATTGAAAGAAAAGAGAATTTAATTCTCAACAGAGTTTAACTCCGATATAAAACAGAAGGACGTATTTCTTCTTTCTTTGAAGGAGGATCTGTAAAGCGCACATCTCCCCTTGAGTTGAGAATTTAATTCTCAAAGGGTTGAGATCCTGCCATGCAGATCCAAAGCATAGAGAGGGAATGGAAGCACGAGAATTTAATTCTCACAGAACTATAGGAATTTAATTCCTTCAAAATAAAATTAGGGTTTGACCCTGTGTTATGGGAATTTAATCCCTTCAGAATGAAAAGAATCAGGGTTTAACCCTAGTTAAGAACTTAGTTCTGTTAAAACAACAAGAATCTAATTCCCTTAATCTTATTCCCCAGAATAATTCTCTAACAGAGAGTGGGGGTTTAATTCCTTAAAGCTTTTATTAGGGTTTAACCCTATTCAGTTCTTCACATATATGAGGAATTTAATTCCCATAGAAAATTCAGAGTTCAACTCTTCAAAAGGAACTAGGAATTTAATTCCTCTGAAATTATTGTCAGGGTTCAACCCTACGAGGAATTTAATTCCTGAAAGGGATTAACTGATCTTCTAAACAACTACAGAAAAGCAGGGTCACGTGTCACCACGTGACCCCCCCAAAAGATCTCCAGAAAGCCCTTTGAGGCAGTGCCTCACGTGACCCACGTGACCCTTGGCAGAGGCTTTAACATACTCCATTCAAACACCCGTCACGTGATGACACGTGATGCTCCAAAAGATGCGATCTTCTCAGCAGAACAAACGAAGGGAGGTCGCCCTTACGTGCTACCACGTGACCCCTCTTGCCTCAGCGTCTAACGCTACATTGGAACCCCTGAGCCCAGTGTTAAACACTGTTTTGCCTTAGTGTTCAACACTATTTAAAGAGCTTTCTTGCAGTGTTTAACACTGAATTTCTTAGTGTTTAACACTAAATTAAATCTCTGTTGACAGAGTTTAACATTAATTTTCTTAGTGTTTAACACTAATTTGAAGCCTCTGCTGCTAGTGTTTGACACTGATTTGCTCTAGTGTTTAGCACTAATTTGAACCCCCTGTTGCTGGTGTTTAACACCAACTGTCTTTTAGTGTTAAAACACTAACTTGATCCCAGTGTTCAACACTGCTGAATTAACGTTAGCCCAATTGGCTAAATGGCCAGAGGCAAAGCCTCTCCTTCAAGGGACCAACAGGAGGGCCGATGTCTCAGACATGATTGGACTTAGCCCAAGCTGGGCATAAGTCCTCAATTCGTAATTAACTGGGCTAATGGGCTCATAACATAATTAATCGGCCTTGATCCCAAATTGGGCCAAAGACTATTTAATCCACTCCGGTTCCAGGGTACATCTCTTCACTCCTTTGATACCTGGCGTTGTAATCCCTCAACGTCTTCAAAGAGGTGACGGGTCCCGATGACCACACATTGATACGGACTGTGGGGTCCTTAAACCCATGGACTACAACGTCCTTAACCTTGACCGAGATGTCTTAAAACTAACAATAGACTGTGGGGTCCTTAAACCCATGGACTACGACGTCCTTAACCTTGACCGAGATGTCTTAAAACTAACAATGGACCGCAATGTCCTTAAACTACCCATGGACCGCAATGTCCTTAAACTAGTGATGGACCACTATGTCCCTAAACTGGAACGATAGAGCCCAAACGCTCTTTTGTCGGATCTAAACGATCCCGTTTAAGTTGATCTTAGCTTTAAATACGGCTAACGTATCCTTAAACCTTTCAAACAGACTTTAGTCCCAAACTGGACTATAGATGTACTATTGTTCCCGCAAAAAAATTTCTGCGCAGAAGATTCCAAGGTATCAAATGGAAGCGATACGCTTAAGGAAATGCGAACCAATAACTTCCGGCCTGTATTTTGATAAGTTCCCGAAGGAGGAACTATTAAATCCTAATGGTATTGGAAGCATCTCGAAAAACCCTTCGATTTGATATATTATGGGCCTCATAATTGATCCGGGATCAAAAGTTATGAGGCATCACGTGTCCACACGTGATGGACCTTTAAGAACCCGCTGGAGGAGCTAAAAGATATAATAAAAACTCAGAAAAGACCCCAATGGGGCATCACGTGCTCACACGTGACCATGGGTCACGTGCAGACACGTGATGGGCTTTTAAAGCCTCTAAAATAATGAATAGAATTTAATTCTAAAAGTCAGAAAATACCTCAACGAGGTATCACGTGCTTACACGTGACCAATGGTCACGTGTTGACACGTGATGGTTAAAACAACAACATAAACAAGCGGCTGTTAAAGGAACCAATTTGGGGGTCACGTGCTCACACGTGACCAAGGGTCACGTGTCAGCACGTGACTGGCTTCGAAAGCCTTACAGTTAATAGAATTAAATTCTAAAAGCTTCCAAATCTTTCTAAATGGAAAAGGATTATGGGGACCGTTGGATTAAAGATCCAAGGGTGATTAAAAATCACCAATTTATGGAAAAATCTTGGACTTGGAAAGATTTCCCCCCTAAATCTAACCGAGATAACAAAGGGATATCTTTGGATTTAAAATCCAATGGTGAATAAAATTCACTTAACAATCTAAAGGCCCAGATTAATGATAAATATAAATCAAATCTCTCAACATACAAATCAAATCTCTCAATGAGAGATTTGCTAAACAAATTGATTCTCTTCCTTCTCCTATAAATAGGAGCAAAGAAGAGAAGAGAGAGGGACTACTTTTTTGAGAGAAAAACAGAGGGAGGAGAATTTAATTCTCAAGAGAAAAAAAAGCAAAGAGAGGAGAATTTAATTCTCTGCAAAAAAAACCCTAGGTAAGAAAAAGGAGGCTTCAAAAGAGAATTTAATTCTCAAAAGAGTTTAACTCTTATTTAAAGAAAAGAACTTAGTTCTTTCTCTGGTTGAGGATCTGTAAAGTGCACATCTCCCCATGAATTGAGAATTTAATTCTCATTGGGTTGAGATCCTGCCATGCAGATCTAAAACACAGAGGAGGAATTGAGTTTTGAGAATTTAATTCTCCCAAACTCACAGGAATTTAATTCCTCCTAAAATGAAACTAGGGTTTAACCCTAATCAAGAATTTAATTCTTTCACATATCTGGGAATTTAATTCCTTTGAAAAGAAATCAAGGTTTCATCCTAAATAAGAATTTAATTCTTTCACGATAGGAATTTAATTCTTCCAAAATCATAATTAGGATTTAACCCTATAAAGAATTCAATTCTTAAAAGATCTATGTTCATGAAAAGAACAAGGGTCACGTGCCCCCACGTGACCCTTGAAAAGATCCCCTGCAAAGAACTTTGAAGCATCACCTCACGTGCTCCCACGTGACTCCCAAAACGCAGAAAGAAAAAGCAAAGGAAATGAAAGCTTTGGGCGCTCTCACGTGTTATCACGTGACCCCTCAGCAAATGCTTTAACAATTGGCACACAAATCCCCATCACGTGCCAACACGTGATGCTCTAAAATAAAAACAAAAGTGTTTAACACTTATTCGCGGATTTGAGGATAAAACAAAGGAGAGCTGGCTCCACATTTAGGGCGCCCTCACGTGTCCCCACGTGACCCCTAACAAATCTCTTTAATATCCAATGGATGAATGCCTATCACGTGTCCACACGTGATGGCCAGGAAAAGAAAAGTGTTTAACACTTAATTGCAGAACGAAGAAAGGAGTTTTGGCCCAATCTCAGGCATCTCACGTGCCCCACGTGACCTCTGAAGCACAAGGAATAGAAAAGAGCTCTGGGGCGCTCTCACGTGTCACCACGTGACCCCTAGTGAGCATTATAACGCACAAAGCATGGGCTTTCATCACGTGCTCGCACGTGATGGCCGTCAGAACTAAAGTGTTAAACACTTACCTGCAGAATAAAATAAGGGGAATCAGGGCGCTCTCACGTGTCCACACGTGACCCCTCTCTCCTTAGTGTTTAACACTAATCTGAAGACTTTGTTCTCAGTGTTTAACACTGATTTTCTCAGTGTTTAACACTCATTTGGAAAACTCTATTTGCAGTGTTTAACACCGATTTGCTTAGTGTTTAACACTAATTTGAAAACTCTGTTCCCAGTGTTTAACACTGATTATCTTTTAGTGTTTAACATTAACTTGCTAATCTTATTCCCAGTGTTCAACACTGTTGGTCTTTAGTGTTTAACACTAGCTTTAGCCCAATTGGCTAAGTTTCTAGAGGCAAAACCTCTCCTTCAATGGACCAACAAAGGGCCAATATTTCAAACATAATTGGACTTAGCCCAAACTGGCCATAAGTCCTCAAATCATCTTGAACTGAGCACATCTGCTTTTTCAACCAACTCATTGGTTCAAGGGTATATCTCTGAACTCCTCTGATATTTGTCGTTGTAATCCTTCAACGTCTTCAGAGAGGTGACGGGTCCCAACAACCACACATCAACACGGACTGTGGGGTCCTTAAACTCATGGATTTATGCGTCCTTAAACCAAGATACGGACTGTGGGGTCCTTAAACCCGCAGACTTATGCGTCCTTAAACTAACGGACTAATGCGTCTTTAAACACACCCATATGGACTGTGGGGTCCTTAAACCCATGGACTTATGCGTCCTTAAACTACCTATGGACCGCAATGTCCTTAAACTACCAATGGACCACTATGTCCCTAAACTGGAACATGGACCACCATGTCCCTAAACTGGCAATGGACCACCATGTCCCTACACTGGAACAATAGAGCCCAAACGCTCTTTTGTCGGATCTAAACGATCCCGTTAAGTTGATCTTAGTCTCAAACTGGACTAACGTATCCTTAACAAACGTTTAAGTTGATCTTAGCCTCAAAAATGGCTAACGTATCCTTAAACCTTCAAACAGACTTTAGTTCCAAATTGGACTATAGATCCCCCAATCGACTTTAGTTCAAGGGTACATCTCCGAACTCCTCTGACACCTGTCGTTGTAATCCTTCAACGTCGTCAGAGAGGTGACGGGTCCTGGCGGCCATACATTTAATGGACCACTATGTCCCTAAACTGGAACAATAGAGCCCAAACGCTCTTTTATCGGATCTAAACGATCCTGTTAAGTTGATCTTAGTCTCAAATTAGACTAACGTATCCTTAACAAACGTTTGAGTTGATCTTAGTCTCAAATATGGCTAACGTATCCTCAAACCAAAACCCCAAACCCAAATCTAAGAAAATACGGATTTGGACTAATCCACGTCCTACGGGCGACAACATAAATTTGTCTCCGTACACAATCCACGGGCAAGCACAAACAAAACAAACACCCACGACACGAAGTGACCAGCTGGAGAAGGAGAAAGTTGTTACCGTGATGCGGTAGCGTAATTAACTGCAGGGGCTTGCGCCTGCAGGGAAGAGCGTCCCCACAATCAAAACCCCCTCAGCGAGGGGGAATCTGACGAAGTCTGCTACATCGGTC
Source organism: Agapanthus africanus (assembly GCA_030015575.1). Lineage (NCBI taxonomy): Eukaryota > Viridiplantae > Streptophyta > Magnoliopsida > Asparagales > Amaryllidaceae > Agapanthus > Agapanthus africanus. The sequence continues at coordinate 601,521,449 of JASDDO010000031.1, read as the reverse complement.
GCATCCGTCTAAACCTCCGATACACGGTGCCATAAATCAACTTGGCATCTTTGGAGAGGTGGACGGATAGCACCAATTAGCATCTGCCCCGAATCTCAGGCAAGACGCCCATGTCTTGGCCGCCATTCGGAGGGGAACAGATTCTGGCACGCCCGGTGGGACTATGGGGTCCTTAAACCCACGGACTTATGCGTCCTTAAACTAAAATACGGACCGTGGGGTCCTTAAACCCACGGACTTATGCGTCCTTAAACTACCTATGGATCACCATGTCCCTAAACTGGAAATGGACCACCATGTCCCTAAACTGGCAATAGACCACTATGTCCCTAAACTGGAACAATAGAGCCCAAATGCTCTTTTGTCGGATCTAAACGATCCCGTTTAAGTTGATCTTAGCCTTAAATATGGCTAACGTATCCTTAAACCTTTCAAACAGACTTTAGTCCCAAATCGGACTATAGATCTCCCAACCAACTTTGGCTCAAGGGTACATCTCTGAACTCCTCTGACATCTGTCGTTGTAATCCTTCAACGTCGTCAGAGAGGTGATGGGTCCCGACGGCCATACATTCAATGGACCACTATTTCCCTAAACTGGAACAATAGAGCCCAAATGCTCTTTTGTCGGATCTAAACGTTCCCGTTAAGTTGATCTTAGTCTCAAATTAGACTAATGTATCCTTAACAAACGTTTGAGTTGATCTTAGCCTCAAATATGGCTAACGTATCCTCAAACCAAAACTCCAAACCCAAATCTAAGAAAATACAGATTTGGACTAATCCACGTCCTACGGGCGACAACATAAATTTGTCTCCGTACACAATCCACGGGCAAGCACAAACAAAACAAACACCCACGACACGAAGTGACCAGCTGGAGAAGGAGAAAGTTATTACCGCGATGCGGTAGCGTAATTAACTGCAGGGGCTTGCGCCTGCATGGAAGAGCGTCCCCACAATCAAAAACCCCTCAAACGAGGGGGAATCTGACGAAGTCTGCTACATCGGCCGCATCCGTTTAAACCTCCGATACATGGTGCCATAAATCAACTTGGCATCTTCGGAGAGGTGGACGGATAGCATCAATTAGCATCTGCCCCGTATCTCAGGCGAGGCATTCCATGTCTTGGCCGCCATTCGGAGGGGAACAAGGAGCGAGTCATCATTTGCCTTTGTCGATTTGAAAAAAGGTGGCTTAGCAAATAGGGTTAGGATCCTGCCGACTAAGGCTTTTGACTTTATGAGCCGTAAGGGTCTCATAAATGTGTTTCTCCCTACGAGTCATGAGTATCTCGTAGGTGTGTTTCTCCTTAGGGGTCATGAGGAATCCTATGTGCCTTTTTTATTGAGAGTCGTAAGGATCTCACAAGAGCATTTTCTCCTTGTAAGTCGAGAGGACCTACAAGTGTTGCTCACCAGATAGGGGAAATTTTGCGCCATTGGTGGAACTTGGTGGGGGAGACGTTTATTTGTGCCCGTGGATTGTATACAAGGGTCAATATTGAACCGTTTATAGGACAATCTGGGGAATGTGATGGCTTAAGAACAGGTTCAGATCCCTGTATCTTAAGGCTTTTGAATCCTATGAGCTGTGAGGGTCTCATAAGAGGGTTTTCCTTATGAGTCGTGAGGATCTCGTAAGTGTAATTTCTCCTTAGGAATCGTGGGGATCCCTAAGTGTGTTGCTCCCTTGTGAGTCGTAAGGATCTCACGCAGGTATTTTCTCCTTACAAGGTCTAGAGGACCTTGCAAGTATGCATGAATTTCTTTTATGAGTCCGCGCCCTTTCGGGTTTTCACAAACTCGCCGGTAGCCCTGCCGTTTTTACTCACGGAGCCCTTTCGGGTTTTCATCCGTGCCCATTTCGCTTATGGACGTACCGTTTTTTTTTGCCGCGTTAGCCTAAGGATGCTGCGGTTCGTAGTAGTTTAAAGACGTTTCGGTCCGTAGCTAGTTTCAGGACATTGCGGTCCATTGTTAGTTTAAAGACGTTTCGGTCCGTTGTTAGTTTTTGCGGCGAAGTTTTGCCGAATAACACTTACAGAGTTTGGTACTCAGGAAGACAGCGAGCGGACACAAGCGTCGTCATCTATCATTAACCTGGGATGTGACTCGTCAGTCATAGTATTTCTTAAGGAATCGGCCGTTTATTGGCCGGAAGGGTCTTTCGCCATGCATATCCATGAGCAAGTAAGCCCCACCTTGGTAGACTTTGTCTATGATGTACGGGCCCTCATAGTTTGGCTCGAATTTCCCCCATTTGGCACGATTGGAGATCATTGGTCTCTTTACCACTAGCACGAGTTTGCCTTGGCGGAATGTTCTCGGCCTAGTTAATTTTTCGTATGAGCGTGTCATCTTTGCTTTGTAAGCCTCTAAGTTTTGCTGCGCCATGAGACGAGTTTCATCGAGGGTGTCTAGCTCTTCAAGCCGAAGATGAGCATTCTCTTCGTCTGTTAGCTCATAATGAACCACTACTCATAGAGAGGGTAGCTCTATCTCTAAGGGGAGTACTGCCTCCGCGCCAAAGACCAATGCATACGGCGTTGTATTCGTATCCATTTTGAACGTAGTTCGATACGCCCAGAGAGCTTCATGCAGTCTCTCGTGCCAGTCCTTTTTATTTTTGGACACCGTCTTCTTTATGATCTTTGTCAAGGTTTTGTTGAAAGCCTCAGCTAGACCGTTAGCTCGGGGATTATAGACCGAAGAGTATCTCTAGTCTATGTTATGCTGCTGTGCGAAGCGGCAGATTCTTTGACTTCTGTATGCCGGCCCGTTATCGGAGATAATCCGTCGCGGAGTGCAGAATTGATAGATGACGTGTGTCTTGAAGAAATGGAGCATGTTCTCCGTCTTCACTTCTCTTAGCGGTATGACTTCTGCCCACTTAGAAAAGTAATCATTTGTTGCCAATATGAACCGATGTCCTCTGGATGACGCTGGTTCGATGGGCCCAATTATGTCGGTTCCCCACATTTCGAACGGCCAGCTAGCTACTGTTGGATGTAGCCGGTTTGTATGCTGGTAGATGAAGTCTCCATGAATTTGGAACGAGTGGCACTGCTTCGCGTATTCGAAGCAGTCCTGAATCATCGTGGGCCAATAGTAGCCCATTCTTTTGATCTTCAGCTTCATCTTTGGCCCGGCTTGATGAGAACCGCAAAGTCCATCGTGAGTTTCCTGGATGACTCTTCTTGGTTCTTCCGGTCCCAGGCATCTCAGCCACAAAGAGTTGAACGATCTCTTATATAGAGTATCATTGACGAAGGAGAAAGACAGAGCTCGTTTCATGAGTTGATGTCTTGAGGATGCGTCTTCAGGTGTTTGGCGGGATTTAAAGTAGTCTATAAAGACTTCTCTCTAATCCTTAGCTTTTTCTTGGTCCTTTATTTGTAGGGCTGTTTGCTTGGTCGCTTCCTTTTCATCAGACGACTCCGGAGATATTTCTGCTGGTGTAAGAACCCGACGGATTTGTACAATGATCCTCACGTCATCAAGGTTTTCGTCAGCCAGTTCTTTAGAGAGTTTGGCTAATGCATCCGCTTTGCTATTTTCTCCGCGCGGTATGCTTTCTAGGGCGTAGGAGGGAATTTGAGTTAGTAACTGTTGTACTCTCTCGCCATACTTTACCAATTCTGGTTTGCACGTCTAATAGTCACCGTTTACCTGGCTAACGACCAGCTAGGAGTCTCCGTATATGAGGAGGTTTTCGATTCCTATGTTGACAGCGATCTCAAGACCTGCTATCAAAGCCTCATATTCTGCTTCATTATTTGTCCTTGGCTCCGTTAAGGAAAAGGCAAAGCGCATCATCCCTCCTTGTGGAGTCACGAAGATGAGGCCTACCCCAGATTTGATTATGGGGGAGCTGTGCTTTCGCTTCTTCATGGAAGATGCACCATCAAAGTAGAGTTCCCATCGGGTATCACTCCCTTCTCTTTCCCGTTGATCGTGTCAAACGCGTGCTCGTCTGGCAATTCACAATTTAGGGGTGAATCGGCAGGTATCAGATGCTCAGCGAGGAAGTCAGTGATGGCCTGACCTTTCACTGCCTTGAGAGGTCGGTATGTTATCGAGAATTCCATTAAGAGTAGGGCCCATTTAGCGAGCCATCCTGTTAGTATGGCTCTTGACATCAAATATTTGAGAGGATCCACTTTTGATATGAGATGGACCTCATGCGCCAAAGCATAATGCAGAAGCTTCGTTATCGCAAAGATTAGCGCTAGGCAGTGTTTTTCGATAGGGGAGTAGTTTTTTTCTGCCCCCAGGAGAACTCGACTCAAATAGTAAAGGGCTCTCTCCTTCTCTTGGTCGTTCTCCTGTGCCCATAGCGCGCTTAAAGAACCTTCAAGGTCTGTTGTGTACAGGATGAGGGGCTTTCCTTTGATTGGAGCGGTCAGTACTGGTGGGTTCTGCAGGTATTGTTTGATTTCATCCAGTGCACTCTGGCATTTACGATCCCAAACGAACGGGGCCCCCATTCTTTATTAGATGGTTGTAGGGACGGCACTTGCCGGAGAGGTTGACTTAGAGTTTGACACCTGTTCAGGCATCAGTATCGCTACAACTGGGATATTGCCGGGAGCGACTCATCATTTGCCCCAGTCGATTTGGACAAAGGTGGCTTAGTAGACAGAGTTAGGATCCTGTCGACTAAGGCTTTTTTGACTTTACGAGCCGTAAGGGTCTCATAAAGGTATTTCTCCCTACGAGTCGTGAGGATCTAGTAGGTGTATGTTCTCCTTAGAAGTCGTGAGGACTTCTAAGTGGTTTTTTCTCTTATAAGTCGTAAGGATTTCATAAGAGTGTTTTCTCCTTATAAATCGAGAGGACCTACAAAGAAATATTTATTCATGCCTATAGATTGTATACAAAAGTCGATATGGACCGCTTGTAGGGCAATTTGAAAGATATGACGGCTTAAGAACAGGTCTAGATCCCTGTAACTTAAGGATTTTGAATCCTATGAGCCATGAGGGTCTCATAGGGGGATTCTCCTCACGAGTCGTGAGGATCTCGTAAGTGTATTTATTTTAACGAGATTACGCCCTTCCGGGTTTTCACAAGCTCGCCGGCAGTCCTGCTGTTTTTACTCACGGCGCCCTTTCGGGTTTTCATCCATGCCCATTTCGCTTGTGAACATACCGTTTTTTTAACGAGATTGTGCCCTTCCGGGTTTTCACAAACTCGTCGGCAATTCTGCTGTTTTTACTCACGGCGCCTTTTCGGGTTTTCATACGTGCCCATTTCGCTTGTGGATATACCTTTTTTTTAGCGGGGCATTCCACTAGATTGTAGGACCTGTTTGTAGGCCCCTTAATATTCTTCCTACCTTTTGAGAAGAAATGACCATTCTACATAGAGATTCTTCCGCCAGTGAGAAATATGCCTTCTGCGTATATCTCGGGGGGAACGAGTACCCACGCCGTCGCTATGTTGGCGACAGGTTGCTTCAGAGCCGCTTATCTTTGTTGAGCGTAGGCGACAAACGCCATCTTGCCTTCGCTTTTCACTCGTCATCATCGGATGAGAAAGAGTCTTGACCCATTTGATCTAATCGAGCTATTTTATCCATGAGTTTTTGGAAGGTCATCGGCTTGAAGAGGGCCATATATGAGGATGCCTTTGAATTTGGGTCAAGGGTGGCTATGAGCATTCCCATGGTTGCAACTTCATCGATGCGTTGCTTGTATTTGACTAGAGATTTTGCCATCGGGTAACATATTGAACCCAAGTCTCATTCGGTCTAACCCTTTCGTTGACCAGCGCCGTCATGGTAGTATGTTCGTTCTCATTAGCGAATCCCCGACAGAAGAGCATATCCATTTCGTTAAAGCTCTTCATGAAATCATTTGGGAGTTCCGCATACTATATGAAGGCGATGCCCGCCAGACCGCTGACGAACTGTCGGAGGAGTAGTATATCATTCTCTCCAGTGTTACCGCACATGGATTTAAATCGCTCGATGTGCTGGTGAGGATTCCCAGTTCCTTTGTACATGTGGAACGTTGGAAGTGTGTACTTTAGCGGGTAATGTATTTGATCGTACCACGTCGGATACGGTTGACCAGTCTTGATTGGTCTATTTGCGGCTTCACTGACATAGTGGGTTTTGATTTGCTGAGCGATATATGTGTCCATCTTTTCTTTAGGAATTATTTCTTCCTCAGCAGTTGATGAGGTTTGCAGAGGATTTGAAATATCATCCTTATCTTTAAGACCGACTACCGGCGGTTCATCTGCCAGTGGTTCCAATTGAACCATCATTCCAGCCATATTCTGAATCAGAAGGGCCATCTGGTTCATTTGAGTGGACATTTCTGCCCCTTCTGCATCTCCCTTTTTCAGAGCGCGCTTTAGGAAATCAATATCCGATTCCTTCTCTATTTTTTCTTCGAGTACATCCTCGGGATTTTCCTTAGGCAATGGATTACCGTTTGCTGCCGCCTGAGCGAGCATCTCCTGCAGCTTTTCACGTTGTAGTTGAACTTTTGTTAGGGACCGAGTTTGAGGTCAGTGACTAGTAGAAGCTCAAACTTCGTCTTTGGAATCCACCACATAGACTATGTGAACTACCATTCCCCCAGGCTTGGGGTGTTTGGAGTTTGCTTCGGGCATTTGAGCTTCATTAGGCCTCTCTTTTTTGTGAAAAGCCGCTTTGGTTTTGGGAGGAACTGCTGTAACAGGATCCATCTTGGTACGAGTCCCCTTGTATTTGAAAGGGGATTTGTCAGAATTTGGTTGACGTCTAAGGGAAGAGCCATGGTTAACGATAGAGACCCTCACCTGCTTCCACACCTTATATATAGATGAGGAAAGTTGTCTTAGGGAGCGAACTGGTTTCTGCTGTCGTGGGATCTCCATGGGCTGCGGAGATTTCTTCAATATTGCGGTGGGAGAATTTTGTCTGACCCTTTGCAACAGTTTGAAGCCGTTCCCGGTTGGAACAACAACATTCACCGCTGGAGTTAAAACAGGACCATACGGAGAACTGCCCCCAGCTCGTTTTGTATGATGCCGATATCGACGTCGACCGTTTCTTGTGGCCATGATTTGATTAGCCTCAGGATTTTTCCGAGCCTGCCCCATGTTTCCTTTGAGAGCTTAATATTCTGCCCCTACGTCGAACTGTGGAAGACAGACTTCCTCTGGGCTTCCTCCATCGGCGTTGAGGCACCAAGGGTGAGAGGTGGGAGTATCGACCCGAAGAGAAGCCCGTTGATTTCTTGAAGAGCCGAATTGCAGAGATTTGAGCCTGCAAGTGGCCCATACTTGACTCCACCATATATGATAAAGCCTGAGTTTCTAGGGTGGAAGCAAACACCATTCTTCATAAATACGCTGGCTTCAGTATCCCATCACCCAAGGGCAACCATAAACATATACACCGCGATTATCTGATCGTGGGAAAAACACGACACACGAAATATGGAGTGGAAAGAGGAAGAGGTCCCACCGGGCGTGCCAGAATATGTTCACCGCCGAAAGACGCGACCGGGACGTTAGGGACGTCTGGCATGAATTTTGGGGGCAGATGCTATTTGGTTTTATCTGTCTACCTCTCCGAAGATGCCAAGTTAATTTATGGCACCATGTATCGAAGGTTTAAACAGATACGGTCGTTGTAGCAGACTTCGTCAGATTCCCCCTCGTTTGCGAGGGGTTTTTGATTGTCGGGACGATCTTCCCTGCAGGCGCAAGCCCCTGCAGTTAATTACATTATCGCATCGCAATAACCACTTTCTCCTGCTCCAGATGTTCACTTCGTGTCGTGTTTGTTTTTTTTGTTTTAGGTTGCACGTGGATTGTATACGGAGACTAATTTCTGTCGTCGCCCGCAGGGCAGGGATTAGTCCAAATCCGTATTTTCTTAGATTTGGGTTTGTTGTATTTAAGGATCGTTAATCTCGTTTGAGATTAAGATCAACTTAAATGTTTGTTGAGGATACGTTAGTCTAATTTTAGACTAAGATCTACTCAACGGTGGTTCAGGATCATTTTTGATCCAAAGAAAGAGCATTTTAGCTCTATCGTTTTAGTTTAAGGACGTTACGGTCCATTGGATTTAAGGACATCATGGTACATGGAATTTAGTTTAGGGACGTTGCGGTCCATTGGGTTTAAGGACATCATAGTCCATGTTTAAGGACATCATAGTCAATAGAGTTTAGTTTAGGGACATTGCGGTCCATTGGGTTTAAGGACATCATAGTCCGTGGAGTTTAAGGACATCATAGTCCATAGAGTTTAAGGACATCATAGTCCATAGAGTTTAGTTTAGGGACATTACGGTCCATTGGGTTTAAGGACATCATAGTCCATGGAGTTTAAGGACATCATAGTCCATAGAGTTTAGTTTAGGAACATTACGGTCCATTGGGTTTTAGGACATCATAGTCCATAGAGTTTAGTTTAGGGACGTTGCGGTCCATCGAGTTGCTGGTTATCGGGACCCGTCACCTCTCTGAAGACGTTGAAGAATTACAACGACATGTATCAGAGGTGTGGAGAGATGTACCCTTGAACCAAAGAATGTTCATCAGGGACTTTGTAGTCATGTTTGTCACTAAGGCCAATTTAGAAGAAGACCTATGGGCTCGGTCGATTTGGGGTTTGACCAACATTGGGTTCAGATCACTTATTTAGGCTTGATCCCCTTTTGTTCAACAATGCCGAGCATTGACATGGTCTTTGATGCTCACCCTCTTTTTTTGTTTTTTATTGAGTGTTGAACACTCTTTATGGCGCTGGGCTCTATTTACAGAGCGCTCTTTATTTTATCAGCGCCCATGTGAGGGCACGTGGAGCGCTTGGCGCTGGGCGCCAACCAATGAGTGCTAAGCACTCCTTATTTTATTAGCGCCCACGTAAGGGGCACGTGGAGCGCTTGGCGCCAACTGCTGAGTGCTAAGCGCTTCTTATAGAATAGCGCCCACATGAGGGGCATGCGGAGCGCCAGACTTGGAGTACTAAGCGCTTCTTATAAAATAACACCCACATGAGGAGCACATGGAGCGCTCGGCGCTGAGCACCAGACTTTGAGTGGTAAGCATTTCTTATAAAATAGCGCCCACGTGAGGAGCATGTGGAGCGCTCGGCACTGAGCGCCAGACTTTGAGTGCCAAGCACTAAATTTTTTGTTCTACTCAATTCAATTATTTGAGAATTAGATTCTCACCTATGAAAGACTTTGTCTTATAGATCTAAGATTTGGAAAAAGAACTAAGTTCTTCTGATATGAGAGTTAAACTCTCAAGCACTGAGTTTTCTATTCTGTTCAATTCAATTCTCTAAGAATTAGATTCTCACTTATGAAAGACTTTGTCTTATAGATCTGAAATCTGAAAAAAGAACTAAGTTCTTCTGATGTGAGAGTTAAACTCTTAAATATGGAGGAGATTCTGTCATCTCACTTATTTTATTTACCATGAGAAGAAATTGCTCTCGTCTTTGAAGTTTGAAGTTTAGGGGGGGTTATCCTCTTGAAGGCTTGAAGTCTTGGGGCCTTTATATAGGGGAGGCTGATTTGTTGATTCGGTTAAGGAAATCTCTCATTGAGAGATTTTTAATTGATTTAAGGAATTTATCCACCGTTGGATCTTTGATCCAAGGACTTCTGCTTTACAGAAGACATTTTCTTGTTTTTAACAAGATTGGGAAAATACTTTCCCATACAGAGCTTATTCTGTTTCTTGGTGATTTTTAATCACCATTGGATTTTTAATCCAACGGTGCTCTGATTTACAGAGCATAATATTTCTTATTTAGAAAGATTTGAGAAGTATTTCCTCAATCAGAATTTAATTCTGCATCTTGGTGATTTTTATCACCATTGGATCTTTGATCTAACGGTGCTCTAATTTACAGAGCACAATCTTTCTTGTTTAGAAAGATTTGAGGAGTATTTCCTCAATAAGAATTTAATTCTGTATTCTTGGTGATTTTTAATCACCATTGGATCTTTGATCCAACGGTGCTCTGATTTATATAGCACAATCTTTCTTGTTTAGAAATATTTGAGGAGTATTTCCTCAATCAGAATTTAATTCTGCATCTTGGTGATTTTTAATCACCATTGGATCTTTGATCCAACGGTGCTCTGATTTACAGAGCACAATGATTTGAGGAGTATTTCCTCAATCAGAATTTAATTCTGTGCTCTGATGATTTATCATCTTCGTTGGATCTTTGATCCAAGGGTGGAGAACTTTTAGTTCTGGCGCTGGCGCTCTCGTGCTTTGCACGTGAGGCGCTGCTTCAGAGTTTTTAACTCTTGGCGCCGCCTCAGAGTTTTTAACTCTGGGCGCTGGCGCTCTTGTGCTTTGCATGTGAGGCGCTGCCTCGGTTCAAATTTTGAACAGAGCCTTGCTCTCTTATTGGGGGGAAACAAGGACATTACGGTCCATAGAATTATTGGTTGTCGGGACCCGCCACCTCTCTGAAGATGTTGAAGGATTACAACGACATGTATCAGAGGTGTGAGGAGATGTACCCTTGAACCAATGTCGGTTGGGAGATCTGTTGTCGGGTTTGGGACTAGGACCAATTTAGAGAAATTGTGAGCACACGGGCTCGGTTGATCTGAATTAGGGTCTTTTGGTCAAATTGGACTCAGTCCCCTTAGTTTTGAATAAAGTGTTAAACACTTGTTAGAGCTCGGTCCCTTTTATACGCAACAATGCTAAGCATTGATATGGGCTTTGACTCTCACCCTATTTCTTTGTTTTTTATGGAGTGTTGAACACTCTTTATGGCGTTGGGCTCTATGGGCAGAGCGCTTTAGGTTAAACAGCGTCTACGTGAGGGGCACGTAGGGCGCTCGGCGCTAGGCGCCAACCACTGAATGCAGAGCGCTCTCTATTTTATTAGCGTCCACGTGAGGGGCACGTGGGGTGCTTGGCACCAACCATTGAGTGCTAGGCACTCTTTATTAAGCAGCGCCCACGTGAGGGACACGTGAGGCGCTGGGCGCCAACCATTGAGTTCTAGGCACTCTTTATTAAGCAGCGCCCACGTGAGGGGTATGTGAGGCACTCGGCGTTGTTTCCTTCTTTGTGCATTTTTCTGAAGAGTTCAATTCTTTGTTCTCCCCTGAATCTTCAATCTCCAAGAACAAATTCATCCCTAAGAGAATTAAATTCTTATTTGTGGAAGACTTGTCTCATGGATCTCAGATCCAGGGAAAGAACTATGTTCTTTTATAAGGGTTAAACCCTTGGGTATACAGATGAGATACTATGATCTCTATTTACCTTGAAGAAAGTTCTTCTCTCTTAAAGCTCTTTTTTTCTTGCTCTTCTTTCTAAACTTGAAGTTTATGGGGAGGTTCCTCTGTATAAGACTTGAAGTCTTGAGGCCTTTATATAGTGGAGGCACATTTGTTGATTCAGTTAAGGAAATCTCTCATTGAGAGATTTCTTAATTGATTTGGGGATTTTATCCACCGTTGGATCTTTGATCCAAGGACTTCTGTTTTACAGAAGACATTTTTCTTGTTTTTAACAAGATTGGGAAAATATTTTCCCATACAGAACTTATTCTGTATCTTGGTGATTTTTAATCACCATTGGATCTTTGATCCAATGGTAATCCTTATTATTTAGAAAGATTGGGAAGATATTTAGAGCTTATTGTGTAGCTTGGTGATTTTTAATCACCATTGGATGTTTGATCCAACGGTGCTCTGATTTACAGAGCACAATCCTTCTTGTTTAGAAAGATTGGGAAAATATTTTTCTATACAGAGCTTATTCTGTATCTTGGTGATTTTTAATCACCATTGGATCTTTAATCCAACGGTGCTTTGATTTACAGAGCACAATCTTTCTTGTTTAGAAATATTTGAGGAGTATTTTCTCAATCAGAATTTAATTCTGTGCTTTGATGATTTATCATCTCTGTTGGATCTTTGATCCAACGACAGAGAACTTTTAGTTCTGGCACTAGCGCCCTCGTATGGGGCACGTGAGGCACTGTCCCAGAGTTTTTTAACTCTTGGCGCTGGCACCCTCGTGCAAGGCACGTAAGGCGCTGCCTCAAAGTTTTTAACTCTTGACGCTGACGCTCTCGTGCAAGGCACGTGAGGCGCTGCCTCTTTACTGAAGGTGTCTTTTTGCCTTCCTTCTTTGCTTTTCCCGAGTCAGACTTTTCTTTTCCAATGCTTGGAAATAGTTCCCTCATGCACAACATCTTCTGTGCCTAGACTTAAATGTCTCCCTTCATAATCTGAAGCAATGGTTCTCTTCTCTCTCACTTTCAGAGAATCATTTTAACAGAGAAGAGCTATGGCTTGTAATCGTCCACATGCTCGCTGGCAGCCATGGGAGGTGCCTATTTAAGAAATTGTTCCTCGTTTTTCTGCACGCTTGGTGAACCCTGCTCTTACGGATGATCAATGCGATACGGTGATGTACGAGCTCTTGACTCATAGAGTATCTCCTCTCCTCATCGGCTCCATTTGGCTTCGGATGGTCTTCTTGTCCATGCTCGATGACATCCCTCCTCATCCAGCGGAGATGACTCCGGCAATGCTCGACGCCGCGGAGGACAAGATCGAGTGCTTTCACGAGGCACTTTTGATTACCACGGCTCTGTGGGATCGCTCTGTTCAGCTGCTGAGCCAGATACGGGCTCAGCGGGTCGTCATGTCTGCCTTCGCTGATGGATATGGAGCTGACCGATGGGGATCGACTCCTTGTGAAGATCGCCGCTTTGATATGGTGGAGAAGGCGGAGAGGGAATTAGAGAACTTTATCCATAGTTTTGTAAATCCATGTACTTTCGATCCCATGTATGGTGATCTATTTCCTATAGAATAAAATGTTCAATTAAATGTTATCTTTTTGTCGTTGAACACCTGTTCTTCCTCTGATGTGTGCGTATATGAATGAGCCCGATTTCATAGATATCCATAAACGAAACTTAAACCGGTGTAAACAGCAACAAATAGCTCTTGGCCGAAAATTTTGGCGAGAACAACACCTCATGCGCAAAACACGTGAATGCCAACAACAGTATAACGACACTTCATGCAGAATACATGTGAGCAAAAAAAAAGCGGGGGGAAAGAGGATGTTTTGTCATTCATGCTCCAGGAACATATACATGGTATAAAAACAAAAAAAATGTTTACAATGGTAAAACACTAAATCCTGGACATGGATTGAGGAATTCAGAAGCAAGGCCGAGTAAAATGCTTCTGGCTGCTCTGACCATTTTCGTGTGCATCTTCTCACGAATGCAAGCGTCAGGATTCTCGCTGATGTCGTCCGTCCTCTGGTAGGTAGAGATTATCGTCGTCTGTTGGAAAACTTGATGCAAGATATCAACTAGACCATCTCGCCGCTTCTTCGAGATCAAGCCCATCAGATATACTGAGTGCACCTTGTCTTCAGCATCATTAAGTGCCTTATGCGGCATGGCTTCGTTAAATTCAGGAAGTGCTTCCCAAATCGCCCCCACGATGCTATTCAAAAGAGCGGAACGACGGGGGAGTAGTCGACCGTTGTATTCATCAAAGTGACGCATAACCTCAGCGCATTGGGCATTTGTAAACTCCTGGTTTTGACAGCGGCCTTGGACGCGAATGTCTTCATAGGAGATAATTTCGTCAAGATCATACAGATAAGTGGCCATAGTAGCTAAAAAGAAAAATCAAAGAGAGTTTGGTGATCAAAATGATCAAGAAAACACTTGTTGTGGGAATTCTAAAAGGATTCTCATTTAATGAGAAACTCATTGGGCCAAGTAGTTGAACTCCCTCGAGAGCAGTGCTCTGCAGACAGAAATCTTATATGTCAAATGTAATTAAGAGGGGAATAAAAATTCCCTAAAAATTTCTAAAGAGCTATGCTCTGTAAAAGCAATGGTACAAGCTAAAACCTCAAGATCTTTAAAAATCTGAAGTACAAATCCTAGAAACTCTAAGAGTTCTACATTAACGGGTTAAGAAACCCTAAAAAAATGATTTTTTAGATCTATGATCTAAGAAGAGCAAAGCTCTGTTTTCATTTAACGGGTTAAGAAACCCTAAAAAAACATCTTTAAGATCTGTGATCTAAGAAGAGCAAAGCTCTGTTTAAAGGGTTCGAGCATAATCCTTACCAAATATTTTTGGACAAAGTTCTAACTCTAAAAGAGTTTCTTTGGGCAGAGATCTAAGCTCTGAAAAAGAGAATTAAATTCTCAGAAGAAGAAAGAAGAGAAGAAGATGAACAACAGTCATCTCAAGGGCCAAAGGCCCTACTTATAGGCAGGGGAAGCCGATCCAACTTCCAGAAATCCAACGTGGGAAAAGATGCCACCGCTGCACCCATGTGTGAGCCACGTGAGCGCAACGGTGAGGGGGCATTTGTTTCCCCCCAATAATAGAAAAGCAAGGGCTTTATTCAAAATTTTAAAAGAGGCAGCGCCTCACGTGCCTTGCACGAGGGCGCCAGCGCCAAGAGTTAAAAACTCTGAGGCAGCGCTCACATGCCTTGCACGAGGGCGCCAGCGCCAAGAGTTAAAACAAACACACACGAGCAAGAACGGCGTTCAAAGACAACGAATCAGATCCAAGAAGCCACACGAGCAAGAAAAAGTCAGCTGGAACCCGTCTCTTATGAAGAAGATGGGTCAGGAGTACTCTTTCCCTCAAGACAAGACAAGGAAAATATCAGCCCTTGTCATGAAGCATCAAACTTCGTCTTTGGAATCTGTTTACAGCCGAAAACAGAGATGAAACCGCGTAGGTCGTCTTGCCTGAATTTGGGGGCAGGATGCTATTTGGTTTTATTTTTCTACCTCTCCGAAGATGCCAAGTTGATTTATGGCACCGTGTATCGAAGGTTTGGACAGATGCGACCGTTGTAGCAGACATCGTCAGATTCCCCCTCGTTGTGAGGGGTTTTTGATTGTGGGGACGCTCTTCCCTGCAGGCGCAAGCCCCTGCAGTTAATTACGTTACCGCGTAGCGATAACCACTTTCTCCTGCTCCAGAAGGTCACCTCGTGCCGTGTGTGTTTGTTTTATTTTTGGTTGCCCATGAATTGTATATGGATACTAATTTGTGTTATCGCTCGTAGGGCGTGGATTAGTCCAAATCCGTATTTTCTTAGATTTGGGTTTGGTTTGATTTAAGGATCGTTAACCTTGTTTGAGATTAAGATCGATTTAAATATTTGTTAAGAATACGTTAATCCGATATTGGACTAAGATCTACTTAACGGGGGTTCATGATCATTTTTGATCCAACGAAAGAGCATTTGGGCTCTATCATTTTAGTTTAAAGACGTTACGGTCCATAGCTAGTTTAAGGACATTACGGTCTACAGCTAGTTTAAAGATATTACGGTCCATATTGGGATGGGCCCGTCCATTTGAGAGTACACTAAAGAGTTTTTGGTTATCGGGACCCACCACCTCTCTGAAGACGCTGAAGAGTTACAACGACATTTATCAGAGGTGTGAGGAGATATACCCTTGAACCAATGTCCGTTGTAAGATCAATAGTCGTGTTTGGGACTAAGACCAATTTGGAAAAATTGTGAGCACATGGGCTCGACTGATCTGAATTAGGGAATTTTGGTCAACTTGGACTCAGCCCACTCAGTCTTTGAATAAAGTGTTAAACACTTGTTTGGGCTCAGTCCCTTTTCTGTGCAAACAGTGCTGAGCATTGATATGGGCTCTGACGCCCGCCCTTTACTTTATCCTCTTTTTTTGTTTTTTATGGAGTGTTAAACACTCTTATTGCGCCAACGTGCGGAACACGTGAGGCGCATGGCGCTGAACACCAACCGCTGAGTGCTAGGAACTACTTATTGAGCGGCGCCCACGTGAAGGACACGTGAGGCGCTTGGCGCTGAGCGCCAACCATTGAGTGCTAAGCACTCTTTATTGAGTAGCGCCCATGTGAGGGGCACGTGAGGCGCTGAGTGCCAACCATTGAGTGCTAAGCACTCTTTATTTAAGCAGCGCCCACGTGAGGCGCTTAGCGCTTTTCTTTCTTTGTGAATTTTTCTGGAGATGTTCAATTCTCTGTTCTCTCCTGGATCTTCGATCCCCAAGAACAAATTCGTCCCCACGAGAATTAAATTCTCATTTGTGGAAGACTTGTCTCATGAGTCTCGGATCCAGGGGAAAGAACCATGTTCTTTATGAGGGTTAAACCCTTGGATATACAGATGAGATGTTATACTCTCTACTATTTTTATTACCTTGAAGAAAGTTCTTCTTCTTTCTTCTCTCTTAATGCCTTTTTTTTTGCTTGCTCTTCTTTTTGAACTTGAAGTTTATATGGGGGGGGTCCTCTGCACAAGACTTGAAGTCTTGGGGCCTTTATATAGTGGAGGCAAGTTTGTTGATTTAGTTAAAGAAATCTCTCATTGAGAGATCCTTAATTGATTTGGGGATTTTATCCACCGTTGGATCTTTGATCCAAGGACTTCTGTTTTACAGAAGATATTTTTCTTGTTTTTAACAAGATTGGGAAAATATTTTCCATACAGAGCATATTCTGTAGCTTGGTGATTTTTAATCACCATTGGATCTTTAATCCAATGGTGCTCTGTTTTACAGAGCGTAATCTTTCTTGTTTAGAAAGATTGGGGAAAATATTTTTCCCTACTGAGCTTATTCTGTAGCTTGGTGATTTTTTTAATCACCATTGGATTTTTAATCCAACGGTGCTCTGTTTTACAGAGAGTAATCTTTCTCGTTCAGGAAGATTTGAGGAATATTTCCTCAACAGAATTTAATTCTGTGTTTTGATGATTTATCATCTCCGTTAGATCTTTGATCCAACGGCAGAGAACTTTTAGTTCTGGCGCTGGCGCCCTTGTGCGGGGCACGTGAGGCACTGCCTCAGAGTTTTTAACTCTTGGCGCTGGTGCCCTCGTGCAAGGCACGTGAGGCGCTGCCTCGGAGTTTTTAACTCTTATTTAATAGATTTCTTTTTGTGCTTTGCACATTGGCGCCCGCGTGAGGAGCACGTGAGGCGCCATCATAGGATTTAATTCTATCCAAGGCAGTACCTACATGCTTTGCATGTGGAGCTTTCCCTTTATTTTTATTTTTATTTTAATTTTATTGTTATTATTTTATAAGGGAGCAAGTTTTGAGCCAAAATTTTAGCGGGAACAGTGGTGTCTTCTCAAGATTACGACACGTGGCAGGTGACTTGTCCCGGACTCTATGGGGGTGGAATAAATGAGCCGCATCGGGGATAATCCCAGGGGCCCCTCCTCGTTGAGTCTACATGACCTTTCGGGAGACCCCCCTGAAGACATTCCACCTTCACTTAGGAAACTACCAACAACTCGCCTCCGAGCTCCAAGCACGCCGAGCTTCCTCGGCTTCCCGCTCGTCTCCGAGCTTCTAGTATGCCGAGCTTCCTCAGCCTACCACTCATCTCCGAGCTCCAACCATGCCGAGCTTTCTCGGCCTCCTCCGATCATCCGAGGTTGCAGAGCCCTAGCGCCTTCGCGACGGCTCCGTGTATCTCGCCAAAGCGAGATAACCGCCGCCCCACGTCCCGCATCCCACGCTGGCGCATCCCCCCATTAATGAGCATATCCCGTCATTAATGGGGGGATTCCGTCTTTCACGCACGTGTGACATCAGGGGCGTAACCGAAGGCGAAGATCTCGTGCATGCTCGCTCCATTCTACCACTATAAAAACCCCTCTCTCAGACGACTCAGGTAAGGCAATTTTCATCCAATAAGCCATTACTCTGCTCATTTTCCTTGGCTAACTTGATCTTCGGAGGGTCTTACCGTGGTCACCCACTCCGGGACTTCTTTGCAGATAGCTCAGCTTCACTTCAAAATCAACCCATTGAGATCCATATGCCAAAGGGGACTACATCCCAACCAAACTTAGCCATTCAACAACGCTCGCTATAAATCGACGAAAGACAGCATCTGAAGCAGATCCAGACCTCCATCAGTTGGCGCCGTCTGTGGGAAACGCTTGTAAGTTTCTTCCCCCCCATCAAAGTTGATCTTCTATCTTAGACCTAATGGCGAGCGAGAACCATGGCGATCCCAGTACAAGTGGCCGCCTCCCCCACAACGGAGGCGGGAGCGGCTCGCCTCCTCCTCCCAACGCCGTCACCGTCTTATCCGTCCGGATCGACATACTCACGTCAATAGTAGACACGCTCATTCATGTTCAAGCGGCGGGCCCAGTCCCCCAGATCGCAGTTCCTCCTCTCAGGGATCACGACGTCGGCAGAAGAGGGGATAACAATACTCCCCTCGATGCCCCCAAACATAGGTGTACCGACTCCGGCAACCGCGGCTCTCACGCAGCGACCGATTCAATGACTCGCTGGGTGCCGCGCGGCTCTACGCTGCGGTCTCAGGAAAGAGACCATCGCCACGACGGTCATCGTGCTCCCATGCCACCTGAGGAGGTGTCGGTCAGCTCGCCTTCTTCCTGGCGCGACCGACGCCCTCTCCCTCACCGGGACCCCGCAAATAGCTCGCGTCAAGACTACTCCAAAAGAACATCACCCGAGAATCTGAGAAATTTGATAGAGCGGAATCGAATCCGCACTACCGCGTAGACCAGGAGCGAGAATTCCCACCACTCTAACTGTGCCGAATCCTCGGGGTACCAAAACCGCCTCGAAGCCTTAGAGAAGAAAATCGAGGACATACACCGGAATGGCCAAGCGTCCGGCGGAGGGGCCCGATACTCCGCCGATTCGCTGACAAAACCCTTTACGGAGGAACTTCTGGTTAAGCATGTCTCGTCCAGGAACAAACCGTCCAAGGTGGCCCTCTTCGATGGGAAATCCGACCCGAAGGACCATCTAGATGCATTTACGGTGAGCATGAGCTTCCAGGATAACTCCGATGCTGTCCAATGCCGAGCTTTTCCAACCACCCTCATCCGGGCTGGACGGGACTGGTTCTGAGGACTCACGCCACGCTCTATCTCTTCCTTTGATGAGTCGGCCACTCAGTTCCTCAGTCACTTCATCGGAAACAGACGACAGAAAAGGACTGTCGATTACCTCTTCACCATAAAGAGCGGGGACAAGGAATCCTTTAAGGTATACGTCACTCGCTTCTACAACGCTCTCCTCGAGGTCCCCGAGCAAAAGGATGAAACTGTCATCACCGCACTAAATTCGGGTCTTAGGCACAAAGAGTGGCTCCGCTCTTTTGTATTAGCGTAACCTAAGACCATGGCCGAGGTAAAAGCTTGGACCAAATGAGAGATCCAACTCGAGTCGGAGGTGAATTCCAACCTGCCCCAGGGAGACCAAGCCGACTAAAAGAAGAGGGGCAGAGAAGAGAAGAAGAGGGCCGACCAACCAAATCCATACTCCCCGAAGTTTCAGGAGTACACTCCTCTTAACATCTCCCAGACCGAGCTGTTGCAGGAGGCGAAGGGCGAGAGATTCTTCAAACTCCCGCCAGTTACCCATAGAGCGGCTAAGCATACCCGGGGCCCGTACTGCGCCTTCCATAGGTCGCAAGGTCATCCGACTGAAAACTGCAAACAACTCCGTGACTACGTCGAGGAGTTGATCCGCTCTGGCCACCTGGCGAAGTACCTACGGGACAAGCGGCAAGCGGATCGGGAACAGGAGAACTAGCCCCTCCCGGGGAATTAACGATCGGGCAAATTATGGTCGTTACCTTGGAATCTGCCTGGGGAGCCGGCGAAAATCACCGCCTACTACCCATCGAGGGTATAAGCGATCCACCGCGAAAGAAGTGCAGGACCGCCGAGACCATCATCTTCACTGATGAAGACCTCCATGGTCATGTCGTGATAACGGCACGGGTCCACCGTTACGAGGTACAGAGGATATTAGTCGATTCCGGAAGCTCGGCAGACATCCTCTTTTATGACCGCTTCCAACGAATGGGGCTAGGACCGTCCGACCTATGGCCCAACTCCCACGTCTTCTCGGTGTTTACCAACCACTCTATCCCGGCTGAGGGAGTGGTCACCCTCCTCCTCAACATTGGAGAAGCGGGCCGCATGAAGATCATACCTGTAGAGTTCATCGTCGCTAGGGTCCCCTCATCCTACAATATCCTCCTGGGCCGCCCGACATTGAACGCCCTCCGGGCCCAAATCTCTACCTATCACATCGCGATCAAATTTCCATAAGACCAAGGGGGATTGGCCGGACCTACGGGAACCAGTAGATCGCCAAGATTTGCTTCATCTCGACGTCCCCCACCGGAGGGCAGAGCGACGACTTTGAGGACACAAACAATTTCCAGGGGTCCTTGGACACGCGCGACGACCAGAAAGAAATCCAAGGAGCCCCGGTAGAAGCACTGATTGAAGTTCCCCTCGTCGAGGGGGTCGATGGACGCACAGTTCAGACCGGATCTCTTTTGACGGGAGACCGTCGCGAGGACTTGATCCGCTTTCTCTGAGGGAACTAGACGTGTTCGCCTGGACACCTGCGGACATGCCCAGGATTGACCCTAAAGTAATCTCACACAAGCACGGGGTCGACCCGAAGGCCCGACCCGTCCGACAAAAGAAGCGAAGTTTCGCGCCAATCAAGCAAAAGGCAATCGAGGACGAGGTCGATAGATTGCTTGTAGCCAACTTCATTAGAAATATTGATTACTCGGATTGGCTAGCGAATTTGGTCATGGTAAAAAAGATAAACGGGAAATGGCGAATGTGCATTGACTTCACAGATCTGAACAAGGGCAGCCCGAAAGATAACTATCCTCTTTCTCGGATAGACCAGCTAGTGGACAGCTCGGCCGGCCATGAATTGCTAAGCTTCATGGACGCTTTCTCCAGCTACAATCAGATCCGGATGAACCCGGCAAACGAAGAATTTACCGCGTTCACTACGGACCGGGGGTTGTACTGCTACAAAGTGATGCCCTTTGGTCTCAAGAATGCTGGGGCTACGTATCAACACCTAGTTAACAAACTGTTCAAACCGCAGATCGGGAGGAACATGGAGGTCTACGTCGACGACATGCTCGTAAAGTCAATCTCATCGGACAAGCACACCAAAGATCTTGACGAGACATTCGACGTCCTCCGCAAGTACAAAATGAAGTTAAACCCAGCTAAGTGCGCTTTTGGAGTCACTAGCGGCAAATTCCTCGGGTTCATGGTTACCCACCGAGAAATCGAAGCGAACCCAAAAAATATCAGCGCCATTCTCAATATGGCCGCACCAAAGAGCAACGTTGAGATCACGCGGTTCACAGGGAGAGTGGCCGCTCTGAGTCGCTTCATGTCAAGATCAAGAGAAAAGTGCCTCCCGTTCTTCAAAGCCTTGATAAAGATCCCTAAGTTCGAATGGTCGGAGGAATGTCAAAATGCTTTCGAGCAACTCAAGGCGCACTTAACAACTCCCCCACAGCTCACCCGACCAGTTGAAAGAGACAAGCTATCATTGTACTTTGCGGTCTCCGACCAAGCTGCAGGCTCGGTGCTCGTCAGAGAAGTCGAAGGTGTGCAGAAGCTGGTCTACTATGTAAGCCATGTCTTCAAAGACGCGGAAATGAGATACCCGACCATAGAAAATATAGTCTTGGTGCTTGTCGTCGCCTCAAGGAAGCTGCAGCATTACTTCCAGGCACACACTATCCTCGTCCTCACCGAGCGACCTATAGGAACTATTCTCACCTCCCCCGAATCATCAGGTCGTCTGGAGAAATTGAGGTGGGAATTATCCTAATTCGACATTAAATACCGCCTCAGGCAAGCCATCAAAGCATAAGTCCTAGCATACTTCGTAGTTGAATGCACTATTCCCACAAAAGAAGGAGCGGCAGCACGGGACCCCGAACCCCGACCCTCGGTCAAGGAAGTACCCGACTCCATCCCCGATTGGGTTCTCTACGTGGATGGATCGTCTACCGAAGAGGGAAGTGGAGCTAGCCTGATCATCCGAGGCCCGGACGAGGCAGAGATGGAATACTCTTTGAAGCTCGGGTTTAAAGCATCGAACAACGCCGCGGAATACGAGGCTTTGTTGGCAGGATTGCGAATTGCCTCTAGGGTGGGGCTGAAGACGATCCAAATTCAAAGCGATTCCGCTCTGGTCGTCAGCCAAGCGATCGGGCATTTTGAGGCCCGAGAACCACTCATGGTGAAGTACCTTGCCGAGGTAAAAAGACTCCGCAAAAACTTTGATGAAGTCCAGGTAGAACAGATTCCCCGGAACCTGAACAACCAATCCGACGCTTTGAGCAAACTAACCTCTTCCTATACGGCCAACCATAAGAGGAACATCCTTTTCGAAGTCTTACCACGGCCTAGCGTGGAAAACAGAGAGGTAACACTCTAAGTATACACGACTCAGGAGAAAGGCCAAGATTGGAGGAAGCCCCTCGTGGAGTTCCTAAAAGATGGTATACTCCTGGAAGACCGAGGGGAAGCACGCCGCCTTCGAGCAAGGGCCCGGCATTTTATCTGGAGCAATGGAAACCTTTACAAGAAGTCATACACACAGCCTCTGCTCCGATGCGTCGATCCTCGCGAAGCCGACTGCGTTCTGCGAAAGATACATGAAGAAGTCGGTGGAACACATCAAGGAGCCTACACCTTGGTCCAGAAGACGCCGCTCCAAGGATATTATTGGCCGAAGATACACCAAGACGCCGAGAAGCTTGTCAGAAGATGCAAAAGCTGCCAACTCCACGGCAGCATACCCCGTCTTCTTGCTACCGAGCTACGGCCCTCAGTTCCCCCTGGCCGTTTGTGCAATCGGGAATGGACATGGTTGGCCAACTCCTCACCGGCTGTAATACCCAGCCCTTTTATACCAAAATTTGTATTCTGTTACCTTAGAATTCTATTTATTCTTAATTATGAATTATTTATTTTTAATTTTTATTTATTTTATTTATAAATTTATTATTATATTTTATTTTATTTTTCAAAACCCCATTTGAACCCAACTCCTATTAGATCTTAATTATTCCAATTAATCGCAAATTTTTCCCGGCCTGTTCATCCAACCCCCACACAAATAAAACATAAAATGAAATTCATTTCTTAACCCAGCTAGCCCGTGTAAGTCTACGCTAGCGCCCCGGCAGTCTACAGACGCCAAATGCGGAACAAAAACTTTTAACTTGGCGCTATCGTATACTTTAACCCGTATCTGCCATTATTGCTAAACTAACAAACTGTAAAGAGTGTAGAATGGTTATACCGAACGATCCGAGTCCTTCGTTCTTCAACCATCATCCCACGCTCCGTTGCGGCTGCTCCGATCTCGTCGATCTCCGATGTCCTCGTCGAGGTGGCACCACATGATCGGTTCTTTAAACGGGCTCCCGCCTCTGACTCGAGGCAACTCGATCGTCAAGTTTGCTAAAAGAGACGACCAAGATTGATGTAGAGAATGAGTAGATGACTTTGTCTCACTTCGTCCAAGTCCGTGGACGATCGGTTAATGAAGTTGCCATTTGATCGGGTGATGGAAATGAAAGAAGCAATGAAATTTCCATGCACACAAATGCTATCATAATCTTTTCTCTAATGAATCAAGTGTGTGAATGAGAAAGAGAGAGGAGGCTATATATATCAAAGGAGGGAGGTGAGTGTAGGAGGGTTCAAGTGGTGACCATAAACCTTGATAGTTATCATAACCATTAAGAAAGAATGAATCATTAAATTGAACCAATAAGAACAAACCTAGTCATCTTTGCATTAATGACACCATTAATGCAACCAATGAAAACTTAACACCAATTAATCCTAGTCACCTCATCTAGAACCTTCTAGAAGCTTCTAGAAGCATGACTCATCATATCTGAAGAAAAGATAAATCCGGCTTTAACAGAATGTTAAAAAACGGCTGATAGAAAACTGGAAACTGGCAACTTCCAAAAGTGATCCTGAAACGAATTTCAGGACAACCCCGAAACTGTATAAATATACCCGCATTTGTATTACGACCGAATACAAATGCAACTGAGACAAAGATATTATACCTACTCAATATAATACTCGGATCCGGCTTAAACCAAAGCCGACCAGTATCAACTGTCCGAAAATCGACACGTGCGTAAACGCACGTGCATTTTCCGAACCCAGCCATAAAACCATACGGCCTCTACAACGTTTCGCCCGAACTTTGGAAACAGTCTGTGGGGAACTCTAATGACTCGTCAGCACCCTGGCAGTGGGTTTAACCACAAACCGTCAGCGGCACTAGCTATGCGTAACGGCTACCCATGGACTGACCTCAAGGGTGGCCGAGGAGCGAACTCAAGGGAGACCGATGAGCGAACTCCTCCGAAAACCCTACTGAGCCTAACAGTGACAATGTATATACAGTCCGGTCCGTTCGTCAATGAGTATCGCATATCCGCCTAGGGGGCTAGCAACGTCAGACCCCCAATAGCAGTATAAGTCGTGTCGGAGTGAAGCCCAATAACACCCTGAGATACTACTGGAGTACCTACCAGTAAATCTCCTGCCACGGCCGTGGGCTTTGTGTAATGGCTCTCCTAAACACAGCACGATCTCGCCCCCAATACCGGGAGAGACGAATCCCCTGCCGATCCGCTCACGTGCCTCCATATGGCTCGGGACTGTACCCAAAAGCTACCTGTTTGCACGACTCCTTTGAGCCGTGGTAGGGTAGAAATCAAAGCACAGTGGGAACTCACACGAGACAAATGACGACCTCAGGTCGATGAACTAACCTGTACACATGTCACCAGGGAACTGCTATCTGACGATAGATATAATACTAACTAGCAGATTCCCGGCGAGTCCTGTCCGGTGTACTCATAACCCAATGAGCACCTGTATACATCTTAGGTGATCCAACTGACACCAGTGGCTTATGAGACCGGCCACCGCCCCTCGTCGGGGTCTCGACTGTATACACTAGTCTACTCCGGAGTATCGATGCCCTGTCTCGAAACTCCCACGACTAGGAACCACAATTAAGGATATGCATATAAACTACCCAACTCTCACTTATATGATCGCCATCATACTGTTGGTAGTAAAGCAAGATCCTAAGGGCTCTATCAAAGTGTAACATGCAATCAGTCACCTGAACATGTACACGACTGATAAAGGCAAACCAGATAGCATACTATCATCTCGAGTAAGACTGTCCTACCGGGATAGGTCCTCCGCAATCATTGCAATCACGTACCTGCGATCCAATAATTGACTATGAGGGCACTATCTCCAACAATCTCCCACTTGCACTCAAGGCTAATTATTGCGATGTTGCGTACTCACAGCCCGTGTGAAACCAACACCCAACTCCTCTACTAATCAGTTTCACAAAGCCCGTTTGTAAAACTATTATGTTCGAGAAATAGCCTCGGTGAGTGGATCCGCCTAGAAGTTTCTTTCTGTATCTCTCTTAATCTCAAGTTCGCGGAGAAAGCCATCTCCCGAATTGAGTAATACCTGTCTTAGAACATGTCTGGATATCTGATGGGACCTTAGTTCATAAATGAACTCCATATCCAAAACTTCTTAGACTGAATCAATCACTGAACCTAATCAGTATCGGGCACCTTACTTCCCACAGTATCCTATTGGACCACCTGTCCACAATACTGTCCCTGTTCGTCAGAGGGAAAAACTAAAACTCTGACAGTCACTCTGTCATCCACGTCACCTTTGAAGCCTGGAATGATAACCGTCTCCCGAAAGAGGCTGCCGTTATCAAATCCGCAGAACATGTACCAATGTTCTAAAACTGCTTCCTTATGTTTCTCCAGGATTGGATTAATACAAACTTATTGCATCTAGTGCAAAACCAACATTTGGTGTGGTACTTGACATCTCATGATTGACTCAATTGCCTGAGCAAGTGATCTGCCAATCATGCACATCCCTCTCCCCTTTAGTCTATACGACACCTTTAGAGAGGGTGACTCCATCACCTGCAGGTACACTACCATGCTAGGAGTCAACTATTCCAAAAACCATTAGAATATCTGTCAAAGTACCCACATTGGGAAACTACCCAAATCCAGATCTAAAACCATAGATCTAGAAACCAAAATGTCAAATATTATATCCATATCCTGTCTGGAGAAACAACTGTGTGACGACCACAGTACAACCGTTCGTAGTATAGGAATTTCACTTCCTACTCTATGTATGTCATCCAGATACCATGACATCACACCCTACTACCTTCTTAACTGATCCATCCCTTATTCTGATTGAAGTCAAACCCATGACTTTCACATCAAAATTAGATGATCTATCTCCGCTATAACTGCTCTAGTCTATAAATAGACATAAGCTACTTGCCCACCATGCTTCCGTTGCTCCCACTGACTACGACAACCCTCCTACCGGGTCTCATATCCTGGAACAACAGTAGTGTCAAGTCTGGGTAGATAAGAACCTCCCTGTCACCGTCCTTGAGGCTACCGAAGTACCTCTCGGGTGTCTGAGGTTACCTACCATACCTGCGGAGTGGCAATTGGAATGTCAAACCTGATTGAATGTATAGGTCCTATTAAATTTTCCGTAATCGTTCACGGTTCTGGAATCACTTCCAGTTCTACCATACTCCCACTACTGTTTTCTGAAAAAGATCCATTTTTACTAAAACTGTGGCGAGTCAAGAACAATATCACTATTGATCTTCCAAATGGTAGAATATCAACCCTCGTCATAGCCAGGGTCAACCCACAAACAGCCATTACAGAAACGTGCCCTGAGTTATCCAGTGTCTGGTTTTAATCATAAGCTGGACAACTCCCCGTACCTTAACTTCTTTTAAGGTACGATCCATTCTATATCCAATATAGAAACTTTGGCACTTATTTAATTGGAACCAAGATTCAATCCATGCAGCTGTCTCCAGTGCATATCAACTTAATGGAAAGAGGCTAATCAGCATTACTCAACTTAGGAATCCATCCAATTATGAGTAACCTGAAAGAGACACACGTTTCTCAAAAACCATCACTATCATCTGAATACCAATCACAAGAATGTACATCTTCGATCTCTTTGAAGAATCCCGATACTTGTGATACCTGGTTCTCTACTTTATTCTTATACCCACAACTTCTCAAAACTTAGACCTTGTATTTCTACGAAACACTTGTCTAAATACTAGAGAAGTTATAAGTAAATAGAACATAGTACGAGGACCTACCCCTTTGTCCTGATGGACACTTGGACAACATACAATACTCTGTATAAGTCCGCTGAGTTAAACAACTCAAAACCTGTGCGTCGTAGGTTGAAAACTGTACCCTGGCGATTTCCTCAAATATCACCAATTACAACGAATTCCGATATAATGAGGATGATCACCTAATTCCCAATATCTTACTCCCACTCATCATCTGTAAAACCATACAGATATGAGAATGAAACCTGGTAAATACATACCCTTGGAGTAAGTGTCTAATCGGGAAAACAGTTTTTCCTTTAACAATGCACTGAAACATGAAAAATGTTTCGTAGGGGTATCCTGGTATTCATAGCAATTCCTCTTTCATAATCCAATTCATGACTTCAACCGTATATTTTATTGCCGTCTCTCCAAATCCCTTTATTTGTCTTTAGTCGTTACCTTCTGTACACCATCGTTACGCTAAATGGTTTTCTTCCTTCCCTACCATTCGGCACCAGCCTATGGTTTGGAAGAAGACTATCCAGTAAGCATAATAGGTGTACCCTCCTAAACCAAGGAGTACTCGCATCTCGAGAGAAGGTGACGATAAAAGACAACTGAATAATACCTTATTCTTTTTAAAGGTGAAATAGGAGCGGCGATGAAGTACGCGGTTTTGGTCGTGAATGATATCAGTCGCAATTTACTTTGCCCTCTTTCTAATCCCTTTATTTTGTCTTTACATATTACCTTCTGCACACCCTACTTAGGCTAATTGGTTTTCTTCATTCCCTACCTTTCGGCACCAGCCTATGGTTTGGAATAAGACTATCCAATAGGTGTAATAGGTGTACTCTCCTAAACCAAGGAGCTCTCGCAACCTGAGAGAAGGTGATAATAAAAGACAACTGAATAAACCAATTCTATTTCTCCTGAACCTGGATCCATCCCCGAAGAAGTCCCTTCGAGTTCGTATATAACCATACGATGGATCTATCCAATGGAAGTGGATATCCGTAGTAATACGGGTGTTCTGAGAAATTCAAAGGGTAAAAGAAGGAGTGGCAATGACTTATGCAACTCAGACAATCCAAAAGCCAGTATTTTAAGAAGGTTCGGCCAACCTGGTCACTGAGTCATAGTCTAGGGTCGGTCAAAGGTCGCTGCCAAAGAGAGAGAGAGAAAAGAAACACTCTGCGTGCACTCTAACCTAGATCAGAATGATCATCATTTTATCTAATCCGGAAACCTCCCACTGTCCTGTCAAATTCTCCTCCAAACCTAAAGAAGAATCAATCGGGATTACCCGAAGAGTAAACCAACTCATCAGTGGGAATCGGGATCCAACTCTCATCGCATGTTAACGTGATGGAATGCATCCACGTTATTCATACTCCAGAAGGTATGCGCATACATGGCAAGTTTCAGTTTCTTTAGAAACTCCCGATATCATTTTCTTGCCCCATGCTCTTATGACCTTGGCGTATGTCAACAAATCATAAGTCACATGTCAAGTTCTGCCCGTCATTATCTTGTTAATTTGAACCCACCCGTACATACCCTTGACGTATGCCAACAAGGTAATACGACTGTCCCAAACCAACTCATCTATCTATGCAACAAATGAATACCCAGCAGCTACCAAACACTATGCCTTGACGTATGCCAACAAACATAGCTTGAATACTACTGACCATCCATAAGAAACGACGGAGGGCTACGACTGGTTTTTGGCGAAAAACCTTTAACGTAGTGAACTTGATATCGCTGAAGGAACCTGATAGCTTTTTTAAAATATAGTGGCGAAAACCTTTTGCTAAAGAGGTCACTCCCGGTAAAGGGATCTCGGCTCTTTCCTCGTGGAATGAGGTGCAGGATATTCCACTGAATACCGCTATGCAAAGCAACTTGTAATCGACTATAGTGAAGTTATTACTCTGACGCAAATTTCTATCCAAGGGGTCTTTCCCGGTGAAGGGATATCAGCCCTTGCCTCGTCGAATGAGGTGCTGGATATTCACACCGAATACCTCTATGCATAACAAAAAGAAACGTCTTTGTAACAACACTTTTTAAAATTGTTCCAACAACTCAAACAGGTTTGTTATACTTTGCATTGATCAGAATCAACGCAGTCCCATCAATCAATCACACCAGAAAAGAACGAAAATAAAATGTACGTATATGCCATCCGCATTCGTCACTGGGTCCCGTCATCACCCGTTAGGTTACTTAACTAACGATAGAGCGGGGACTGGACTAGCGCGGGTGTAAAACATATACAACATCTAATAGTATATAAACCAATATACAATAATCGCTCCAGGCGTGATAGTATGCAACATTACAGAAAAGTAATAAGCATCATAGAACAATACAGATATCTGGGATCCCCGAGTTTCACAGAGCCGCTGCTGAAACTCGACGTTCCCCTGTCGTGTGGATAGCCTGTGCAATGAAACCTAGACCCCTACGGGTGCGGCAAGTTACCCGCCAAGACCTGAAGCGAGGCAGCCCCCTACAACATAGTGAATGGACCACCCAGCACTCCACGGAATCCGGTAAGCTTGGGCACCCCTCCTTGGGTCAACCTGTACCCCCTACGAGTGCGGCGAATAGTCTGCCAATTCTGAAGTGGGGCCCCTCTGCCTCTCAAAACCATGAGATGCGGACCCGTTGCTTTCCCGAACCCGGCTATCCGTGCACTCCGTCGCGGGGTAAAACCTAGTACAGTAATGAAAAATAGTACAATAGGTACATCGACCGCAACCTGGTCGTGCCCCAAAAGAATATTATACAACAGGCAGTGACGGCAGTCCACAAGTTGGACGCTCGCCCCGCAATATCAAATGTACAAATAAACTCAATCTGTACTACCATTGCACACTGCTATCCACCACGACAAATCCGCAACATCACAGCACAACACAGAACATCAACGCGAATGTCACGTTCGCAAACCCGTCTAAAAGAACTATAGCAATCAAACGCGGTTTACCGATCAAATGACATTCCCGGTCGGAGATATAATGTAAGCACTGTAAACTAACGTGTTTAAATTACGATCGACCAAAGACCAAATATCAAAAAATGGGCCCCACAGCTTACTGGTGAACAGTAACAAAACCTGGGCAAAAATGATATATACCAAAAACCCCAAAATCCAACAGAGAACACACAGAAAAAATTTTGTGCACTGATCCCCTGGAACGGCCGCGGATGGGCGGCCAAACCATGGGTTTGGCCGCCCTTCCGCGGCTCTCTGGTGAGATTGCGTGCCCAAATTTTGTCCGTACGCTTAAAAAACCCTGCACGGAATTTTAAGATATGCAGAATTAATTTCTGAGACCATTTGAAATTAACAGAAACTGTCATGTTAGAAAATGCAGTTTTTAGTTTTCCGGTTCGATCGAAATTTTGAACACGTTAGCACAAGTTAGTATAGCAAAATGGTTAGGCTCTGATACCACTGTAAGTCTACGCTAGCGCCCCGGCAGTCTACAGACGCCAAATGCGGAACAAAAACTTTTAACTTGGCGCTATCGTATACTTTAACCCGGATCTGCCATTATTGCTAAACTAACAAACTGTAAAGAGTGTAGAATGGTTATACCGAACGATCCGAGTCCTTCGTTCTTCAACCATCATCCCACGCTCCGTTGCGGTTGCTCCGATCTCGTCGATCTCCGATGTCCTCGTCGAGGTGGCACCACATGATCGGTTCTTTAAACGGGCTCCCGCCTCTGACTCGAGGCAACTCGATCGTCAAGTTTGCTAAAAGAGACGACCAAGATTGATGTAGAGAATGAGTAGATGACTTTGTCTCACTTCGTCCAAGTCCGTGGACGATCGGTTAATGAAGTTGCCATTTGATCGGGTGATGGAAATGAAAGAAGCAATGAAATTTCCATGCACACAAATGCTATCATAATCTTTTCTCTAATGAATCAAGTGTGTGAATGAGAAAGAGAGAGGAGGCTATATATATCAAAGGAGGGAGGTGAGTGTAGGAGGGTTCAAGTGGTGACCATAAACCTTGATAGTTATCATAACCATTAAGAAAGAATGAATCATTAAATTGAACCAATAAGAACAAACCTAGTCATCTTTGCATTAATGACACCATTAATGCAACCAATGAAAACTTAACACCAATTAATCCTAGTCACCTCATCTAGAACCTTCTAGAAGCTTCTAGAAGCATGACTCATCATATCTGAAGAAAAGATAAATCCGTCTTTAACAGAATGTTAAAAAACGGCTGATAGAAAACTGGAAACTGGCAACTTCCAAAAGTGATCCTGAAACGAATTTCAGGACAACCCCGAAACTGTATAAATATACCCGCATTTGTATTACGACCGAATACAAATGCAACTGAGACAAAGATATTATACCTACTCAATATAATACTCGGATCCGGCTTAAACCAAAGCCGACCAGTATCAACTGTCCGAAAATCGACACGTGCGTAAACGCACGTGCATTTTCCGAACCCAGCCATAAAACCATACGGCCTCTACAACGTTTCGCCCGAACTTTGGAAACAGTCTGTGGGGGACTCTAATGACTCGTCAGCACCCTGGCAGTGGGTTTAACCACAAACCGTCAGCGGCACTAGCTATGCGTAACGGCTACCCATGGACTGACCTCAAGGGTGGCCGAGGAGCGAACTCAAGGGAGACCGATGAGCGAACTCCTCCGAAAACCCTACTGAGCCTAACAGTGACAATGTATATACAGTCCGGTCCGTTCGTCAATGAGTATCGCATATCCGCCTAGGGGGCTAGCAACGTCAGACCCCCAATAGCAGTATAAGTCGTGTCGGAGTGAAGCCCAATAACACCCTGAGATACTACTGGAGTACCTACCAGTAAATCTCCTGCCACGGCCGTGGGCTTTGTGTAATGGCTCTCCTAAACACAGCACGATCTCGCCCCCAATACCGGGAGAGACGAATCCCCTGCCGATCCGCTCACGTGCCTCCATATGGCTCGGGACTGTACCCAAAAGCTACCTGTTTGCACGACTCCTTTGAGCCGTGGTAGGGTAGAAATCAAAGCACAGTGGGAACTCACACGAGACAAATGACGACCTCAGGTCGATGAACTAACCTGTACACATGTCACCAGGGAACTGCTATCTGACGATAGATATAATACTAACTAGCAGATTCCCGGCGAGTCCTGTCCGGTGTACTCATAACCCAATGAGCACCTGTATACATCTTAGGTGATCCAACTGACACCAGTGGCTTGTGAGACCGGCCACCGCCCCTCGTCGGGGTCTCGACTGTATACACTAGTCTACTCCGGAGTATCGATGCCCTGTCTCGAAACTCCCACGACTAGGGACCACAATTAAGGATATGCATATAAACTACCCAACTCTCACTTATATGATCGCCATCATACTGTTGGTAGTAAAGCAAGATCCTAAGGGCTCTATCAAAGTGTAACATGCAATCAGTCACCTGAACATGTACACGACTGATAAAGGCAAACCAGATAGCATACTATCATCTCGAGTAAGACTGTCCTACCGGGATAGGTCCTCCGCAATCATTGCAATCACGTACCTGCGATCCAATAATTGACTATGAGGGCACTATCTCCAACAGCCCGTTCTCACTCCCAGGCCAACTCATTTTAATTTTTCCATTCAATTTCCCTTTAATTTCCCCAGCCCGTTTTCTTATTTCTCCACCACTTAAAATCTTTTCTCTAAGCCCGGCCCGGCCCACACTCACTCATCAACCCACAAAAAAAAAATGGGAATATATTTTATATAAAATCTTGGCCCGGCCCTCTTTCCTTTCCTTATATACTTTTCCTTTAAAACCCCCAGCCCGCTCCAACGCCAGCTCGGCCCAGCCCCAATCCTCTATGATTTTTCCCCTCAATTTTTCTCTGGCCCGGCCCACTCTCCAAGCCCGCCTCACTCAGCCGCGACCCCAACTCGACCCAACCCGGCCCACTAACCCATCATCTTCCTCTAACGGCTCTCTCCCCATTCACGCGCGCGACCCACTTCCTCCGCCGACGATTACGCTCGCGAGCGTTACCCCACGATGCGCCCTCGCGGTCCACTCAACGCACAACCCTCGCCTCACCGATCGCATTCACATCCCCATCTCTTTCTCTCTGACCCCATCACTTTCTCCTCCTTCCTCTTTTTCCCGCTACCCATCACCGGCCACCTTCCTCCATCACCATCGCCTCGTCTCCACGCAGGAACACCACCACCGAGCTTCACCCATCTCCAGCCAAATCACCCACCTCACCGACGAGCCTACCAAGCTGCTCCTCTTCCCTCAAACCCCGTCACCCGTGCACCTCGTGATCCTACCATCGCCGGCGTCGCTGCCCCTGGGCTCACCCCGGCCGATCTCCCCTGCACCCATTAACTGACCCCTGCACTCCGTTTTTCCCTCACTCGATTCCCTCGTCGACGGCAGCCACCATCATTCCCGAGCTGCACCCCCTCACCTGAACCCATCGCATCTCGTCGACACCTGAGCCGACCCCCGCCTCACCGCCGTTCAACCACGCCGTCACCTCATCATCATCGTCGTTGTCGTCATCGTCATCTCTCTCTCACTCTCTCTCCCTCTCTGCTTACACTCTATCTCTCTCTCTCTGCCTTCCTCTCTCTCTCTCTAACTCTCTCACTCACTGTCTCTCTCTCTCTAACACTCTCTCTCACTGGTTTCTCTCTCTGTCTCTCTCAATGCTCACTCTTTTTCTCTCTCTCTCTAATTCTTAAATCCCTCTCACTCCTTCTCTGTTCAACTCTCCTTCTCTCTTTGTGATTCATATTCTCTCTCTTTATAAACAACTCCCCCTCTAAATCCCTAATTATCTCTCTCTAGCACTCCCACTCCCCCTCTCTAAACCTCGCCCATTTTTCGCTTCTCTATCAACCTACTACCACCACACGACACCGCCTGAGCCCGCAACAGTCCATTCCCAAGCTCGACCCAAGCGTAGCCGAGACTCGTCGCGTGTTTGCTACTCCGTGCCGGGACGTGTCACTACTGTTTTAGCTGCCGCGCCATCAGTTCACCGTGTCCAGGCAAGTTCTCTACTTGCTTCATGCTATTCTATTTATGTTACAAATCCAAATCATATAAATTGCTATGTTACCATTCTTGAAAACGTACACTATTTACCTGTTCGACGTGTGTTCCCAATGATAATCCTTTCCTAATTTGGCGGAACTAAATGGTACTGTTTGGCCCGTATGGCTGTGAACCTAGTGCAGGAATTTCGTTGGATAATTTGATCGTTAATGACCAAAACAACTACCCCCAAGTTTAATCGTAAAACTGTAATTTTACTGTACCTGAAAACAGTTAAATTCACCATAAATCATATACATACTGGAATGGTGCGTTCGAGGGCTCAAATCAAAGACGACTTGACGAACTTTAACTCTATACTGGTTTCCTGATATTCCTGTACTTAAATCATGATGATATTTGGATCGGAGTGCGACTCTTGACTGCAGTCCAGAGCGACCCCAGTTGTTGCTTGCTGTTCCGTAATGGGTACCACAAGATCTCCTTAACTCGTAGATTGCAGAACTCCACTGTTTATTATAGGTAAATCTGTTAGCTAGACAACACAATTGGTTTCATTCTGTTCCGTTACCGTTTGATATTTAATCTGTAATTTAATAGATCGGGACGCATACCAGTCCCAGCAGAATCAGAACTGACATATTGGTATTGAATAGTGTATATCTCCTGACGTATAGATGCGATCAAAGATCCGTCTATTACGTTGAAAACCTTACTGAAAAACCTAGATTTCATCCAACTGTAGCATCGCTAAAATCTGATGCCAATTGGGATTAAAATGCGTTGCGAAACGGACTTCTGATTCTGAAACCGGATTTCCAGCCGCGAGCGCTTAAAATGAAATGGTTATAATTAATGATCCTGGAACTAGATTGGCTTGAAACTAAATTCGATGGATGGAAAACTGAACATACTAATTATTACCTGTTTATCATTTCGCTAAACTATATACGTACGTTTCATGATAAATCGTGCAAGTGATAGAACACCATTTTTATGACACCTTAATCATGCTTCATATGCTGTTTACGTATCATATCATACCCATATCATCGCAGTGATTACCTAGTGATATCATGCGTTTACCCAATGTTAGATTTTAGTGATGATTGTGGCAAGTACGTCAGTGTTCGTGTATCCGTGAATAAGTGAAAGTGATACGTACTTGTACACAATCAGTGATCCTATTATTTTATTGCATTGTCGACGTCTGTGGGATGCGTGTACGTATGACCATAAGTGGTATGGGACACTTATGGAAGCGCTTGCACGGGTGTCACAGATAAGGCATCAGACACTGTCATTTATCTTAGGTATTAGTCGGGACGTGCTTGATGGAGGTCCTGCCTCCAATTCTCGCGCAGACTTGTCACGGACCGATTAGTATTTAGGGTTATGGTTAGCGTTTGATGTAGACCACGGGGTGTGGGGTAGTTTAAGTATGAGTTCAACAGAATCTCGGGAGTCCCATGCCGGCTTATATATTTAGGGAGTTATATGGAGATTTACAGGGTATGTGATATTCACCGTGATATACATGTTACATGTTGGGCCCGTGGTCCCTTGCCCTTGGGTTCTACCCTTGGGTGGAGGACACTCGCGAGTGGTTGACTCTCACACTTGGACTGACGATAGGCTTAGTGACCTGTACAGTGAGACTTAGAGACTGATAGGGATACGGGCATTTATATACCTTATATACTGTGTTGACATACGTGACATACCGTTCTAATGCTTTACTGCTCCGCTGCATTGATTACTGCACATTCATATTCATGCTGTCATTGATTTACTGTTTCACATATCTGTTACCACTGTTAGAATTGTCACATGATTTTATATATATTATATTGTTATTGTGTCGCTCTGACGACCTGAGTATGCATGCTCAGTGTGAGGAGAAGATTTAGCCTGGACCAGGATTAGACGTATATTACAGACATCTCGATTTGATATCCAGAGTTATATCTATATTTGTTCCCCCTCAGGTCAGTTCTTTACATTGTTTCCTTCAGTTACTGCATCTCTCTTTACCTGTGCATTATTTACTGTTTACCATGAAAAACTAGAAGCCGAAGTGTGACTACGGCAGGACTTTTCCTTGACCGTAGGAGCATGGCTGGCCTTGTCTACCCCTCGTATTCCGTATTTTGGGAAGCGGGGCGTGACATGGTTTAGTTGGTATCAGAGCCAGGTTTTGCATCGATTGGGATTGCAGTTTTCCTTGTATTTTTTGGCAATCTAAGATATTCTTCGGTCTAGGTTGTAAACTTGTCATTCTTGATCCATATTCACATCGTGTGTTCAGCTATCCTTTCGCTAGGGTTTCAGGTAACTTGGCAAAGTTTCGTGGTTGTAATTGTAAACTACATCACGATTACACTACTATACTCTGTTTAAGTGACTCGAAGTCATACAGTTGTTTCTCCCCGCTTGTAATAAATTCATCACCTCTAATATTCTTGAATCCTTGTCCTATCCATATTATATTTTGACTCGTTTAGCTTGTGACTTATATCATCCTCAAAATTGTTGTTTCAGGATCATGTATTCCAACGACTCTTCATCTTTATCCGCTCCCCAGAATCAGACTGTTGAGATCCTTAGTGTACTGCAAGGTTTAAAGGAAGCCCAGGAGCGAACAAACGACTTATTAGCTGAAGGGCTGAGAAGGCAGGTGAGTCAGACCCCAGCGGGAGTCTCCTATCATAAAGGGATCCCCGCTGGATGAGGAAAAGAGAAGAAGATGAAACGCCAATTTGTTTCCCCGCGACAGAAGCAGCAGAAGACCCCATGTTGTGGGTATTGTTAAAGGCCAGGACATCTTCAGAGGGATTGTCGCCGCGCCCAAGGGAAATGTCTGATATGCGGGTCCAACAAACATCTCATCAACGGCTGCCCAGAAAGGAAAGAACTACAGGGAGGAGACTCGACCACACTCCCCACTTCGGCCAAGTGAGGATTACTGCGTAGTTCGAATTTCGAGGATAAGGCGGACTTAACACAAGTTTCAACTCGAGTGACAAGAATGCAGCGGCCTAGCAATCAAAGAAGAATTTTTCTGTTTTCTAATTTCAGCATTATATTGCCATTCCTTTTATGAATATTTCTTTCCAATTGAAATCTTGTATCCGTTGAATTTTTAGTTGAATGAAATAAAAACTTTGAATCGTAGTATATGTATTATTCTCTTGTCTTTTCCCCCCTATTCATACTATTCAATATCACAGCATTATTATCCTGATTTTCGACTCCTGCCATCGCATATCTTTCTATGCTTCGTACACTTAGCTATTCTTCTTGATGTATTCCACTGCCTAATCATGATCCTTTCTTTTCAGGCTATGGCCCACCCTGGAGCAGCGCCGCATCTAGACGAGGATGCACAGTCATGTGTTTCCTTAGACCGCACGCTGATGAGTTCTGACCATGCGATCAACGGTCCCCAGGTCAACTTTGGAAACAACGATTCAGAAGACGAAGGAGTAGCCGTCCCAGAGTTTGACATGATAGCTGATTCCGACGTAGAAGAAGGAGATCCTGAAGAGAACCCTATAGAGGAAGACCCGATAGAGGAAGATCCCGACGAAGACCCGATAGAAGAAAATCCAGTTGAGGAAAATCCCGTGGAAGAAAATCCAGAAGAAGAGAATCACATGGAATCGGACCTCGATGAAGAAGCTCCATCCGAGGAAGAAGGACCAGAAGATCAAGACCCTGCTGTGGAAGAACTTCCAGTGGCGATGCCTGCGAGGCGATATGGAAATGGACGCCCCTACCTGAGTGCGCGAGCCTACCGCAACCTACTGAATCTCCACAACCGCGACTGACGAAATTTCTTCTGATGTTGTCTTCTGGCCAAATAAAATGTGTATAGTTTAGGGCCACTTTTCGCTTTTGGGAATGCCTTGTTTCAAATTTTCTTAAATGAAATTTTCTGAATTCGTAAACCTTTTGATTATTGGTTCGCTTGATTCTTGTTTATTGCCCATATCCAATTTTTTTTCTGCTGAGTTCCCTGACTGTCCACCCCTACTCATTGTATAGTTTTCACCCTCGTTTCGATTAGAAAGTATCGCATCCTGATCCTTGGAATGAGCCACCCTTCATCCTCCGTCTATGCCTCGTTTGAGATCCTTCTGGGAGGAGAAAATTTTAGGGAATTTCCGCTAATCCTTCAAAATTTGATTCGTGTGATGTACCGACTGTTGTTTTCCCCCATACTTTTTCTCTGGTATTCCTTTGTTGCTCATCCTTACTTCCTGTGCCGACCCGATCCCAACCTCCTTGAACTTCAGCCTGAAGCGGCCACACTCCTACTTTCTGACTAAGCCACACTTCCTTGTAATCATTACCCTAGCTAGCCCTATACCTTTGTGTTCTTCTTATTACCCTGAATATATATAGGGACTCTATTATTCGAAATTTGGTTTTCAGTAT
The DNA here is from genome assembly GCA_030015575.1 of Agapanthus africanus. Taxonomy (NCBI): domain Eukaryota; kingdom Viridiplantae; phylum Streptophyta; class Magnoliopsida; order Asparagales; family Amaryllidaceae; genus Agapanthus; species Agapanthus africanus. Next base: position 601,482,859 of record JASDDO010000031.1, on the reverse strand, counting down.
TTTGAATTTATCGAAGAGTGCATGTTATTGACTAATTAGTTTTATGTATTGTACGCGCACTACTATTATCTTCAGTTTTCAATAGCGCAACCTTACATCGCGCATATTTTCGCTCCATGTTTCTTATTTTCACTATATGAGTTTTCTACATTATTTGAACAATACATTAGCCTAGAATGTTTTAATCTACCGACAAATCTTTCAGTATTTTATTGTCATTACTTTATTTTGGGTATTGTGCCTATGATTACCATTATAAATGGTCGTGCGTTATGCTTATTATTTCTGTCGTGCTACTGTTGAGATACTTATACGTACACATAATTGAGTTTCGATTTTATCGAGTACGCCTCGAATATCATTGTTCGTTATTGTTCTTATTACTATTCTTATATACATACAGTTTACTTTTGTAGTTGTTCCTGTCTTATACTCATTTAAACCTATACCTTTGTATGTTGTTTTCACATATATAAACCTTCAACTTCTTCATCCGCCTATTTCAAGTAGATCTGTATGTGTTAGTTACAGTATAATAGCTCTTCCCTATGTTTGTATTATTTATCGTTTATTTTAAATTTCGAGGACGAAATTTTTGTAAGGGTGGTATGATGTAATACCCAGCCCTTTTATACCAAAATTTGTATTCTGTTACCTTAGAATTCTATTTATTCTTAATTATGAATTATTTATTTTTAATTTTTATTTATTTTATTTATAAATTTATTATTATATTTTATTTTATTTTTCAAAACCCCATTTGAACCCAACTCCTATTAGATCTTAATTATTCCAATTAATCGCAAATTTTTCCCGGCCTGTTCATCCAGCCCCCACACAAATAAAACTTAAAATGAAATTCATTTCTTAACCCAGCCAGCCCGTTCTCACTCCCAGGCCAACTCATTTTAATTTTTCCATTCAATTTCCCTTTAATTTCCCCAGCCCGTTTTCTTATTTCTCCACCACATAAAATCTTTTCTCTAAGCCCGGCCCGGCCCACACTCACTCATCAACCCACAAAAAAAAATGGGAATATATTTTATATAAAATCTTTGCCCGGCCCTCTTTCTTTTCCTTATATACTTTTCCTTTAAAACCCCCAGCCCGCTCCAACGCCAGCTCGGCCCAGCCCCAATCCTCTTTGATTTTTCCCCTCAATTTTTCTCTGGCCCGGCCCACTCTCCAAGCCCGCCTCACTCAGCCGCGACCCCAACTCGACCCGACCCGGCCCACTAACCCATCATCTTCCTCTAACGGCTCTCTCCCCATTCACGCGCGCGACCCACTTCCTCCGCCGACGATTACGCTCGCGAGCGTTACCCTACGATGCGCCCTCGCGGTCCACTCAACGCACAACCCTCGCCTCACCGATCGCATTCACATCCCCATCCCTTTCTCTCTGACCCCATCACTTTCTCCTCCTTCCTCTTTTTCCCGCTACCCATCACCGGCCACCTTCCTCCATCACCACCGCCTCGTCTCCACGCAGGAACACCACCACCGAGCTTCACCCATCTCCAGCCAAATCACCCACCTCACCGACGAGCCTACCAAGCTGCTCCTCTTCCCTCAAACCCCATCACCCGTGCACCTCGTGATCCTACCATCGCCGACGTCGCTGCCCCTGGGCTCACCCCGGCCGATCTCCCCTGCACCCATTAACTGACCCCTGCACTCCGTTTTTCCCTCACTCGATTCCCTCGTCGAGGGCAGCCACCATCATTCCCGAGCTGCACCCCCTCACCTGAACCCATCGCATCTCGTCGACACCTGAGCCGACCCCCGCCTCACCGCCGTTCAACCACGCCGTCACCTCATCATCATCGTCGTTGTCGTCATCGTCATCTCTCTCTCACTCTCTCTCCCTCTCTGCTTACACTCTATCTCTCTCTCTCTCTGCCTTCCTCTCTCTCTCTCTCTAACTCTCTCACTCACTGTCTCTCTCTCTCTCTCTAACACTCTCTCTCACCGGTTTCTCTCTCTGTCTCTCTCAATGCTCACTCTTTTTCTCTCTCTCTCTCTAATTCTTAAATCCCTCTCACTCCTTCTCTGTTCAACTCTCCTTCTCTCTTTGTGATTCATATTCTCTCTCTCTATAAACAACTCCCCCTCTAAATCCCTAATTATCTCTCTCTAGCACTCCCACTCCCCCTCTCTAAACCTCGCCCATTTTTCGCTTCTCTATCAACCTACTACCACCACACGACACCGCCTGAGCCCCAAACAGCCCATTCCCAAGCTCGACCCAAGCGTAGCCGAGACTCGTCGCGTGTTTGCTACTCCGTGCCGGGACGTGTCACTACTGTTTTAGCTGCCGTGCCATCAGTTCACCGTGTCCAGGCAAGTTCTCTACTTGCTTCATGCTATTCTATTTATGTTACAAATCCAAATCATATAAATTGCTATGTTACCATTCTTGAAAACGTACACTATTTACCTGTTCGACGTGTGTTCCCAATGAGAATCCTTTCCTAATTTGGCGGAACTAAATGGTACTGTTTGGCCCGTATGGCTGTGAACCTAGTGCAGGAATTTCGTTGGATAATTTGATCGTTAATGACCAAAACAACTACCCCCAAGTTTAATCGTAAAACTGTAATTTTACTGTACCTGAAAACCGTTAAATTCACCATAAATCATATACATACTGGAATGGTGCGTTCGAGGGCTCAAATCAAAGAAGACTCGATTAACTTTAACCCTATACTGGTTTCCTGGTATTCCTGTACTTAAATCATGATGATATTTGGATCGGAGTACGACTCTTGACTGCAGTCCAGAGCGACTCCAGTTGTTGCTTGCTGTTCCGTAATGGGTACCACAAGATCTCCTTAACTCATAGATTGCGGAACTCCACTGCTTATTATAGGTAAATCTGTTATCTAGACAACACAATTGGTTTCATTCTGTTCCGTTACCGTTTGTTATTTAATCTGTAATTTAATAGATCGGGACGCATAACAGTCCCAGCAGAATCAGAACTGACATATTGGTATTGAATAGTGTATATCTCCTGACGTACAGACGCGATCGAAGATCCGTCTATTACGTTGAAAACCTTACTGAAAACCCTAGATTTCATCCAACTATAGCATCGCTAAAATCTGATCCCAATTGGTATTAAAATGCGTTGCGAAACGGACTTCTGATTCTGAAACCGGATTTCCAGCCGCGAGCGCTTAAAATGAAATGGTTATAATTAATGATCCTGGAACTAGATTGGCTTGAAACTAAATTCGACGGATGGACAACTGAACATACTAATTATTACATGTTTATCATTTCGCTAAACTATATACGTATGTTTCATGATAAATCGTGCAAGTGATAGAACACCATTTTTATGACACCTTAATCATGCTTCATATGCTGTTTACGTATCATATCATACCCATATCATCGCAGTGATTACCTAGTGATATCATGCATTTACCCAGTGTTAGATTTTAGTGATGATTGTGGCAAGTACGTCAGTGTTCGTGTATCCGTGAATAAGTGAAAGTGATACGTACTTGTACACAATCAGTGACCCTATTATTTTATTGCATTGTCGACGTCTGTGGGATGCGTGTACGTGTGACTATAAGTGGTATGGGACACTTATGGAAGCGCTTGCACGGGTGTCACAGATAAGGCATCAGACACTGTCATTTATCTTAGGTATTAGTCGGGACGTGCTTGATGGTGGTCCTGCCTCCAATTCTCGCGCAGACTTGTCACGGACCGATTAGTATTTAGGGTTATGGTTAGCGTTTGATGTAGACCATTGGGTGTGGGGTAGTTTAAGTGTGAGTTCAACAGAATCTCGGGAGTCCCATACCGGCTTATATATTTAGGGAGTTATATGGAGATTTACAGGGTATGTGATATTCACCGTGATATACATGTTACATGTTGGGCCCGTGGTCCCTTGCCCTTGGGTTCTTCCTTTGGGTGGATGACACTCGCGAGTGGTTGACTCTCACACTTGGACTGACGATAGGCTTAGTGACCTGTACAGTGAGACTTAGAGACTGATAGGGATACGGGCATTTATATACCTTATATACTGTGTTGACATACGTGACATACCGTTCTAATGCTTTACTGCTCTGCTGCATTGATTACTGCACATTCATATTCATGCTGTCATTGATTTACTATTTCATATATCTGTTACCACTTTTAGAATTGTCACATGATTTTATATATATTATATTGTTATTGTGTCGCTCTGACGATCTGAGTATGCATGCTCAGTGTGAGGAGAAGATTTAGCCTGGACCAGGATTAGACGTATATTACAGACATCTCGATTTGATATCCAGAGTTATATCTATATTTTTTCCCCCTCAGGTCAGTTCTTTACATTGTTTCCTTCAGTTACTGCATCTCTCTTTACCTGTGCATTATTTACTGTTTACCATGAAAAACTAGAAGCCGAAGTGTGACTACGGCAGGACTTTTCCTTGACTGTAGGAGCATAGCTGGCCTTGTCTACCCCTCGTATTCCGTATTTTGGAAAGCGGGGCATGACACCGGCACAGGCGGACACAGGTACATCCTCGTCGCAGTAGACTACTTCACGAAGTGGGTCGAGGTCGTGCCCATCAGAAAACCGGATGCCACCACAACTATAAAGTTCTTGCAGAACAACATAATTACTCGATTCGGGATCCCGAGGAGTATAGTTACCGATCACGGGACCAACTTCAAAAATAACAAAGTCAAAGAGTGCTGCAGCAACTACCACATACTAATGAAGTTCGCCACGGTTGCACATCCTCAATGTAACGGGAAGGCCGAGGTAGTTAACCGAGGCATCATCTGAGGTCTCTGAGCTCGTTTGGAAGGAAGACAGGGCAGCTGGGTCGAGAAACTACCGCAAGTACTATGGGCATTACGCACATCGAAGAAGACACCCACAGGAGAAACCCCCTTCAGCCTCTGCTACGGTATTGAGGCAATGGTCCCGGTGGAGATCGGATTGCCCAGTTATAGAGTCGAACACTTCGACGACGAAGCTAACACCTCGGCGTTCCGGACCAACCTGGACATCTTGCTAGAGAAGCGGGACCGAGCACAGATCAGAGCAGTCGCCTACCAATAACAAACTGCTCGCTACTACAACGCACGGGTAAAGCATCGCGCCTTCAAGACGGAAGATTTGGTCTTACGAAGGAACGAGTTCGTAGATCAAGGTCGGCTACACAAGTTCTCCCCGAAGTGGGACGACCCTTTCTTCGTCGCAGAGGTGTTGCCCAGTGGGGCATATCGCTTGCAAGACGCTGGGGGTCGTAGGTTTCTCCGGCCCTACAATGCCGAGAAGCTCAAATTGTACAAATGAATATATTTCTTCTTTTCGAAGCGATGTAATTTTTTCTTATTATTGTTAAGTCTCCTGAATTAGAAGGGACTTCTTCAATATATTTTCTTCTTCCTCGGTTCCGAGATCCCTAGATTCGTTTTTGTGAAAATATATAAAAAGTCCTAAGGGATAAAAGAAGACAAAACACGTCAGAAAAGAAGTGTTTTATTCATTGAGGGATATTATAGGCTCCTCAGCTTTACAAAAAATTTTTTACAACAAATGGGGCCGGGGATTAAGAAAGCATTGCTCATGGTATTCCGAGGAAATCTCTGCCAGCCGAGCCCTAGCTTCTTCAGCCCGCTCCCTCTGACGGTTCCCGAGGACCCGAGATGCCACGGAAGCACCGGAGACCGCACTCGCCGGAAAAGCGTCAACGAGCAGCCTCTTTTGGAAGCACTCCAGAAGAAGAGCCACTAATCGATCCCACCTCCTCTTTGAGATCAGGCCGAGATGATGGAGCGTGTGCACCTTATCAAGCGCCTCGTCCCACAGCTGCGGGGACAGGGCATTGTTCAAGCCCGGGGACATCCTCCAAATCGCATACATGAGCAATTGGAGGAGGGGTGATCGCCGGGGAAGTAGACGATCGGAGTGGCCCTCCACATGCTCAATCACCGATTGATACGTCTGCTCGGTGCACTCCGGGTCGTAGAGGTACACGTCATCACGGGAAATAATCTCCTTGATGGTGTAAATGAACCGACCATCTTCGGAAACACAAGGCTAGAAAGAAACCCACACGCCTTCGCTATTTATAGCCTCAACAAAATCTTCCAACGGCCAAAATTTACGCGCGCGGTGACGTGAATCGCAGAGATTTTCAATTTCCCAATACAGAGCTGCCACGTGGCGATATGCCGATCCTCACGAACCCCTAAGCGGTCAATGGAAGATTGAACAATGTGAATCTCGGAGTATCACGCCCCACCAACACGTTTCTGTCACGCGTCACCCGCGACGGTCACTCTTCCTGATTTTATGGGTCAGGGAAGATTGAACGACGCCCTACGAAGGCGAAGGGAAATCTAAAAAGCCCTCATCTCGAGGCCACCAAGCAGTTTCCTTGCCCGGTCTATCCCTGGCGGGTAGATTCCTGCCCATCTACGCCAAGGATCTAAAGCCCTCCTTACGAGGCCACCGAGCAGCTTCCCTTCCCGGTCCATCCCTGGCGGGTAGATTCCTACCCATCTACGCCAAGGAACTAAAGCCCTCCTCACGAGACCACCGAGCAGCTTCCCTGCCCGGTCCGTCCCTGGTGGGTAGATTCCTACGCATCTACGCTAAGGATCTAAAGCCCTCCTTATGAGGCCACCGAGCAGTTTCCCTGCCCGGTCCATACCTGGCAAGTAGATTCCTACCCATCTACGTCAAGGATCTAAAGCCTTCCTCACGAGGCCACCGAGCAGATTCCCTGCCCGGTCCATCCCTGGCGAGTAGATCTCTACCCATCTATGCCAAGGATCTAAAATCCTCATCTTGAGGCCACCGAGCAGTTTCCTTGCCCGGTCCATCCCTGGAGGGTAGATTCCTACTCATCTACGCCAAGGATCTAAATCCCTCCTCACGAGGCCACAAAGCAGCTTCCCTGCCCGGTCCATGTAGGGTTCCTAGGCACAATCAAGAGGTTCCACAAGGCATCAACCATGCCAAACAAAAATTTTCCGGTGCCGAGAAACCCTAATATAGATCGTTAACTAGAAGTAAAGGCGAAACTACAAGCAAGCAAACAACTTTGCTAATAAGTGAAAGGGATTACAACCTTTGTAGATCCGGTCCACCACTTCTTTAGCTCCGAGATGACGTCCCTCCGCTGCGATCATCTGATCCCGGACTCTAGCGATGGTTTCGTCGGAGAAATGATCGGGCTAGGTCATTGACTTCGAGGCCGAAGATGATCTACGTCGGGAAGACTCAAACTCAAACTATTCCTTCACTTGGTCAAAAACTTTGTGAAGAGAACATCCTATACTACATGGCAAGTGGTAGAGGATGAAGAAATAGGAAGCGGGTTCACTTTAGAATTGGATTTCTCACTCTTTTTCTCATGGCACCATTGGAGCTCTCAAGCTTTTGTGAGCTTGATGAAGATGAAGAAGAAGAAAAGAATCATATGAATTATCATCCAAATGAAACTTATCCAAATGAATAATGGCACCATGGTTGAGTTAAGCCCTCATGCTTAACTCATGTAGAGAATTAACCAAGTCTTTAGGTTAAAAGTTAGGTTAAAGAATATCAAAAGAAATGACAAAAGAGTGGACTTTGCCAAAGCTTCTCCAAGCTTCTTCAAGCTTGATAACTTTGACTAAGTTAAACCCTTTTGTTAAATCTTAAGATGAAACAATAACCCTAATCTTTACCCTAATCTTGGTATGAGTCTCATAAACACATCTTGTATGTATCATCAAATATGATACAAATATATGTACACAAATATATATCATATATACACTTATGCACAAACTAGTGAGAAAACAAATCTTAAGTGAACCAATACTAGTTAATGTAAAGTAATATATCAAATATATAATTATACATTAAATCAACACTTGATTTAACGATCCGGTCATATCGTATATAACCGACTAATATCAAGTGTATCAATGTATCGAATCAACACTTGATTCGGTAACCCGGCTATATCACATATAACCGAGCGATGATACAAATCACGAGAATAGAATACAGTATCACATACTGGTATTATTCTCGGTCCCGCACATATCTCATATGCGCTCCTATTTCGTTTCGCTTGAGCCAGGAAACCCCTGTGTAGGACTCTAAAGACTCGTCAATACGCCGGCAGTAGGTGATGATCATATCAAACACCCACAAGCCGCAAGCGGTCTGCTAAACGTAACGGCCACCCGGGTATTGAGCGATCAGAAGATCAACGAGCAAGCCCGCTCACACTCCTGTGAATCCAACCAGTAACACTATCGTACAGTCCGGTCTGTTCGTCTGATATGTCGCATATCTTGTCTAGGGGTGGTAAACGTCAGACCCCGATAACTCGATAAGTCGTGTCGATATGAGGCTCATAACAGGTCGAGAAACTACTGATAACACTTACCAGTAAATCCCTAAAGCATCCTTGGCCAAGGACTTCCTGTTATAGCCAATCGAGCACAGCGCAACATCAACTCCCTATACTGGGAGAGACGAAACCCCTCCTATCGCTCATTGCCTCCATGTGACTCGGGACTGTACCCAAAAACCACCGTTTTGCACGCCCTCTTGGACGTGGTAAGGTGGAAATCAAAGCACAGTGGGAATCACACAAGACTCTATGACGATCTCGGGTCTACAGACTAACCTGCACCAGTGTCACCAGAGAACTGCCATCTGACGTAAGGTATAATACCATCTGGGAGTTCTCGGCGAGTCCGTCCAGTGTACCCAGTCTCCACTAAGCACCTGTATATCATCTCTGATGTCAAACACCAATGGATATGGGATCATCCATCGCCCATCTGTATGGGTCGAGAAGCTACACGCTAGTCTACTCTGGTATATCGATGCCCCGTCTCGATACACCCACGACTAGGGACTTTGAAGGATGTACTTATGGACTACCATGTCCCCACTAGTATGATCCGTATCATAGTCCAGGTAGTCAAGTACACATCCTAAGGGCTTTACCAACATGTAACAGAGAGATAATCAGTGTACACGTTAAAGTAAAGAGTAACCAGATAGCATACTATCAAGTCGAGCAAGAAAGTCCTCCCTATATATGTCCAAGCATCCATTACAATATACATCCAATGTACAGTAATGGCCTCTAGGGCATATATATAACTAACAATCTCCCACTTGCACTAGGGCCATCTGACAGCAGTGGTTGTAGTATCTCATACACAACCATCCCATAAAAGTCTCTCTCTGGGAAAAGGCCTTTCGTGAGTGGATCCGTCCTGTTGTCCTCTGAGTCTACTCTCCTAACATCGATCCCCTGGAGATCAACCATCTCCACGATCAGGTGATACCGCCTAAGAATATGTCTGGATTACTGATGGGACGGGCGTTCCTTGGCATAAGCCACAACTCCATTGTCATACAATGGGAGGAACGGAGTTCATCTCATGAACTTATATACACCCAGACTGCCTCTTTGGTAGCATCTTTAGTAGCGATGTATCCAGCCTTTATCGTCTAGTATGTCACGGATCTAGCTTGGAACTCTTCCAACATACCGTCCCTCCACTGAGGGTAAAGACAATGCTTGTGACTGACATTCAGTCGTCCTTATCATCCTGAAACCTTTCCAGTGATTCTCCCCAGGATCGATTGATACCAACTCACTACAACTAGTGAGTATCCTAACATCCAATTAGATCTATCTCATAGATCCAAAAACAAGGATTTAGTAGGTATCACTTTGATCCTTTATGGAGAATCCTTGTGATAAGCGGAGATTGACCGAGCGTAGCATAGGAAACTCCTTCCCCATCATGAGTATGTCATCCATATACTCTACGAGGATCACCACCATACTCCCTACTACCTTTTTGTATATACAAGGTTCATCTACCATTTTGATGAAGTCAAACTCTTTGACCACCACATCAAAACAGATGTTCCAACTCCGCGATGCCTGCTTTATCACATAAAACATCTTGCTCACGTTTCCGCTGCTCCCACTGTCTACGAAGCCCTCTGGCTGTGTACTTATAGACGCTCTCTTCTAAAATATCATTTAGAAAAGCAGTCATAACACCCAACCACCAGATATCGTAGTCATGGTATGTAGCCGTGGCAAGTAGGATCTGGATAGACTTAAGCATAGGTACTTAGAAAAGGTTTCATCACAATCCATATCTGGTCAATGATGCAAACCTGCTTTGAAAGTCTCAACTTTTCCATGTACACCAAGTAATCTTCTCAAGATATACTTGCTCCTGATGTGGATTTAACCCTTCAGATAAAGCAACCAAAGTCCATACTTTGTTGGTGTATAAGGATTCCATCTCAGATCGCTAAGCATCCAGCCATTCTTACAGAGTCACACTCCTGATGGCCAGCTCGAAACTAGTTGGGTCATCATCTCATGTTGCTATCCTTACTCCCACTGTCATAGAGAAATCGAGGTATCTCTCAGGTGGGTGAGGAAACCTACTAGATCGGCGGAGAGGCTGAGGTTCGTTGGTTGCTATTGAATCCTTTGGTTCTACCAAATCATCAGCTGCAGTTTGTATAGCTGGAACTGTTTCCAGTTCCACCTCATGACCAATAATTTCTTCACAAGAAATTCCCTTTCACAAAGGTGGCATGCTGAGAAACAAAACATTTTTGTTCCTCGGTTAGGTAGAAGATATTCCCTTGCTTATGCTTGGGATATCCAACAAACTTCCACAGAACTGACTTTGCCTCGAGCTTGTCCGGATTATGCTTTTAGACATAGGCCGGACAACCTCAAATCTTAACTGACTTAAGAGATGGGCTCTTCCCTTTCCATATCTCATATGAAATGGTAGGCATCTGATTTTATCGGAACCCTATTCAATAGGTACGCAACTTCATAAGTGCATAACTTCCTAAAAGGAAATAGGAAACTCAGAAGTACTCATCATAGAGCACACCATATCACATAGGGTGTTATTGCTCTGCCCCGATATACCATCGTGCTATGGTGTATACGGAGGAGTAATGCTGAGAGAGAATCTCATTCTCCTTTAGAATAATCCAGGAATTCCGTGCTCAAGTATTCTCCTCCTTGATCACATCAAAGGACATAATACTTTTACCCGCTGTTGGTTCTCTACTTCTAACTTATATTCTGTGAATATCTCAAAAGCCTCGGACTTGTGTTTCAACAGGAACATATGTCTGAATCTTAAAAGATCGTCACAGAAGGTAATGAAGTACAAAGAACCGATCTTGGCATGTGTAGACAGGGGACCTTCATACATCAGCATGTATCAATCCCAAGAGTTCACTAACTCTTTCTCTGTTTCCAATAAACAGAGCTATGGTCATCTTATCTTTGTGACATGACTGGCAAGTTTCATAAGATGTAAATTCAAACTGATTTAAATATGCATCTCATTGTAACTTAGCTAGTCGGGTCGCATTGACATGACCTAGTCTACAATACCTCAAGAAGGATTCGTTCATTTCTGAACTCTTCCTCTTGTATGTGTTCTGTATACTAAGAACTGTAGTTTGATTTAGAACGTTAATGCTTTTAGATAACGTGCCTGAACCGATCAACTCTTGATTTAGGAAATGTTCAAAACATTATCCAACAATACAAAATTATATCCTTCTTTATCTAAATAAAGAGACTGATATGATTTTGTATATCAGGTTCGGAATCTAATAGCATTTGTTCAGGATCAATGTATTTGGAAATACAGGGTGACAGTGACCAACAGACCTGGCTGCAACACTTGCACCGTTTTCTGCCTCATGAAACTTATCACCCGTTCTCAGTTCTCTACCTTTCTGTAGCCCATGTAACAAATTACATATGCGGGATCCTGATCTGGTATCAAACACCCAGGACGTAAAGGACACTGAGAAACAGTTCTCGGTAATGAACACACCCGAAGATGATGCATCAGTATGCACTTTCTTCGTTTGGGCGGCACGGGAATTCTGGTAATCCCCTAATTCCTGCTCTGTCTTATAACAATTATAAGTTGGAGCGGGACCAACGTTCCCCAGCTCAGTATAACAAGCGGGTTCGGTCAATATATCTGTTTTATTATCTTGATTAAGGCGTGACATGGTCGCTACCTGGAGAGAGAGAAGAAAACACTCTGCGTGCGCTCTTGCAAGATCAGATTGATTATTATTTTATCTAATCAGGATGGCTCCCACTGTTTTTATCAAATCTTCCTTCAAACCCTAAAAGGAAAGACTAGCCGGGATTAATTACACACTACAAGTTCGCCAATCTTTCAGCCAGGCCAGTGTCGGTACTTTGAGGGAGGTCCCCCGTGCTTTCGCACGAACCTAATTAATGTAAACCTCGTTTTCCCAGAGGCGTAACCCCGTTGACACCTTTCTAGACACCTACTTGATCGGCTAATTGTAATGTGTAAAACTCTCCCAGGAGTAACTCTTACTCGCAGCGGGTATCGGGATCCAACTATCTCATAGAAGGTATGCAATCTCATTGCAAATTTCAACACTTGAAATTCCCGATAATTTTGCCCCTAGCAGCTATATGACCTTAACATAGTTAACAAATCATACGTGCTAGTCAAGTTCAACCCGTCATTTCCCGATTGAATTAAACCCACCCGCACGACCCTTAACATAGTCAACAAAGTCGCACGACTACCCTAATCCAATCGCATCATATGCTTATACAGATAAGCACTAATTAGCTACCGCACACTACGCCTTAACATAGTCAACAAACGTAGCACGAATACTAACTAGTACTTATCTGAAATGACGGAGGGCTACGACAGGTTTTTCAGAAAACCTATTGCGTAATGAACTTGATATCGTTGTAGAATCAAATGATTTAAAATGGAGTGTTTTTGAGGCTTTTCTAGTTTTGCTAAAGGGGTCACTCCCGGTGAAGGGATCGTCGGCCCTTTCCTCATCGAATAAGGTGCAGGATATATCATATATACCGCTGTGCAAAGCAAAAACTATAGAAGCAATCAAAAGACAAACCGAGGGTTGTAGCATCTTCCAGTTATTGCTAAAGGGGTCACTCCCGGTGAAGGGATCTCGGCCCTTTCCTTATCGAATAAGGTGCAGGATGTTCTACAAGGAACACCGCGATGCAAAGCAAGAACTGTAACTACCTGTTTTTGAAAATTCGATTCCACAACATCTTAGGTTTCTTTTTCTTTCATTAATCATATTAATGAAGTCCCATCATTTAAATCACCTAAACATCACAGATAAATACGACGTACACTTATGCCATCCGCATTCGCCTCGATGTCCCCTCGTGCACCGTTAGGTTAGGTAACTAACGACAGAGCGGGGCAGGGCTAGCGCGAGTGCAAAACATAAGTAACATCTATATAATATATCATATATACTATATACAGTATCTATCACAGAACATCAAATGATCACATCACAGATATCGCAGCAGAAGAATTATATGAAATATTGGATATACTAGGACGTCCGTGTTTTCAATACGAGCCTGTATAAAACACGGATTCCACGGTCGTGATGAATAGCCAAACCCACACCCCTAGACCCCTACAAGAGCGGCAAGCAACCCTACCAATTCTAGAGTTAGGAGACCCGGACTCGACTCCTCGAGTTGGTCTCCCACTGGACTCCAGAACCCGGTTACTTGTACTCTCCTCCTTGGGTCTATCCTAGTGCAGAAAAGTAAATAATATACAAAGGTGACATCTTCCGCAACCTGGAAGTGCCCCAATAAAAGAATATTACATACAATAATTTTTACATGAATGAAAATAAAAAAAAACTCTCATCTCACATAAAACCCCCGGTTATTCAAAACACGACGATCCAATATAACATATCCAGCAACACATAACATCACATGGCATCAACGTAAGTAAACATGCGTATCCCAATTGTCGTTGACATATAGCAACGAAACCGGCGATATCACATATTACACTTACGGTCGCAGAAAAGAAAGTGTAAAACTACAACAGTTGGAATCCGCAACCCTTTTAGACATCACATGCCTAACCAAATGAATTCCTTAGACATCGCATGCCTAATAATTATAAACCCTGCATTTTAGTCTCTATATCGAAAACACTTTTCAATATCAAGTCGGGCAATTCAACAAGATTCCCGGCATTTTGATCGAATGCTCATCGCAAACTTCAGTAGACGGCCGCACCCCCGGATGCCGTCGACGAAGTGCACTAAGGCAGAACACCGCTGCCGCGAGCACCTGAACGGATGCTTTTGGCGACGGGGTTCTCCTACAATCACTTGGTCGGGGCTATGGGGCGTGGCTGTCTATTAAGTTTACCCGGCGAGTATCCGCGTACGCTACGTGATTGCGACGGACTTTTGATCACATCAAAATTCCGTGGCAACCGATCAAGTGAGACTAAAGTGCTATGTTTATAACATTCAAATCAGTTATCTCATAACTATTTGTGGATTCCAAATATTGTATCATATTCCAGATAAATAGAAAATGTTAAACTTTCCGATCGAACAATCAAACACCCAAGTTTTCCCGAAACAGCTCAACACTTGAAATAAGTTTAAAAACATCCACTTCATTCCAGCCGTAGAAAGGTCAAGCCAACGCCTCACATGTGGCACGCCGTACTGCCCCAAACCCTAGGGTTCAAAGGGCAGTTCAAGACGGTCACATAATCGAGTTAAGGTTTGTTGTCTTCTAGAGGGTCCATCGCGTTACTTGCACTACTTAGAATGTTTTCAAACTACGGAAAAATCCAACACTTGGAAATTTTCCGGCAGGAGAAAAAGTGGGTATTTATATCCGGTCGAACTTTTTAACATATTCAAAAATTATCCGGAAAAACACATAGACAAAATTAAACAATCCGATCGAATCATCGAATCCCCAAAACAACCCAGAAAAACTCAACTGTTGAGCAAACTTTAAAAATTCCCAAAAAATACAGCACTGACAGAGAGAGATTACTGTGCAAGTCATGTGCCAAGATTCAATTTAATGGCCGCGGAACCGTCGGGCATGGTAGGGTGGGGCCGCGGTTCCGCGGTGCATTAGATGAATTAGGGGCACGTGCTTCACAGTAACTCCTAGAAAACCCTGCTGAATTTTTTGAATATTTTTAATTTAGAAAAAACCACATTTTCAGAAAATGTCCAGAGAGGGTTAAAAGTTAGGGTTTCGGGGTTCGATCGAATTTCTAACATCGTCTACACTTCGCCTAAAGCTCTAGCTAGGCTCTGATACCACTGTAGGGTTCCTAGACACACTCAAGAGGTTCCACAAGACATCAACCATGCCAAACAAAAATTTTCCGGTGCCGAGAAACCCTAATATAGATCGTTAACTAGAAATAAAGGCGAAACTACAAGCAAGCAAACAACTTTGCTAATAAGTGAAATGGATTACAGCCTTTGTAGATCCGGTCAACCACTTCTTTAGCTCCGAGATGACGTCCCTCCGCTGCGATCATCGGATCCCGGACTCTAGCGATGGTTTCGTCGGAGAAATGATCGGGCTAGGTCATTGACTTCGAGGCCGAAGATGATCTACGTCGGGGAGACTCAAACTCAAGCTATTCCTTCACTTGGTCAAAAACTTTGTGAAGAGAACACCCTATACTACATGGCAAGTGGTAGAGGATGAAGAAATAGAAAGTGGGTTCACTTTAGAATTGGATTTCTCACTCTTTTTCTCATGGCACCATTGGAGCTCTCAAGCTTTTGTGAGCTTGATGAAGATGAAGAAGAAGAAAAGAATCATATGAATTATCATCCAAATGAAACTTATCCAAATGAATAATGGCACCATGGTTGAGTTAAGCCCTCATGCTTAACTCATGTAGAGAATTAACCAAGTCTTTAGGTTAAAGGTTAGGTTAAAGAATATCAAAAGAAATGACAAAAGAGTGGACTTTGTTAAAGCTTCTCCAAGCTTCTTCAAGCTTGATAACTTTGACTAACTTAAACCCTTTTGTTAAATCTTAAGATGAAACAATAACCCTAATCTTGGTATGAGTCTCATACACACATCTTGTATGTATCATCAAACATGATACAAACATATGTACACAAATATATATCATATATACACTTATGCATAAACTAGTGAGAAAACAAATCTTAAGTGAACCAAAACTAGTTAATATAAAGTAATATATCAAATATATAATTATACATTAAATCATTAAATCAACACTTGATTCAACGATCCGGTCATATCGTATATAACCGACTAATATCAAGTGTATCAATGTATCGAATCAACACTTGATTCGGTAACCCGGCTATATCACATATAACCGAGCGATGATACAAATCACGAGAATAGAATACAGTATCACATACTGGTATTATTCTCGGTCCCGCACATATCTCATATGCGCTCCTATTTCGTTTCGCTTGAGCCAGGAAACCCCTGTGTAGGACTCTAAAGACTCGTCAATACGCCGGCAGTAGGTGATGATCATATCAAACACCCACAAGCCGCAAGCGGTCTGCTAAACGTAACGGCCACCCGGGTATTGAGCGATCAGAAGATCAACGAGCAAGCCCGCTCACACTCATATGAATCCAACCAGTAACACTACCGTACAGTCCGGTCTGTTCGTCTGATATGTCGCATATCTTGTCTAGAGGTGGTAAACGTCAGACCTCGATAACTCGATAAGTCGTGTCGATATGAGGCTCATAACGGGTCGAGAAACTACTGATAACACTTACCAGTAAATCCCTAAAGCAGCCTTGGCCAAGGACTTCCTGTTATAGCCAATCGAGCACAGCGCAACATCAACTCCCTATACCGGGAGAGACGAAACCCCTCCTATCGCTCATTGCCTCCATGTGACTCGGGACTGTACCCAAAAACCACCGTTTTGCACGCCCTCTTGGATGTGGTAAGGTGGAAATCAAAGCACAGTGGGAATCACACAAGACTCTATGACGATCTCGGGTCTACAAACTAACCTGCACCAGTGTCACCAGAGAACTGCCATCTGACGTAAGGTATAATACCATCTGGGAGTTCTCGGCGAGTCCGCCCAGTGTACCCAGTCTCCACTGAGCACCCGTATATCATCTCTGATGTCAAACACCAATGGATATGGGATCATCCATCGCCCATCTGTATGGGTCGAGAAGCTACACGCCAGTCTACTCTGGTATATCGATGCCGTCTCGATACACCCACGACTAGGGACTTTGAAGGATGTACTTATGGACTACTATGTCCCCACTAGTATAATCCGCATCATAGTCCAGGTAGTCAAGTACACATCCTAAGGGCTTTACCAACATGTAACAGAGAGGCAATCAGTGTACTCGTTAAAGTAAAGAGTAACCAGATAGCATACTATCAAGTCGAGCAAGAAAGTCCTCCCTATATATGTCCAAGCATCCACTACAATATACATCCAATGTACAGTAATGGCCTCTAGGGCATACATATAACTAACAGTCCATCCCCGGCGGGTAGGAATAGCTTCCCTGCCCGGTCCATCCCTGGCGGATAGATTCCTACCCATCTACGCCAAGGATCTAAAGCCTTCCTCATGAGGCCACCGAACAGCTTCCCTGCCCGGTCCATCCCTGGCGGGTAGATTCCTACCCATCTACGCCAAGGATCTAAAGCCTTCCTCACGAGGCCACCGAGCAGCTTCCCTGCCCGGTCCATCCCTGGCGGGTAGATCTCTACCCATCTATGCCAGGGATCTAAAATCCCCATCTTGAGGCCACCGAGCAGTTTTCCTGCCCGGTCCATCCCTGGCGGGCAGATCTCTACCCATCTATGCCAAGGATCTAAAATCCTCATCTTGAGGCCACCGAGCAGTTTCCCTGCCCGGTCCATCCCTGGAGGGTAGATTCCTACCCATCTATGCCAAGGATCTAAAGCCCTCCTCACGAGGCCACCGAGCGGCTTCCCTGCCTGGTCCATCCCTAGCGGGTAGATTCCTACTCATCTACGCCAAGGATCTAAAGCCCTCCTCATGAGGCCACCGAGCAGCTTCCCTGCCCGGTCCATCCCTGGCGGGTATATTCCCACCTATCTACGCTGAGAATATAAAACCCTCCTCTCGAGGCAACCGTGCAGATTCCTGCTCGGCTAATCTCCTAGGGGTAGCTTCTTACCCTATGAAGACACAAGTCTGGGAACCACGACAAGGAGGAATCAGTCAATGCCGACCTATTCTAACTTGGCTTTTTTTTTCAACTTATGCTAAGAGACGAGGTCGTCAACCCGACTCTGTGGAATAGACTGGTACCGACCTTCCCACACTTGGATATCGGTTAATTCATCCTAAAGGAACAATCGCCACCTCGACTACGGGGAGAAGGAGGGCACCGAACTTCCTATACTTGGCAATTTATCGAGTCACATTCGATTTGCAATCATCATCTAAAAAGCCGGTCATCGGCCTACGGCCTAACACTCGATTCGAGAAAAAGACTAACGAGCTGAAATACTCACGCAGAAAAGAACAAAAGTCATGCAGAGGAAAGTAAGCTCAGTTTTATTCATATTCTAGAAATTTTTACAAGGTATTCTGGGCTTCTCAGCCTTACAAAAAGTGCCCGGAGGCTTAAAAATTCTTAAAAAAAAGAGCAGAAAACAAAAAAGGCTCATGCCACAGGATCTGCCGGGGTATCGCCGTGCTCGGCACCGCCCTCAGGGGCCGGGCTTCTACCTCCATAACCACCTCTCCCCCGATGGCCGCCCCGACGCTAGCCACTGGCGGCGTATCCACCGAGAGCGGGACTCTGGCGCGGAGCTCACCATCGGCAAACTCCGGCATTAACGCCTTGACGGCGTCGAGTGCCTCGTGCTAAATGATGTCCAAAGCTTTGGCGATGTCGGCATAGAACTAGTCTGACGCCTTATGCTTCTCCACCGACTTCGAGGCTCGGAGCTCGGCAATCTTCGACGTCTCAAGCGCCGCCTCGGTCTCCCTCTTGCTGGTGTCTCTCGACTTCTTCATTGTGGCATAGCGCTTGCCCAACTCTTCCAACTTGACCTGAATGGCTTGATTGAGCTCACTCAGAAGTCGTTGGGACTCCTTGCACTTGGAGACCGTTAACGTCTCGGCGGCCAACCGGGTTTCGACGGCGGTTGTCTTCTCCCTCTCCTGCTGCAGCTCAAGGCGCAGATCCTCCTTCCGCGAAGACGATTCCCCATCCTTTCTCATGGCCGGGGCAATCTCCTCGGACTCCATATTAACGATGAGGGCGCAGTGTTGGAGGACCTGCAGAAAGCAGCAGAAGGAGTTAGAAATATTCGAACTGAGAAAAAGCACTGAAGGAAATCTTTAAAGGAAACGAATACCGACCTGAACCGCCTCCTGAGCGATGGCGGCCACTTGGGCCTTTAAGGTCCCCCGGGGAATTTTGCCCGCGGCTGATTGCTCCATGTCGGAGAGCAAGCTGTCAGCAATGGAAAGCCCCGAGGGGACCACGGAGCAGACATCCCCCTCTTGCACAGGAATCCCCTCAGGAATCTCGGTGAGCGGCAGGCAGGAGATCGTCCTTTTCCTCTTAAGGGGAACCTCGGCTTCCTCCTCCTCTTCCCTCGCCCGAGGCCCCGGGTCTCACGCATGCTTTTGGCTCCCCCCGCGGCTATCATCGGGGGCTCGGGGCACTGCGGAAGGCCTCGCCGGGGGAGACGGTCTCGGGGCCGAGCTTGGGCCGGCTCGGGACGGGCTCACACCCCGGCCTTCTTCTACGACGTCGCGGCAATGGCGGCCAAGATCTTGGTTCGGTCCATTTGCCCTGCAAAAAGGAGAATACACAAAAAGAGTTAGTGATGCTAAAAGGACGACAGAAATTTGTTCAAGTCTTATCAGATCATCCAAAGACCTAACTTACCCATGAAGCGCACGGAGCTGAGCCCGGCCGAGCTAAGAACCTACTCGGAAAGCAGGACGTCGGCACGTTGGATCGGCTCCCACATGAATACCGCCCTCGCCTCGGGTGAGGATGACTACTTTGACCTCGAGCAGTCGTTCTTGTGCCACTGTGTAGGCACAGGACAATCCTTGCCCTCGGGCGGACCAACAAATACAAACTTCTCGTTCCATTCATGGATGGAAGAAGGAACAACTACCACACCTGACCCAGCCGCCCTTTCCTTATGTTTTTTGAAGGAAAAGTACACCCAGCTCGGGTCGGCCTTGCTGGTGCCGAGGTGGTTCTTATAGCAGAGGAATGAAATAAGAAGGGTCAAGCTGAAAGGGATGTCCTCAAGTTTCAACCGGACCAGAAACCCGAGGAGAATTCTCCACGAGTTCGGCGCTAGCTGTCCCGAGACGAGATGGAAGCAGCGAAGCACCCCACAATCTCGGTTGGAAAGGGCATACGCATTCCCGCTCGGAATGCTTTCAAATACAGGGCAATCTCCTTCTCCTGCACCTGCTCCGCCCGTTCGCTCTCTTTAGCCAAACGGAGCGAATAACTAGAGGGGATATGGAAATGAGCCTGAAACTCGGTAAGCTCATCCACGTCCCTCAGAACAGAGGGCTCATCGCGAACGTTCCCGATGCGCATCTTAGATACCCTTGTCGCCGCCGGGCGGCTCGCGACGTGGATAGCCCTGACTCTATGGGGCATGCCCGACGCAGAGGAAGCAACAAGAGAACCCTCTTGGCTGTCAGCAGCCAAAGAGGTGGAAGACTCTCTAGACTCGGCTCCAACAACTGGAACCTCATCGTCCGACTCAACCCTAATTATTTCTACAGACTCCTCAGAAGAAGACATCTAACCTGATTCAAAGGGTTTGGTTCTCCGAGGAAAAAGCTCAAGGGATCCGATCTAACGGAGGGAGCGCCGAGCAATATTTGACAACAAAGGGAAATTATGACGGAAGTGTTGGCCCTATGAGGTCCCCTCCTATTTATATACTGCAGAAAAGGCATCCAACAACCCAGATCGATTCCCGCCAAAACGAAGTGTCGCGTCTGCCAGCCGTCAAGTCTCCACGTATCGAACGACCATTGGGGACGTCCCTTTCGATCGCAGGCGACAGCGATAGCTTGTCGCGTCCGCCAACCCACTTCAGACGCGTGGCCTGTGACCCAACAGACGAACGAGCGAATTAATGCCCCCTCTTTAATGCGCGATCATTTCGCTGATCCGCTGATATCATCAGAGATACGCACGAAGATCCAAGCGCTTGGGGATACGCCACGTGGGTCCGGAAATCTGAACGACGCAACTGCCCTACACCACGTTGTCCCGGAAAATCCGTACCGAAGACTCTCGGCAACAAACTGAGCGAAGATAAACCAAGCAGGCCACTCTCGACCCGACCCATAAATAGTTCGGAACGAGAGTGGGTGGCTAATGATGATGCTCATAAGTGGTGTCTCCTCAAGATTACGACACGTGGCAAGTGACGTGTCCCGGACTCTACGGGGGTGGAATAAACGAGCTGCATCGGGGATAATCCGTGGAGCCCCTCCTCGTTGAGTCTACCCGACCTTTCGGGAGACCCCCCTGAAGACATTCCACCTTCACCTAGGAAACTACCAACGGCTCGTCTCCGAGCTCCAAGCACGCCGAGCTTCCTCAGCCTCCCGCTCGTCTCCAAGCTCCGAGCATGACGAGCTTCCTCGGCCTCCCGCTCGTCTCCGAGCTCCGAGCGTGCCGAGCTTCCTCGGCCTCCCCCGATCATCCGAGATTGCAGAGCCCCAGCGCCTCTGGGACGGCTCCGCGTATCCCGCCAAAGCGAGATAACCGCCGCCCCACGTCCCGTGTCCCACGCTGGCGCATCCCTCCATTAATGAGCGTATCCCGTCATTAATGGGGGGATCCCGTCTTTCACGCACGCGTGACGTTAGGGGCGTAACCGAAGGCGAAGATCTCGCGCCTGCTCGCTCCATGCGACCACTATAAAAACCTCTCTTTCAGACGACTCAGATAAGGCAATTTTCATCCAATAAGCCGCTACTCTGCTCATTTTGCTCGGCTAACTTGATCGTCGGAGGGTCCTACGGTGGTCATCCACCCCGGGACTTCTTTGCAGATTGCTCGGTTTCGCCTCAAAATCAACCCATTGAGATCCACACGCCAAAGGGGACTACATCCCATCCAAACCTCAGCCGTTCAACAACGCTTGCTACAGATCGACGGAAGACAGCATCTGAATGAGATCCAGACCTCCATCACTAACGTTGGCCCATATGAGAGTCCTGTCGATTTATTTTAATCAAGATTGATTGAGCTAAGAATTTTTTTCAATTCTGTCCAATAAATAGTTTGTAAACGAATTTCGGAGATGAATATATTAACTGAATATTGTAATAGCTTATATTATCCACACATAAGCTTCTATATTCTAAACAAATAATTTATTTATACAATTAACGATTATGTTCAAATTATTTGTATTTCTGTTACATTCCATCATTATAAACCTGTGATACGTTTTATTTTGCACCCTATATAAGAATTTCTTAAATCACAAGCATAATCACATAAAATTCAATGTATATCTTCTCTCCACATTTCCAAAAATCCTTTTCTTATATTAGAAATATGCTACATACCAAGTTATTTAGTATTTTATATTACGAACCTGCGACCTCCCGTCACCACCACATTTACATTTAAGAGGAAAGTCATCAACTTAGGATAGCCCACTTGGATCATTTGAACAACTACATATAGCCAAATAGAATTCTTTGGGTACAACTCATTGGAAAAAATTTCTCTACATGGCCCTTGCAAGGTCTTGGATTGACTTTGAGATTCGAAAGAGAGAGTGCAAAAAAAGATTTGCACGAATCTCAGAACAAATCCAAACGGCCTTGAGGTTGAGGCTCCATAGAGAATTTTTTCCAAGCTGATTGGCCAATTCAATATAAAAATGGTGCAATTCAAGTAAAGATCCCTTGATTTTCCCAACTATTTTGGACTAATCCTCTACCTCTCCCTGTTTTATTTTAGCACTAAAATCTACCTCCTACTTCAAAACCCTTTTTCACCTTTCTTGAGAGAAAGGAATGACAATGAGACCCGCAAAAGAAACTATTCAAGAGGCGAATAGAAGGTTCGCTCTATGCACGGAGATCCTGTGTTCATAGAGCTTCTGTGATATTCTTGTCGGATATAACTACATCGATTCGTCATTAGAAGAGTCGGAAGATCTGGCAATATTAACAACTGCGCGGAGAAGAAGGCCAAAAAAGATACGAGAGAATATTTCGAAGTTTCCACCTCCACTAACATGGCTTCACGAAGACAATAGAATGAAAACCGGGAAAGAGGATGGAAAGTCGTTGCTCATTGAGATAAGGATCGAGCCATTTGAGATATATCATACGATGAGAAAGAATGGACGACTTATATTGCAATTCATGAGAGAAGAAGAGGCCAGGAAGAGCATAATGGAGAACGGTTCGGATTGCGGCCAGAATGTAAGTGCGGAGAAGCGTTGTCGAATAACTATATCTCATTTTGGTGGAACCAATGGCTTTTGGCGACGACATGATAGAAAATATGGAAGCACGACTCCATTTTACATTTTTGGTTTAGATTGTAAATGTTTTTCTAGATTGTTTCTTCTTCAATACATTTCTATCATAACAATACCCTTTTGACTGATAGCTCCATGGTTTATAACTTTTACCCTCTTCCATTTACTCTACTTTTATTCTTATGAAAATTGTAGAGATTGATTAAATTGTGGTTAAAAAGGAACAAATGAATGTGATGCAAGTCTCTCATACTTATAACTTGATTTGGAATTTGTTATATTATTTGTATAATTATATATAAAATTTCAAGAAATTAAATATCTAAGTTTTCAGTATATATTTAGCAAGGGGCCTGCGCAATACATGGGTATGAAGTCCAAAATCAAGAAAAGTCATATTAATTTATAAGTTTATTATTATATGATTTATAAGTTGTATTATCTCATATTAAAGAACTTTATATGTAAAATATACAAAGGATTATCTTGCAAATATTTTGACATCTTTCTATAGCTTTTCAATATTTTCCTTACTATACGTTAAGAAAATTCTGAAAATTTTTAAATCTCAAGATTTTTATTTTTCTTTCGGTTTTTAATATTTTACTTCTTATATAGCACACGACAATTACGAAATGTACAAAAGTCACCAAATTTTATGTTTCCTTTAAATTTTCAACATTTTGCATATTATAAGATATGAATATGGTGAAATTTATAAAACCTTAAAACATCCGTTTTATTTTGCTTTCCAATATTTAGCTTTCAGTACAAGAAAATCATAAATTGTAAAACTAAAATATTTTTTGTTTTTTCTTCATTTTTAAAATTATTTTTCATAATATACCACATGAAAACTGCAAAATTTTCAAAAATCTTTAAAAAATTGTTTTCATCATTTTGTAAATATTATGTGGCTATATCACATGAAAATCATGAAGTTTTCCAAAATCTCAATTTTTTTGTTTTCACACGGAAAGCGCAGATTTTCAAAAATCTTTATAAATTTATTTTCTTTATATTTTCAATATTATGCATGTTATTTCACACGAAAATCATGAAGTTTTCTCAAATCTCAATTCTTTTTTCTTTTTCAGTTTATTATTATTTTGCATGCTACAGCACATAACAATCGCGAAATTTACGAAACTTCAAAAAAATTTCTTCTTCAAATTTACAATATTATGTAAGCTACCTCACGAAAATTACGTAATTTCAAAAATCTTGAACTTTTCTTTTTTCTTCGGGTTTTCAATATTTTCTTGGTACGTATATAACACGCGAAAATCACAAAATTTTTAAAAATCTCAAAAATAATTAGTTTCTTTTTTGAATATTTTGCATGCATAACACATGAAAAATTGTTAACTTTTCAAAAACCTCAAATTTTTTTGCGCTTTTAGATTTTTCAATATCATACTTGCTATCACACACAAAAATCGCGATATCTTCAAAAATCATAAAATTTTCTATTTATTTTTAATTTTCAATATTTCCATGTTATAACACATGAAAATCGTAATTGTTTTGAAAATTCAAAAAAATTGTTTTTCTTCGACTTTTCAATATTTGGCATGCTTGTAGCATATGAAAATCGCGACATTTTAAAGAGTCAAAATATTTTTTATTTTATTTGGTTTTCAACATTTTGTTTGTTATATATAGCACGCAAAGATCACAAATTTTTCAAAAATATCAAAATTTTCAATATTTTGATATTTTTGTTTCTTATTTATAGCACACAAAATTGCGGAATTTTAAAATATCTTAGAATTTTTTCATTTTGGTGGGTTTTTCATTATTTGTATGTTAGCACATGAGTATTGTGAAAATTTTGAAAATCCAATTTTTTTCTTCATTTTCTTAGGTTCTTTATTATTTTGTTTGTTATATAGAGAATGAAAATTGCAATATTTTTCAAAAATCCTAAAATATTCTGTTGTATAGTCGGTTTTTCAAAAAAAAATCTTGTTACAACAAACGACGTTGGAAAAAAATTTAGAATTTATCGAAATTTTGTTTTTCTTTACTTCATTAATATTGCACATGAAAATCATAAAGTTTTGAAAATCGCAAAAAAATTTGTTTCCTTCTTTTTACATTATTTGCATGCTATATATATTACAAAAGAAAACCATGAAATTTCAAAAGTCTCAAAAATTTACCGTTTTTTTGTTTTCCAATATTTTACTTGCTCATACTTTTGAAAAACTTTCAGCTATCAAGAAGACAGAAAGCTATTTTAAGTATATAAAAAAAAATGTCGTCGATTGCTAATAAGAATCTAACAAAAGAAAGAAATATGGTCTGAGTGATTAAGCTGTTGGGTGACTAGGAAATCCAGACAACACACAAATATCACACAAATTTAGAAGTTCCCAAATTTTTTTGTTTTCTTCAAATTCCAATATTTTACACGATATAGCTTACGAAAATCGTGAAATTTTCAAATTTTGCTTATAAGCATATGAAAAAATGCAAAATCTTCCAAATTCCCAAGAGTTTTCTGTTTTTTTAGTTTTTCAAAATATTTTGTTTGACGAAGAGTGAATTTTTTTAAAATATCATTATTTTCTCTTTTCTTCCGTTTTTCTATATTTACATTCTATAGCAAAAAAATTCAAAAAATTTTGAAAAATCTAAATTTTTTCTATCATCTTCCCCTTTTTAATATCATGCATGCTAACACTCGATAGTCATGATATTTTTAATAATATCAATATTTTATGTATTTTACATGCTATATACCAAGAAAATCGGAATTTTTTTTAAAATTCTCAAAACTTTCTGTTTTTTTCCATTTTCCATTTTCCATTATCATGCATTCTATTGCAACCAAAATCACAAGATTTATAAAAATATCATTATTTGTTTTCTTTCGCTTTAATATTATGCATGCTATAACAAACAAATTCATGAAATTTTTAAAAAATTCAATATTTTCTGTTTTCTTTCATTTTTCTATATTTTACATTCAATAGCACAACAAAACCGAAATTTTTTCAAAAATCCTAAAATTTCATGTTGTCTTTCTTTATTTAATATTATGCATGTTATATTTTAAGTTCTATAGTGCATAAAAATCAAGAAATTTTAAATATATACTTTCTGTTTTCTTCCTTTTTCTAATTTTACGTGTTATAGCAAAGGAAAATCAGAAAATTTTCAAAAATCGCAAAAAACTTTCTTCGGTTTTTTCAATATTATATATACTAGCACGTGAAAATCACGAAATTTTTTAAAATATCTATATTTTATGTTTTTTTCCATTTTTCTATATTTGGAATGGTATATAACACAATTAAAGCAGAAATTTTTCTATTTTCATCCGTTTCTCAATATTATGCATGTTTAAAGAGTAATTGAACAAATAGTGAATAAAACAATCCCAAGCATGTTCGACCCAATCATACAGCACAATCTTTTAAATGGCGTTATGAAGTTATTTGAGCTAAGTTATTTGAGCGGAAATTTTTTAAAATTCCCAAAATCTTTTAGCTTTCTTCCGTTTTTTCAATATTATGCATAAGATACGAAAATCACGAAATTTTAAAAATTATCAATATTTTCTATTTTCTTTAGTTTACATGTTATAGTACAAAAAATTGGAAAATTTTAAAAAATCTAAAAATTCTTTCATCTTTATAATATTATACATGCTGTATAGTACCTTAAAATCACTAAAAAATTTAAAAATATCAATTTTTCTTGGTTTTTTTCTTTCTGTTTTTCTATATTTTACATGCAACAGAACAAGAAAGTCAAATACTTTCAAAGATATCAAAATTTGTTGTCTTCTTCCGTTTTTAAATATTGTGCAACACACGAAAATAATGAAAATTTTAAGATTATCAATATTTTTTTGTTTTCTTCCGTTTTTTATATTTTACATGCTATAGCGTAATAAAATCGAAAAAAATTCAAAAAAGTCTCAAAATTTTATGTCTTACTCCGATTGAATGATAGGCACGAAAATCATGTTTTGAAATATTAATATTTTTTACCGTTTTCTTATATTTTATAAGCTATAGCAAAAATCGGAAAATCTTTTTAAAAAATTATGTTTTACATGAAATTAGCGAACTTTTTAAATGTTAAATTTTGTCTTTTTCTTTGTTTTATATTTTTTTTGCAATACCATAAAAAAATCGCAGTATTTATAACTCTAGAAAATTTTCCATTTTCAATATTTTTTATATCACAATTTTTTAAAAATTATCAATATTTTTTTGTTTTCTTCCTTTTTTTTATTATATCACATGCTATAGCAAATGAAAATCAGGAAAATCTCAAAATTTTCCTTTTGCTTCATTTTCTCAATATTATGTCTTCTATAGCAGATGAAAATCAAGAAAAATTTTAAAATATCAATATTTTCTGTTTTATTTCGTTTATCTGTATTTTATATGTTATCGGATAAGAAAATAAGAAAATTTTCAAAAATCATAAAATTACTTGTTATTTTTTATTTTTTCAATATTATGTAAATAATGAAATTTTAAAAATCTCAATAATTTCTGTTTTCTTCCGCCATTCAATATTTTACATGTTATAACACATGTAAATTGAAAAGCTTTTAAAAGTCTCAAATTTTTTTGTTTTCTTTCGTTTTTTCATTATTTCGCCTGTTATATAACACATGAAAATTACGAATTTTTTTAAAATATCAATATTTTTGTTTTCTTTCTTTTTTCTATATTTTACATGCTGTGACATAAGAAAAACGAAAATTTTTCGAAAATCTCAAAATTTTCCAGTTTTCTTCTGTTTATTCAATATTATGCATAACATACGAAAATCATGAAATTTTAAACAATATCAATATTTATTGTTTTCATTTGTTTACACGATATAGCACAAGAAAATCGGAACAAAAATTCTTCTGTCTTTTCAATGTTATACATGCTATATGTATAGCACATCAAAATCACTAATTTTTTTAAAATATCATATAATCTGTTTATTTCTTTTTTTCTATATTTTACACGCTTTGTCATAAGATAATTGGTAAATTTTCAAAAATTTCAAAAAATTTCGTTTTCTCAATATTATGCCTGTTATAACATATGAAAATCACGAATTTAAAAAAAAATCAACGTTTTCTGATTTTTTTTGCCTTTTCAATATTTTACGTGTTATATCACAAAAAATTCAGTAAATTTTCAAAAATGTTAAAATTTTCCTTTTCCTTCTTTTTTTAATATTATGCATGCTACAGCTACAAAAATAATGAAATTTTGTATAATATCAATATTTTCTGTTTTCTTCTATTTTTCTATATTTTGCATGTAATAGAACTAGAAAGTCAATTTTTTTTCAAAATTATCAAAATTTGTTGTTTTCCTCCGTTTTTAAAATATTATCCATGCTATAACACTCGAAAATATAAAAAATTTAAAAATATTAATATTTTATGTTTTCTTCAATTTTTATATTTTACATGTGTAACGACCCACCCCCAATACAGAGAGTATTGTCCGCTCTGGCCGAACCCATACGGTTTTGTCCTCCGGAGTGAACTGGACCCGACCAGTGGTCACTTCCCAGGAGGTCACCCATCCCAGAACTTCCCTGGCCCGTTTTTAAAATATTATCCATGCTATAACACTCGAAAATAATAAAAATTTTAAAAATATTAATATTTTCTTCCATTTTTATATTTTACATGTGTAATGACCCGCCCCCAATATAGAGAGTATTGTCCACTTTGGCCGAAACCGTACGGTTTTCTCCTTCGGAGTGAACTGGACCCGACCAGGAGTCACTTCCCAGGAGGCCACCCATCCCAGAACTTCCCTGGCTCGAGCATGCTTAACTACGGAGTTCTCAAGCTCCTGTAGTGCTGGTTTACTTAAAAGACGTCTCTGTATTGAAGAGTGGTATCATTTCATTTATAGTTCCGGATCTGCTCTCTTTCGGAATATATTCCGAAAATTCCCCATTTTCTAGAGTGAGTCCTACGGACGCAAGAGGTGGCCCCCACAGATTCAAGAGGTGGCCCCCGCCCACTTGGCATGACACTTGGTGGGCACTTTGTTCCGTGTGGCACTTTATTCCGTGAGCAAGAACCGGGTCCCGATAGGTACATTCCTCCTTGCTGGAGGAGTATTCCTCTGTCCTTGAGATAGGTTCCATTGTGCTTGATGGAACTGACGAGAAGAAGGTGCAGTAGGTCCACGAGGAGGTGGAGCTGGGAGAGCAAGTCGAGAAGCAGGTGCCTGGATAGTTGGGCGCTGTGGATAGGTGATTGCTGGTTTGGGTGCCTGATTCTGATTGAGTCTGTGAGGACAAGACCCAATATCATGTGTGGATGAGCTACAGACTAAGCAGAGGCGATTAACACGCCTACAATCTTTCGCCAGGTGTCCATTTCTTTTGCAGTAAAAACAAAAGTCTGGACCGGGCCGGTTATTTGGTACTCCCGGTCTCCTGGGTACAAACGGTGGCCTGGAAGAGACTCCTCCTGCTATCTGAGTAGAAGGGCGTTTCACACCAGCAGATTGAGATTTGTCCTTCTTCTTCACCACTGTCTCATATCGACGGGCAGCTTTCAAAGCCAAATCATGGGTTGGGAAATCCCCTGTACCTAATGCAGCTTGGATCTCCGGGTCCAACCCTTGCTGAAATCTTCTAGCCCTGATCTCAGCAGTCGGTATAAGGTGTGCTGCGAACCTGTTACGGTCTTGTGTTAGTTGTGAAGTATGTGACGTTAGAAAATCGAATATTTGAGGCATAACTTACATGCTCAACATAGTGAACTCAGCCTCATACTCATCCACGGATTTGCTCCACATAGAGCCTTGTTGTAAGTGGATGAATTGCTGCTCCATGTCGAATCGGGCAGTCTCTGGAAAATACTTCGCGTCGAACATGTCGCGAAAGGTCTTCCATTCAATCGGCTGGTTAAGACGGCTTTCTTCCGCCTTCCACCATACTCGGGCATTATCAGTAATTTGCAGCTTCATAACTCTCACTCAAACAATGTCTGGCACTTGTGCTGTTGCCAGATCGTCCTCAATGGATTGAGCCCATTCTTCAGCTTCCAAAGGGCTCTCTTTCCCAGAAAATTGCTTAAGATGCAGTGCCCGGAATTGCTTCACACCGGGTGCCTCAGCTTCTGGGCGATTCAGGAGTATAGCAATATGTTGTTGCTGTCCCTCCAAGAGCCTCTTGATCGCTTCGAGCAATACCGTCTGCTCGTTGATAGGAGCTGCTACGGTAAGTATAAGTGGTAGAGGTGTAGGTGGGGTGTTTCCATTCACGTTGGTGCTTGTATTGTTGGGAGAATCCATAACCTTGAAAGAAAAATAGGGTTAGGATAGATTCAAAGAATATGAAATGTAAAGAATGTTTTAGTTACTGATTCTTAATATTCTTGTGACTTATATTGCTCAGGATTCCATGCAGATTGACCCTACATGGTTATGTAGGTTTCCACACAGAACTGACCTGCATGGGCCACCAACAAAAGCTGTCACGCCCTGCTTTCCAGTGTACGAATAAGGAGGCGCGGCAGGCCCGCGACGTATTTACTCAGAAGTAAATACGCTAAGCGTAAAT
Source organism: Agapanthus africanus (assembly GCA_030015575.1). Taxonomy (NCBI): domain Eukaryota; kingdom Viridiplantae; phylum Streptophyta; class Magnoliopsida; order Asparagales; family Amaryllidaceae; genus Agapanthus; species Agapanthus africanus. The sequence goes on along the minus strand of JASDDO010000031.1, from coordinate 601,451,864 downwards.
AAACAATATAATAAATGTACACAAGAAATGATAAAAGATATAATTAAACAACAACGTTTTATTGATTAAATATTTTTTACAATACAACTGGAAAGTAAATACAATACTTGAAGGCGATGCCTAGACAATGGCATATGAACTGAAAGTAAAAGCATATACAAATGAACTAGAGTTATGGGTTCTCAATGAACTACTCCAAATCGTCCTGACTGGGCAAGTCAAGTCCTCCAGACAACATTCCAAAGAAAGAAGAAACATGAATATTGTCAGCGAACAATCACTTGGTAAATCTCAAGAGATAAAGAAGAATAGACAGATAATAGAACAGGTAAAGTATATATGGTTATATTTGTTATATTAACGCAGTTGTTTGTAGCTTGGTACAGAATGTGCCAGTGTATACAAGAGGAGTCCAATTTACCCCGTGGACTATGGTATATGGAGTACAAGGCCCCGTCAAAACCCACGGGACAACGGCAACGGATATTCAGGTTAGATGTATTAAAGTGACCGTCTCGTGCCACTTTTAACACATTCTGTACCAGTCTACCCCTTTAAAACCCCGTAATGTTTTTGTTCCCCTCCGAATGACGGCCAAGACGACGCGGAGACGTCTCGCCTGCGATTCGGGGCAGATGCTAATTGGTGCTATCCGTCTACCTCTCCGAAGATACCAAGTTGATTTATGGCACCGTGTATCAAAGGTTTAAACGGATGCGGCCGATGTAGCAGATTTCGTCAGATTCCCCCTCGCTTGAGGGGGTTTTGATTGTGGGGACGCTCTTCCCTGCAGGCGCAAGCCCCTACAGTTAATTACGCTACCGCATTGCGGTAACAACTTTCTCCTTCTCCAGATGGTCACTTCGTGTCGTGTGTGTTTGTTTTGTGTTTGGTTGCCCGTGGATTGTATACGGAGACTGAGTTATGTCGTCGCCCGTAGGGCGTGGACTAGTCCAAATCCGTATCTTTCTTAGATTTGGGTTTGGGGGTTGTGTTTAAGGATGCGTTAGCCTCATTTGAGACTAAGATCAACTTAAACGTTTATTAAGGATACGTTAATCTAATCTTCAGACTAAGATCAACTTAACGGGATCGTTTAGATCCGACAAGAGAGCGATTAGGGGAGCCCTGTTGTTTAGTTTAGTGACATTGCGGTCGATAGGTAGTTTAAGGACATTGCGGTCCAATGTTAGTTTTAAGACGTTGCGGTCAAGGTTAAGGACGTCATAGTCCGTGGATTTAAGGACTCCACAGTCCGGCATTAGTTTTAAGACATCACGGTCAAGGTTAAGGACGTCATAGTCCGTTGTTAGTTTTAAGACATTCCGGTCAAGGTTAAGGACGTCGTAGTCCGTTGTTAGTTTTAAGACATTCCGGTCAAAGTTAAGGACGTCGTAGTCCGTTGATTTAAGGACCCCACAATCCGGCGTTTAGTTTTAAGACATTACGGTCAAGGTTAAGGACCTCATAGTCCATGAGTTTAAGGACCCCACAGTCCGTATCAATGGGTGGTCATCGGGACCCGCCACCTCTCTGAAGACGTTGAGGAATTACAACGCCAAGTATCAAAGGAGTGAAGAGATGTACCCTTAGACCAAGGTAGATTAAGTGATCTGCAGTCCAATTTGGAAACTAAGATCAATTATTATATTATGAGCCCATTGGCCCAGTTGAGTTTGAATTGAGGACTTATGGCCAGCTTGGGCTAAGTCCAATCATGTTTGGGATATTGGCCCTCTGTTGGTTCATTAAAAGAAAGGCTTTACCTCTGGAAACTTAGCCAATTGGGCTAAAGCTAGTATTAAACACTAGAGACCAACAGTGTTGAACACTGGGAATAAGATTGACAAGTTAGTGTTAAACACTAAAAGATAATCAGTGTTGAACACTGGGAATAAGATTGACAAGTTAGTGTTAAACACTAAAAGATAATCAGTGTTGAACACTGGGAACAGAGTTTTCAAATTAGTGTTAAACACTAAGCAAATCAGTGTTAAACACTGGAAATGGAGATTCCAAATTAGTGTTTAACACTAAGGCAAATCAGTGTTGAACACTGGATACAGAAGTTTCAATTTAGTGTTAAACACTAAGGCAAGATGGGTCACGTGGTAACACGTGAGAGCGCTCTGCTTCTCTTTATTTTGTTCTACAGATAAGTGTTTAACACTTTCAATTCTGAAAGCCATCACGTGTGGGCACGTGATGGGGGCTTACGCTTTGATCTGTTAGAATGTTCATTAGGGATCACGTGTTGACACGTGAGGGCGCCCCACTGCTTCTTTTCTTTTGCTTTTTCTTTGTGCGCTTTAGAGATCACGTGGGGCACGTGAGGCATTGCCTCAAATTTCTCTTAGATGTTCGCAGGAGTCACGTGGTAACGCGTGAGGTGTTTACTTCAGAGTTCTTTTCTGTGGATCCTTGCAGGGGTCACGTGGTAGCACGTGACTCTGCATGTTTTAAAGATCTATTCATCTTTTAAGAATTAATTTCTTCATAGGGTTAAACCCTAGCAACAAACTTTAGAGGAATTAAATTCTTGTTTTCTTCTGAAGAATTATATTCTTAAATAGGGTTAAACCCTAATTTCTTTTCTTAAGGGAATTAAATTTCTGTGAGTTTGAGAGAATTATGTTCTCAATTAGGGTTACACCCTAGTTCTGTTCATTTTGAAGGAATTAAATTCCCATAACATAGGGTTAAACCCTAATTTTATCTCAAAGGAATTGAATTCCTATCATTTAGTGAGAATTAAATTCTCAAAACTCAGTTCATCCTCTGTGTTTTAGATCTGCATGGTAGGATCTCAACCCAATGAGAATTAAATTCTCAATTTATGAGGAGATGTGCACTTTACAGATCCTCCACCAGAGAAAGAACTAAGTTCTTTTCTTTATATAAGAGTTAAACTCTTTTGAGAAGTAAATTCTCTTTTTAAGCCTCCCTTTTCTTTTCTTACCTAAGGTTTTCCTTTTGCAGAGAATCAAAGGGCTCTATATCTCTCTCTGTGTGTATCAAAAGAAAAGGTCCAAAAGTTCCCCCTCCCTCTCCTCTTCTTGGCTCCTATTTATAGGAGAAGGAAAGGAATCAATCTGTTTGGTAAATCTCTCATTGAAAGATTTGATTTGTTCATTGAGAGATTTGATTTATGTTTATCATTAATCTGGGCCTTTGGATTATTAGGTGAATTTTATTCACCATTGGATTTTAAATCCAAAGATATCTCTTTGTTATTTCGGTTAGATTTAAAAGGAAATCTTTCCAAGTCCAAGATTTTTCCATAAATTGGTAATATTTAATCACCTTTAGATTTCTAATCCAACGGTTTTAAATACTCCTTCTTCATTTCGGAAAGATTTGAATGATCTCTTCTCAGAATTTAATTCTGTTAAAGAATAAGACTTAAAAGCCAGTCATGTGTGGCCACGTGACCCCTGGTCACGTGTAGGCACGTGACCCCTGGAATGAGCTTCTCTTCTTCTGCGCTCTGTTCTCTAGCCGCTGCTTAACCATCACGTGCCAACACGTGACCACTGGTCACGTGTGAGCACGTGATGCCTCTTCTGAAGCTTTTTCTTGATTTTTAATCAGGGAACAAATGTGCTTTTTGCCGCTGCTTTAAACGTCACGTGCCAACACGTGACCGCTGGTCACGTGCTAACACATGATGTTTCCTCTGAAGCTTCTCCTGATTTTTAATCAGGGAACAATTTTATTTTTTTGTTTATAGATGATTTTTAGATATAAGTCTTGCCGAAACCATGATATCAATTGTTCATGTAAACGGATAAGGATATAAACGGATAGTCATGTAGAAAAGTCAATGTATATCTATGGTTCGGTCAGATCAAGTCATGTTGATATTGATTGTATTCTGGTATTCATGTTTCAAGTTCCAGTATATATGGATTCATGTTGTATTGGAGTTATATTTGGATTGTATTCATGTTTAAATTGTATTCGGATTAGACTGAGACTCAGATTGAGTCAGACACTTTAAACAGATTTGAGTCTTGAATTAGGTTTAGGAGTCATCGGTAAATGCTACACATGGACGGTTGGATTTATGACCATTTCCAAACCAATTACCATTAATAACCCCATTTTAGTTGTCTACATTAAATAGGCAAGCACCCATTTTCTCCGGCTCCCTGGGGCTCAAGAGAATTGGTCCATTTTAAACTTATATTTACTAGGACCCTTATGGTAATTTAATATAACTTGAGAGGGGTTTTATGAAAAATATTTTTAGTATAATTTCAAAATAATTCTCAAGTATTTATTTATCGTATTTAGGGTTTTCATGGATGTAACTTTTAAAAGTGAGGTAATCTAGTGAAATAATATCTAGTTGAATAGTTCATGGTATTTTTGTGTAAATTTGACTCGTATTGATTCTTCATGGTTTTTTCATGAAATTGTAATTCTTTTCTTTTGTTTAGAAAACACGAAATTTATTATATATTTCAAATAGATGGTTTTATAATATTTATATATAATTATTAAAAATAAAATTTATTTATTAAATAGAAAATCACGTTTTTCTTAAAAATTGTATTAAAAATTCCATCGAGATCGTATGCTCCGTGAGGAGGTCTGCATTTCGCACTATTAGTCCCGAGGATGTGCGATAACCCGCACCATCCCGATCGGGTTTCCCAAAAGTGGGTTGTAGAGATATAATCGTAAGGAATTTAAAATAACACAATTTACAGAATACGGTTTTTAATAGTTTATGGTATTTTCATAAAAATTATAATTCAGAAAAGATCATGGTATTTTAGTAAAAATATAACTTGGAAAGATTTAGGATATTTTAAAGAAAATACTATTTTTTTCCAAAGTTCGTGGTATTTTAAATGAAATTATAAATTATTAGGAGTTGATGGTATTTTTGTGAAATACCCAAATTAGCAAACATATGGTTTTACAGGTTTACCAATAATTTTATTTTTGAAAAAAAAATATATAAAAATTTACTATAATTTTTCCATATTTTAATAATTAAGGAACTAAATATCGATAATCTTTATTTAACCGTAAAATAATTACATTTATTCCTGCAAAAATTGTCCCGGTCATGATAATTGCCTTATGACTTAGTTCAATATTTCCAAGCATGAATCTGGGGTTGTCCGTTACCCCGTGATTTTATCGTGAAGGATAACTGCTAAAAGTTCGTTATATTATTAGGGTCTAATATTGTTTTTAATCGTCAAAACTCGTAAAATAGATAATACATTTAAAACATCATAATTAGGTCCTGGAATTTTTTCACAGATAGATATTTTTATTATGAATATAACAGGGGGTCAAGTGTTAAGAGATCTTACCTGAAATGATCTAGGAAAATGAAAGTCGCGAACATCGGGTTGTATGAGAAAAGGTATATCTTGAAGCCGAAAATTTTTCTGTCTTTGAGGATTGATCCAGAGTGTAAAGAACTCAAAGAGGAAGCTCTGGAATATTTTTGAGATTTTTTTGTTAAACAGATATTTTTGGTGAATTTTAGAAGCCCAGGTATTTATTGGGATTTCTTGGATTAAAAAACTATTTTTTTTCAAACTGCTACAGTAGCCGACCAGATCCAACCGTTGATCGACCAGATCTGATGACCCATATTAAATCACGTGTGAACTGACGTGAGACCCGGCTGGAGTTGGTGTGAGTGATTCTTGACTGTTGGATCGTTGATCCAACGGTCCAGATTAAAGGTATATATATATATATATATATATATATATATATATATATATATATATATATATATATATATAATTCTTTTTTTTAATTTATAAAAACTGTCCTCAAAATCTGGGCCGTTGGTTTTTAAATCCGACGGTCCAGATTTATTCCCGATCAAAAAAATTAATAAAATTTGTTTTTAATATTTAAAAATATTTTTTAAAAAAAAATTGGCTTCTAAAAATTATTTTAAAATAGTTTAAAATATTTTTCAAATTTGGGAATATTATAGAAAATATATTTTGATATTTTATATCCTTTGCAACAAAATTTGGTCTAAAATATCTCCCCTTGTTGATTTTAAATTTTTTTCCTTCGATAAAAAATCCATTTAAATTCTTAAAAATTCCCAAAAATTCCTAAAAATCATATTAATTTATTTTAATCATGGAAAAATATATTTTTAAAGTGTTTTCTACCAATAGAAACAGTAAAATAATTGTTTTGACCTTGAGAAAAATTATAAAATGTTTTTATTACATATCTAAGATACACAGTCGTTACAATTTCCATTTTCTTTCATTTTCTCAATAGTATACCTGCATAGCAAAAGAAAATCGAAAAAATCTTCAAAATTTTCATTTTTTTTCTGTTTTCTCAATATTACGCCTGCTATAGCAGACGAAAATCAAGATTTTTTTTAAATATCAATATTTTCCGTCTTCTTCCATTTTTTATAGCTTTTTTTTTATCTTATAGCATAAGAAAATCGGAATTCAAAAATCTCATAATTTTCTGTTTTCTTTCATTTTTTCAATATTGTGCATTGGAGGATCTAGTAAGACCTGGGGAGGGGGGTGCCCCACTGAAATTTTGAAAAAAATGAGACCAATATCGATTATAAACATGAGTTGAGATATTTTGGACAAGTATTATATATTTATATGGCATTAGAAAGAGAATGTACGGTTCTAGCTCAGTTGGTATTGTATTTTGTTTCCCAAGAAAAATTCTTGAGTACAATTCCCACTACCCACAAATACTTTTTGACTTATTTTGTTTATTAAAAAGGTTAAAGATTTTATTAAGTTTTATCTTCATATTGAAATTTTTTTCTCCTATGTTATAATTAACTTATTTAAAATTTGTTACTGCTTTACAAATTATCTAATAATTTTATATGATATTTATTTTTAATTTATTAAGGTAAGCTTGTTTTATTTGATGCCTCCTCTCAAAAAAATTCTTGCATCTATCTTTGGTGCATACTATATACCATATGAAAATAATAAAATTTTAAAAATCTCAATATTTTATATTATCTTTCGTTTTCTATATTTTACATGCTATTATAACAAGAAAATAAAAAAAATTCAAAAATCACAAATTTTTTTGTTTTCTTCCGTTTTTTCAACATTATACATGCTATATTTTAAAAATATATCAATATTTTTTGTTTTTTTCAATTATTTTATATTTTACATGATCTAGCACAAGAAAATCTGAAATTTTCAAAAATCTTGGAATTTTTTCAGTTTCTCTATATTATGCATTCCACACATGAAATTTTTTAAAATATCAATATATTCCGTTTTCTTCATGTTTTCTATATTTTACATGATATAACATAAGAAAATCGGAAAATTTTCAAAAATCTAAATTTTCTGTTTTCTTCCTTATTCCAATATTATGCTTAAAGCACATAAAATTCATAGAATTTTCAAAAAATCCCGAATTTTTTGTAACCTTCAAAATTTTGATGTATTACATGATATAGAACATGAAAATATCGAAAAAAAATTAATGTTAAATTTTCTGTTTTCTTTGTTTTTAAATTTTTTTTGCAATATCAAACGAAAATCACAATATTTTTAACTCAAGAAAATTTTATTTTTTCCGATTTATCAATGTTGTGCTATAGCAAACAAAATCCATAAAAAAAAATTCAATATTTTGCAAGTAAAATCTGAGCAGTGAGAGGCAAAATTGAATGAGGTTTTAAAGAAGTGGGGCAATCAAAAGTTTTCTACCATATAAGCCTAACCGTTTTCGGCGCAATTCTCTGCGAATGCAGCGTTTTGGAAACAATTTACGCTAAATCCAATATATTGTGTTATTTGCCATGGATTTCAGCCCCTAACAACAACAATATTATCTCTCTTGTAAAGTTGGAGTATTTTATTTTAATTACTCTACTGTCATAGAATTATTCACTCTCCAAGTGATCTAGAGATTAAAGAGCAGTTGAAACAACATGGTTCTAATGCCAACTAGTCTCCATAGGTTGATAACTATTCAAGGCATAGTTGCTTGGAAGAGATAATATTAAATGAAGGGATATATGTTCAAAGATATGATGATGCCAATTTTTTTTTTTGGTTATTTTTCAGTATCTTCATACAACCTGCATGCCTCTGATCCTAAAGACCCAAGTCAATTCTCAAGGTGCATACTTCCGTAAAATTTTATTTAAAAAATTGAACAAAAAAATGAGGAATTGTTGTTAAGTGAATCTAAATATGTTTTCAACCGGAGACAAACCATCAAACATCTTCATAGAACACAGAAATATATCGCATCAAAAAATAGACCCACGCTCTCGGAAGTGTGAATCAGTTAGCGAAACAATGATAACTAACTGTAAATATTAATGAATGTAAATAATAAAAAGAAAGTTAAGAGATATATGTTAGTAGTAAATTAATTGAGATGATGATTCTTATAAGAGATAAATGAAAGAAAAATAAATTCATATAGGAGATCCAAAGTTTCGGAGCAAAGACAATTAGAGAGATGTATTAGCAACAAAATTTAGGGACTTGGATTAATCTTCAGCAAAACATATCAATTTCTGCAATGAAGATTAGTATGGTACATAACAATTGCAATCACTTCCTTTCAATTAATTACAGAATAAACAATAACATCTTTCTTCACAGAAAAGATGAAAGAAAGATGCAATCCCTTTTTTTGTGTGTTCATCTACTCTTTTCTCACTCCACAAACTAGTTTCAACTCACTTCAACAATGATCAGAGATATACACATCAATCATTCATTAAATAATGAAAAAAAGGTAGAAAAATGCTAGCTAGAATCATGAATTTGTTCTCCATACTCCTTTTGGTGAATCATTGTTTTTCTTTACAACCCTTTGTTTTTTCTTTTGCCTTCTGTTTAAGTTTTCGATACTCTTATCTATAATTATATCAACCTTTACAATATGATGATCTGAGGTCCCTTTTGATGAAACAACTCCATAGGATCCTGGCACAAACTTGTATGGTGAATTTGGCGATGCTAGTATGTAGTCTACTCTTGTTCCATATTTGCATGTCCCTTGTACATCTGAAATTTTGAAGATAATTTAGAATTAGAGCACATAAAATAGTGTGCGCGTGTGTGCGTGCATGTTGGCATGAATTAGTATATTCATATGTCTAAATAGGGTCACGCCGTAAAGAACCAAGACTTCATAAAGAGAATAGAAAAGGTTTTACAATTGACTGTCATGACCGCCAAAAAGATTATGAACATATTTAAGAGGCTTGTCGTAATTTAAAATGAATAGTTGGCATCTTTCAAATTAATAAAATTAATTAGGTACTTTCAAATTTCAAGGTTAGACGATGAGAATCATGAGATTTTCCGACTCAATTTCAATAAATCTCACAACAATAACTATAAGCCTTACTTCCAAACCTCTATGTTCGCTTATATGAATCATTTTTTTTCTTTCAGCTTCTATTCAGTTTAATAAGGGCCGCTTAAATTGTCTTTTGGTTTTATTTTTGAACAATTAATGTTTTCATGAGCTGATCTCAGGATATATAGAACAAAAATCTTCATTATTTTACCACTTGTGTGAAGCAGATGTTTAGATCCAACGAATCTGATTGTTTAACCTTATCATTTAAGGATCCATAAACAGTATCCAGTTCATGATTTGTTATAGATTAATATATGATTTATTAATTTTGTTCAATCAGTCAGTAATTATTTTTTGTATGATTATAAATTAAAAAAAATGAATGCGAGTAGTTTCTGTAATTTAATTTAATTAAATGTTGTTATCAGCTTGCTGGAGTTGTTGTTGTGGAGGTAACTGGAGGACCAGAGGATCCTTTCCATCCTGACAGGGAAATATCACTCCTATGAATGTCGACTCCGATAAAGAGAATGACCTACAAACTCAGCAACGGGTAGCGGCAGGCGCTTGGAGAGATTCCATGGCAGAAAATATGTGGAATGATGGGACACGTGCTTCTCAATGGATCTGATTTTGTATTAAAACTTATGATGTTATTTTATTGAACATTAGTAGTTTGTAATTTAACAATGGTGATGATGCTATTTATTTTTTGTGTTATTTCTTCATTTATTGATATGCATTAAATAATAATATATTGTAAATAATATTATTTAAATTAAAATATTACTTAAAATTGGTAACTTACTCAATTTTTTATCGTAAGAATAACGACATGTCATAAAATTAAAATAGAAGAATAATGCTATGTTATACAAAAGTCCTGCAATATTGTCCAAGTTCAAGTCCAACAAAAAAATCAAAATCTAAGAAAAAGTTCAAGGAAAAGTATAAGTCTAAGTAAAAGTCCTATTAGGACAATTGTCCTATTGGTAATTAAGAATCTAGAACCAATAACAGGGCCATTGAGTTGTTCCATATAACAAATATATTATCATTCCCTCTTATTTTTAGACTTTTCATAGTCTATGAAAAATTTGGAGGATACCAATTAGTCATTTACGTTTATGACAGGTCTTTCTCTTCTCATAGTTTTTTGAACCAAAATTTTACCACCTATTTGGAAAGGGTTGAAGTTGGATCGCTAAGTGATCATAAAACTTTGTCAGATTTTACTATGGCTTTGTTTCACAGCCAACTCCATTTGGATGAAAAAAGACTTGGATGATGATGGTATAATTTTATTCTCCCTTATTTATTTTAGTCGACGCTGGAGAAAATAGCTAACTTTTTATAGATGCACCCGTTTCTTGTAAATCATTGTCCCTTTATTACGATTCTCATTTCAAGTACATTGATTTTCTTGACCATAATTTTTTTATAACTATCAGGGTACCAGCATTCTGATTCACATCATTGTTGGTCTTATAAACTTCTCTAATCAAAAAAAGAGAGAAAAGAGAAAAAGAATCACTGCTTTAGCAAAAGCAATCATGGTGCGCGATCTAAGAACAAAATTTTCAAAAGGTTGAATCAATTCTTCCAATAAAATAAATTATCTCTAACCAAAAGCATTGCCTTTAATGTTACCTTGCCCTTTAGCTACCACTACCACAGATTCACATTCCCCTGCAAATTCCTTAGCATCTGAGTACTGCTTCCCCTTCAAGAACTTCATCACTTCAACCTTCGGCGTCGGCTTTCCTATCTCTTCATAATACTTTTTAAAAAAATCATAGCAATTAATATCTTCAATATTTTGGGTTAATGAGAACTATAACAAGCTAAATTAGTTAGTTACGTTACCTTGACAATGTCATTCCATCTTTCTGTAGAATAGTCAGTTTCATTGAGGGAATTCAGGCCTCCGGCTAAAATGTGGGGGCCGTCACATGATCGGAGAATGGCGCCAATTTGCTTCATTCTCCATGTTTCGTCGAGATGATCAAGATGCGTGCAATGGAAATTGATTTCTCCTACTTTTGGAACTTCTATTGTTGCCTTCAACACATTCCTGTAAATAAAACAAATCAAAACATTATCTTAAGTTATACATATCAGTTGCTAGCATTAACTAGTGGGAAAAAAGATATTATTTATGTAAGTTTCTTGAAATCCATCGAACCCTGACCCTTCTCTTAAATTTCATTAAAATTTTCTTGTGATTAATCAAGGTTTCTTTCAATATGAAAATGTTGAGACGTTCATGAACATTTAATTATGCCTTTAGATGTGGACAATTCAATCAACTGGTTATTTTGAACACATGACCAATTGAATCTGTTAAAAAACAAATTGAAAGTTTATAAATCTTGAGAACAGACTCCAATCAATTAAGAAAAAAGTTTTTTCGGTTGAAGCATAAACTAACTTCATGTTAGAAAGGAAAAAAAAAGGGGGCAACCAAATATTAACTTTTTCTCTATTTCGTGTCCTTAAAAATCAACTTTTATTTCGGGTAAAATCTAAAGCCTTTAGCTGTTTGAATTGTTGGGGGAGTATGAAAGCATTCAGTTGATTTCAATCATTCAGAGCCTATCATGTTGTGATCATACGGAAAAACAAAGCACTCGCCTAAAATCCGTATCGTCGCAAATTTTCTGGGCCCTCCAGCTCTTAACCGGCCACCTTGACAGGATCGCATTCCCGTACTCCGGCGCCCAGCTCTCTGCAAACACGAAACTCATCCCCAGACCGTCTGCCAGCTCCGACAGCGGCCGCATCGCCTTCTCCTCCTCCGCCTTCACGTTCTGAATTCCGATCACATCCGCTCCGACCTCTCTTAATACGTCTAGCACGGATCTCTCATTGAATCTCCAGCTCTCTGCCCTGTAGCTGAAGCTTTTGATTCCGGCAGGACCTGCAACTGCAGTGCAGCGGAGAATGGTAATGCTTCAGTTAGGATAAATGACAAAACTACGGTTATAAATGATGTGTTGATTGTCCATGGTAACTTCACTGCACCTGTAGTTGTCGTGCAACGGAAAGCAATAAATGCTCTCAACAACACAGAAATAAGTTGTAGACTTAATTCAGACAATCATATTTCTATACGGTTGACACATTAATTGTCGATTTATTTATTCATATAGCCGATCCCAAAAATTTAAATTTGGATGTACCTGCGGAGACGGCAGGAGCTTTCCCTTTGGAGTTCCTGACAGAAATCTCATCCTCCGGCAAATTTATGGAAACTCTCCGTTTCGAGGCCTCGAAGTTGTGCTGCTTCAAGATACCCTTGGCGGGCCCGGGCCGGTCGTTGAGGGCCTTTCCCCGGATGTCAGGGTCCGTGGGGACGGCCGGGGCCATGGAGAACATGGCGGCATTGAATGTGGCGATCCTGATCGTCGTAACTTCCGATCCCCGGCCGTTGCTCTTGAGATGATGAGTATCTTTATAATTCTCTAGTTTCTCTTCTGTTTTCTGTTTATGATAGATTGTGATCTTGGCCTTGGGCCTGCGGCGGAGGACGTGGGGCCACCGCAGGCCGCAGCAGAGGAGGCGCAGCCGGCGGGCGGCGAGCTTGAGCATTGAAGATGGAGGCGTGGTTGTGGTTTCTGAATGGTTTTGAGAGGAGGAGGAGGAGGAGAAGAGGTTTGAGATTGGATTGGTGAAAGTTGTGTTGTGTTTGGTTGACATGAGAGAGAAAGTAGAGGGGAGAGAAAGAGAGTGGTGATTAGTTGAGAATTAGTTAGAGAGGGGGGGCGTGTGAAGCGAGCTGGATGTGTTGCAGCAGTTGGCAATTTTGTGCCAATTTGCATTCCTCACGGGCCCAATCCGGAGCTCATGCTATTGGAGGGCAAAATAGCTATTGGATCCTGCGGTGCAGATTCATTCAAAATCGAAATCAACGGTTGAGATTTGTGTAAAACAATGGACCATGTATATTGGTGTATCATACGTGCTTTGCACCTAGGATGTTGGCCGAGATGAAAGCAGAGCACCCTACTATTTTTTCCTGGCCGGCCACCCTTTGTTCCATGTTCCTTCTCCTTGTGGGTCCTCCAATATCTTCTTAGATAAATTGACATGATAATGATGCATCAAACAAACATTTGTCAAACCTCAATTTTATGTTCTTATCATAATGTCATCTATATGTGTAAATGTAACAAACAAGTTCTCATTTTTCTTTTTCATGCTTTTTTTTTGTTTGTTGTGAATAATTGACTTCAGGTCAACTACCCACATAAAACTTGTTAAATCTTCTACATGGTCTCCTTTTATGTAAGCATGACGACATTTGTATTTGGCAAATAAGATGGCCCCAGACGGGATGAAAATCCGATTATCCGCTATTAGTATCCGCTGTTAGTAACTCAACTTTTTACGAGATCCCCCTCCCCTCTTAAGAATAATAGGCCATAGCATAAAGCAAGTGGCATTCGAACCTCGAACTTCTTGTTCAGCTAAAAGGTTTTGAACATTCGGCTATAATAGCATTCACAAATTTTTATGAGTTTATATAAATATAGAAGCTACGCAACAATATATGTCAACAAGGTCTACATGTCATATGCAGCATCAAAGATTTCACATCAAAGCAAAGCTTTAAGATGAAATGGGAATTAAAGAAAAAGGCAAAGATTTCTACATTAAAACTCAGAAAATCTCTAGCTCCTGATTATAACCATATTTCTTTTTCCTATACATCAATGTCTTGAAAGGTCATGAAGAAACCACATTACATGCATGTCACTCTATGTCATCAAGCATTAGAGCCTATAAATATAGCTCTAGAATAATCATCATTATCACGACGTTTATATTTGCATTAAAATGAGGTTACCTATGAAGCAAACTGTTCGATAAAATATCTGATAAAGTTTTACAATAAATCTATAGTTGCTTTTAAATCTATGGCCGCAAATATTCGTGTTTTTGCTAGAATATTACATTCTGAAGCACAAGTGAATCCAAGAAGAAAAACAAAACGCATTTCCAGAATCAAACTAATAATGTTTGATACGTCATCCTCGAAATCTGCAACAAAATGAAACTGGGTTTCAATTATGAGAATAAAAAATGCATCTTTCGAAATGAATAACAAGACAGAAAGCATGGCAAAAGAAGTACAGACAGCAAAGGATTCAGCATAAATAATACAAAAGAGTAAGACAAAAATATGAAGCAAAGAGACAAGAGGATGTAAAAAAACATTAAGCATTAAACTAATAACCAAGTCTAAACATCTTATGGTTTAGTATTACACACTTTTGTCATAATGATCTGTCAGTATTAACCAATACCTGAATAGCTAAGGCAATTGGAGCTGCATCTAGATTCTTGAAGCAGTTTATTATTATAATCTACAATACATAAACTAGCTTCCAAAAGCTTTTCTCCCTTGAATTGTTGTTACAAACTTCCCCTTCAAAAATATTATGAAAATTTTATTAATTCATTTGATTCAATCAGCATAGTTGTTTTTTCCTCACCTGCTTCACTCGCTTTCGCAGCTTCCTTTAAAAACTAGAAACCTGCACAAATTGAGGACAACTGAAGGATGTTAGAACTGTGTGACATAAGCAATTTTATATATGTAATAAAGTGTCATTGTTCTTCAAATTGATGAAATTTTCTTAGAGCACTCACATTTGCTAAGTTAAACAAAACTATTATTAGAAAAATATTCAACAGTGACATATCAACGTATGAACTTGCCGATTGATATATGATATTGGATCCTAAGTAGTTGGTATGAAAGAAAATAAAACACTAATGAAATTTAGCCTACACCGATTCAAAACTATTACTATATCGCAAACTATCTTTCTTAAGGCCTCCCTATTGTTTATAATCCAGTTTTTACTTCTTAGTATCAAGGCTAGTGAGGTATGTTTGAGCTTTTAAACAATTTCAGCTTCCCAAGAAATTATCGCGTTTACCTCTGTGAACCTCTGTGAACGACAAATTAATGAATTTGTGTATAGAAAAATACAACTTGTTACCAATGAGTACCAAGCCTTCATTACAGCACAATGAATGTGAATTGATAGTTTAAGAGCACTAGCCCTCAATTTATAGAAATGGAATCTCAATGAAAAGAGTAGTAGTATCAGAATACGAAAAAATATCCCTCAAACCAAACCACAGTTTTAGAGTTTTCATACAATGGCGGAGAGACATTAAAATGTTATCAGAGCAATCCATATTCAAATCTCACAAGCGTACAATAAGACAACGCGGAATTGGAAAATATATGGCCAAAAAGACCAGGTTTCAGCCACAATAGAGAGGCAATCTAGGGGTGTGTTAGAATAGGAACATATATCCCTTAACCTGCACCACAACTTTAGAGTTTTGGTGTGATATCATGGCAGTGACTTTAAGAAGTAGAATGTGCCGGAGACCACGAATTACTAAATTAAAAAAAGAAGAAAGAAAAAGAAATAGTTTCAAACAAAAATGACTGTTGATATGCCACTATGACAGGGTACCCGCGAGGCTGTAATCCTATTTGGCTTATAGAATTTGCATGGGCATGACCCTAATTTAGCTCACCCTCGAGGATTCTAACCCTATGCCTTTAATTCCTAACTTCTTTTCCATTACTCCAAGTTCAGCAATATCACGTTTAGGGAAAGAAAGCTTCTAAACTCTGCCACTGTCTGTTTGCAACATCAAAGCTCCTTAACGAAATCTTAGAGGAAAAAAATCAGTCCTTTATAACAACAGACATTTAAAAAAAAAGTAAATGCCAACAGGAAAATAAACTCTTGATTTCAAATTGTGAAAATGAACACAGCATCAGTTCATGCATTCTTAAAAGCGAAACACTTTGATTTCATAAATACTTTATGTGGAAGGGAAAAAAAGCCTTCTTGTATTCAAAGAAAAAATTACCGAAAAAAGTCTTCTTGTATTCATAGAAGAATTACCGGTTCATTTGTTTCCTAAGTCCATCATCACTGAAGGAGTTTGAGACATTTCATTAAGGCATCAGTGTGCTCAGGCTTTCCAACAGAGACACGAACATAGCCCTTCAGCTCCTTGTTATTGTAGTGCCGGATCATTACACCCATTTGTGCAAGGTCTTCCTGCAAAATAGAGTTATGTTCATTAATTCAAGGCATATAATTATTTTCCATTGGATAAATTTCTCTAAAACACCCTCAACTATTGATTTTTTCAGTAAACTACCTTAAAGTTTTTAATAACAGTAAAATCTTTTAAACATTGGTTTTAAGGGAGATTTTTATTCATTAAAATATCCTTAAATGTCACTTTAAGGGTAATAACCAAACTTTAAGGTAGTTTAGTGGAAAAACTATAATAATTAAGGGTATTTTAGTGAAATTTATCCTTTTTTCAATTATGAGGGTGGAAAAGGATAGATCACCTTTAATCCCTTTGCATCTTTTCCAGAGGTGACCTCACAGAGGATGAAGTTAGAATAGCTTGGATGCGGTTTCAGGTAAGGCACTTCCTTTAAAAGATTATATAGCCTCTCTCTTTCTTGCACTAGAGAATTCTTCACCATCTGAGAGATTTAACAAAAGAATAAGAGGACACCGTAATCATCTCAAAACAGAATTACAAAAGGAAGCATAACAATTACGCTTTGTTTAACTAAACTACCAAAAACAGTTTTTTATAAAACTAAACTACCAAAACTGTAGATTACAAGAAAACTACAAAAAAGTTTCATGTTAGAAGTGGTAATTTTTAAGTGATTTATATACCCATATTTAGTTCAACCAACATAATGTCGTTAACAGAATTTGCAAAAATGCTATTTTGGTAGTTTAGTGAAACATGAGTATCGTTCATATGACAGTTTTCAGTAGTTAATTCTAATCTACAAAGTTTTTTTTTTCTTTTTTAGTTTAGTGAAATTAAGCTTAACATATTATTATGAAGATGTACCTCCAGATAATTAGGGTTCTGCAAAGCGGCACATGCGGAAACTTCAGCGGCAACTGACACATTATATGGTTGCTTTGCCCTCCATAGATATTGGATGATGCTAAGAGGAAATGCACCATAGCCAACTCGAAGTCCAGCTAACCCTGTTCAGGTTGAAGGCAGAACCAAATGTTTCTTAGGTTTATCGTATATGAACATAATATCAAGCACAATCAGAATTAATGGAAGATAACAGATGATCACATTGACTATGTAACATGAAGAAAGCCATTCAGTTAGGGCAAATTTTCCATAATTGCTTTCAATATGTACAAAGAAGCAAACATACCCTCGATGGACTAATTAATACAGTAACATGTATGTATGGGTGTATATGAGGATAATGGAGGAATGGAGGGAATTTCCTCCTATGGCTGCGGAAAAAAATAGCCTCCATGATTTTTTTCGACGATTGGCATCCATCGCCTCCATCTTTATCATTTAAGATGTGGATACATCAAATTTCATATGATTCCACCACTTTTTCACTATTAATTTAGTGAGTGCAAAATTAACAGTTTACCGAAAATAGAACTTTTTATATTGCTAATTCAACAGTGAAAAAATGGTAGATACACATGAAAATTGGTGTATCCACATCTTCGATGATAAAGATGAAGATGATGTGTGCCGATCGTCGAATAAAATGATGAAGGATTGATTTTCGTTGCCGCCATAGGAGGAAATTCCCTCCTATGGCCTCTTTCCTCCATTATATATATATATATATATATATATATAAAGCTAGCTTTGAATTTTCAAGCAAAATTTTGTCCTCTTGTGGAAAATTATGGTGAAGCCTCTATATGTGTGTGTAGGGGAGTGATCCACTGCAAACCAGTCTGCGGGAGATTTAAATACCTCTAGCCTATGCATCGATAGGTGCAAAAATAAACGTCTTTCGATAATGCAACATAGACGTCATTGATGCATAGGCTAAAGGTCTTTAAATCCTTTGATTTTTCATTCACATATATTTGAAGGTAGGATGATCAACTTGAACGGATCGGATCGTTAAAATATGTCGTAGATCGAGAGTTTCCGTTTTTTAAAAACACGGACCGGTTTGCAATGGATCACTCCTATATGTATGTATGTATGTGTGTATAAAGCTAGCTAGCAATTTTCAAGGCCCTTTTTTCATCCAGCGGAAAAATGTACGTAAGCCTCTTAGTTTCAAAATCTTGTCATGGTTGCAAAATTTTGCAAATAAACTCCATTAATACACTTTGAAAAAATTCCTTACAAATTCTGTCAAGATATTAAACCATTTGGATGTATTCCGATTATTTTGGTGGTCATGGAAAAATTTTAATTTGCGACTTACTATGGGTATATTGGGAAAACGTTGCTTAATGCATTGCCCATTTGGATGTATTCTGATTATTTTGGTGTACAAGGAAAATTCTAATGTATTCTGATTATTGGGAAATCGTTGCTTAATGCATTGTTCATTTTGCTTTCAAATACAATTTTTATTCTCTTTTTTGTCGTCTAGCGGAAAATTGTAGGCGAGCCTCTCAATTTCAAAATTTTGTCATGGTTGCCAAATTTTGCAAATAAACTCCAGTAATACACTTTGAAAAAAAATCCCTTAAAATTCCATCAAGATATTAGAACATTTGGATGTATTCCGATTATTTTGGTGGTCCATGAATTTTTTTAATTTACGACTTATTGCGGCTATATTGGAAAAACGTTGCTTAATGCATTGTTCAGTTTGCTTTTGACTATATAAATGAAAACTAGGTGTCCCTGCGCTTGCACAGGAGATCCTGCTAGTATTAAATAAAGCAGGGATTGTCAAAGAACATATATTGTTCTCCTTCATTTCAGCAAGACTTGGGACATCTATATGACAGAGGAATGGAAATGTGATGGCAAAGGAAAGAAAAAAGTCATGTAGACTTCCTTGCGTGTTAGTCTCAATCATTTCTCATTCATCACATCTCAACATTATAATGTTCATACCCAGGCTCTTCCAGCATATGTTTATACCCCTATAATTCATAAGCAGCATTTCCCATATCCCAATGTACATGACTACCATAACAATAACCAATATAAATCAACCATATTGTTAACATATGAAATTAAAATTTGATCATTTTTTGACAACAAAAGAGCAACCTGTGCAATTCCAAACGATGAAAATAAGATGTTCAGGCACAATGCATAGGACAAAGCATAGTTGTATAAAGATGAACAATGCAAAACAGCCTATCATTGTCAATATCATCAAAGGAGGTTCCTAATTAAGATAGGATCATCTGTTAAACGGGAGTCAATTACCAAAATTAGGGTAAGCTCATAAACAAAAAGGCAAGCTTCCAATTTATTCTAGAATTGGGAGTTCGGATTAAAGGGGATATCATAAAGTTTACAACAATGGATAGCATTCATCTCTTAGACACCACATAAACCAAAAAATAAAATAAACAATAAAGAGATTCCCATTAACCCGAACAACTAATCATATGGCAAGCCAAATATATAAGAAACTGTATTAGAATGGAAGGTCATTACAAACTGAAAGAACATATGCATACAGAGAAAATGACATAGCAGTGGACTAACCTGCCCGTTTGCTAAATGTTCGAAGGACAATCAAATTGTCATGCCTCTTCACCCAATCCATCCTCGACTTCATACCAGAAAATTCAATGTAGGCTTCATCCAACACAACCAATACAGGCAAACTGAGAATCCTTAAGAGATCTTCGTCATTGATTATACTGTAATAGGGATATGAGAACAATCAAATGATATCACAGAAGATGAGAATAAGGCCCATGCTCAAAGGCATAATTCACAAAGAAAAATGACTGTAATTATTAAAAAGATAAAAGTAAAATAGTTATAGTTCAATTTGTTTTCTTTTCAAAACAATTCCCTAACTTTTTTATTCTTGGATCATTGGAGAAAATGCACCACGGGATGGAAGGGGAACATACCTTCCATCTGGATTGTTTGGAGACGTAAGAAAAATGCATTTTGGCTTTTCCTGTTTCACAACTTCAACAATGCAAGGAACATCCAACGAAAAATCTGGCAGTCTTGAAACTGTACAAAAGTGAATCATATGAACTGTAAACACTGTAGCATTTAAATTGGAAGAAATGATACTAGGCTGAAAAATGGGATAAATGACTGGAGGCACTTTACATATTTTTTAAAAACTTCAAAAAATGTTTAATGCGCTATGGATAAAGTGATCGGAACGTATAAAATCATTTTCTTTTTCCTCCAAAACAGGGCTAAATTGCACCAAAATAGCCTTAACTATCATTGTTTTTCATTGAACGGCGTAAAATTTTTCTATTATAGTAAACTACCAAAAATACCCTTAACAAACATTAGCTTTAAGGAAAATTATTTTCACTAAAGTACCCTAATATGAAGGACTTCAAGGGAGTTTACTTTAATAAAAAAAAACTTTAAGTAGTTCGGTAAGAAACCAAGATAGTTAAGAAACCAAGATAGTTAAGGGAAGTTTAGTGTAATTTAGCCAAAAATAAGGGGCATCTTCAAGGAGACCAAATGATTACCTTTGATGACCAATGCCCCATTGACGGCTGCATCAAACTCATACATTGTAAATGTTGGAGGGCAGTCAACAATCTTGTCACCAGGATCAAGCACACATCTGTGAGAAATCAATAAGAAAAAATGAATACAAGGTAATTGATGCAATGTGCAAAAAAAACGGGACGTCTTAAATATAATTTGGAGGGTTTATGTTTTAGACCTCATGATTAAATCAATAAGCTCATCTGCTCCACAACCAGCAAGTATGTAATCAGATTCAAGGCCTGAATCTTCGGCAAGAGCAGCACGCAACTGACGACTCTCAGGATCAGGGTAAACATAAGGAAATTTAATGTCCCCCAAAGCTTCAGCCACCTTTACGATTTTCAGTAGAAATTTATGAATTTTCCATAGTCAGTCAATGTGTGTATCTTTGTGTACTCCGTGAACCACATTCATGAAGTAAAAAGTAATATGTGCAGCTCTAAACACGTAAGGTGGAGATATCACATGGAGATCCTTTAAATAATTTTTAGGGTATATTACAATAATAAAAAAAACTCATCTAATTCTTTCAGTTTTTAAAGAGTACAATTGGACTTCGGTGTTTTAAATGACAGTCGACATCCGACATATATCGCCGAAATTTCGGTTTTGGAGAGTAATCGATACGAAATTGTCAAATTATTTCTTTTTTCGAAATCTAGAATATATCGGCGGAAATTTCGGTATATTGGCAATATTTATGTATATCGACAGAAATGCCGCTATATTTACTAAAATTCTTGTTATGAGCTTTTTTGGTTTTTTGAGTTTCAAGACATAAAACTTACCCGACTTGTGACCTTATTAACCCTATTTCTCTCAAATCTACTCAGAGGAGGCTTGTCCTCCCTCGATTTCTCAAAGGCGACTTCGACTTCCTCTCAACTTCGGTCTTCAACAAGAAAACCATTCGATTTCGTCCTCGAACTTTGTCTTCCTTCTCCTGGGCTTCAAATCTTCAATGATTTTGGCTTCGACTTTGATTCCTCTCAGAGTTGAAACCCTCCCCCTTCCTCGATCAGCAATCCTCCTCGACTTCGATCCTTCCTCGACTCTACGCTTCTCCTTTCTTTTTTCTTTGACTTTGATCAACAATTTATATTTATATTAAGTTATAACGATGACATTTTTATCAAAAAACATAAGTTATATCAATGGTATTTATAATACAAAACTATAGAATCCGGTATTTAGAAAATATCACCCAAATTTCTCCAATATCCGATAACAAATACTTGGATCGACACAACACCGATACCGATATCTGACATCTAAAACAATGTTGGGCTTTCTACAAAAATACAAATACCACACCTGGCATGGTGTTTGATGCAGTTTTTAATACACTATTTAAGCTTTCAAGGGTGCTTAATGTTGTTTTTAGGTTTAAAGGTGTTCTATAAGAAGTTATAGAAATTTTTAGAAACAAATTTAAGCGAAATATAAAAAAACAAACTATTAATTCATCTAGGCCACCACATGTTTAATTCAAGAAATGTTTTATAAATACATATACGCGTGAGTTGATGCAAGCAGAGATTCATTGGTTCTGCATGGCAACTCAAAGGTGGAGTAACCTGTATACAGTAGTATAAATTTTATTGATAGAATGAGCTTACTCAAATAGATATGTGCAGGGTTCCTGAATTAAATATGAATGCATGAAGATTAATAAAATAAAGGGCTTTTCTTGTTTATCGCCTTCATAATTTAGCTATTCCAATATAGCATTCCCAAAACTTGATATTTACATTATCGCCTCTAACTCTTACCAATAATCAAATGAATCCACCTTACCAGTGATACGCTGTCAATTTAACTTGGTCATGAAACTAAGCTAATGACGGCTAATTTAATTGTTTATATTTCCAGCTTTTTTGAAAGCCAAGACCCTCCCTTCTAGCAGAAAAAAGCATAGTTTGTTAAACTTTGTCCATTGGAAAGAGAAAATGCTCATTACCATGTATTGTTTTACCAGCTATGGTGAAACTGATGTAGAATATTCTCCAACATTCTTGGTTTCCAAAGCTACAGAGACGATTTTTCATAACTAATAGATTTTAGGGGTGATATATACAAATACGAATTTTATGGGGTGTTATATAAATAGCTAAGTTTTGGACGTGATATAGAAGAAAAACCTAAAATAAATTGTGCCAAACTGAGTACTAAGCATTAATTGTTGACATGTTAAGATATGCCGATTATGCTATTCCAACTTGCCTCGGGAGGTGGGCCGTATGGATTTTCATTTGCATCAAGCTTGATAATGTCTTCAGGCTTCCTTCCAAGGCGTGTCGATAAAACCTGTCAAATAATAGAAATTAAACATGAGGAGCTAAGAATGGAAGGATAAGAAAAAAATTATTTATCACGATAATAACCAAGTACAATAAACTGGTTTCTTCAAACAAGGACCTCATAAAAATTCTACATACAACAAAACTTTACGATTTTCGACCGAGAGGCTTGTGTATTACATTACATGATCAATGCACAACGATACCATATAACTCATGTTCTAACAAATAGATTTCACTACAAGCACTAAGGGGATAAAAATAAAGTTGTTAATTGAAATGGGTACCTCATAAAATTTATTCAACAATGAGATTCCAAAAATCCTAATTAGACAGTAATCATAAGAACCACTGAGGCCCTGTTTGGGAATGGAGTTTAGATGACCATGGTTTATTTTTAAGTGGAGGTAGAGAGATGCAAACCGTAGTTTGCAAGCCTCAAACTCCAAAAATGGAGTTATCTAAACTTTGATCAGATTGGAGTTTAGATAACTGCAATTTTCTCACTTTCAAAGATGTGATAGCTGTAGTTATCTCAACTCTAAAATGAGCCCCAAACAGGACAACGTTAGGATTTTTGAGTTAAGTCTTTCGAACTTTATGAAACCACAGTTTAGAAAACTAAACTCCGTTCCCAAACAGGGCCTGAAGAGTTCATGTTACATGATGCTGTCAATGGTGAAAACAAGCAAAAACTTGATCTACAAATTAAAGTTCTCAACTTTTCATCAATATAAGTAATAAGAATCTAAATAAACCAATCTTCAAGATCTCTGAGTGAGTTGTCCTCGAGACTAATGACAAATTACATTGCATGTGATTTCCAACATCAGAAACTAACATATGCCTCATATGCAACTAAATATGCAAACTTCTCCTGAAACAAAGCATAAAAGGCTAAAATAAACCAGTTTCCTCAAATGGGCACCTCATCACACACTATTTATCAAGGAAATTTGCGTTTTTATGTAGAGAAACTTGCATCGCATGCTATCCCCAAGTTAGAAATTAGGAAACATCTCATTTGCTAACTAAAGATCCAAGCTATTGCCAACAACCAGCACTAAGAAGCTAATAAATAAATTGATTTCCCGAATCAGGTATCTCACAGAACTATATTAATCAAAGAATTACAATTTTTTTAGCGACAAACTTTCATCCTCAAAGCAGAACAAACACCCTATGTGACAACTCAAGATCCAAGGTCTCACAAGAATGCAATAAGAAGCTAGATTAAATTCTATTAATCAAGACAACTAGAAATGTTCTAGTTACGTGCTATCTCCAATGCAGAAAACTAACAAACAATTCATGTGCAAGCCAAAGGTCCAAACATTTCCACAACAAAGGGAAAAGAAAAAGAAATTGTTAAGAAGCTAAATAAAACTGATTTCTCAGATGGGTATCACAAAAAATTTTATTATGAATGAATTTCCATGAAAAACTGGCATTACATGTTATTCTCAATGCCGAAAACTAACGAACACCTCACGTGATAACTAAGATCCAAGCTTTTCACAACAATGCAATAAGAGGCTAAATAAATCTCTAATCAAGGCATACCCTATGCAAAAAACCAAAAAAAAATGCCTCATGTGCTAACTAAAGAACCAGGCTTTTGACACAAAAACACATTAACAAGATAAATAAACTGGTTTCCTCAAGATGTGTACAACAAAAACTCTATCAATCATGGTGTTCCCAATATTTCTACTGACAAACTTGCATTACATATTATCTCCAATGCAGAAAACTAACAAGCACCTCATCATGTGCAAAATGAAGCTCCAAACTTTTCCCAAAATCAAGCACTAAAAAACTAAAATAAACCAATATCCTCAAGGGGACACCTTTATGACAGAAATTTCGTAGCGATGAACTGTCATTACCTTCTAGCACCAACTCGATGAAACAAACTTTAAAAAATTAGTTTCCTCAAGGAAATACCAATAAAGGACCAATGACACAAACTCACATTCCATGGTTCTCTCAATGGGGAAAACCATCAAACACCTTATCTGCAAACTAAAGTTCTCAACTTTTTTCCACGAATGCAAGTAACAAGAAACTAAATAAATAACAAGTTTATACATAAAAAATTCTATTAAACAGGGCATTTCCTACTTCTTTAGTCATAAACTCGCATGACATATCCCCGGAGCAGAAAACAAACACCACATCATGTGCAAACTAAAGCTCCAAAAACTTTTTAGAAAACAATCGGCAAAAAGCAAAAAACAAACCGCTTCCTCAAATGGGTACCTTTGTTAAAGGAATTTCAAAGAGATAAATTTGCATTACAACCGAGGCCCGATTCCAGAAAACAAACTTTTCAAGAAAAGCCCAGCACTAAGAAGCTAAAATAAATTGGTTTCCTCAAGGAAATGCCAACAAACGACCAATTACAAACTCACATTCCATCATTCTCTCAATGGAAAAAATCATCAAACACCTTACCTACAACCTAAAGCTCCCAACTTTTTCCACAAACGTGAACAACAAGAAAATAAATCAAAAACAAGTTTTTATACCTCAAATGGCAAAATGGATTGATATGGGGAGAGTTTACGAAGGTGGAGACGGATGAAGGAATCTCCAGTCACCTGGGTCGGCGCCCCATCGATCTGCTGCTCTGCAGGTACAGCAGAAGCCATGAAAACCCTTTGATTGCTGCTTTTTATTCTTCTATTAGAGTTGGATCCTTGATGAGTATGGAGAAGAGAGAGAGAGGAGTTGGACATTTTGAGCATGGAAGCCATCATCAATTTCTCTGTGTGTGTGTGTGTGTGGATTGAAGAATGGGGAGGCTTCGCATAAAAGAGTATACTTTTTTAAATTGCTAGAATTTACAAGCGGCGGACAAAAATATATTTTCAATTTGGAATTTCTATATATCTAAACTTTAATTTGGTATTTCTATATACTACTTATGGAACATAGTCACAAATTAGTTGTTCAGTTATAATTCGGCGAGGTCGAAAATTCGGACTCGGAGAACTATTCGGAAAAATTCGGCAGGTATTCGGAAAAGATTCGATAAGTGTTCGGGAAAGATTCGATAAGGATTTCGAGCAAGAAATTAATATATGAGACGCTGGGTTTTGATTTTGTGAATTATTCGGTGTTTTTTGGGAGTAATTCGTGAATTATTCGGGAATAATTCGTGAATTATTCGGGAATAATTCGTGAATTATTCACGAATAATTCGGCCCGCCGATTAATTCGGCGATCAAGTCGACTGATCAAAAATTCGTGAATAATTAACGAATTCGGCGAATAATTCGCGAATTATGTGACTATGCTTATTTCTATATACTTGTGCGCATCCAATATATATATATATAAAATAATGGAGGAAAGGGATTTCCTCCTACGTCATCGAAAAAGTATATCCTTTCTTGTTTTTTCCGACGATTGACATCCATATCTTCATCGTTATCATCCAAGATGTGGATACAACAAATTTCATGTGATTCTACAACCTTTTCACCGTTGATTTAGCAATATAAAAAGTTATGTTGTCGGTAAACCGTTTATTTTGAACCCACTAAATCAAGGATGAAAAACATGTTGAATCACATGAAATTTGGTGTACCCACATCTTGGATGATAACGATGAAGATGATGGGTGACGATCGTCGTGAAAAATGAGTGGGGGTAAAAATACATCCTCTCTCATTTTTCCGATGATCGGCACTCATCATCTTCATCTTTTATCATCTATGATGTAGATACACCAAATTTTATAACTTTTTCACCCTTGATTTAGTGGATGCAAAATTAACGGTTTACCAACAATATAAATTTTTACATTGCTAATTCAATGGTGAAAAAAAATTGTAGAATCACATGAGATTTGGTATATCCATATTTTAGATGATAAAGATGATGGTGATGGACGCCGATCATCGAAAAATATCATAGAGGATGTATTTTTTCGACGCGGAGGAAATTAGCTTCTATGGAAACCCTCCCCCTTCTCTCTCCACACACACACACACACGAGAAAACAGGTTATCAGCTGCTATCTAATATTAAACCGTCGGCTAGCCTATTATATAGTCGAATCCGACCATCAAATTGACGTTCCGCTCAAGCCACCTTGTTCCATATATGGGGTGATTTATGTATGGAATTTTGATCGATATGATGCATTACAAATTATGGATCAAGCATTTAAAAAATGGATGGTTGTTAAACACAATAGAAAAATCATATATTGGGGACACTTGATCGAAAACATAATTGGCGTCATATCGATCAAAATTTCTCATACATAGATCACTCCATATGTGGAACAGGATGGTTTGAGCGGAACGTCTATTTGACGGTCGGTTTAGACTATATAATAGGCTAGCTGGCTGTTTAATATCAGCTAGCTAGCTGATAACCCTTTTCCTATATGTGTGTGTGTGTGGCGGGGGATGGAGTTAAGGTATGCTTTAGATAAGCTATCTAAGCTATGTGAGAGGAGGAATGGAATGAGCCCCATTGTTTTTAATTTAATATTATTTTAGTTGGATGAGCGCACCTCTCTTCTCTCATCGTATCTAGGTTACTTAGCTAAGTCATACCTTAGCTATATTAACTTCACGTGCGCGTGTGTGTGTTGACTGACTTAAAATGAAAGTTATTCCATCTCACCGTTTGCTGTATTTGTGTTAGGGCTGTAAATGGATCAGATACGGATCATTATCCATGTCCGTATCGGTAGTCATAAGTGTTGTAAATGGATGATGGAAGAAGATAATTGCTTTGGTGAACATAAGGGTTGCAAATGTCCATTTTCTATTCAGTATTGAATAGAACGGTCAAATTTTACAATTGCACATGTGCAAAATCTTAATTTTCTTTTTTTTTTTTAACATATTTTCTATTCCGGTCAGCTATTTGCATTTTAAATTGATTATTACAAATATTGACAGAAAAATTATTCAGCATTATAATCCATTTTTATTTTATAAAAAAATTGGGATGTCCCCTTCAATCACCATTTCCTAACTACTAGACAGCC
This sequence comes from Agapanthus africanus, assembly GCA_030015575.1. NCBI lineage: Eukaryota > Viridiplantae > Streptophyta > Magnoliopsida > Asparagales > Amaryllidaceae > Agapanthus > Agapanthus africanus. Next base: position 601,423,676 of record JASDDO010000031.1, on the reverse strand, counting down.
ATTAAGACAAAAATAAAGCTTACAAATAAAATAAAAAAATACAAACCAACGAGCAATAGCTCAGTTGGCATGGACACTTTCGAAAACCATGAAAGGGATTGACAACAAATTAACGCTTTCGGGCAAATTCGTGGGTCCCTTATGTGCATGCGTGTGGATGCATGCATGCATATGTTGTGTGTGTTGTATGCATATATTAAGGCTTATGGACCAGTGGCTAAAATAAAAATAAAAATAAAAATAAAAATAAAAAGGACCAGTTAGTTCTGAGCGACAACACAAATAAAAAAGATGGCTACAGCGTGCATAAGCCCTATTTGTAGCGTTAAGTTTTAATAGAAACAAAAATATTAGCAGCAAGGATGAGCCTCCTCAGTGCTTAATCTTGAACCAATCTGTGTAATTAATTTCACACTCAAACAATTCTTCTAAAAATCTTTCTGATGCATGAGAGCCACTGGGTTCTCTCTGCTCCTCAAGAACATCGCTACTAGAGATCTCTCTGCCTCTCGTTGTCTCTATTGTTTTTTGTTTTTCTTAAAAAAAATTATGTTCCTCGAGTTGTGGTTTGCTTCTATGTTGTTAATCGCAAATATGAGCTGTTTTCATAAGAAGATCCATAAAGCTTTCCTGCTGACTTTAAAATCAGATAGTTGTAAACCTAACGGTTTCTCCATAATCGATCTTTTCATCTTATTTTCCGAAATAAAATAAAAAATCTTAAGTAATAGAACATGGTGCCGATCATCTAAATAATTCGAAAAGTTATTCTTCAACTATCATGAAAGAAAATTTCCTTCAGATGCAAATACTATCTTTTCTGAAACTCAAACTTCAGAAATATATGCTTCTTTCAAATCAAAACTTATCACCAAGAAAATACAGAAAGCCACTAAAGAACAAACCAAGCATTATTCAGACCCTGCTAATTTCAGATTATGTGATGATCATATAAAAAGAAATTACAAGAAAGCACAAAAATGTTCAAAACCATAAAGAGAAACCCTCACAATCATGACATATATAAGTATGACAAGCAAATCATGTATAACTTCTTATAAACCTCTCCAAAGTTCATCCAAGAACCAACTGTTTATAAACCAAACAGAAAAATGCTCCGAGTTATGGCATTATTAATTCGCTTGCAAATTCCCCACAAACATTTATTCCGAGAAAAACACTGTAATTAAACTCAAATTGAAAAATCTAAGATTCAGCGGAGCGAACAAGAATCCGCCTCTCGATGTGGGCCCTACAAGACGGGCAATCCTTCATCCCCTGCTTCTCATGAATCTCGTTGCACGAAACACACACGACTTGATGAGCGCAAGGAAGAAACACAACCGACATTTCTTCGCTCAAGCACATCACACACTCTCTCTCTCTTTCGATTTCTTCTTCCGTTCGTTGAAATCCTGTTTCCTGAAACTTAGAGATTTTGGAGATGATATCCTTTTTGCTGTCAGGGGTTGTTCCCCATTTGAGCGATTTGCCGCTTTGCCTTAGAAGTGAGATTTGGTGCTCGAGTTTGCGTATGTCGTCTTTGTATCTTTGAAGATCGGTTTCTGCTTTTAGTCTCATCGAGTTCTCCTTTGATCTTCCTAAGATTTCGATTTGTTCGCGCTCTTTTTTCTCAGTGTTATGTTGGATGAGTATTTCTTGTTTTGCCCTTTCCTCTTGCTTCCACCTAGCCTGTAAATTTTTTTAAGGAGGCAAAATAAAAAAAGAAAAGAAATAAATAGATAAATCATCGTTCCTATGTGCAACATTTTGAGTTTACTTCGTGTCCGAGAATACAATTGTTCATGCATTTTTATTGTGGACCATAATTAGATGAGTTAATATCAGAATAGAATCGCATATTGTAGTCTCTAGTTCATTAAGAAAACATATCAGATAAGCACTATGGAATCATATTGAAGTTTCCAAAGTACAGATCAAATATTTGAGCACTTCCTATTTGGAAGGAACAGAAAATTCAGATGTAGACCTTCTTGTTTGGTTGGAAAATGTATGGAGTTAAATCATTGTTTGGTTCCAAGAGCTAATTTTAGGAATTTCAAGATCACTTTGTCTAACAAGCTCATGCTTTAGAAAAATAACGACACAAGTCGGATAATTTGGCAATTTGAATGTGCTTCTTGGACACATCCTTGAACCTATCAAAATAAATTTACAGATGGGCTGATGTTCAAGGTTGCCTACTCTATGGACAATGTTGTAGAATTCAATAATTCTATCCGTACAAATATTATATCCAACATTTAAAATATAATAAACTCTATCATATACAATAATGTAGACAAAAAAATGGAGTACAAGTACTGAATGCTGATACATACACGGTTGCTAGTTTGGACAAACAGAACAATTATGTAGGGAAAAAATATGCCCCAGATACTGAATGCTGAAACATACCGAATTGCTATTTTCGCCAAACGAAGTTTCTCAAGAAAAAAATTAACAGAAAATTGAGGGATTTCATTCAGGAAAAAACATTAATGGATTAGTCGATTTTTTCATCTCATCATTGATGCCATTATGAAGGGAAAAAATTATATTGACTAAAAGGCGAGATTGCAGGGCAATGAAGCAACGATGTCTAAAAAATGAGTCTAACTGAAATGAGAATGTTGACATGGACGAGTGGCAATACTCTTAGAGAAGATAACAAATGAGTGTACCCATCACAAGTTTGAAGTGGCCCCTATAGAGGGTAGAATGACTAAGAATCAATTGGGATTGGAATGGTCATGTGATGAAGGCTGGGAGAGAGAAAATTGTAGTTAATGGAGCAATAAGGAGCAATGAAATGCCAAAAGGTGGATTAATGGTGGTATTTAATAGAGATGTTAATTTAACAGAGGAGATAATCCTCGAGAAAGCTGAATTGAAGAAAAGGATCCATGTAGCAAATCTCGAAAGTATGGGATAAAAGGTTTGTTGTTGCTGTTGATACTAAGAAAGACTCCAGTCGATTCTATATAAAACTGAACAATGTCTTTTTGGATTGGAGTAAATAAACAGTACAAGGTAGAAAATTTTACAGCAGGCCTTTCCACTTGAGCGTGGAAGTCGACCAGAAACAGTTCCATCACTAGAATAGAATAGAGACTTCCAGAGATTTCTTACCCACAATTATGGTTAGATAATGAGGTTATATTTGCAATCAGATCATATTCCCCTTCAAAAAGTGGGGGGAAATGTAATGGTTTAATTTAAATAATTTAAGAAAAACGATCCTTAATTCTAAGATGATCAAAGACATCAACTCTTTTGTTAAGGAAAAATCCTTTAGAATCAGTAATCATAAAAGACTAAATAATAGCCTTAAACAAATAAATAAATAAATAAACATTAGAGGAGATAAATATTGTGAGCAAGAACTTTCTCGATTATAACAATCTTAAACCCATGTTCATCAACACACTTCTTTGGAAAATAAAAGAAACCTAATAAATTAATAACAAAATCATATCCCTATATATTTTGATATTTTATTAATTTAATGACGTGCTTCAGACGTGCCAAATCGCTAGCAAGTAAAAACAGGGTTACAAAAAACGTTCACAGGTTTATTTGCACATAAAATCATCTAGACATCTCTTTAAATGCACCATGTAGTCATATATTATTGTATAGAGAGGAAGCAAAAAGGTTATGTCATCAGCATATTAATTCATGCATCACGCTTTTTATATTATCATGTTTTGGTCACGAAATCGCTACTTTTCAATGGTTTGTTGCATATTTACACAAGCATAAAGGCCAAAAGGAGAAGGCATAGACAAAAGAGGAGACAAAGATAAATATGTTGACTAAAAAATTTTAATTACTGGCTTATCATTAACTTGTGGTGTTTCCTCTCATCCAAGCTTCACCTTTTGTTTCCTAGAAAAGCTTCTATTTAAAAGGCTAAATTGCACTAAAATACCCTTAACTATGGTTAATATCTTAAAAGTTTTTTATTACAGTAAATTCCCTTAAACTGGTATTAGGGGAGTGTTTCTTACTTTCTTCACTACACATATATGTAGCACTTGAAGGAAGCTTTCTGTAATGAAACAAAACTTTAAGGTAGTTCAGCGAGAACAGCCATAGTTTAGAGTATTCTACTGTGATTTTTAGCCAATTAAAAAACGAAATTTAAAATCAAGCAACCAATTTGCACAAAATAAACGCTGACTTAAGAAGTATATGACTTATTTGAGTTTGCATGCAAAAATCAGAATATTTAAGTAAACAACTCTAAATGAAAATTACCTCAAGTTGATCACGATGCTCCCTAACCTGCTCAACCTGCTGCTGCATCTGAGCCAACTTCTTCTTCTCAGCAACAAGCTCCTCGTGAAGCAAAGCCTTCTGCTTCTCCCAAGACTGAAACTTTTTTAGCGTCTTCATCTCTCTCTTCAAAACCTCTTCACAACTCGCAGCCGACTCAAGAGCTCGAAACTTTGCCCCCTCCATTTCTTTCCTCAGCTCAATATTCTCTCTTTCTCGCTCTCGAGCATCAGCATTGGCTTTTTCCACTTGAGCACTAGCCTTAGACAACGCAATCTCCATCTCTGCAAGCTTTTTTCTAGTATTCTCCTCTAAAGACAGCTTCTCTTTTTTTAGTCTCGCAACTTCTTCTTTCTCTTGTCTCAAACTCTGTAACTCGGGTTTGTCTTTGCTAAGTCTACGAGCCGCTTCCATAATTTTTTGTTGTGCCCAATCCGACCATTCTTGCATTTGAGCTTCTAATTCTTTAACCCGAGGAATTAGCTTTTGTAGCATTGCATCCATTTCATCTTGTGGGACCCAATTGCTTGTAGAAGGCAAAGATAAAGATAGTTCGGTGTTTGCAACAGGTATTAGAGTTGGAGTAGGATTGTTGTTGCTTTTTTGCATGGGCACATCTTTGAATGAAATATTATGAGTCAGATCGGCTTTATTTAGCTTCATCAACGCGTTCTTCATGCTCATGGCATTTGAATCGGATATGGCTTTAGATTTCTTATCTAAGAGCAAGCTACTCAAGCCATTGTGTTTTGCATTTCTTATAGCTGCTTTAGATCCGAGCATTCGACAACTCTTTTCAAAATGGCCTGTTTTTTGTCGGAGGATCGATTCTCTTTTAGAATTGCCCAAATGCCCTTTTTTAGAATTACCCGATGGCTTTGCTTCTGATATATATAAAGACGATGTTCCTTCTATTACACAATCCAATGAAGGAATTGCATTCTCTTTAGATGAATTAAAACTCAAATTTGAATTTTGTGTATTACTCGAAGCGGAAAATCTCCCACAGGGTAAACTTGGGATTCCAGCTACAGAGGGCATATCGGGTTCTGTAGGATTTTGAGCATAGACTGGCGTAACTTTAAGCTTAGATGCGTCTTCTACTTGCGGGACAATAGAACCGGCTGAGGTTTCAACACTTGGCATACTATTGCAATCCATAGCACAAGCAAGAGAAATATTCATATCACTAATCAACAATCTCCACATTGCATCTCCTCGACTAAAAAAAGGTCGAAACTCTCGAAGAACATTAACCATCTCATTTAAAGCACTAATCTCCATCTTTTTCAACTCCTCTTGCAAATTCTCCCTCAACGAAGAATCTACAGCTTGCCCGCTTCTTAAGAATGCGATTGTGTTATCAACAATGTTCGAAACCGTATCTTTGCAACCATAACAAAGGCCGGCGCTCAAAACAGAGTTAGTAGCAATCTCTTCAGTGTATCCGTAACTCATGACTGTTCTAATCGCGGTCCTGAATATTGTGTCTAAATTGCTTAACACAGTCTCTTCGAGCTCAGACTCGGTTTTACCAATCCAATCGGCTTCTTGGTATTGGTTGTGTTCTAATTCTTCCCTTGGGGGATTAAAACAATGGTTTCTACACAAATCACAAGTGCCAGGTTGGTGTTCGAGGTTATTTTCCTCAGGGTTTTTCTCGATTGGGAACAATTCGTAATTTGGGCAATCCGATTGCAACGGATTGGGGATTAAATTCGGGTCAGTGATTGGGGGATCGGCTCGAAACTTTCTCTTGTTTCTACTACCTTTTTCCTGAATCGAGATCGAGGAGGCTAATGGGCTACTTCCCCTAGCAACCATTGCAGCCATTTAATCAACAAATTCTCAATCTAATTACCTATAAATGGAGTAGGAACCAATCAAATTGACAAAATCGAGATTAAAAAAATGCAAAATTGAATCAAACAACAAATGGGCAAGTGTCGAACCTTCGATTGAATCAGCAATCAGAGCGTTGACAGGCTAATTTTTAAATTCCTGCATCAAATCAGTAAATTCAATCAAAATTACAAGAACCCAGATCAGAAAAAAGGCCAAAAACTTGACCAAATCGATCAAAATTAAATATCCAGATACGCTAACACACAAATTAAGCAACAAAATAAATTGATAAGAAATGATCTAATAAAAGCATGAAAAAGAGTTAATTTTTATTTGTTTTTACAAAAAGGATTTAGAGATCAGAAGTGTGAAGGATCTGGGACCCACCCAAAATTGAGGCAGAGATTGCTGGGTCGATCTAGAAAGATCGATGGGTCGATGAGAGATCAAAGAATGAGAGGATGGAGGCGGAGAGAGAGGCAATTATATATATATATATATATATATATATATGCTGAAATATTCTTTTTATTTATTGTTTTTTTTAATGTTCTACTTTCCTTCACTTTTTCTTTGCCTCAATTTAGCAAAAGGGATGTGTAATAGGGACGGGGGACCTTACCTATGTAGTTAGTTAACCATGGTTAGGTTTAGGGTTTGGAATGTTAGGGTTGGTAGGGCAGAGCAAACCAATGTTCAAGCTCCCTCTATTCTGATCCGGTTCCAGTTCGGTTCGGTTCTGTTCGGTTCGGTTCTGTTCGGTTCGGCTCATCTCTCTAAACTTGATTCTTGTTCAATAACAACTTGGGTATTAAAATGAACGATGCTCGTAGACGGACTCAAAACCGAGCTTTGTTTCGAGCTCAATCCAAGCTCATCATGCTCCAGTCAAGTACATAAACAAAGCTTGAGGACAAACCGTGGTTGTATCCATTGCGTCATCCAATTATGAGTTAGGATATAAAAGCGAAAGGGTAATGAGAAAGAGAGGGTAGCCTGATAGAAAATTTATTGGTTATCATTTGATAATGGGGAAAACGGTTATGCAACTTTTTCTAAAACCAGGTTATTACGATTTGGTGTCTCCAACTAAATCTCTGCTGAGTAGCTCAATTGAAAGTAGGCATTATCTTAATGCTCAGATTCTTGATATATATGATACTGTCTTTCTAGTTTAAATTTGGCTCATTTATAATAAATCAAATTTGGATGAGCCAGTGTCTTTCCAAACCTCAGTAAAATCAAAGTGGGCTCAAATTAGGAATCTACTTATACATCGGGTCAAATCGTGGAAGGTTTTGATGAATTCTATCTCTGACACTTTTATTTGATCCCTACTCAAACCTAATATTATGCAGAGGATGCATTGTTGTATAACATAACCTACAAATATATGTTATTATGGTATATATTAGATAAGTCTAGATTGCAAGCGTTGTGAATAGGCCGTTCTTCTTGATATTTTCAAAACCATACTTTAGCTACCCGCCTTGTGGCGGGAAGGTTTAGTTGGAGTCTTGGTACTAAACATGCCCGCCACATGGCGAGCAGGTTTAAAATTTTACTCTTTAGAAATAAATTAGATCACAAAGTCATCATAAAAATGTTATGTTAAATTTTATATGTGATTTTGTCTTTGTAGCTTAAATTTGGCTCATTTATAAATAAATCAAATTTGGATGAGCTTATATCTTTCCAAACATGAGTGAAATAAAAGGGGCTCAAATCAAGACTCTACCTATAAGCCGGCTCAAATCAAGACTCTACTTATAAGCAGGCTCAAATCTTGAAAGGTTTTGATGGATGCTCAATCTCTGACGATTTTCAAGCCATCAATTTGATGCCTACTCAAACCTGATATGCTATATATATAAAGGATGCAGTGTTGTATAATCTAATCTACAAATATAATTTATTTTGGCATATATCAGATAAGTCTAGATTGTAAGCATTGTGAATAGGCTCTTTCACCTTGATATTTTTAGAACATCAATGCTTTCCCTACCCGCCTTATGCCGGGTAGATTTAGTAGGAGACCGGTACTAAGCCTTCCCGCCACGAGGCGGTTATGTTTAAAATTCTCTCTTTTAGAAATAAATCTAAAGTTACCATAAATATTATTCTAAATTGGGTTGATTGCAAATAGACCCCTGGGTTGTTGAACACTTATACCCTGCACTAGCATAACAAGCCTTTGGACATCTTGTGATTACAAAATACTTTCTAATTCATATTTTACCCTTGTCTTTTTTCAACTTAAACAACTAATCATTGATCCTAATATATAAACTCAACGATCTTCTATCATCCTTCATCCCAACTCCAAAGTCCAAACATTCTTCGATTATCCCTAAGTTAGTTTGGTTTTGTTCAATTGCTTCTCTTAAACATGATGACATTCAATATCTGTTCTCTGATAATTCGAGCATGAAAAAAGAAAAATCCAAAATGAGCATTTTTTTTTATTTAATACAATGTTGTTTCTCAAGTTGCTCTGCTGCTGCAGATTATGCTTTCTATTTGACTCTTTGGTTAGGGTTTTGAGTCCTAAATTGTTTAAAATAGGAATAAGAAAAGAATGAAATTGGAATTAAAATTGTATTTTATAATCAAAGAGGATCTAGGGACTTATTATGATAGTGCAGGGTATGAGTGTTCGACCCTCAATAATAGGGAAGTTCTATTTGCCATTAAACCTTCTAAATGTAAAATAACTTATACCAAAGAATAAATTTTCGATTTCCAAGATAGCATAGTGCATAATTACAAGTTGAACCCAGGCAAATTGCATCATGCATCGCACTATTGAATTACAGAAAATTCCAACATTTTCAAAAGCATCAATAATTTAATAGTAGTAATAAAATGATGATATCGATATAAAGTTATAATTTAATTATCAGCATGTTTAGACTAAAATAAAACAGTGTTAACATGAACAATGCTTTTAACAAATATGTTCCTAGACTTAATTACATATACCCGTCGATTTATAGAATGTTCGGCAATAAAATGATGGGCAGAAAAAATTCTTACATGTACTTAGTGCAAGTGTCTGATCATTAAAGAGAAATAAATAAAGAAATGGACCATACAGCACCGTCTGAAAATTCAATTTCTTTTTCTCCTGCATTGCAACATGTATACCGAATGATTTCCTCTACAATTGATAGTAACAACTTTTATTCATTTAAGGTTCCTATTTGATTCCTTACTTATTAGGTGAATCTACATGACATGTAAAATTACAAATGCTCTTCAATACAGCAAAAGCTATTATTGAGCATGATATCATATATAGAGACAAAAAAAGAGCATATCATATGCAAGCCAGATATTTCTAATATTAATTCAGCAAAAGGGAAAGACGCATAATTGACCCATATTATTTCGGATTCAGATCCTTGTTCCCTGCTTGCGAATCCAATGGTTAGGAATGAGGGTATAACACGTAGACCCTTATTATTTCGGATTCATATCCTTGTTCCCTGCTTGCCAATCCAATAGCTAGGAGTGAAGGTATAACAAGAAGTTTATATGAAATCAAGAAAAGACCCAAAGGATGGGAGAGGACCAGGGCAGGATGCTTAGGACAAAAAGACACGCAGAATATCCTAATCCTATTATGTCAATCTGCAAGAAAATTTTACATAAATTTCTCTAACCAAACCACCCAAAACACTGCATACGGCAAATTAATTATGACGTGCCCATTAATAATGAAATACATGTATAATTTTCTCAATAATGTATCTATAATTTTCTCAATAATGTATCTATGTCTACATTTACTCGGAACAACAATATTTTCTCATGCACCGGAAACAAATGAAAAGATTTTTTTTGTGTCTTTCTATAGATATATCTAATTTACAATAATCATACAGCTCAAAGAAAGCAGAAAATGACTCAGATATACAAACTTCATCTCGGAAAACTCTTGAAAAAACTAGAGTCCCAGAAAAAACCCACAAACCCAATTATGTACATGTATGACTCGAAACAATCAATGTATGCTACCATTCTCTCTCTCTCTCACCCACCTACAATCTTTGTCACTATAGGTTAGCTTGTAAAGATCAGTCTTCTTTATAGCTAATCGGGCTTTGTGTATTCTAAAAGCATATGCGGCGATCTGTAAATCTTTACGAGCGTCCAATAAAGGACTTCTTCGACTTCTAACTCACCCTCAGCTCTTGCAGCATATATGTCCTCGCATATTGCGATCAACCTACAACCAAGCATTGAAATTTTTTCTACAAATATGAATACGATTAATTGTCGGAATGAAGCAAGAAAACGTCAAACAAGGTAATCGATATGTGATCGTAAAAAAAGATGGGTAAATTTCAGTAAAATGCCCTTGGCTATTGCTGTTTTGGCTACACTTTATTTATTACAACAAACTTCCTTAAAAGTTTCATATTTTAGAAATGTAATACTGTTAGATGTAGCACTTAAGGGAGCTAACAATAATAAACAAAATTTGTGCTAGTTTAGTGAAAAAAGTGATAGTTTATGGGTATTTTAGTGACATTTACCCCAAAAAGAATGTGTATCTATCTTTATCTTTATTTTGCTGCTGGGTTTTGATGAAATGTTGCACAAGAATATGTACAAATTCAAATAATTAATTGTGCAAATGAAAACATTATGCGTTTCAGGCACTAGATTTTCAAGCAGAAGCAAGCATATCTAGCTTGTTTTTATATTCAGCATCTAATATTTTTGTGTTCCAGTCTATTAGTATTTCATCAAAATAGAACAGATGGCTAATAACAATCAAGGGATGTGTTTACATTATGTGTCCTAAGGAGTATGGTGTTATTTATTTTAAATTTTAAGAAAATAATGAAACTGAAACATCACCTATACAAAGAAGAAGCATAACGGAGATATTACTTGCTACAAGAAACTTCAGGAGAAAATGACATGTTTTGAGGCCAACTAACATGCATTATATAAATGTATTTAGACAGGATGTCACATATCTTCACAATATACCTGTCGCAAGAAGGAAGATTCTCATAAGGTATTCTCATTCGTAGATCGGAACACTGAAGTCTGATAAATCGACCAACTGCTAGCACAAATGTGATGTAAATACCCCATATACTGAACTTGCTAAGAGTTTCGCCAAGAATTCCCTCTGAAAAAGGATTGCACACTCTGTTAGGAACCAAACCAAGGGGGGAAAGCTCTAAATTTAGATAGATAAAAATAATTCATAAGTATATGTGCATGGTATATATGGCTATTTTCCCCCCTCCTCAACATCATCGAGAAATTATATTTTTCGCAGGCCAGCTGTCTTAATGCACGAATAGTACGAGTTCAAGGCAAGCCAAAAATTGCAGATATCATGGTCACTAATGGTATACTTGATTCGTCAAATCGACCCCTAATGTAATTATCCTTTTTTTTAAATATAGATATAATCCCGAAGCATATCCCCATTAGAAGAAATGTATAGATTTTCTATGCTCATGCCTGTTACATTTTTGTGCTACAGTTGCTACATTACATAGGATATTTGTGCCTTTTTGCTGGTTCTCACAAACTGACATACCTTTTTAAGCAGAATTCATTACAAGCACTTACTAATTTAATCACACCATTTCCTATTAGGTAATATAACTGATAAAATGAAATATAGAACTGTTTTATATATTATGTTCGGCGATTTAAACAATTGTAAAATAAGAATCTTCCTTCGAAAAATTCGGGACTAATATGTCATTGTAGGGTGCACCCTAGAGAATAGGTGATGTGGCAATACCTCATTGGGTGGTACCTATTTAAGTGATATGATGTCTCTCTGATATTAAATATTGGATTCACTTCATTTCACCGCTTTATTTGATAGACAACACCCAATGAAGTCCCAGCTCCACAAACCTACAGTGACACTTTAGGCTCCATTTCTTCTCTTAATAAATTTCACCCAAACATATCTTACATTGATGAGACAAGCCTTGTAAGGGTGGACAAAGAATTATCTCCCCTTATTTCTCCTAGAAGAATTATAACTTCACAAGTTACAACTTCGTTAATACTAAAGTATAAGAACAAAGACCATCAAAATGGTTTCAAACAGTAGAAGGAAAAAAAACAAACGGAAACTGCAGATACAACAAAGTTTAGAATCATACGTGGTGTTTCCTCAGATACAACAACAGCCATAGGTCCTGTCAATTCGTTGCACTCTGAGACATTGAATGTACAGTTATCATGAAAGGACCACCATGGAGGAGAATCATGATTCAGATAAAGATCACCACTCACTGAATCGACCTGTACACATGATAGCAAGTATTTTAAGAAGAGCCAATAAATAATGGACGGAGATCAATTAAACACTAAAATTGGATGGAACTTGTTAGGCTAGACCAGTATATGTCTATCAAACTAAATGACAATATGTAAATGGCATGCAAGAAATCTCCCACTTTTGCCATTATAACAGGATACCTCGCTATCTTATCAAAATCTATAGTTCTTAAATTTAACATTTGTTTATCCCCACCCCCCCCCCCCCCAAAAAAAAATAAAAAAATACATCTCAATGGAAGTATTGAGAAAGCAATGTTCAGATAAAATAGGCAGAAAATGAGTTACTTTGGGGATAAAAAAAAGGTTGCAGGAAACAGGGAAAACATTTAACGGTTGTTAAAGTAGGCAGTAAATTGTAAATTAAGAAAACAGTATGGGTGAGCAAACACCAACCGAACCGCACAAAATAACCCGCAAAATAAAGACTTTTTGTTAGGTTCAGTTAGATTTTCAATTAGGTTTTTTTTATTACTTTTAACCCCCCCCCCCCCCCCCCACCAACCCCAACACATAGCAAATTACTTTTTACCACCCCAAAACCTGATATTTACTTTTTACCCTTTCAAACTTAAAAGATACCTCTTTTAGACCCCCTTAACGGTTTTTGATCATTAAATATGCAAATAAATGTTAAATCAATAAATTTCTAAGTAGCTAAACCTTAATTTCATCTTTTACCTTCAAAACTTTTAAAACCCTAAAATTGATCTTCCATTATCATCTCTTACATTCAAAACTTCAAATCCCAACATTCATCCATCTACTTTCTCATCTTCAATCTCTAATATCCCAAAATCCTAAGAATCCATTCCAACTTCTTATGTTCTAATCTTAATAATCCCAAAACCTAACACTTTCATTCCAATGGCTCATTTTTTCCTTCAATAACCCTAATACTTAATGATTCTACTTTCATTTCTCATCTTTGAGATATAATAACCCTAAATACTTGATCTCATCTTATACCTAAAAACCCAAAGATTCAACTTTTCCACTCAAATTTCACATACCCAAATTTCAATTAATAACCCTAAAATCCTACAGCATTTCAATTTTCCCATCTCCACCTCTCAATTACCTTAAAAAAACCATCAATTCAAGTACCATTTCTATATTGATCTCCATTTTAGATGATGGAGGTCATAGAACTCAAATTTTGATTTTCAATTTTGAGAATGATCTTGATTTTGAAATAACCATGTTTAAGGATGAAGTTGAGCGGAAAATGAATATTTAATACTCATTTCTAAACTTTCCGTTGAAACTAAATGGAAAATTCCAAAAAGATGTTGATTTAACGGAGTGGGGGTATGATTAGACTCATTAGAGTAACTTGAGAGTTTGAGAGGGGGGGGGGTTTAAAAAGTAAATATAAGGTCTTTTGGGGGGTAAAAAGTAATTTTCTATGTTTTGGGAGGGCTAAAAGTAAAAAAACCCACAAATAAATTCAGGTAAAACACCAAACAGAAAAAGTTGTTTATTTATAAAGATAAATAATTGTACAAAACTGAACATTAATAATGTAAAAGAACTGCCTTCTAAGTATTTAAAATCATACGATACTAATACGCACACGCACAAACCGAAACCCCAAACGGATTAAGTATGGTTAGAGATTCTTATTATTTGTTTGGCCAGCTTAGCAAAATACTTTAAAAACCGAACCGACTGATGCATAAGCCTGGAAAAGAGAAGTTGATATTATGTAATGCCAAAATGAGGGAGATTTTGTGCAATTTAGCCTATCAATATATAGGAAAGAAAAAATCTTTGTATACCGTTTGTTCTAAACGGCGCACTTCACCAGAGCTAGTAACCCGAAAGTATCTAGGATATGCATCAACGAGTCTAAAACTCTCGGCCGTTCCATTAAGCACTTCGATAACATGATAGCGACTCGGAAGAGTCTCTCTATCAAGAAACAATTCGGATTTCACCGCTTCCTTTCCTTTAGGCCTCTCCCTCGTAAAAATCCAAGTGAAAATAATATCCATATCCTCTTGTACAAGAGATGCCATGTACCGATTCTTAACTATACGAGGTACGAGCCACAATGAGCTTGCATCGGCTTGGCAACAGATCAATTGGATGTCCTGAATGTTGTATGTGCTGAGGAAATGGTGGTGGTCAATTTTCTTGTACAGGTCCAAAGTCTTTGACGAGACTCTTTCACATAAGGTGGTTTGGAAGAGAGTTAACCTTCCGCCTCCTGATTTAATATCGATTTGAACATTTACGTCTTTAATGGGGTTTGCAATGTTTGTTGGGTTACCACTGCTGTACATCTGTGAAGGGGGGAAAAGGAAAGGGGAACATTCAGACTTCATTCAATGAAGAACAAATTAAAGCAATAAAAGAAATCCATAAATCCAAAACGAGGACGGAGAAAAAGAAAATCTTATGGTGTAAAAAAGGGTTAATTAAACAAACCCCACCTCTTAGAATTTACCCTATATAGCACTTATAACCCCTCAAGTGATTTATTTGTGTAAACACCACCTCTGCTCATCGACCAAAACACTTAAAACACTCAAATTCAACCCCCAATAAACTAAAATTATACTCTAATTTAACTATAGAACTTGTTTGTGTTATTTAGAGTAGATTTTAGGCATTTTTATTGGTTTTGGTTGATAAAAAGAGGGGGTGCTTCCACTAATAAATCACATGAGGGAGTATAAGTTCTATACAGGGTTTACTATAGGAGGGTTTGTGCAAGGAACCCAAAATTAATTTAGTAAAACTTGCTGAAGTAAATATAGTAGAGGCATGCAATCTAACACCATGAAAGTGTCACCATGTTCAATTAGCTAAATAATATTGGACTTATATGAAAGACTTTACAGGCTTGTACATGCCCTTGCATGAGCATGTAAATATGGTTATTGTATGGGTCAGCATAACTAAATACTTAAGCAAAAGAACGTTATTCAAAAGATAAACAGATCCATTAATCAACCTAAGAAATATAAATTCAATGGACAGTACATTTCCAGTATCTAAAAGCAGTTAATTTACATTTCAAATTGCATCTAAATAGCTATACACGTTCTAGCATCCCCACGTTCCCTTCTTCAACATCCAAGTATTTCCTCCTTAATGATACCTCCCAGGACATGACAATTCCTTAATAAACTTAATGAAGAAAATTGAAGCATGGATACTCATCCAATGAGAAATGCAGTGTTTCAGCATTTAGCTGGGTAAACATATTGTACGCCAGCAAGGTGTTCGTCTATCTTTGTTCTTCGCTAACTCTTCTTCTTCCTCATATATATGCTATCAAACAGCCAAGGCTCGTCGCCTATGTTAATCTCAAGATCATATTGGTCTAGCTGCTGAAATTAATTATAACCACCTAGTTCATTTATACCAATTCCAGTTCCCGTATTTACTTATCTGTGGTATTTTCTTGATTTAACGGATTTTGGGTGCAAATGGTATTTTTTTACATTTTACTTTGCATTCGACCCGACCCGCTTGCTTGAGCTTGTTTGATTTATATTTATGGATTACCCTGACTTGTTATGTAGATTATGCATTTTCATATTTTAGTACATACTGGCATTTTGTCTAACATCGCATATTTTACTACATAACATTTTAGGTCATGTAAAATAAATTAAAATTGCATTTCATAGCTTGTATGATACCCCTAACCCCGTGGTAGCATCCGCGCATCTTGTTCTCGTCCCGTTCAGTGAAACGGACGTGTTTGGATGGCTACGCGCACGTACGTGCATTCGTTCTTGGGGGTATGCATTTTCGTTAGCTGTACATTCGTTTTGAAATTTGGAAGTCGCATATATTTTTCGTATTTTAAATCTGAATTTTTAGACCCGACCCGGACGCGTTTTGGAATATTTTTGTATCCCGCCAAAATTCAAATTTTATTAATTATATTATCTTTAAATTAAAACGACAGCTTAACTAAATATTTTATCTCAACTCTTTTTAACAAACTAAAATATTTTTTTAAATTATAATCCCAATTTTCTTATACAGCAGATTTTCTCTCTCTCATCTCGATTTCTCTCTCTTTTCTCTTTCTTTCCTTTCTCTTTCTCTCTCTCCCGCAAACCTCCAAATTTCTTTCACCTTACCGTTCCTCCCTCTCTCTCTCACCTCTCGATCTCTCTCTCTCTCCTCTCGTTCTTTCTCTGTCTCTCTCTCTCTTTCTCTCACAATTCTCTCTTTCTTTATATATATAATATAAATTTTTTATATATATTAATTTTTAAAACCTATAATCTCACGTCTCTCTCCCTTCCTCTTTCTCCTTTCTTTTCCCCCGTCATCGCCTCGTCTCACCTCCTTCACCGCCGTCTCGTTGTCGCGAGAACCCACACCCGCGCATCGCACTCACCGTCGTCGCTGCCTCAACCTCACCTCATCACCCTCGTTCCTCCTCCTTTAACCCCGCTGCAACCCAACGAGAACTCCCTGCAACCCTATCCACACCTGAAAACCCAACCTCGTTGCCGTTCCCTCACCGCCGGCGACTCCGGCTTCATCCCAGCATCATCCTCTTCCTCCACTCCATTGTCCTCAACACCAGAACTATCCCTACACCAAGAAACCCCGATTGCACCCAATCCCGACTTCTTGAAACCTACCGCCTTTCCGACAAACCCCATCGCCGGAAAACTCAAGCAACCTCGTTATCACCTCCTCGCATCCTTCTTTGACCCCAGAGCCACATCAAACCAGAGCCTTTCCTTCTTCTTCTTCTCTTTTATTTTCTTTCTTGAATTCCGGAGTTTTCGTTTCCGGTGATCACCGCCGGAGCCGTGACCATCGCCGACGATCCGAACAACCCAGTGGACGTTCCCTACCTACGCGGTTACATTCTTGCACCGCCTGGTTCTGTTCTGTATTTGTGCGCACAAAGTGTTCGACGAAATGCCCCAATGAAGATTTTCCGTTGTTTTATCGCATTCTTGCTGCGTGCCGTGCATCTGTGGATCCATCGAGGCAAGTTAATCTTTCAACATGCTATTTAAATTATTTTATATCTATTTAAATATAGATTATACCTGTAGTGTAAATCTAGTACATGTTTCATTTTATCATGTTTTGATGTTCCATTTGCATTCGCTTATATCATTTTAGATCTAGATCATGAAGACTAATCTTGTTACATGGTAGATTACATTACAATGCATCCATACCAATATTTATATCACATACTGCTTATTTGTACATCCCATAGTACCATTTATAACTTTTGGATACCTATTTGCATCCATTTCGCCTAATATACATATAATTGCATCCTTAGATCATTCTAATACATAATAATGTGATATTAACATTCCATGTTAAATAAAAAGCATCCTAATTAGTGTTGGAACCACAAATGTAACCCTAATCGATAACTGTGCATCCATATATTTGAATCTATACCTATTTTGCATACCACATCACATTATTCCATTTTATTGTTACATTAGTACCCCATACTTGTTTTTGTGTACCCATGCTTATTATAGTTTGATTATGTGCACCCCCTGATATGACTTGATACACCACTACGTGACACAACTTGATATTGTGCACCGCTTGACATGATTGGATCCTTATACACCACCTGACATGACCTGATGTACCACAGCTTGACATGTTACCTGATCTTGTTACCAATGCCGACAATCTTGACCCGCTGTCCCTACGGACATTTCTTGTTGTCTATGCAGACAAACATGTACCTGGTTGACCATGTGTTGGCATTAGTTCCATATTTATAAATACCCGACTTGAACACATAACTTGGGGGTATGAGGAAATCAAGAATGTAACCGAACGTAACTCAAAGGGCCATCTTATTGTTTGCCGTTTTTCCGGCCGTTACGGAATATCTATTGTTTGCCGTTTTTCCGGGCGTTACGGAATAATCACCGATGGGTTATGATGAGGGTTACATTAATTGGTTTCAAAGACTTGAGAGTAGTTAACCCAATAGACCAGTTTAGATTACTCACTGCACATCACCTGTGCCATACCCTTCACTGTCACTATTTATATTACTGTTATACCTGTTTTACCGTTTATACTCGTACCTGCATACCTTGCTACTCCTTGATTATATTATTGCTTGATGTTATGACGCACTGACGTCTGGGTTTTGCATGGCCCAGATTCTCTACCTTTGTCGCAGGCTGATCAGGAGTACTTTCGCCGTTAGGACGAGTAGTGAGGATCCAGTTGGTATCCAGTTTTACTTTCCAGGTGTTTTGTTTATTGGATCTATTGCTTCCGCATATTATTTTATTTTTGACTCGTTTATTTTGGCCTATGGACATGTGGTAGATAGTTTATTATTGTTCTTGATATCTCTACAGCCGTAATGTGACTGTGGATGGATATTTCCTATCCACAGGTAGCATGGTTGGCTCTGTCACGTGCCTATCTTAGCGCATTCTGGGAAGCGGGACGTGACAGGATTTGTTTAGTATCAAAGCCATAGGATTTAGGTTAATCGGGTTTGATTCTTTTGTAGTTGGGTATTGGACCCAATACACGAATCAGAATACTCGTGATTAGGAACATGTCCTGCCACATTGCTATCATGATTCTTGAATCATATCTTTCTCTTTATCCTTTGCCTTGACGATATGCAAACCACTTTGTATCTCGACTTGAAACCTTTTGGTTCCTTATTGTTTCCTCATGTTCCTTTGATTTTGATACTAGGATTTGGACGACTTGAACATAGTTATGTGATTGTACCCATGAACTGCAACATGGTTACAATGCGGTACTCTATTTAAGTAACTTGGAGTCCTGGTCTTGTTTCATTTCCTTGTTTCATGGTCGTTCTATTACCTTGGTTCTCTCCGTTTCATTGCTTACCAGTTTATGTTTTGCAGATTTCTTGGTGACCGATACCGGCAGTTATGAAGTTGTCTTGGAAATTGATGGTCTCACTTTCCACGCTCACATTGATTGTAGGGCAAAGAAAGTGATTTTCCAGATTCCCGGACATCCGGAGTTTATTTTGCTGGAGGTAACAGATTTGTCGGGCCAGTCGAGTTTAGGGCTAGACCGACAAACAGTGTTCTTTCATCAATGGAAGTTGATAAGGAGGAAGCGCCAGCGGTAGTTCGAGATTTCATAGACGTGTTCGAAGACATCTCAGGTTTACCGCCGAAACGGGACGTGGAGTTCGCGATCGATCTTATTCCTGGTGCAGCGCCAATCTCTAAGGCGTACTATCCAATGGCACCAGTGGAGTTGGAAGTCAAAAAGCAGGTTGCTGAATTACTTGAGAAGGGTTGGACTCGCAGCAGTAATTCACCTTGGGAAGCTCCAGTTCTTCTAGTCAAGAGGAAAGATGGCACAAGAAAGATATGCATCGATTATCGAGAATTAAACCGGGTGACTATTAAGAATAAGTACCCGATCCCTCGCATTGGAGAGTTATTTGAGCAGCTTAGTGGCGCAAAGGTATTCTCGAAGCTGGATTTGCGATCCGGATATCATCAGGTCCGAGTTAAATCAGAAGTTAGTTGCAAGACTGCGTTCCGAACTCGGTATGAACATTACGGGTATTTAGTGATGCCCTTCGGAGTAACGAATGCACCAGCGATATTTATGGACTTGATGAACCGAATCTTTTCACCATTCTTGGACCAGTTTATAGTGGTATTAATTGATGATATTCTGGTCTACTCAAAGAGTATCGAAGAGCATGCAGAACACTTGAAGATCGCACTAGAGACATTGAGGCAAGAAAGATTGAATGCAAAGATGAGCAAGTGCGAGTTTTGGCTTGAAGAAGTGAAGTTTTTGGGACATGTCGTGTCCGGAAATGGAATCGCCGTTGATCCCGAAAAGATTACAACAGTTCGAGATTGGCCGATTCCGAAGAACGTTGCAGAGATCAGAAGCTTTCTTGGACTTGCCAGGTATTACAGAAGGTTCGTGGAGAATTTTGCTCGTTGGGCTGAGCCTTTGACCAAGCTTACGCGTAAGAAAGTACCATTTGTGTGGACGGATAAGTGTGCGTCAACTTTTAAGGCGTTGAAGCAGAGATTGATAACCACTCCTATTTTTGACCGTACCAGACAGTTCCGGAGGATTGGTGATTCACAGCGACGCATCTGGGAAAGGATTGGGATGTGTTTTGATGTAGCATGGGAAGGTTATAGCTTACGCATCGAGACAGTTGAAGACCCATGAGAAGAATTACCCAACTCATGACTTGGAGCTAGCAGCTGTGATTTTCGCTTTGAAGATTTGGAGACACTACTTATTAGGCGAAAGGGTCGAAGTATTCACCGATCACAAAAGCTTGAAGTATGTGTTCACGCAGAATGAGCTTATGGAAGACTTTCGGAGATTCGAGTTAGAAATCATGCTACCGCATTCTTCAGGACAGTTGATGCAGCTGCAAGTACAGTCATCATTGATCGAGAGTATTAAAGCAGCGCAGTCGAAGGACCCAAGATTGCAAGGGTTTCGAGAACAGGTTGAAACTGGACTTCGAACGGACTTATTGATTCATGAAGATGGTTCGTTGCGTTATAGTAGTCGTTTGTGTGTACCAAAAGGAGATATTCGCGAAGAAGTTATGAAGGAGGCGCACAGTTCCGTATATTCCGTACATCCAGGAGGAATGAAGATGTACCGAGATCTACGACAGCATTTCTGGTGGGAAGGCATGAAACGAGAGATTGCTCGCTTTGTAGCGAAGTGCTTGGTGTGTCAGCAAGTTAAGGCTGAACATCAAAGGGTTGCTGTTTTATTACAACCACTTCCGATTCCTCAATGGAAGTAGGAACATATAACCATGGATTTCGTGACAGCTCTACCGCGGAGTCCAAAACGCAACAATGCAGTTTGGGTGATTGTTGATCGATTGACCAAGGCAGCTCATTTCATACCATTTCGAGTTGGTCAATCAACAGAAGCTTTGGCAGAACAGTACAAGCAGGAGATTGTAAGATTGCATGGAGTACCGGTGAGCATCGTGTCCGACCGTGACACCCGTTTCTTATCACACTTCTGGAGGAACTTACAGGAAAGTTTAAGAACTCGATTGAAGTTTAGCACAACTTATCATCCTCAGACAGATGACCAGTCAGAGAGAACGATCCAAACTCTTGAATACATGTTGAGAGCTTGCATGTTAGACTTCAAG
Organism: Agapanthus africanus; assembly: GCA_030015575.1. Lineage (NCBI taxonomy): Eukaryota > Viridiplantae > Streptophyta > Magnoliopsida > Asparagales > Amaryllidaceae > Agapanthus > Agapanthus africanus. The sequence goes on along the minus strand of JASDDO010000031.1, from coordinate 601,402,075 downwards.
GGTTCAGGGGAGGATCATCTATAACTTGGTGGAGTTTTCGTACAACAGTTTTCAGGAGACTATTCAGATGGCTCCATTCGAAGCATTATATGGTCGCAAATATCGTTCACCTGTTTGTTAGGACGATATTGAAGAACGAAGATTGTTGGGACCGGATTTGATCGTGCAAACAGTTGAGAAGGTTAACACTATTCGGAATCATATAAAAGCAGCGCAAGATCGGCAGAAGAGTTGGACAGATATATCGAGAAGACCTCTAGAGTTAGCTGTTGGTGATTTAGTATTCTTGAAGATATCACCGACTAGAGGGGTGATTCGTTTCGGAAGTCGAGAAAAGCTTAGTCCTCGACTCGTTGGACCTTTTGAGATTTTGGAACGTGTTGGGGAAGTAGCATATCGATTGGCGTTACCGTAATTTTTGGCGAATGTTCATGACGTGTTTCACGTATCTCAACTCCGTAAGTATGTTCGAGATGAAACACACGTGCTGGATCATTCGGAGCTGACTATACGTGAAGATTTGACTTTTGAGGAGCGACCGATGTCGATTGTTGATCGAAGAGAAAAGGTTCTTAAGAACAAGGTTATCCCTCTTATACTTGTTTCTTGGGGAAATCGTTCGCATGGAGAATCAACTAGGGAACGAGAAGATGAAATCCGGCAGAAGTTTCCACATCCATTCTTGTAGTTTCTTGATTGTTTATCCCTTCTTGTTCTTGGAATTTCGAGGACGAAATTCTTTTTGTGGTTGGGTATAATGTAACAATCTAGTTTATTTATACCAATTCCAGTTCTCGTATTTACTTATCTTTGGTATTTTCTTGATTTAACGGATTTTAGGTGCGAATGGTATTTTTTTACATTTTACTTTGCATTCGACCTGACCCGATTGCTTGAGCTTGTTTGATTTATATTTATGGATTACCCTGACTTGTTACGTAGATTGTGCATTTTCATATTTTAGTACATACTGGCATTTTGTCTAACATCGCATATTTTACGACATAACATTTTAGGTTATGTAAAATAAATTAAAATTGCATTTCATAGCCTATATGATACCCCTAACCCCGTGGTAGCATCCGCACATCTTGTTCTCGTCTCGTTCGGTGAAACAGACGTGTTTGGATGGCTATACGCACGTACGTGCATCCGTTCTTGGGGGTATGTATTTTCGTTACCTGTACATTCGTTTTAAAATTTGGAAGCCGCATATATTTTTCGTATTTTAAATCTGAAATTTTAGACCCGACCCGGACGTGTTTTGGAATATTTTTGTATCCCACCAAAATTCAAATTTTATTAATTATATTATCTTTAAATTAAAACAACAACTTAACTAAATATTTTATCTCAACTCTTTTTAACAAACTAAAATATTTTTTAAAATTATAATCTCAACTTTCTTGTACAGCAGATTCTCTCTCATCTCGATCTCTCTCTCTTTTCTCTTTCTTTCCTTTCTCTTTCTCTCTCTCCCGCAAACCTCCAAATTTCTTTCACCTTATCGTTCCTCCCTCTCTCTCTCACCTCTCGATCTCGCTCTCTCTCTATATCTCTCCTCTCGTTTTTTCTCTATCTCTCTCTCTCAAAATTCTCTTTCTTTATATATATAATATAAATTTTTTATATATATTAATTTTTAAAACCTATAATCTCACGTCTCTCTCTTCCTCTTTCTCCTTTCTTTTCCCCGTCATCGCCTCACCTCCTTCACCGCCGCCTCGTCGTCGCGAGAACCCACACCCGCGCACCGCGCTCACCGCCGTCGCTGCCTCAACCTCACCTCATCACCCTCGTTCCTCCTCCTCTAACCCCGCTGCAACCCAACGAGAACTCCCTGCAACCCTATCCACACCTGAAAACCCGACCTCGCTGCCGTTCCCTCACCGCCGGCGACCCCGGCTTCATCCCAGCATCATCCTCTTCCTCCACTCCATTGTCCTCAACACCAGAACTATCCATACACCAAGAAACCCTGACTGCACCCAATCCCGACTTCTTGAAACCCACTGCCTTTCCGGCAAATCCCATCGCCGGAAAACCCAAGCAACCTCGTTATCACCACCTCGCACCCTTCTCTGACCCCAGAGCCACATCAAACCACAACCTTTCCTTCTTCTTCCTTTCTTCTTCTTCTTCTTCTCTTTTATTTTCTTTCTTGAATTCCGGAGTTTTCATTTCCGGTGATCACCGCCGGAGCCGTGACCGTCGCCGACGATCCGAGCAACCCAGTGGATGTTCCCTACCTACGCGGTTACATTCTTGCACTTCTTGGTTCTGTTCTGTATTTTTGCGCGCAAAGTGTTCGACGAAATGCCCCAATGGAGATTTTCCGTCGTTTTATCGCATTCTTGCTGCGTGCCGTGCATCTGTGGATCTATCGAGGCAAGTTAATCTTATTACATGCTATTTAAATTATTTTATACCTATTTAAATATAGATTATACCTGTAGTGAAAATCTAGTACCACATGTTTCATTTTATCATGTTTCGATGTTCCATTTGCATTCGCTTATATCATTTTAGATCTAGATCATGAAGACTAATCTTGTTACATGATAGATTACATTACAATGCATCCATACCAATATTTATATCATATACTGCTTATTTGTACATCCCATAGTACCATTTATAACTTTTGGATACCTATTTGCATCCATCTCGCCTAATATACATATAATTGCATCCTTAGATCATTCTAATACATAATAATATGATATTAACATTCCATGTTAAATAAAGAGCATCCTAATTAGTGTTGGAACCACAAATGTAACCCTAATCGATAACTGTGCATCCATATGTTTGAATCTATACCTATTTTGCATACCACATCACATTATTCCATTTTATTGTTACATTAGTACCCCATACTTGTTTTTGTGTACCCATGCTTATTATAGTTTGATTATGTGCACCCACGTGATACTTGTGCACCCCCTGATATGACTTGATACACCACTACGTGACACAACTTGATATTGTGCACCACTTGACATGATTGGATCCTTATACACCACCTGACATGACCTGATGTACCACAGCTTGACATGTTACATGATCTTGTTACTAATGCCGACAATCTTGACCCGCTGTCCCTACGGACATTTCCTGTTGTCTATGCAGACAAACCTGTACCTGCTTGATCATGTGTTGGCATTAATTCCATATTTATAAATACCTGATTTGAACACATAACTTGGGGGTATGAGGAAATCAAGAATGTAACCGAACGTAACTCAAAGGGCCATCTTATTGTTTGCCGTTTTTCCGGGCGTTCCGGAATACCTATTGTTTGCCGTTTTTCCGGACGTTACGGAATAATTACCGATGGGTTACGATGAGGATTACATTAATTGGTTTCAAAGACTTGAGAGTAGTTAACCGAGTAGACCAGTTTAGATTACTCACTGCACATCACATGTGCCTTACCTTTCACTGTCACTATTTATATTACTGTTATACCTGTTTTATCGTTCATACTCGTACCTGCATGCCTTGCTACTCCTTAATTATATTATTGCTTGATGTTATGACGCACTGACGTCTTGGTTTTGCATGGCCCAGATTCTCTACTTTTGTCGCAGGCTGATCAGGAGTACTTCCGCCGTTAGGCCGAGCAGTGAGAATCCAGTTGGTATCCAGTTTTACTTTCCAGGTGTTTTGTTTATTGGATCTATTGCTTCCGCATATTATTTTATTCTTGACTCGTTTATTTTGGCCTATGTACATGTGTTAGATAGTTTATTATTGTTCTTAATATCTCTACAGCCGTAATGTGACTGTGGAGGGATATTTCCTATCCACAGGTAGCATGATTGGCTATGTCACGTGTCTATCTTAGCGCACTCTGGAAAGCGGGGCGTGACATTAATAAAGGGTAAATTGTCAAAAAAAACATACTTTTTTCTGTTGTCAAATGCCCCTGGCCTCGAAATTGTAGTCAAAACACCATAAAACAGTTTTTAGTTGTCAAAAAAACCCTTCCATCTAATATCTAGTAGTTTCCCACTATATCTAGTTTCCTGCGATATCTAAGCAGTAACCAGCTATATCTACGCAGTTACCTGTGATTTCTAAACTATTTCCTGCGATATCTAAAGAGTTTGTATGAATTGGTTCAATATAGCATGCTAATATGTAGATACTGCAGGAAAAGGCTCCTGGGGGTTTTGACACCGGAAAAAATGCTCAGGTTTTTTTTGACAATTTACCCATTAATAAATGAAGTGTGTTTTATGGTTATGCACATCTACCAACAACGAAGCTTCCACTGTTTGAAGGACCTTACACCAAAAATATGTGCGTGCGTGCATGTGTTGCTGAGAGGGTAATATATATATATGCCAGATAACTAGTTTTTTAATTGACACGGTGCTGAAATCACGTTGAGCGAAGAATGGCGTGAGACCAATGAAGGAGAGAAAACCGCCATAATGAAGGTGGAAAAGTGAAAGCATGGACGAGAAAAACCAAAGAGGAGGCTGCATGTGACGTGCTGATTTGATGGTGACTTTGTCGAAGCAGCGAATGATTAGGGTTTAACCTAATCATGGTTGACCAATTGAATAAAAATTATTATCATGTCCATATAAGTGATTTATATGCTTGAGAAACCTAATTGCAATTCTCAAATATTTCAGAGACCAAGGATAATTCTTAGGGATCAATTTCAGATAAATTCATGTGTAGGAGTGGTGGTGCGTGCGCACGTGCACAAGGCATCAAGTTCATGCTGTGTAAACGGATACCAATAATAAAGCAAGCTGTGGAATGAGATTGAATCATCGAAAACCCTCCAAATAAGAACAGAACTTGCCAGTTATCAGTAAAACGATATTAGTTGTAACCAAATTTTGATACAGAACAGAGAAATATTGAACCCAACAAGGTCACCATCAACAAGGTCAGAAAAATTCATGTGTATGAGTGGTTAATACAAAAATCGATATTTAAGAGTTCACCAACAAAGTGTGGCCAATGGGCACACAGCTTGCAAGCGAAAATGCGATCTTAAAATATGTCAATATGGCATTCCTGAGTATCTCAAATAGTCTCCACCAAATTTGTGTTCACAAAAAGAGTGGATTACAAAGCAAAACAAATTATGTATCAAAAACATACCAGCATAGGGGCCCAGATAACACAAATGAGTATGAGGAGTAGACATATCCCGCTGCAGAATTTTGTCATTTTACTTTGCTTTTGTCCTTGCTTATGTCCAGCTCTGTTTAAATCAGCATCACATTTGACAAGAAACAAGCTCGCATTGATGTCCTCCAACTATGATATAAAATAATATCAGATGCAGAAAAATAAGGACTACCATATAGATTTAATATAAATACACCGGTAGATATGATAGACATCATAAATTTGCTGACGTAGTTGTTTCAAATAATTTGAATCAACCACAAAAAATTCAACCAACAGTCAAAGCACTCATGTTCTCCGCTTTCACGCTCTACATTAATGGCAAACTCATATATTTAAAGACGACACTATAATTGAGTTGCAAACAAAATTTCGACCAAATAAAAACAGTCCAATATAATCATTTAGCTGGGTTCTTTGTAAAATGACCTTTTATATGCCATGACCACTCATATAAGAATATGGCACTAACCATGGTTATAAGTAACTTTTCCCAAGGATACAATGTGAAAAGTGACTACAGATCAGTCACTAGAATCATTCTTGGTGCATCTTCCTGTGGGGAAAGATGCAATGAAAGAAATAACATGATGGATAATTCTATAGTTTATGATAACTTTTAGAATAAGTTAGAAACTAATGATATATACATATGATCTTGATAAGACATGAGAAATGAAGAGTAGAGACCTTTATAATGTTATATGTATCATGAGCGAAGAAAAATGGGTACTAGCCTAGTAAGCAAAAGGATATTAGAGAAAAGTGGAATTGTTTACACAAGGTGTTAATGATAATCACGCATGCACTTATGTTTGATTAAATTTAATGGATCCATAAAATGAACTCTAAACTGTAAAAACTTGGTGAAGTCAATTAAGTTAAGGACGAATAATAAGCACCGGTCCATGTAAACAGTAAGCTCAGTAATATGGCTTCAGGTGCTTAGCATACCTTTTCAACGGTTTTTGCTTTCAAATCTGGTGAAACAAGCTATTTGTGCTGAGATATGGAAATAAACTATTTTCCCTATTACCTCTTGTGAAGCTCTTTATGACGAAATATTGAAATAAACAACTTTCCTCTTTTTTCTAGTGTTTAAGGAGGAAATAACTTCTACTGTTGAAATATCTGAATGCATTTATTATTCTTTATTTCTATTCAATCATGCATACTTCACTTAATGATTGGCAGTACACAATGTTAATTCAGTTTTTACCGCCATCTGGTGTTATCACTATTTTTCAAGCTCTCACTATATATATGAAGTAGTGAATAAAAACAATTCATAGATAGAATGTATAAATGTATTTCAAAGTTCCTCAAACAGCCAACTAGTATGAATTGATTTGATGCGCATTATGGAGACTAAATTTACTAATTACAAGATAAGAAAAACTACATCAGTGTTATTTTAGTATGAGATGCTAATAATTAGAACAAACACGATGCTAATTCAATACTCACGGAAGAAATCCCGATATCAGAAGAGTTGAAAATAAATGGTGAATAGATCTTACCTTAAGCCAATCATACATTGTGAGAGATGTGGCCGTGCAGGACCAATCAAGCACACATCGCAGTTCATAGAGAAATGGTAAAGCACGATAAAGTCGGAACCCCAAGTAGTTAACTTGTGTAACTTTACAAGTCAAAAATTGCCTATACAAAGTGCTTTTATTAGGAATTCCATAGCGAATTTGTATTGCCTGCAGCGCGAAAGAAACTGATTTTGTGAGGTAAATAGCTCGAAGCGCAAATCCTCCAATTCTATTGTGAGATAGGTGCATGTTCCAATCGTACTCGGTGACCGAGTATGTAAACAGGACTAAGTTGCAAAGATAAAAAATAACTTTTACTGTCGCAAACGAACACAAGTATATAATGCGATCAAGCACGATTAAGAAAAAAAGCACCTGAAAAGACAGAACAGATGGTCAATGAAAATATATGATACATAGATAAATTTGACATATCTAGCCTATTGCAAGCTAAAAGCATAATAAAGCTGTTGAATTTACTTTTTCACATATGGCAACTTTGGCAAAGACTCAATAATGTTGAGAGAATGTATCAATATCACCATTATCTTCATGAAAGGCTTTTCCCATGAGTCGGCAATGAAGTAAAATACCAAGAAAATATTATCAATGTTTTACGATCAACTGTCAAGTTGACTTCAACCACTTCTTGGATGGTGACAAACCTAGTGAGGCAACTATCGCAAGAAAGGGGTTTGGCATAATCCTAAATGACCAATTGGAATCCTCCAAATTCTTCTAGTATAAGAGAAAATCCAGAAGAAGGAGAAGTTGATAATTTCTTAAGAAATTATGTTCAACTCTAAGGGATGGTCACGAGCAAAATAGAAGACATTCACACACAGAACATGTATGCATATACTTACCATTAAGATGAAAACAAACTCTTTCGGAAACTGATCCTCAAGCTGATAAACTTCAATAAACTTGTTGATGTTTTTTATGACAGACTGGTAGAACATTGCGACCAGAAAAAAAACCGCCAAATCTGCACCAAATATATATGCGTACAGGTCAACTTCTCTTCTCCCTCCCCCAATCACAGATATTACAGGGTAAGGGAAGTCAATTTCCTCAAATATCCTTGCACTTTGTGCTTTAAGAATCTCCGCTGCAACATCTGCAGCAGGAGTCAATGATCGATACCATTCACCCGCAGGGCACCCCACCAAAGGAGAAGCATAAACAACTTCAAGGACAGCAAGAGCTACATCCGAATTTTCTTGACTTCTCTCAATGCTCTGAATTCTAACTCGACTAGCCGAATGACACAAAAGCAAAGCTTTGGTTTCACATCGTTCTTTATGAGAAAGCGCAAGCAACTGATTTATTCCTGTCTCAATCCTTTCTGGCTGAATACCATCCTCAGGCCAATCACTAACTTTCATTGACAACTGCACAAAATACGGAGGCGCTTCCGATCCTTGTGTTAGTGACCTCCAATACTTATAAAAACTTATTGCAATTATCTTTGCCACATTTATTCCTGGCGAGAGTAACAGGTGTAATCTATCCCCCAAATTATAACTCGTCCTGCACTCTTCTTGGTAATGGTTTTTCTTATTCAAAAGATTAAACTCCGTTACAGGTGCCCATACTCCGTCTTTAGCAGTTATCGAACTCTGCAAAAGGGTCGATATGTATACCATAAAGATAGGCAGGGTGCTGATAACAAATGATGACATTATTTTTTGTTTCGGAAATCCTAACCACTGCAGTATCATGTTTTGAATGTTCAGGCCACAGTGCTGGATGATGATCTGATATAAGTACTGTAGCAAGATATTGAACTCGGTGTAGATCAGCATGATGAGCCAGAAGAAATAGCTAGGACCGGAACTTACACAGAGAGCATATAAGAAAAGAGCAGCAAGATACACCATAGACATTAAGCTGAAGTTCCATAAGAAAACAAGTATAAAACAACAGTAACAAACCACGTCATTGTTTGATCGCATTTGTGACCATACATAACGAAAAATCCTTCCAATTTGAAGGCTAGCTGTGGGTGCTGTTGTTCCACTACCGGATCGAACTGAATTAACTTGATCCAATAACCCATAACCTGTGACATTTTGAGACTCGATTTCATCATATGCCCCATCTTCTGCTGAAGAGTGCCCATTTGAATCGGATTCCCCGGGATCAATTTTCAAGAAGCTGACAATGTTTGTTACCGCTTGATTTCCAAGATTTTGTACTTGAGAAACGCCATCGCCTAATAACTGCACGGCTGAAATTAATGGATGCTCCTTTCCCTTGCCTTTTTCTTTCCTAATTTTCTCTCCGTTGAAATTAGGGGAACCATGCATTGAAGAGATTTCGGTTATCTCGCATTGTGAATCCAAGGAATGCCTCATATGATCCATTATAGGCGAATCTTGAAAGTCACTTCTTTGACTTGTAGGCGAATCTTGAAACTCAGAAGCTTCACGAGAAAACACATCGTTCTTAAACATATTGGGAACTGGGAAGTCAAAGGAATTTTCAAAACTTTCATCAAAATTATGGTCCTGTTTTCTCGCTAAACCATCCTCATCATCAAAAACCCTATTGAATTGGTCCATACTTAAATTAGTGTTCTTTCTTCGACGAAGGCCTTCACTTTGTGGCGAGGCAACGCTAAAATTTGCACCAGAGTTCATGCTATTAAGTTGAATTTGAAAATTGAGCATCTCGGCCTTCATTTTCTCTACTTGCAAATTACGCAAACGTTTTTGCTCTTCGGATTTACGAATATGATGCAATTGTGCGGTTTTCCATGCAGCTCTTTTCTCTTGTTCACGAACCATAGCACCAATTTGTTCGGCCTCGAGGTATCTTGCCACATAATCAAAGTCACTGGAGTAAAACATGTATGATTGCATCGACACTAATAAAAATATGATTATTTCAACCAAAGCAGACCTTGATGTAATTCGAAAGCCATAGTCATACTTATAAAGTCCAATAACCTCATAAATGTAGTCAATTGTGCCACATTTGCCTGAGGTGAATGCCCCGAGATAAGGAGATTGATAAGCTAGAGAAAGGACAATTAGCGCAAAATTATACATGCGCAAGTACTTGAAAATTTTGTTCTTCTTTTTTAATATCTCAAGTCTCATTCGGAAGAAAACCAGTGCAAAACCGAGATAGCCAAGGTGAAGAATATCATACTCGAGCGTGCCAGTGATTAGAATCAGGGCAAGAACAATGTCAAGTAGATGACAATAGGAGTATAGCCTGAGATAATCGAGAAAAGTCCAGAAACTTTTTGTCTCAAATGATAGCTCCTTCCAAACTAATGCATTTTTCCTCTGCAATTTCATTTGAAGATACGTGCTTGTCTCTGCGACACCAGTGAAATAGTCGGACCGGAGCTTAAGAGAAGAGAAAATGAAAACAACATAGTAGCTGACGAGCATTCTTGGATCATCAACAACTATCCCTGCATTGGACAAAAACATCTAGTTAGTTATATATAAATGCATCATCTAACTAAAGAAAAGTAGTTATAATGCAAATGCAATTACCAAGCCAGCATTTCACGCAGTAACTGAAGTGAAGACTTGAACTGTTCCAGCAATCATTGCAGTGGATTTTTGCATCACTAGCAGGATGAATCCAAGGTATTAAATCTTTCCAAAGAGCAAAGTACTCAAGTATGAGAATCAAAGCAAAGAAACAAACAAATATTGGCCACACTTTGCTGATAACGTTTCTCTTCAGAAATATGCAAGTGACAAGACACATGATGTAAAACATCGATATCACATTCAGCACGGTGAAACTTGCTACAAGTAGAGCAATCATGTTAATCTCAAGACCTCGTAGTTTAAATAGATTCTCCACCCAGAATTTCATAGAGATTTTTAAAGAAGCCTTCTGTATTTCAAACCTCTCCTTTCGTAAAGCTTGAATTCGTTTCTTGTTCCACTTGTGACTCTCTTTAGAACTTCCCCATATATATCCAAATAAATATTTCCTAGTGTTGTTATTCTCTGGGGCTCTTTTTATGCTTGGCCCAGAATCTGATATCTGAGACGAATCAGAAAAGGATGGGCGCGAGTTCATATTCACTTCCCCATGCTGAAAAGATAATGGATTTGAATTTGCTGATGCCATTTTATTATCATCACTATAAGCAGAGGTACTAGCCAAAACTTGTTCTGCTGACACAAACAATTGACAAGGCTCTTCCCATTTCCCATTCTTTACTAAAGATCTCGGCATTGTCCTTAACCAGTGAAAAACATTGTATTGAAGAGTGCATGCAACTATAACCAGAATTTTCCCTCTCAAGCCCGCCTCAAGACCCCAAAATCCAGAATCGAAGTTTCTAAAACCGAGAAAAACTGACAACCCATAGAGATTTTGACCTGGAAACATATTGACCAGTTTGCCCCACATTTGGAAAAGATATTCGGATATAACAAGAAAGCCCGTGTAGACTAAGAACAGCTTTGAAGGAATCCTAGAAGCTTTTGGTAATGTTGAGCATATAATAAGACCCAGAAGATAAAGAAAGCCAAATGCACTTATTGGAGACAAAGAAGCATAGAACACAGACACGGACAATATTTTCTCGCTATGCCAAACGAGGAATCTTCTAATGAATCCAAGGATTCCGAGTTCCGATGCATCGGAAGAATCTAACGACAAGGTTTCTCTGTTTTGTCTCCTTTCATAGCTGTAGAGTTGCATTACAATTAAAACAGCTAGAGATTCCCAAATGTTCTTGAACAAAGAGGCTTCAGGATTAAATCCTAAATCAGGATAAAGATTGACAAACTTTGATACCCAAGTCTGAAGGCTAGGTGAAATGCTCAAGCTATAAGTGAAAATGAAAACTACTGTGGCATACACTTTTAATGGAAACCAAAGTCGCCTTCTTGTTTTTTCAACCAATTGCCTTCCGATTATCCAAAATAAAAGGAAAAAGAGGAAGCCGAACGATATGTAATTTGGAGTCACCAGGTATAATGTGAGAAGAATAGTCAAGAAAGCCACATATGTACCGTATGAGCGGTATGTAGACAAACACTTCTGGCCAACTTGACTGAGATATGATGCTATAAGTTTCTCTGCGAGGAAAAGGAAAGCAATTAGCAAGTCCAGGATTTACCATGGCAAATGCAAGTAATTACAACTAATCGGGACTGGGGCTTTTCCGTGTGCTTTTTTTCTTTCATCACAGATTTGATAATGTCAGAATGTCAAAAATTATTCCTGAGCCCTCACTAAAACTTTGGAGTTCTGGAGTGACGGGGACTTTAATATGGTGCCAGAGATACCCAGGTTTACATGCATTTGAATAGTGGATTAAAATGAAATATGGTGTTATACAAGCGCAAAACCATGTTTCCGCTCACAAAAGAGCATTCTATCCATGAAAGGGGGATTTTTATAATTACTTCAACCGTCAATTTTTTTTTGGAGTTTTCGTGCAGTGACAAGAACTTCAATCGCCTCAACATAATCTTTCAATGCGGAAATAATAATGGTAATATATAAACATTGGCGGACCCAAATAGAACTCATGGGCACCTGCCCCCACTGCGTTCTTATCAAAATTAAACCCCTATATATGAAGCCTTATCCTACTTCTATGTATATTACTTTGGTAAAATACTTCTTTGAATATTTAATCCTCTGGTAATAGCCTTCTCCACCTCCATCTATACACTTCTCTAAACTTCAATCGCCTCCAACTATATTTTCTTTTTACTCATTTTCTCTTTATTCGAGGACGCAGCCAGAATCCCACAACTCACGAGCAAGTCCACGAGTTCTAAACCCTTTGACAAATTCTAACCCTCCTGAGCAAGCAACAAGCCCGCAACTCACGTGAGTATCAAATAATGTTATTGTAAACAATCTTATATTTAAAATTTATGATCAAGGAATTTTTGAATTTTATTGTCCAGTTTCAAAATTTTTGAATGACCTTTGAAATGTTCTTTAGTTAGAATTAGAATTTTTTATTGCTCTTGGAACCATTCTGTGCCACACTGACCAAAATTCATGAGTCCACCACTGTATATAAGAATAGTTCTCTGATCTCAACCATAACTTGGAGTTCTAGTGGAGTGGCGAGGACTTTAAAATGGAATCAGAGACACCCAGGTTCAAATCTAATTGAGCATGCATTTAGCAAGCAGATTAAAATGAAATACAGTATTATTTAGAAAGCACAAAATCCATCGGCCCACAAAAGGGCACTCCATCTACAAGGGGGATCATAAAAATATTCTAAAACTATCCCTCAACCTTCAACATAACTTTGGAGTTTCAGTACAGTGGCAGAAACTTCAATAAATAGTCTAAATTACACTAAAATACCCATAAATATTGCTGTTTTTCTCTGAACCATCTTTTAGTTCTTTTTTACAGTGAACTGCCATAAACTTTAGTTCTAAAGGAGTTTTTCTAAATTACACTTGAACGTAGCACTTCAAGGAAGCTGACTGCATTTTTAAAAAAAAAACTGAAACATAGTTTAGTGAAAAACAGAGACAGTTAAGGGCATTTTAATGTAATAATTAACATACCATGTGAAGAGTTGACAGATCCACTGGAACTTGAGGAGGCATAAACTGATAGCAAAACAGATTTGTTAAGACCGGCTTTCAGGATGCTGAATCCAAAAGGAGGATGAGGAGTGCGTTGCACAATAGCAGATAATGAGAGGAGCAATTTTAAACCATGGTTCTGCACTGCACAAAAGCACAACAGTCCACCTATCTCGATAAAATCCCTGTAATTAGCATGACTTGGAACTCCTGCAAAGTGCAAAACTGAATTGCATTACGATCAAGATGCTTCTAGACCAAAATTTCATCAGCAAAAATTTATGAGACTGCCAGTTGATGTAAAAATGATATACGAAACTTGGTTATTGTTAAAGTGAGCATATGTGCCATATGAGCGGCATGCAGACAAACATTTCTGTCCAAGATGACAGACATATTGCTGTAAGTTTCTTTGATTATAAAACAAAATCGTTAGAAACTCCAGCTTTACCATGATGAATTTGATTGCTTACACTAAATGAGGACAGGGGATGTGTGCTTATTTCTATTTCATTATGGGTTTAATGATATAAAAGATATTCCGTCATCTCTCACAATAACTTTGGAGTTCTGGTATCAGAGCCACTTAAGCAGAGCATTCCTGCTCATTTAATATTAAGTGTCACACAAACTCAGTAATATATTTAGCCTCAAGTATAAACTATCCTCATGTGGAAAACAAGGGGCTGTTAAGGGTGAAAACTGACTAACAAATCCATAGTCAACTTAAAGTAGAAGTCTAACCTAGATTACAGAGGTTTAACAATTGAGCATATCAGTGATCAGTGCTAGTACAACCAAACCATTAATAATAAAAGAGATGATGCAAGCATTAAGGACATAACAAAAAAGTTTATAGAGGCGTACCTAGCAGTGATAAAATTAACATAGTTAGGGAACCACTGTGCACCAAAGTATCTGAGATTAGATTAAGCTGAAGGATATACAGCAAATAAAAATGTGCCGCGCAGAAAAGAACCAGAGCTTGACGCATACTTCTATTTATGGAATGACTCAACAGGAAGTCGAGAAAGAAGCACGCTGAAAGATACAGGTTATTTACAATTAATAACTTTACAAGCATCAGGATTAATGCAAAATGTAGATAATATCTACCAAACCTAGTTAAGTATCATATTAGTATGTTAAGGTAGAGATAGGAGATACTGAACTCAAAAATAGTACAAAAGATGAAGAAAACATTTTATTTACATTTTCTTTTTGAAGATGATTTAGCTTACAGTGTAATGTGTTACATAGACTTTTTTGACAATAAACTATAATTATAACATAGCTTAATTTTTTTTTATTAAACTCTTCAATACCCAAGTTATAATATTAGAAGCGGGCATCAGTAGTAGGGGACTGCATTAGCACAGATGGGTGCTTATCATATATGTGTAGTTATGTCTTATGTATGCATGTATCAAGAGTCCAAGTGCCTAAGGCCATTGTCATTGTATATCCAACATTCGTTCTGTATGTTTTGAATTATTATTGCACTGGTAAAGAACATAGTCAGCTGTGAAAATGAAGATGTTAAAAACAAGATAGTTCCTCAAACTCATTCTCATCGTTAGAATTTAAATTGAATTCTGGAATGTCCAGAATAATTGTTTTCTTTGTGCATGTGTGTACATGCTGCAACTTGCAAGAGGGGAATTGCCTCAATGGAAGCAATATACTAAAACAATTTTTTTAGATATTTCAATCAATTTGTAAGAGAGTTGCAGAGAATTGACCGCTCATCTAATAAAAGTCATACTAATCAACTGAGAACAAGATATATACAAAACAACTAAAAAAGTTATTAAAATGAGGAAGGGATGTACACCATACTATATACAGCATGAATATAGCCAGGCCTCATAACTTGAAGAAATATAAGGACCAAAGTGATAGCTCGAGTACATTGACGCAGGCCCCATGCTATAGTAGCTATAATTAAAACCTTTGTGTCTTCTTTCTCTGTAAAAAGCAAAAAATAAGACGAGGCATGAAGTATTGCTCATACTGGGTTTTAACTTTTAACAATATGAACTTAGATATGAAAAGGTTGCATGGAGAGAAATCGAAAACAAGGCACTCATGCGAATTATATGCATGATATCCTGATAACTATTCCGTACAACAATAGGATTTTAGTTGATAGTAAGTTATATTAGGGTATTAATTCTGGGGATGATGTGTAATTTACCCTTGAAGCATGGAATAACATAATAACGAAGTCAACTGTTCCAAATTTGCCAAATATGCATCAAGGCAATGAGGAATTTGGTGTTAAATATAGATTTGAAATAAGGTTTTACTTTGAATTTTGGATATTCAGCTGGTAAGGTGAGAGATGAGGGGGTCAAAATACACAAGTGCAGAGAGAAATATGTTATAAGAATAATAAGATATAGGAACAGAAAAGATGTTGGAAAGGAAGATGAAATTTTAAAAAGGTAGAATAAAGTAAATAACCCCATTTTTTTTATAAAGTTGGGCTATGGAATGTAGATTCCAGTGTTTGCAATGTAGACTGATTAGCAGAGACATATAGGTAGTTTGGGACAATGTTGAAATAAATAGTCTGGGGCGAGAATTAACGCAATCTGGGCCGTAGCGCGTCAACTTTACCTCGTACTGCTTCTGAAAAGTGAAAACACATCACGGCATTGGTTTTTTTCCTTAAAAAAATGTGTCCTGCACTATGCACAAGTGGAGTAGTGATTAGTGTACGCCCAAAAAAAAAAGATGACCTTCCTCTTTGCCCCTCGCCCCCAAAAAAAAGCAGCAGCTCTATTTCTCTCAGTTCTCTTCCCAATCGACATTCAAACTTTTCCCAATTAATGGAGACCCTCTCTCGTTCGACTATCCCCAAATCGACGGCAAATCCCTCTCCAATCGACAATTCTCTTCTCCAATCGACTTTAAATGCTCCACAATTTCTGTCGATTCTGAATTTGACTGCTTGCAAATCCCTTATCGTCTAGTGTGTAACCATACTTGACTGTGAATCCCCTTCTCAACTTATGTGAATACTTTCTTCCTCTTGACTGTTGACATAACACTTTGGCAGAAGAATTGCTGTATATAGCAGCAAACACATAAAAAAGCGAGTGATGTTTTATTTTTAATTTTTGGTTAAGACTGTTTTGCTACTTCTATTAAAATCTGTTACTTTTCTGGACTTTTTTGTAATGATAATCTCCTTTGTTGTTAATACTTATTAGTGCAACTACAGCAGTACAACTTAATAAGACTTATTTCCAATAGGCTTTTATGGAAAACTGTCAATGTGTTGGAGTCAAAAACATTGACACTAAGAAAATCCCCCAAAAAGAACCAAGTATGCAACTTAGTTGGCATGGGCGGATACCCCAAGCCAGATATCCCCATTGTGGGTATCTGCTTCAATAGAAGCATCTATTGGAATCAAAATGGCGATTCTTAAAAATCCAAGTACTTTATTTATTGAAAATTTACAGTACAGTCTACAGATAAGGAAAATTACAAAAGCATTCTATTCGCAAATTTTCCATGAAAAGGGGGTTGATGAAGGCATCTTCAAACTGGATACACTCCGCGTCGGCTTCATTCACCATCCGGGAGTGTAGCTGCACTCGACAAGATGGCTCCATTCCTCTGTCCAAGTTATTCCCTCTGGCGTAAGAGGAAACATTAGTCCGCCGAGCGTAGGTATGGCACAGAAGTGTAATCTGACGATCCTTCAGCCGCTCGGTTATCAAGCCTGCCCTGTAAATAGACTGGATCTTGTCTTCTACATCGTCAAGCATTTGGAAAGTCATCACCACAGGAGGACCAGGATGGCATCAAGGATGGCGACAAAGATGAATGCAGGCAAGGGCGAGCACAAAGGAAGAACCAACCCTACGTGTCTTTCTATCTGGGAAAGAGTGGACTCACACTGAGACTCGCTGTAAGACGGATGCACCGGTCGGACAATAGTAAAGGGAACGATGTCCGTAATAGCAGGATCATCAATGAGTATGAAGTGCCAATTGATTCCTTGTCATCAGCCATTTCTTTCTTTTATGGAGAAAGAAGGAAAACTTGCACACAATTTTTAGAGAGAGAAGCATTTACAGGAACATAATTACGGCAACAATTCAATGAAATGTTCACCATTCAAGAATAATGCTTCCCGAGGCGATTTCCAAGCCTCAGTAACAAGCGGATACCCCCTAGGAGGGTACCCTTAAACGGATACCCTATTGCGGGTATCCTAGTTGAAGTGCAGGGGTACCTCAAAATGAGGTATCCGAATAGGCGTAAAACCTATTTTATAGGGGTACCCCCAACTCTCCTAAAACGTGGGAACGGTTTATAACTGTTCCCCCTTATAAATATCCATTTTTAAGGAGGAAAGAAAAAGACCTAACCGGATACTCTCCATCATCAAGACATCAACAACAACAACAAAAATACAAGGTAAGAACTTGGAGCCACGGTCTTCTATTCTTCTTCTTCATCTTCTTGATCTTCTTTCATGGCCCGGGAGGACCATTTTCGAAGAACTTTCACAAGTTCTAAACACAAAAATAAGTCCCCTGAGGCCTTCTCTCTGTTCTTCGATAAAGAACATGGAATTCTCCATATTCTAAAAGACAGAAGAGCATATGAACATAAGGATGAACCTATGTTCTAGCACAAGAGTTGTGACATAGAAAGTTCTATATCACTTTGGACCATAGACACAGAGGAAACTCTGTCTCAAGCTTGAAAATGAAGGAAACCCCATTTTCTTTGATAAATTGAAAAGGAGGGGAACCATTATTTTCCATGGACAAAATCTGAAAATAAAGGAAACTCTATTTTATGCATATAAGACATGAAAATAGAAAGCAACTCTATTTTCTTAAAGGTCAAATTCAGAACACGAAAGAAATTCAATGTTCTCAACAAAGACTTGAACATAAAACACATGCTTATGTTCATGACAAAGCTCTGGAGATAACACAAAAGGTTATCCCAACTCAAGAATAGCCAACAGTTGACCAAAATGCCAAATTCTTGTGCTAAAAGCACTTGTGGTTACCCCACTGTATCCATGCGGATGCCCCAAAACTGGGTGACGCTTGGTAGTGAGTGGAAACCCTAAATAGGGTTCCCACTTCAGTTTGCATGAGGCCATGTCCCACTCAGGGTATCCGCCCATGCTTGGCTAGGCTGGATCTGTGATTAGGGTATCCGCCTATGCTCTCTTAATGTCAAAATTGACATTAAACCGCCCTCACATTTGATTATTTACTCAAACAAATTGAATTTTTGAGTATTTAATCTTTCTCCCCTTGTACAATTTAAGAATTTTTTTGGATGTTGTAATCTGTAATTGTACTCTGAAACCAATGTAACATGATGATTCCTAATATGATGAATTTTTATGTCATCTTACAAGTACATTATCGATCTCTCTCTCCCTCTGTGATGTGATTCAAAGCAACCTAACAAGGTATCTCGTCTAGGCAAGCCTAAGACAATAGGATGTAATTACCGGTAAGTGCTTACACTTATTGAAAGTCTCAAATCCCAAGATCTCTCGATCAAACTTTCAAAAAAAATAACTCTTTTGTTCTGTTCAACCTCTACCTATTTTAAATGTTCACTCGTTAGAGGTCCTTGAAGAGGGTAAACATCATGGAATACAGGTATGTTGGTGTTTTTGAGATAATGAAGCATGTTTAGTCTTTTTTGTTGGAAAATCTGCAAAAATATAAATAGTATGGCCTATTATATTTTTCTAGAATTTTTTAAAATCTTTTCCTAACTTTTAGTTTATTAAATATATTTCTTATATTTTATTGTAGTAAATTTTTATATTTTTATTGAATTAATAATAATAATAATTACCGTAACCTACGCTTTATGTTATGCTATTTACACTTTTCGCTTGGGTAGAGCATTACGCTTTATGTTATGTTATTTACGCTTTTCGCTTGGGTAGAGCATTACGCTTTATGTTACGCTATTATCAACATTACAACGAGGTTAGGATTATGGCATGAAATGGAATTGGGTTCAAACATATCGCCAATAAAATACAAATGAAAAAATGAGAAATGTCTCAAATAAGTATAAAAGGAAAAAAATGCTGATCGAAGAGAACTTAACCCCATACATATCATTTATGTAGAATTGACAAATAAGTTATATAGAACAAAATTGATTAAAAAGCTCTATCTTGAAGAATATTAAAAGTACACTGGAATGAACTTTCCAAATATGGAAACACTGTTTCAAATGTGAATTCTATTTCCAATTATGAGCTCACCTACTATGTGATCTTCATTCGAGGAGCAGCCACCCTCATCGGATAAGTATTGGAAAACGGAGTTATTCACAAGATTACCAATTGCTACAAGAACGCCGAGACAATACTGTGCAAGTAGAAACAACCCCGGTATAGGATAGTGCCAAAATCCTATAGTCTCCCATATATCCATATCCTGCAATTATGGTTAAACAAAATCTTCTTATAATTTCATGGTGGCTAAATTACACTCCCTTAACTATGAGCGTTTTTCTGTATATTAAAGAGAGTTTTTTTTATTCAAGCAAGCTCTGTTAAAGTGCTGCATTTAAGGTGTTTTAGTTCTAAAAAACTCTCTTCAAACCAAAGTTCAGTGGAGTTTACTGTAATTAATGAACTCTAAGATAGTTATATTGAAACACACTCATAGTTAAGATACTTTAGCATGATTAGCCTTCTATGGCTCTGATAGAAAGCATATGTAAATGAAACCAATGGTACCTTTTTGAATTCTTTATTGAGGAATGTAAATGCCACATTGAAAATATATGTACTAGCAGCCCAAAGGAGAATGAATACGAGAAGCAACCCATTCAACCGATGCAATTGGAACAATGAGGGGAAGGCATATAAAATATACCCAATGTACGCTAGTAAACCGAAAGCACATATACTAACAAAACCGAAACTCCAGAAGGCAAGAGCAAGTAACATCACCTGCCAAAGTCAACACTGAAAGATTTACAAATAAGCCCAGCATAATAGATGAATCTCAAAGGATGATATAAATTGCATAAACATGTATTATGGACAAACAACTCAAGAAATTTTACAGACAATACTACCTTATTTGGTCATCTTACACTAACATTAATTTCCTATTATCGGGGAACTTTAAGCAGTATATTAACATGCTGAATGTTGACTTTAGGTACTTCGATATCGTAAAACTAGCTAGAAGAAATAAATTAACAAGAAACGAAACATTTTATGTCAATGCCCAAGAAAAAAAATAATGTTAAATCAACCTTCTTTATTTTGTTGCCTGCATCAGAAAATGGTGGTGTGGTCACTAACAGAGACCAGCATTTAAGACTCCACGAAGTATAAAATTTAAGCACAGAGGTTCAAAACACACACACACACACACTGAGACTGCGAGACGATACTAAACTACTTATAAAACACAAGAACCAAGCTGGTTAACCGTTAAATCAAAAGACTAAGACAAGAAAGAAAGAAAAAGACCTTAAACACCGAAAAGGTCAGTGCAGATGGATACTGCAAAAGGCTCTACAGATTTAATCCCGGAATCCAAGACCTCTCAACACCAAGAAAATTGGCCCCATAAGCCCTATCGATCCAAATTATTTTATCTACAAGGTTTGCTGATATTCTCAATTTAGGCCGGTTCGACGAATGGATATTCTCAAGGTTCGAGGTTTCGGCTGAAACCACCAATACGTGGTGGTTTCGTATTGGTTTTGGTGGAGACAGATACGAAACCCGAAACCGATACGAAATCAACCATACAATATCGTTTCGGATAAAACCTTTAAAAAAAATTTTATACCATTTTTACTGTCATTGTGATCATTGTAGGCCTTTATTGTTAGAAAACCACAAAAAAGTGAACCCAAACCCTATATTAATATTTATCTAAGTACATTTTTCAATATATTTTGTATCATGGCTGGATTTTAAACGCTAGGATCATTATCTTGTGATATAGAACCATAAATTTAAGTATTTAATATATCTGCATTTATGTATGTTGTATTACCGTCGAAACCGAACCCCGAACCAAGATTAGCGAAACTAGCCGAAACCCAGATAAACTAATAAAGTTACGATAGACCGAAACCGAGTTCTTGAATCTTATCATATTCTCGATTTAGACCAAGTCAAAAGAGCGAAAGGAAGACCGAAAAAAACGTGGATGGAGACGATACAAATAGATATGGACGCCAAAGGCCTTAGTGAAAGTATATTGTTCGATAGGAGTGAGTGGAGGCGGAGGATTCATGTGCTCGACCCGGCGTGATTCTCATATTGGTTCATGTAGCCTACCCCATATGCTTGGGATAAAAGGCTCGGTTGTTGTTTTTTCTTGTTTTTACAAGGTTTGTTGATATGAATTGATAATGCCATTATGGTAGTAAGAATATATAGAGTATATATGATAACGTATACATTAATATTTTATAGAATATAAAAAAAATTGACGATATGATGCTTTGATTGTAGATTTGTTTGTAACTATTTTTTCTTTTTAAACAGGCAACCCTGATAATACACATATATGTACACAAGCTCATGTAAGCTTGACTACACACTTGACCTATTATCTGCAAAAGTAGAATTTAAACACCTTGATAATATACAACAACAACAACAACAACTGAGCCTTTTATCCCAAGCATATGGGGTAGGCTACATGAACCAACATGAGAATCACGCCGGGTCCAGCACATGAATCCTCTGTCTCCACCCACCGTTGCCGGTCCCAAGTCCGGATGAGAAAGGGTGAGGGTTGTGGTAGGTTTGTGACAGCCAACGTAGAACTTTGTCACATTCTATGACATGAACCTTGATAATATATATGATGCTATTTGATATGAACTAACTAGGCATGCAAATTCGATAACCCGACCCAAAATTACCAGGTTCCACCTGACCCGAACCTGAAAATTTTATAATCCGGTCAACCCGAACAGACCATTTATCTAATCGGTTGGATTACAATTATGTATCCTAACCCAATATGACCCGTTTAACACAGAGAATTAAAATTACCATAGGCTCAAGCCCAAAGCCATGCCCAAAAGCCCAATTCCTTATGCCGAATACCAGTATACCCTACCCAAAAACCCAAATTACCATTTTAAATAATAATTATACATCCTTTTTTGGACTAGAATTAAAATTTTGTTAAAAATTAATAATAAGCAGGTGAAACCTGACCCGGCCCGACCCGACTCAACAATTAATCGGGTTAAGTCAGGTTCACCCTACCCGACCCAGGCTGGGTCAGATCAGGTCCATATATTCTACCTGATTATTGATCGGCTAGGGCTAAGGTCGACCCGATATGGATCGGGGCCATCGGGTAAAAGTCTGGACCCACGTAACCCAACCCAAACCCGATCAGATTAACAACCCGAAGTATAACACATTCATATCATTCTTCATGCACTCATACAATATAAATACATAGAAAGAATTTTCAATTTTCATAAAATGCCTACCGGGAACCCATAAGCGAAGAAGTTAATGCTAAAATTTCGGAACACAGAGCCCCTCAACAGGACATTTGTATGCCTGACGCCAGATCTGCAAAATGGACATAGAAAATATGAGATGAGCAAAAGCATATGGAGTGCCCAACATGGAGAGGTAGTACAAATGATTCAGCTGAGATATCCTAGGTATGGTAATTATCACAAGACACAAAGACCTCTACATACCGATATTCTCTGATGAAAAATGTATGCTTCGATGGGAGAAGTCTCTCCGTGAGATTTTCACGATGCGTAGACATTATAGAGTCCATCTCTTCCAAATCACACTTCACAGATGATAACTGCAATAAAAGAATGTTTAAAAGGAAAGTTGAACATGAGGGAAAAATCTTCACATCAGTTATATCATAGTCCTACCAGATTTGTATCCTATAGATCTACATTGAGAGCGCGTTTGGATAGTTATGATTAACGTCTGTAGGATTTAATTTGGGATAAAATATCTTGGAATGCACCTGCATTCCTTGTACCAAAATTTCTAGGTATTATTTTAACTAAATCCATGTTTAGATAGTTTGATATGCATAAACCCGTATTTTTATTTGTGGTTGCATGATTGACTAAAAAATATTTTTTGTTCTTTTGACTAGCCATTATGGCTTAATAAAGTATGAAGTGAGAAATAGAAAGGGAAAGACATGAACAATGATTCAGCTCAAGTTTCAAAAAGAGAGAGAGTGAAGAAAGTTAAGAACTAGAAAAATTACTTTGAGCTAATTTTCTCTAATCCGGCGGAATAGGGTTATTAGGATTTTTTTCTCCGGATTTATTCATAAAAAGGTCATCCAAACAAGTAACTTTAAAGGATTGCTTCAATCCGGAGGAAATAAGGAATCTACCCTTTTAATCTGTGGGAATGTGTTTCCAAACATGCCCTGAATGTGTTCAAGCTTAGGAATCTACCCTGTTCGTGATGAGAAAATTGATATTTTAGTTAGATTGAGCCCAGGGCCAACTAATATTTGTCAGATATGGACTTGATGCTAAAATTTGAAGTGCTACAATGTGTTTAAAAAATGCAAGTGATGGGAAGAATATTTGGTTAAAAACTTTTAAAAGGGTGGACTATTGATCATGATGAACTAGCCGTGAGTGAAACAAAAGAAGATCATACAGAATATAATTTCATACGAACAAAGTTATTAAATGCACATAAAATCATCTACTGCACCATTATAAATTGAAATATGTCTAGAGTATAATCATCTGTGTGAATGCAACTAAAAAACAAGTACCAGATGCTTACCATGAAATAGAACAATAAAAGCGAAATGCCAGAAGAAATCTCTGGCCACTCTGATTCAGTAGTTACTTTGTGTAAGCCAATGAAGTCTGCAACTATTTGTATAGGCATTGGGAGGTCAAGAGGTAGCTGATAAGCATAAAGCAGGAAAATGCTAACACATGCATATAATAGAAGAGGCCTCCACCACCTATAAAATCATAAATAAATATTAGTGATGTCAAAAGGCTTGGGGTGGGGAGGGGGTAATGGGTTAACTGCACAATACAACTATATAGTTTAGCATACAAACTTACAACCCTTGAAGTGATTTAGTAGTGCAACCATCCCCATCTATTCGTCGATCAAAACCCTAAAAACACTCAAATTTAACCGTAAACATCTAAATTGATTGTATAATATACTCTATAATCTTTTTGTGTTGTGTTTATCAGATTTTTGGTTAATGAGCACAAGGGGTGAGTCCATTAATAAGTCGCTTGAGGGGGTATAACCGTATAAGTGCTACAGCGAGTAAACTACAGGGGTGGTTTGCGCAATTAACCCAAAAAAGTTCCAATCTAACACAGGTAAAATCATACAGTTAAAAATGCAAAAGACGAGTGATATATCTTATGGAGAACTACCGGAAAAGCCCAAGAAAATTGCTCGTCAGAGACCAAGAAACAAGACCGACACAGCTGCCAATAAAAAAAGGTAAAGAAATCCAAGAGGGATGACTAATCCCAACCACCAACTGAACTGCTGGCAGCAAGAAGCAGCTTGCAACCCTGAGGTGATAACCTACAATATGGTAAAAGAAGAAAAACATTTAGATGATGAAATCCATATTAACATTTAAACTTTGTACAAAAATGTATAGAAATTGCACTCCATCCCAAGGGCATAACACAGTTTAAAACAAGTCAAAAGCATGATCTAAAGTAAAGAACTCTTAATTATTAATTTTCTCATATTTTTAAGATAGAGAATCTACATGTTAGAGAAGATAAATAATGGGGACTAGCACAAGAGAACTTCAACTACAGAATAGTTGTACTAAAATTTCCACCACATAACTAATTGCATGTCCTTATTTATTGAAGGAAATGTATTTACAATTTCACCCAAAAAAATGTCGCTGCCTGCTTTATTTTCTATTTTGGTAGTTGATGTGCTGTGAGAATTGCAGATGGTGAAGGACTAGGAAGGAATGTTTCACTTAATAATAGATATAATGGGGTTTGCATAGACAAATATTTAAATGATACTATCTTGTTTGTTGCAAAAGGATAAATTAAGGGATCTTCTATTTTTTTCGAATACGTATATCTGGTCTAGCGATTAGACTATTATCCTTCCGAAGATTACAATTATTTGATTAGGTAATTGATGGTTCTGAAGGTCAGCAAGCACAAAACACAGATTTTTAATTGATGTTTCATTTGATTTGCTTCGGTATCCTCTTAAAGCAGGAAGAATAAGTTGACAACCAACAGTTTCCAGTTAATCTAGAGGTGATAATATTGGTAATGGTAAATGATTTGTGACTGTGTTAGCTTCTTATCAAAGCAAGATTTCTTATCTTACTTTGGTAATTAATAATAAATACATATTTGGGAGGGTTTTATGATGTGGTACTTCAAAATTAAAGGGAGAAAGTGTCCAAGGATCTAGGAATGTGTATTAAAGTCAAGGACCAAGGAGTTTTAGGTATTACATCAACCGAAGAAATTGGGTAACTTTGAAAGTCTTCTAAAAATCCTGAGGTAGAAAAGAGTTATATTGCTTAGAGGTAGACAGTAGACTGCATAGAAGAACACCAAGAAGCTAACTTTAATGTTTATAGATTGTCTCCACATTGACATTACCTCATGCAGTGCATAATGAAAATAACCAAGAGAAAATTATTTTATTGGCTTAGAAATTACGAGTCTCTACATGCAAATATATATGGAGGGTTATAGACCACCCCTACAATAATTGCCGATGTAGGACTAAAACTAATAACTAATATCTAATAGAGAATAATGGTGGAAAGAGGCCATAGGAGGGAATTTCCTCCTATGGTGTCGAGAAAATATATCCTCCCTTATTTTTTCTGACGACTGGCATCCATCATATTCAACGTTATCATCTAAGATGTGGGTACACCAAATTTCATGCGACTCTACAACTTTTTTACTGTTGCATTAGTGGGTTCAAAATTAACGGTTTACCGACAATAGAACTTTTTATATTGCTAAATCAACGGTGAAAAAGTTGTAGAATCACATGAAATTTGGTGTACCCACATCTTAGATGATAACGATTAATGATGGATGCCGATCGTCAGAAAAAACGAGGGAAGGGATATTTTTTCGACGTCATTGAAGGAAACTCCCTCCTATGGCCTCTTACCTCCATTATTCTCTATCTAATAACTAATTATATCTCTAATAATTCATAACACTCTCCGCAAGCTTGAGTGTAGATATTAATCATGCCAAGCTTTGGACAGATGACGAGCGAAAACCGGTCAAATAAGAGGTTTGGTAAGGATATATGCTAGTTGAACCGAAAAGGAAATAAGTTGGAGTGCAACCACCTTAAATATCACCTTGTCACGAATGAAGTGGCAATTTATTTCGATATGCTTGGTTCACTCATGAAAAACTGGATTCTCAGCAATTTGGATAGCGGTCTTGTTATCACATAAGAGTGTAGTTGGAAGAGAAGAAGAAACCCCAAAATCTGTCAGAAGAGATGTGGCATACCAACTCCGCAACTGTATACGTCATAGATCTATACTCGGTCTTAGCAGAAAAATGAGCCACTATATTCTGCTTCTTGTTAGTGATATATGCCCTAGAGACCATTATTGTATAGTACTGGATTGTATATTACATTTTGGAAACTTGGGATATACACAGATATAATAAGAGTCTTGCTTAATATGATAGTATGCTATCTAGTTTGATTCTATCTTAATATGTGTATATATTTCTTTTAGCATATCGCTAATACATATTGATAGAGCTCTTAGGATCTTTGTTTGACTACCAGCGTTGTGATGGCAGTCATACTAATGGGGGCTGGGTAGTCTATAAGCACATCCTTAAACTTATCCATAGTCGTAGGATTATCGAGACAGGGCATCGATACTCCAGAGTAGACTAGTGTATACGCTTCTTATCCCCAGTCAGGAGAGGTGACATGTCCCGCAGCCATTGGTATACGGTACCAGAGATAGTATACAGGTGCTCATTGGGTTATGCGTTACACTAGACGGACTCGATGAGAACTGCTGGTTAGTATTATACCTATCGTCGGTTAGCAGTTCCCGGATGACATGAATACATGTTAGTCCGTTGACTTGACATCACTATTCGTCTCGAGTGTGTTCCCACTGTACTTAGATTACTACCCTACCACGGATCAAATGAGTCGTGCAAACAGGTAATGGTTGGGTGCAGTCCCGAAACACTTGGAAGCAGAAGTGGATAGAAAGGATCCGTCTCTCCCGGTATTGGGAGTTGATATCGCGCTGTGTTCGGATAACCAATACACAAAGTCCCTGGCAAGGACAAGTGAGATTTACTGGTAGGCACATCAGTAGTTTCTCAGAGTGTATTGGGCTCTACACCGACACGACTTATTGCGCTATTAGGGGTCTAACGTTTACCATCCCCCTAGGCCCGATATCCGATACTCTTAAACGAACATACTGAACTGTACGGAGATTATCACGGATAAGCTCAGTAGGGGTTCGGATGAGTTCGCTTGTCGGACTTCTTTTCGACAGCAAGAGTGGGATTGAGTGTGCCAAGCCAGGGGTACCTGGGTAGTCGTTACGTACAGCTAGTGCCGCTGACGGACTTATAGTTAAACACACTGTCGGCGAATTGTCGAGTCTTTAAAGTCCCACACAGAGCATTTCCCTGGTTTAGACGAAACGGTATAGAGGTTGTATAGTTTTACGTGCTGGGTTCTGATCATATACGCGTACTAGCATACAGATGTTGTTCGGACGGATAATACTAGTAAGCTTAGCATTAAGCCGGATTCTAGTATTATATTATTGGATTATTATTATCTCATCGTATTCGTATTTTTGCAGTACGAATACATGTGTGTATATACGGTGGGGGTATTCTTGTAATTTTACAAGAGATGCTTCTAGAAGGGGACACCTCATTGTTAGATTTACCTATTTTTGGAAAATAGATTAATGAGGTGAAAATGGAGATATTTATGGTATGGTGAAGCATGTTTTATTCCTTTGTTTATTTCATTTGACTTTACTATTTAAGCATGGTTGATATTTTTCTATGGAAAACTATTGCATGCTTGATCATTGAGAAAGAATGAGTCATTCTTCACTTGCACAACACTTGCTTATTTGTGTTTTCTCTTTCTCTTCTCATTGTTCTCCTTCTTCCTCAAACCCCTAACCCTCACATGTCTTGTGAATCCTTGGGTCATTTGAGATAAAATACTCCAATTAACACTCTGCATCTCCTAAACTACCTAGATTAAAGAACTAAGTACTTTAGTTATCTCGGTTTAAAGGTTGGAGCTTGAACCATAGACTTTCGGATAGATAGTCTTCGATACGAGGAGACCGACGATCAAGCGTGATCCGCATCTTCTAGGAGCTCAAGAAGAGGAGAAGAAAACCCGAAGGACTTGAATCAAGAAGGTATAAAACTCTTTCATAGTAGTTTAGAACCTCCAAGTGTTTAGCTAATTAAGGTTTCTAAAAAGATCCTGTATAATAGGTCGATGTTGCAAGTATAAAATCGTTTTTGTATATTTCGCCTCCCCACAAACCGCGTGTGGTATGCGATATCGACTTATAGTGGTATCAGAGCCTACTTAAATCTTAACTAGCTAGTTAGCAAGTGTTTAGAATCTCGATCGACGGAAAATATCCGAAATTACATTTCCAAGTATAGGTTGCTGTTCAATTTTCAAAATTGTTCAAAAAATATTTTCAGTGACCTTAAAAATATATACAGGCATTTATAGGACCAAGAAAAAATTTCGAGCACTTAAGCTCATAACTCGACCGCTAATCCGCAGCCAAATAGGTCATTTGGCCGCGGATCCGCGGCCTAGTTATGGCCAATGTGTTCCATATTTTTTCTATGGTTCGGGTTCTTGGAAATATGATTTTTTGGTACATTTGGTTTTTGCCCAGATTTGTTTGTGTACTGGTTTGTACATGGGGTAAATGCGGAAAGTTATTATCGGTCGAAATTCTAAATTCTTGATTAACTGTGTATTTTGTTTGTATATATGTTGCTAAACGTCTGCTAATTGCTATATATCGATTAGTGAGGGTTGCACATACCATGTATCTTATTGATGGTTTGTGGATATGAAGTATTGGATCGTCGTGAATAAATAGCCAGGATGTGAAAAGAGTGTTTTTTTCTTTCATTCATGTATATTTGTAAATTGATGTAATATTCTTTTGCGGGACACGTCCGTATTGAGGTTGTAGCCACCGTTGTATTATTTCATTTATCTTTTCTTGCACCTAAGATGCCAAGGAGACAAACTACCCGGTTCTTGAAGTGCCGAGTGGCCTATTCATTTTATTAAAGGGGGTTGCTTCACTTCGGGAATTTGGCGGGTAATCTGCCGCACCCGTAGGGGTCTAGGATGAGGTTTGGCTATTCATCACGATCGTTGAATCCGTTTTTCGTTTTAGGCTAAAACGAAACACGGAAATCCTAGTATATCCAATATATTCATATGTGTTGCTGTGACCTGGGATGATTATTATTGCGTGAGACGAATGGCTCTCTCTCTATATAATAAAAGTTGCTTATATTTTGCACCCGCGCTGGTCCAGCACCCGCTCTGCCGTTAATTAAGTAACCTAACGGTGCATGACGGGGCCCCGCGGCGAATGCAGATGGCATAAGCGTACGTTCTATTTTCGTTTCTTTCTGCAATGATAGAGTTACATGATGGGACAACATTAATATTGATTAATGCAAAGAAAGCAAACCAAAGTTAAATCGTTGGAACAATTTCAAAACCACTCGGTTTTCTTTAAAACAACTTTTAAATGCGAAGCCTAAACCACTCCTTTTAAAAGCTATCATGATTCCTTCGACTATATCAAGTTCATTACGTTCACGGTTTTCGCCAAAACCAGCCATAGCCCTCCGTCATTTCATATGGATGTTCACTAGTATTCAAGCTATGTATTTTAACCTTCGCCAAGGCATAGTGATTGGTATCTGCTGAGTATTCATCTGTAGCATAGATAGATGCGTTAATCTGAGACAGGCGTACAACTATTTTGGCATTCGTTAAGGGTTTGAACGAATGGGTTTAGATTAACCTGGACAATGACGAGTAGAACTTGACTTGCGTCTTATGATATTTTGGCCTTCGTCAAGGTCATAAGCGCCTGTGGCAAAAATCAACATCAGGAGTTTCAAAGGAAAAGAAAACTTGCTAGTTTTGCATACCATCTGCAGTGTGATGATTTTGTAAGATTCCTTCAAAGTTGTCATACAATGATAGTTAGATCTTGATCCCACCGTGAGTTTTATTACTCCTTGGGAGAGTTTTTCACTTTACAATCAATGCTATAAACCAAAGTGTCTGGCACGGTGTTAGCGAGGCTACGCCTCCAGGAAAAAGAGGTTATGTAATTAAGGAACTTCGCGAAAGCGTTGGAAAACCTCCCTCGAAGTACCGACATGGTGCGATTAATCCCGACTAATTCTTCTTTTATGATTTGAAGGAGGATTTGAGGAAACAGTGGGAGCCATCATGTTTAGATAAACTAATAATCAATCTAAATTTGCAAGAGCATCATGTTGAGTGTTTCTTCCATCTCTTAATTGCAGCGACCAAAATGGCCAGGCTTAAATTACTGCTAGATAAAAATATATTGACGGGGCCAAATTATAAAGATTGGCTAAGGAATGTTCAGATGGCCATTACTTATGACAAGCTGGACTACCTTCTTACTACCAAAGACCCCGCCGTCTCAGGTCCAGATTCCACCATTCCACCGTTGCGGATATAGAGATCCGTAAGACATGGGAAATAGACTGCGCGAAAGCCAAGTGCCTCGTGCTAGCCTCAATGGATAATGAACACCAGAGACAGCACGAGAAGATGGACTTAGCTTCCATCTTCCTCCATACCAAGGATTTATATGGAGAGCAATCTCGTATCGCAAGACACGAGACCTCGAAGAAATTGTTTCAGGCGAGGTTGGCTATCGGGTAATCTGTAGGGAACCACGTCCTTAAGATGATTAGCTATATTGAAGAGCTCACGGACCTTGGGACCACGTTGGAGAACGAGTTGTATACAAACTTGATTCTACAGCCCCTCCCATCTACCTATGCCCAGTTTATCTTGAATTTCAATATTTAAGATAAATAAGTTACACTTTCAGAACTCCTCAACATGTTGAGAAGTGCAAAGGGCACCCAAGAGAAAACCAGGAAGACACCCGCTCTGCTTATTGGGAAATCTTTCTTCTCTAAATCGAAAGCGAAAACCAAAGGGAAGAAGAAGACCCCCACCAAACCCAAAGGCGGTGTCAGTAAGGTAGAGGGAAAGGGCAAGGCAAAAGTTAGGGGGCCAACAGTAGGGAAAGAGAAATGCTTCTATTGTCACAGGAAAGGTCATTGAAAGGACTGCTGGGCTTGGAAAGCCAAGAACCAGGATTCGAAGCAAGTTGTGGTTTCGGTTTCAGATGTGTTTATGATTGAAAACTGTCTGTCAATCAACTCTACTTCCTGGGTATTGGATACCGATTCAGGATCTCATATCCGATTCATTGCAGGCTCTGAAAAACGTAGAGTTATAAAGGCAGATGACATGACCCTCAGGGTTACCAACAGAGCGAGCGTGGATGCTGTGTTCATAGGGGAATATCATCTAGGATTGACAAGTGGACACATTTTGGTTTTGCGTAACTGTTTTATGTACCTAGTTTGACATGTAATATCATCTCTGTATCTTTACTATCTTAAGAAGTTTATGATTTTACATTTGTAAGCGATATTGTAAATATCCACCTTAATCATGGTTTGATTGGGTCGGGTACACTAGACAACGGTATATACGTATTAAATCAACACCAAGTTTTCAATGTTCAGAACACACTTAAAGAAAGTCTCCAGAATTAAATCAAGCTTTCTTATGGCATTGTAGACTATGTCACATCAATGAAACACGGTTGACGAAGTTACAAAAAGAGAGATATTTGGATCCATTTGAATATCTGTCTTATGCAACTTGTCAATCATGTCTCAAAGGAAAGATGACAAAAACTCCGTTCACTGGACACGGAGTAAGAGTCACCGAGCTCTTGGAACTCATACACAGCGACATGTGTGGTCCAATGTCTACACATGCAAAAAATGGTTATTCCTACTTCATTACTTTTACGAATGATTTCTCAAGGTATGGACATGTATTCTTGATGAAACATAAATCCGAAGCATTTGAGAAATTCCAAAAATACAAGAATAAAGTGGAAAAACAAACAAGCAAAAGTATCAAGACACTTCGATCTGATTGAGGTGGTGAATATTTAAGTGTCGAGTTTCTGGATTATTTAAAAAAGAATGGAATTCTCTCTAAGTTTACTCCTCCATCACACCTCAACACAACGGTGCATCGAAAAGGCGGAACCGCATCTTATTAAATATGGTATGTTCCATGATGAGTAACGTTGAGTTACCGCGATCTTTCCGAGGTTATGCACTAAAATCTGCTGCATATCTTTTGAACAAAGTTCCTACTAAGTCTGTGTCTACCACACCATATAAAATGTGGAGTGGGAAGAAATCCTATCTTAAGTATCTTAAAATATGGGGATGTCCAGCTTTTGTCAAAAAGCAGCATGCGGACAAGCTCGAGACACGGTCAATACTGTGTAAATTTGTGGGATACCCAAGAAACTTTAGGGGTATCTTTTCTATTACGTGGAGGAACAAAAGGTTTTGTTTCTCGGCATGCCCACTTTCTGGAGACTCAATTTCTTGAAAAAAAAATAAGTGGGAGCGCAATAGAATTGGAAGAAATTCCAGAACCACAAACTATTACTGAAAGCATGGTGGAACCAAGAGTTTCAAAAGAACCGGAGGTCCCTGCGCCACTCCGCAGATCTAATAGGCAGTCTCATCCGCCCGAGAGATACTACGGTTTTCTCATAGACAGGGATAAAGAGAAGTGCATCATCAATGATGATAAACCAACTAGTTTCTAATAGGCCATTACAAGCAAAGTCTCGGTAAAATGGATGAATGCAATGCGGACCGAAATGGAATCCATGTACACCAACAAAGTTTGGACTTTGAACGTTGCACCTCAAGGGGTAAAACCCGTAGGCTGCAAATGGATTTTCAAAAAGAAAATTGGTGCAAATGGACAGGTTGAAACCTATAAGGCTAGATTTGTAGCAAAAGGTTTTCGTCAAAAACTGGCTCGGACTATGACGAAACCTTTTCTCCAGTGGCTATGCTTAAATCCATTCGGATCCTTCTTACCATTGCCGCCTTCCATGATTATGAAATTTGACAGATGGACGTAAAGACCGTTTTTCTGAATGGAAATTTGGAAGAGTGTATATGGATCAGCCAGAGGATTTCATAGAGAGTGAGAGCGGCGGAAGAGTATGCAAATTGCTTAAATCCATTTATGGATTAAAGCAGGCATCACGGAGTTGGAACATCTGCTTTGATGAGACGGTCAAAAAATTTGACTTTATCAAAAATCTAGATGAACCATGCATTTATAGTAAGATTGTAGCAAGAACTGTAGTATTTCTCGTATTGTATATGGATGACATTCTTCCGATAGGAGACGACATTCCTATGCTACAATCAGTCAAACGATTCTTGGCACAGAAATTATCCATGAAAGACCTGGGTGATGCCTCCTACATTCTGGGGATTCAGATCTATCATGATAGATATAAGAGAATGTTGAGACTTTCACGGTCCAGGTACATCGACACCATACTGAAAAGATTTAGTATGGAAGATTCCAAACGCGGTAATCTACCGGCTTGTCACGGGATCATCCTCTCTAAAGAGATATCTCCCAAGACTGATTTGGAAAGGGATCGCATAAGTATTATACCCTACGCTTCTGCGATAGGATCTATAATGTATGCAATGTTGTATATCAGACCAGATGTTGCTTACGCACTAAGCGTGATAAGCAGGTATCAGTCAAACCCTGGGGAGAAGCACTGGATAGCAGTTAAGAACATTTATAAGTATCTGAGAAGGACTAAGAAGATGTTCTTGGTGTATGGCAGTAAAGACCTCCAGATCGAGGCCTTCGCTGACTCCAGCTTCCAGAGTGACAAGGATGACTCCAAATCGATATCGGGTTATATTTTTACCCTCAATGGAGATGCGGTCTTTTGGAAGAGCTCCAAGCAGGATATCGTTGCTGACTCGACGATGAAGGCAGAGTATATCGTTGTATGTGACGTCGCGAAAGAAACATTCTGGATGAGGAAGTTCGTTACAGAACTTTAAGTGGTTCCGTCCATTGTTGATCCAATACCTTTGTATTGTGACAACGGGGCTATACCTTTAGCGAAGGAACCAAGGTCCTATCAGAAGTCCAGACATATCTTGAAGCAGTATCACCTGATCAGGAAGATCGTGGATAGCCGGGAGATCGAGGTGCGGAGAGTAAACACGGAGAACAACACTGCAGATCCACTCACAAAGGTCATCCCTCAGACGCAGTTTGAGAGGCTATTCGAGATGATAGGTCTGCGATATGCCAATACATGTTCTTAATGCAAGTGGGAGATTGTTAGTGATATATGCCTTAGAGGCCATTATTGTACAGCACTGGATTGTATATTACATTTTGGAAGCTTGGGATATACACAGATATAATAACAGTCTTGCTCAATATAATAGTATGCTATCTGATTTGATTCTATCTTAATATGTGTATATGTTTCTTTTAGCATATCACTAATACATATTGATAGATCTCTTAGGATCTTTGCTTGACTACAAGTGTTGTGATAGCAGCCACACTAGTGGGGGCTGGATAGTCTATAAGCACATCCTTAAGCTTGTCCCTAGTCATAGGATTATCGAGACAGAGCATCGATACTCCAAAATAGACTAGTGTATTCGCTTCTTATCCCCAGTCAGGGAAGGTGGTCTGTCCCGCATCCATTGGTATACGGTACCAGAGATGGTATACAGGTGTTCATTGGGTTATGAGTTACACTGGACAGACTCAATGGGAACTGATGGTTGGTATTATACCTATCGTCAGTTAGCAGTTCCCGGATGACATGAGTACAGGTTAGTCCGTTGACTTGACATCACTATTCGTCTCGAGTGTGTTCCCACTGTACTTAGATTACTATCCTACCACGACTCAAATGAGTCGTGCAAACGGGTAATGGTTGGGTGCACCCGAAGCACTTGGAAGTAGTAGTGGATAAAAAGGATCCGTCTCTTCCGGTATTGGGAGTTGATATCGCGTTGTGTTCGGATAGCCAATACACAAAGTACCCGGTCACGACAAGTGAGATTTACTGGTAGGTACATTAGTAGTTTCTCAGGATGTATTGGGCTCTACACCGACACGACTTATTGCGCTATTAGGGGTCTGATGTTTACCATCTCCCTTAAGCCCGATATACGATACTCTTAGACGAACAGACCAGACTATACGAAAATTATCACGAATAGGCTCGATAGGGGTTCGGATGAGTTCGCTCGTCGGCCTTCTTTTCTACAGGTACCTGGATAGTCGTTACGTACAGCTAGTGCCGCTGACAGACTTGTAGTTAAACCCACTGCCAGCGTACTGTCGAGTCTTTAGAGTTCCACACAGAGGGTTTCTCTGGTTCAGGCGAAACGATATAGAGGCCGTATGGTTTTACATGCTGGGTTCTGATCATTTACGTGTACTGGCTGCACGGATGTTGTTCGGACGGATAATACTAGTAAGCTTAGGATTAAGCCGGATTCCAGTATTATATTATTGGATTATTATTATCTCATCGTATTCATATTTTTGTAGTATGAACACAGGTATGTATATACAGTACAGGCATTCTTATAATTTTACAAGAGATGCTTCTAGAAGGAGACACCTCATTATTGGATTTATCTATTTTTGGAAAATAGATTAATGAGATGGAAATAGAGATATTTGTGGCATGGTGAAGCATGTCTTATTCCTTTGTTTATTTCATTTGACTTTACTATTGAAGCATGGTTGATATTTTCTATGGAAAATATTACATGCTTGATCATTGAGAAAGAATGAGTCATTCTTCACTTGCACAACACTTGCTCATTTGTGTTTTCTCTCTCTCCCCATTGTTCTTCTCCTTCTTTCTCAAGACCCTAATCCTCACATATGTTGTGAATCCTAAGATCAATTGAGATAAAATACTCAAATTAACACTCTACATCTCATAAGCTACCTAGATTAGCGAACTAGGTACTTTAGTTACTTCGGTTTAGAGGTTGGAGCTTGAACCATAGACTCTCGGGTGGATCGTCTTTGATACGAGGAGACCGACAATCAAGCACGATCCGCATCTTCTAGGAGCTCAAGGAGAGGAGAAGAAAACCCAAAGGATTTGAATCAAGGAGGTATAAAGCTCTTTCATAGTAGTTTAGAACTTCCAAGTGTTTAGCTAGTTAAGGTTTCCGAAAAGATCATGTATAATAGGTCGATGTTGCAAATATAAAATCATTTTTTGTATATTTCGCCTTCCCACAAACCGTATGGGGTGTGCGACATCGACTTACACTTCTTACTCCTCCAAGCAATCAAGTTTCCTTCCAAAAAAACACAATAGCCACTAGTAGAATGACGATCATTAATGGATCCAGCAAAGTCAGCATCCGCAAAGGCTGTCAGCGACAACGTAGATGATGGTCTGTAAAGATCTTGTCCTGAAAAACTTTTGATATATCTGAGAATATTCTCAACCGTCTTAAAATGAGAGGTCAAAGAATTCTGCATATACCGACTCGCTGTGGTAACGGCAAAAATAATGTTAGGACAAGTGACAGTGAAGTAAATAAGCTTCCCGACTAACGTTGATATCGTCCTGGGTCAAGTCGTGGAGGATCCGAAAGAGAGCTCAATCGAGATCGCTTGACTGAGGAATCCATAGAAGTGTCGCTGGTGTACATCCCGAAAATCCTGTCTCAGATAGAAGATCAAGTGCATACTTGCGCTGAAAGAGCTGTAATCTACCATAATTCCGTAATACTTCAATTCCGAGTAAGTATCCAAGTAGCCCAAGATCCTTGATATGGAAGTGTAATGCCAAATGTTCTTACACTTTGGAGATGCCAACAGAATCATCCCCAGTAATGATAAGCAGAATCATCCCCAATAATGATAATATCATTAACATACACTAGCACAATTACTCGGCCCTAAGGACCATTATGTGTAAAAAGAGATGTGTCGGCACGACTGTGTTTGAAGCCAATCCGTCGTAAAATCATACTAAACTTTTCAAACCAAGTACGTAGTGACTGTTTCAATCCATATAACGATTTTTGTAGAAAACAAACCATAGACGCCCCCAGTCGCTCAAAATCAGAAGGCCGTTGCAAATAAATAGTCTCTGAAAGATCGCCATTAAGAAAAACATTCTTCACATCAAGCTGATGAAAATGCCATGCCTTATAACAGCCAAGGATATAAGAACATGAACCGAAGTCAATTTGGCAACTGGCAAAAAAATCTCAACATAATCCAAACCATACCGTTGAGTAAAACCTTTGGCCACTAATCGAGTTTTGAAACGGTCAACCGTCTCATCTGGATTATGCTTGACAGCAAAAACCTATCGACAGCCGACAACATTCTTATCTGAAGGCGGGGTACCAATTTCCAAGTTTGATTAGAATAAGGTGTGACAACCTCCTCTAACATAGCTGCATGCCAAGCTGAGTGCTGAATAGCTTCCTGAACTGAGAAATGAAAAGTGATAGCAAATAAGAAAGAAAGAAACTAACGAGCAGATGGTGTCAGTCTATGATAGGAAACAAAGTTAGAAATTAGATGTGCAGTACTACAGGAATGCTTACCCTTGCGTTAGGCAATAAGAAGAGAAAGAACTTTTGCTGAAGGCGGCGATAGTGGAGAATCAGGAACAGTGGACTATATAGGAATACCTGCAGAAGAATCGTTAGAAGAATCATTAGTGGGAGGGGATGAGACAACTTTCTTACGATGGTGATACATCTATGAATACGGGGCTACAGGCTGAAAACTAAGGCATCCAAGTTGAACAGACAAATCAAGCTCCGAGGAAGGTAGATGAGGAACAGAAATAAGAGTGGGATCTTTAACAGGTGGTGGAAATAAGTTTGATCTTCTAAGAAGGTCGCATCATATGAAGTACAAACTTTAGATGTGGCAGGTCAAAGCAAACATACCACAAAAACGATACTGGTAGCTCTAGAATCAAGCTTGTCAATATGAGGATCTAGAACATAGGGATAGCATAGGCAACCAAACACCTTAGAAGGAACAGGAAAAGACTTGCCCTGTGAAAACAAAATAGAGCAAGGAGACTAGTTGCCTAGGACCGGAGAAGGCATGCGGTTGACATAAAAACATGCAGCTAAAACCGCAAAATTCCATAATCATTTAGGGACAGCATATGTAAGACAAAAGAACAAGCTACCTCAGGTAAATATCGATTATTTCGTTCAGCAATCCTATTTTGCTGAGAAGTATAAGAACATGAAGTTTAGTGCAATATTTCGCGTCTTACAAAATGCAATAAACTCCGTGCTAATATACTCCTTATCATTATCTGAAATATGAACCTTAACCGAAACACCAAATTGATTAGTAATCTTATCAACAAAGGTTTTAAAAGTAGACAACAGTTCACACCTATTATGCAAAATATACAACCAAGTCATGCGTGAATGATCGTCAATAAATATCACAAAATATTTATAAGCAGACACACTAGGAAATTTAAGGAAACCCCAAATATCGGAGTGAACTAAACCAAAAGGTAAATCATGTCTCCTATTAACTGGAGAAAAAAAAGGAGCAATGATGCTTCCCAAGAATACAAGACATACAACTAAATTCCGATAAACTAAAAGAATGTAAAATAGTACGTAAAGAATAAAGGGAGGGTGGCCAAGTCTTCGGTGTCACTGGATAGTAGAAATAACTGCAGACGTACTGGAAAGATGATTAATATAATACAGTCGATTCTGCTCATGCCCCCACCAATCCGTTGCTTCGTTAGAAAATCTTGTATCACAGAGTAAGATGGATAAAAAGTTACGGAGCAGTTAGAATCATTTGTAAGCTGACGAATAGAAAGCAAATTTTGTTTTAAAGATAACACAATTAAAGCATTTTCACGTGTAAAGATGAAGCAAGTAATAAATCAACAGAGCCAGAAACAGGTGTGGTATTACCATCAGCCATAGAAATAAACTTATGAGGACGAGAAGTAAGATCAGATGGTCCATCACAAGACATGTGATTTGAGGTGTCAGAATCGGCTACCCAAGAATCAGAATGAGAAAGTAAAGATATACCTGACGGAGTGGAAAGGTTGGCAGGAGGTACAGAAGAAAAGAGACGACGCAACTGGCCCCACTTATCACTGGATAACGGTACATGTCCAACAGAAGATGAAGGTTGATCAGTAGCTGCTGGTGTGGATGTTTGGCGAGCTGTAGGTGTATCATCAGGGTAACCATACTTCTCCCAACACCAGTCTTCCCGATGATTAGTGCCGCCGCAATAAGCACAATAAAGGTCGGATCGACTATGACCGCGTCCACGGAAACCACGAACACAAGCAGTCAGGGAGAGCGACCACGTGATGCCCCACAACCACTAGAGAAAATCAGAGGAACCACGTCTATACTGAGTGTAGGTCCCCCGCCCACGGCTTCGAATAACAAGTGCGGTCGAGATAGAT
The DNA here is from genome assembly GCA_030015575.1 of Agapanthus africanus. Classification (NCBI taxonomy): domain Eukaryota; kingdom Viridiplantae; phylum Streptophyta; class Magnoliopsida; order Asparagales; family Amaryllidaceae; genus Agapanthus; species Agapanthus africanus. The sequence continues at coordinate 601,362,085 of JASDDO010000031.1, read as the reverse complement.
TCAGTAAACGGGGAAGAGAATATGGGCATAAGATAAACACTTGACAGGATGCTCGTTAATGAAGGAGAACCACTCTGAGAAAGAATAAGAAAGCGAACGCCCTCAAAACTGGGTGGTAGTCGGGCCAAGAGTAACGCGTAAACAAGAGACTCACGTTGTTGGCGAGTGATAGCCGGGTCAGTGGAAATAGGCTGGTAGACGTTCCACTGATCAAGAAGCCCACTGAAGAGGGCACCAAAATCCTGAATATCTTCTCCTAGAGTAGCCGCAGTAAAGGTATGGAAAATATCATAGAGCTTCTGCAAGTTATCTTCAGACGGGTATAGAGAACGAAGATATGTCCAAACTTTCTTAGCAGTTTTCAGAGACATAATAGACGTATAGCAGCAAGAATCCATTGAGTTAGACAACCAAACAATTAACTTGTTATCGTTCTGTAAGCAAGTGTTATAGTTGGAATCTTTGGAGTTAAGAGGAGCATCCGTCAAGTGACATTGAAGGTCTTTACTGTTCAAGACTCGTTCAACGGCACATGGCCATTGTAGGTAGTTCTTTGCGTCAAGGAAAGAAATCGTAGTCAAGCGAAAATCTGTCTTGAAATAAACGGACGACAGAGAGGCCGGGTTAACTTTATCATCACCAGAATCTATGATGAATGACACAGAAGATCCCGAGAGAGGGAATAAAGGTTGTCTAACCCACAACAAGGCACGAAACAAGATGATCTAATAGATCATAGAGACGGTGAGGGTTTCAAGAGTATAAGAGGCGTTCATGTGAGTACTGTAGGCGTTGTCGAGGGCGTGAAGGAGGCTGGAGAGGCTGTTTAAGGGGCTGGAGAGGGCTAGAGAGGGTTGTGGATTGCTGGAAAGGTGACTTGAGGGGTCTTCGATGGCTGGAGGGTGCTGGAGGGATGTGGAGATGGGGCTGATGGGTGCTGGAGAGGGCTGGAGGATGCTGTAGAGGGCCGGAGATGGCCGGCGAGGGGATGGAGGGGTCTGCGATGGTTGGAGAGGGGGCGAGGAGACTGGTGGGTGCTGGAGAGGGCTGGAGATGGGTGGAGAGGGGGCTGGAGTGGTCTGCGATGGCCGGAGAGGGCTGGAGAGGGGGCGGGGGGGCTGGTGGGTGCTGGAGAGGGGAGGGGAGGGGGCTGGAGCGCTGGAGAGGAGGGGCGACGTGGATGGAGGGTGCTGGAGAGGGGAGGCGAGGTGGATGGAGGGCTGGAGAGGAGGGGCGAGGGGGCTGGAGGCGTCGGCGGCGGCGTAGGGAAAGGGGGGTAGGGCGGCTAGGGCAGAAGAGGGGATAAGTGTTAGGATTTGGGTTTGGGAAGGATTAGGATTAGGATTTTCTTTCAATTATTTTCAAAGCTATGATACTGTAAAAATAATCAAGAGAAAATAATTTTATTGGCTTAGAAATTATAAGTCTCTACATACAAATATATATGGAGGGTCATAGACCACCTCTACAATAATAGCCGATGTGGGACTAAAGCTAATAACTAATATCTAATAGCTAATTATATTCATAACACATAATAACTTAGCTTTGGGACTAAAACATCCTTTCAGATGGCTTCCAAATTTAGTCAGAATCATTCAAAACCTATATATGCTTTCATGCTTTATGATAGACTTGAAACAACGGTCTGCAAATTCACCCCTTCCTTCACTATTTTCTTATATTAAAAAAATCCTTCAAAAACCTTTCAGATTTCTAAATTCAAATCAAATACTAATTTCTGAAAATGTTATGAACTCTTAAATTTATCAAAACTCTGACCTAATGACTGCACATCTAGCTGTTATGGTATATTATTCATGCATACCAAAATTATTCCACATCTAGCTATGGAATGTAGATAATATTATCATTCATGGATATGAATTTATTTTTAACTCATTTAGCTATCTATTCATCATTCAAGACATTTTTGTTTTATCCATAGTAGGTAAACAGGTCGCAGTCAGCTATGCGAGAAAACAGTTTAAATGGTCCCATACAATTGCCTAATAACCACCTTAAAATGCAAGAAAATACAATGTCAAATACTTAGACAAACATCAGATTTTAATTAAAAAGATAAAATGACAACTTTGTAGAAGATTGCAAGTTCTGTATATCCAACCTATACGATGAATGGCTGAAGAAAAGTTCAACCAGCAAGAATCCCCATGGTTACTATATCCATGTACTTCAACAAAAGCAACAACAGCTGCTGCCAGTTGTATGATCACAGAGTATACAACAGATCTTGATCCCCAAGGCTCAACTCTGGAAAGGAAGAACTCTTGATGAAAAACATAGATAAAGATGAGCAATTGACAATCAAAAACTCTTGATGCAAAATTTATCAAGATATTTATACAAAAAAAAGTATAACATCTTCTTCACAAGCTAAAATAGCTTAAGCTGCTTAGATAATTACCAAATCAATGGAGTTAGAGAGTCCACATTATAAAGTTACATCAACAAGCCTTTATCCCAAAATTTTGGGTCTGCTAAATGGACCGTTTTCTTCCACTTTTGCTCTGTCAAAGGTTGTCTCTTTGGTTAAATCAACACTAAAATAACATTTTCTTTTACTACCTTTATCCATGTTAATTACACTTTTGCTTCTTGTACTTAATCTTGTTGAATCATTTATTTGGCCTTTAGTGCACACATCTCAACTCCCTGATTTTATCCTTTATAGGGACCAGGAAGCTACCTATAACTTCTTACCATACACTCATATCTTATCCTAACTTTAAGAGTATTAAGTCTATTGACACCCATCCATCTCAACATTATGATTTAAGATCCACTCATTTTTTAGACATCTTTTTTAATTGCCCATCATTCTGATCTGTAAAGCAATGCTAGTCTTCTCGTCGTCTTATATAACTTTTCTTTCAATTTCAAGTGTGTGCTACGCTTGCAGATTACATAATGAAGCCGAATGCTGGGAATAACTTTCTTTAAACTTCAAAGAACTATTATTTAGGAATTAACTACAAACAATACCTCAGCTAATAATAGGAAAGACTGTCAAGATTCTAATGGTCTTTAGCTTTATTTATAATATAAAAAAGACAATGATTCAGTTTTACCTGACAAATCCAATCAGCTTTGCCCACCAAGAATCAGCTATACTCCACTCATTCCCCTTAATACTCCAAACTATATTGAATATGATTTGAGCTACAATGGTAAGCACGGAAAAGATAGTTGTACACCATGATACCAGATATAGCCTCCAAAAAGGAAATCCTGTCAAAGCAACATCATCACAGTATATTGTCATAAAAGAACTGTTGTCAGATAAGAGTGAGGGTAAATACTCAGCTGCAATTAGCACAAGTCATTACACCTGTGCCAGAGGAGAAATAAACCATATATTGCACTGACACTGAGTTAAAATAAATATTCAATAGCAAAATAAACAAGAGCTTTAAAGCGCTATTTGGTTACAGCAAGAATCAAGATTCTTGGTCATGGGGATCTAATGTTTCAATGAGATTCAAAATTTGCAACAGTATTGCAAGCTGATGGTATACTCTAAACAGGCATTTATAAGTGGCATTTATTTCTCACACTCGAATTATCAGACATAGTTCAGTAATCTTGTCATCAGCACTTCATGCACCCAAAAAAAAAAAGAATCAAGGAAAAATAAACACACACATGAAGGAGGAGAAAGGCATAAGATGTACTTCAAGTTCAATAGTTAGTTTCTGTGACTGATATTACCAAAGAATGGGGTAATATAATGCAAATATTAATAAGACATGAAAGGATACAGATAGCATACCTTTTATTGGAATGGCAAAAAATAGTAACAAATTGATGAGAGAGATCAAACTCCAATCAAGCAAAGCAGCTGCAGAAAGAGAAAAATAAAATATATGACATATGTATGTATATGAAAAATAAATTTAAAAAGTATGGACATATCACATTAACGTTATAGAAATAATAGTTCGAGGTACATATAATTCATAAAAAGTATATTAATCATGTCAAACATCAATCTTTAAGTTATGCTTCCAAGCATGTAATTCAAAAAATAACAAGAGATTGAGTTGGGGAAAGAAGAACAGACAATTTTGCAGCATCCATCACATGTACAAGGGCGCATACAAGCACATTGACAGATTATCTTCGATTTCCAAGCTCACGTTAATGGTAAAGTAAAAAAAATATAACATGTAAGCATGGTTTTGATTTCTTCTATCAAGACTCTATACAGCTCTAGATCTACTATTTCTAAACATCCACTTCTTTAGATAATATCCCTTCTAAGATCCTCGAGGAACAATACTCGCCGGAGTGTAGATCATCACAATAATGCCATAATCCACATATATTCAAATAATAACTAAAAATAAGCACGCAAAACGTATTTAAGTACAGGGAAGTTGGCAGCTATATGTCAAAAAAAAATATAAGGTAAGGTATTTTGATTTAACTACTCTTAGCAAAGCATTGTTTCTGCCTCCGATAGAAAACTATTTTGTCCAAGTGGAGCATGAGGCATGACTGCCATCTATTCTCCATTTAATAGTGTTGAAACTTTTTTTTGTTGATTAAACTAATAGAAGAACAAGTCGAGGTAACTTTTATACCTGTTAGAATAGTGCAGATTATATATGTATTCGAGAGAAGGGTATACTTCAGACATTTTTCATTTACATCATGTTACATCTTTCATATACATCTCTCTCGCCCCCTCCCCCCCCCCTCCCTGCCCCCCTCCCCTCCCCGCTAACCTTTATATAATCCAACTCCAAATGCACAATACATTATCAAAGCCGTCATAATTCTTTATCCATTCAAATCTCACCACCTACAAAATCCTCCTCAATGTCCTCATGCATCTAAACAACTCACGCAAACTCATGGATTCAACCCCCCCCCCCCTTCCCACCACCAAAAAAAGCTTTTTATCAATGGATTGGTTCATTTTGCCTACTCGGCTCGATGGTCTCTTTTCTAGTTGATATGAGTGATGTTTTATTTGTTATGCATGCCATATTTATGCTTAATATATTAGACTTCATTGGAAAGTTTGTCTAAAAAACTAGTTGAGATGTTTGGATCACTTGTAGGATCGTTAAATGTTGGATCCTATTAAAACATTTTTAATTGGTTATGTAGCTTATTTGTTATTACAATTGGTGTGTTAGTTGTTAGAATTGCGGAGACCTAATCATTTGCGGCCCCATAGACTCTCTCAAAAAAGATTAATTACAGGAAGTTGAATGAGAAGAACTGCCTAGAGTAAATGAATCTTGTAGAGGTTAATTTGATGGGAAGAGGTGAGGTGAAGCATTGAACCAAAGTGATGCACATATGGTGAAGGTGAAGCATTGAACCAAAGCCAATGCTCAATGCGATGGAGACAAGTGAGATGAACCTCATGAATACCAACATATGGTGAAGGGGATTTAGGATTATATCAGTGTTTTCTATTTTAGGAAGATACTAATCCAGTTCACAATACTTCGCTAACTTAATTTAAGGACTTCTTTAGAGTTGAATGTAATGTTTATTTATATAGTAGATGTTAAGTGGATGCAGCTTCAGGGAGATCAGATGCCTATGATGGCTTTTATGGCATTAAAGTGCCCTCTTAGGATACATAATGTATCTTTTGGGGATATTCCATACACAAAAGGAGTTTATGTGCCGGCCTTTAATGGAGAAAACACTTTCCTTCACAATGTGTTACATTTTTTAGATCACCCTTATATTTTAGATACTAGTAATGCTTTTTGGCTTGATAAGAATACCCCTCTCCTTGTCGTTCCATCACCAGAGCATATTGAGTCTTCGTAACTCTGTATTCCCATGAATACTTTATCCTACGATGTGTGCAATGATGGAATATATGAGGGTTATCCTTGTGTTCAAGAAACCCCATGCTTACTCATGTAGCCTTTATCTCCATGTTCTCACTGCATTGAGGAAGAAAGCTTGGAATTGTATTCTAGTTCCCTTATTGTGTCTCATGCGCACATTTCTAGGTTTTATGTATTTTGATTTAATTCATATTGACCCTTAAGTCTTTATTCAAAGCATTGTATTATCCAAGTTGACGGGCAACCATGTGACGAAGAGATTATGTCTTAGAGCACAATATACGAGGAATGCAGAGTTGTTACATAGTTAAACTGAATCATGATGATTCTCTTGTTCATAAGGCCCTTGTGGTAGCTAAGGTCATTCTCAATGTGCCAACTCGATTGCTTCGCTAAATAATTACAAAGATTGATAGTTTATAAACTAAGTCAATTTCAAAGTGTAGCAAGTGCCTAAATGCATTGGAGCTCAAAATCTATACACTTGGTGTATGGAGATACTCTAGGTCACACATCCTGACATCCTTATGTTAAGGTGGGCTTTTAAGTGCACATACTTAAACCAAATCTAGAAATGCAATTGGTGTCTAACTTCACAAAAGCACGAGGACACACTATAGGTAGTTGTATGCTTTCCCCAGGGCGAGTTATGAAATGGTGCCCCCGGTGGATGTTTTAAGCTCTCACGATAGGGAATTTACTTACTCTAAGTTTATAAAGAGGACATAATTACCAAACATGAGCATCAAGTCTAAAGGTTTAAAATCCCAATAGCAATTCAGGTATCATGTAATTACCCTTGGGATCGGAATCAACCATTTCATCCAATATCAGCATAAGCCATATTGGATTTTATATCCTTTGACAAACCAAATTTTAAACTAGTATATTTTTTAACAGATGGTTAAAAAAAATATAAACAATTTGGTATATTCTTCAGTGCTTAGTGGTGTTTAAATTGGTTGTTTTGATACTTGGTAAAAATAAATATAACTTTTTTTTCAATAATCAATGATGTAAAATAATCTGTAATAACTCAACAACCTATTAATAAACTTATTAACTTGTTCATATACCTACTAAACCATATATAAACCCATAACATATTGATGAACTTAATACTAAACTTTACTAATCAAAGGTAAACCCGATAATGCTCGGTATTGAACGATATCAACCAATCTCGGTATCTGAACATGGATTATTGTCTGAGAAGCCATGGTCTTAGGTTGGAGATCCTTTGAAGTCAAGTAGAGTAAACTTCAAGATACAAGCTTATTCTTCAACATTAATCAAAGTGCCAAAGTGGATCACCAAGTCTCAAGACAATAACAAAATCCAAAGCAAAACAGCATGTTAGTTTATTCTTTTTCTCTTTTTGATTATAAAGAGGAGCTCGTCTACTGCCACCTATATAATATAGAGGAAAATTCCTCACTTATTTTGTCAAGGCATGACCAAAAGTCGTGTCATCTCTATAACTAATCACATGACATTTAACTCTCCTCAAGTTCCTCGAATTCTTTCACTAGATCGAACATTCATATCCCCGACCAGAACCAATTCCCTAAAGTAGTTCCAAATACAACCTTAACTTTGCCATTGTGAGTGGAAATCGAATAGTTAATGTAAGAGTTAGTGGAAAGAATTCTCAAGGTTATAGCATTGACTCTTAGGTCTTTTTATCCCCGACATCTAATGAATGATACAAATTCGTACAGAATTACTCCAAAGTTTGCAAGAAAACACACGGCAGTATATATTTTAAAAAATGTTCTTTCGAACGAAGCAAGCTAGTATGACAACTCAGTTACATTTTTCGAATTCAAGGTTTAACATAGTTTGCAGCCCAAACCTTAAAAACTAAAATTGTGGTGTTGTTTGGGTAACCAAATTGGTCTTTCTCAAACCAGAGTTCGGAAGGCTCAAAAGCTACTGAAACCAGCTTATATCGATTTCTTTGTGAAGCTTCACTCTTCTTCGCTTTTACATTTTGTTGCCAACCAGCAACCTAAGTTAAACAATTAGGTTATTAAATGCATGCCAAAAATCAGGGTTTCAGAAACTGTGTAATTGAATCCTAACAATGTCTAAATTCCGATATTCACTTTTCTCAAACACCGAGATTCAATTTTGTTCACAAAATTCATCAATCCAATAAAAACGCACAAATTTCTCCCCGCAAAAATTCTATTTTTTAAATAAAATAATCTAAGCTGAAACCATCAAAATTCACCTGATAAAAGCAATAGAGGCAACACAAAGCGACCCAAAAAGGTCGCCATTCTCCTGCCCTCACCATGCCATCGCCCCTCCATCGATTTCAACCAACGATTGGGTCTCTCCCAAATCGAAGACCCATTTCACAAAACCATCAAAATCGTCGGAAATATCAATGAAATTTGAATCGAGAAGAGGGATTTGAGATTTGGGGGGAATTGTCCTGTCCTGTTGGTTGGTGATTGGATCGTGAGAGTACAAGAATTCGTTGGATTTTTCCCAAAATTAGAAGGAAAAAGAGGTTGATTTGATGAAATTTTTTTGTGATGATTTATTGTTGTGTTGGTCACGTGCACTTCGCTCGAGGAAATGCGTGATTGAAGCCTTCGTATGAACGCGATCCCATGTGGTTTTTTTGGTGGAAGGGCTTCTTACAAATATATTTTGTTGGAGGGCTACTTGGAAACTAATATTTTCACGTTAATGCCTTTTGTTTTAAAATCAAAATTTGCATGTATATCTTGCTTAAATTAATTGAACAGATGTACCATCAATTTTCACGGTTTTTTGCATTGAAACCGTAAACTTTAATAATTAGAGATAAATACCATGAACTATTTTTTTTACAATAACCACCATACAAACTGGACCATTATACGTCTCCAAATTTTAGGGATTGATTGAGAACATACGGGTAAAACGAGAAAAACAAGTCAAATATTGATGATGTGGCAGTTAAATATTACTCTTGCAGATAGAAGAAAAGTTGATTGTTTTTAATTACAATTGGGGTTCATGGCGTACTTGTTTGTAATTAAATCAATTCACGGTGTCAATCTCAAAAAAAATGAAAATGTACGGATACATTTGTACAATTTAACCTTGTACTTTTGTAAAAGGCTAAGAGAAAGGCAAAAACTTAAACCTTTTAGGTAAGTACCCTAAACTTTCTTGGCTAAACTTACCCAATTGCAAATAAATGCCTATGTTATGTGCCGCATGCACATCTTTTACGAAATATTTTGATATATTTTGATCTTTATACGCCTCTTTGTTGTTATGTCTAGTTGTGATTAAATAAGTGTAGAAAAAATTTCGTAGCAAAAAAGAAAAGATATCTTATTTGTCTAAGTACTAAGTAATAATGAAATTGTGCCATGTTTTTAAAAAATTATCCTTTTGAAGACATTTTTTCTTTTTAGAAAGGAATTCACTTGTGGATGCTTCAAAATCCAAACCAGAAATCCAAGGTGGAAGAACAATTTTACTTTTCCACGAGCTTCTAATACAAAATGAAAAATTAAAAAGTCGACAGATAAATATTTCGTTGATGGGATGAACATAAATGGCCGAACTTTCATATTTAGCGATGTCGGAGAGAACAAACCATTTCTAAGAACATTGGCATCTTTTTTATATTTTATATTTTATTTTGTTCCCTGTACTTCTTTTGGCAAACCACATATGCATAAAAAATTATTAAAAAGCTAGTTAATTATATAAAACATTATTATTTATGGACGTGAAGGCCATGCGACTCACACGTAACCATTTGATGTGCCCCATTCTAAGCAACACGGAAAATAAATGAAGGTGTTTGACTTATAAAGGATCCAATATTTATTTTGGATTGTGATATAAGGAAAACAGAATCCATTGTTAATTATTTATTGCTCGGGGCACCACCGTAATGGATTGATTTATTTGAACTATCCAAAATGAGATAACTATCAGTATGTTATTCGATGATAATATTGTTTTAGTAAATGAGACGAAAGCAGAGCTTAATGCCAAATTGAAGTAACGTAGGTAAACGTTGGAATCTCGGAGATTCAGATTGAGCAGGTCCAAGACAACATGCATGCATTGCAAATTTAGCAAATAGAGAAGTCGAGACCATATTGGTATAACACTGGAAGGGCAAGAGATATCATCGAGCGATGAATTTAGATTTCTAGGTTCCATCATCCAAAAATGATGATTCGGACAAATAATACTAGTGGGCTTTGGTTTAAACCGGGTCCTAGTATTATACTGATGGATTGTTTTCGTCTCTTTTGTATTCGTATTTTTCGGAATACGGATATTGGTATGTATATACGGATGATGGGTATTTTTGTAAATTGTTCAAAGATGCTTCTAGAAGATGACACATCATATTTGTATTATTCATTTTAGGTTAAATGATAAATGCATTATGAGGTGGATTATGCATGATTTTGAGCATGACTCTTAGTGACACGTGATGGGTTTTCAAGCCATGACTCATTAGGTTGGAAATTGAATCTTATTTTGATAATTCATGAGATTTATTCCATGGATAATTAGTTTTGGTTTAGCTCACAACAACAAGAGCTCATTCTCATTTTCTATGCTAAGTCTTGACTAGCTCTTTCTCAAGCCATCATCTTCTTCCTCTAGTCTTTCATGCCTCATGTGTTGAGAAACCTAAGATTATGAGAGACATCCTAATCCATCTATATTCCCTACATCACCTAGGTCTTCTAGTGTAGCGAATTAGGTGCCCTAGTTACTTTGGAGCTCGATCTACAAACTCTCGGGTGAATCGTCTTTGACTCGAGGAAGCCGACGAGGAATGCCCGATCCAAACGATCCATGGAGCCTATGACGAGGAGGAGGACAGCAACAAAAAGACCCGAAGGACATGAATTCCTGAGGTATAATTTCTTTCCGAGCAGTTTACCTCTTTACCGTTTGCTAGCTAGGGTTTAGTATCGATCCCGAGGTTTGAGTCGGTTTCGCGACGCATTTGAAAATCGTTTTTTGAATATTCCGCCTCCCCGCGGAATGCGCGATATCGTCTTACAGTGGTATCAAAGCCTACTAAACCTTTACTAGCTCGTTAGGAAGTCGTTAGAATTTCGATCGTCGGAAAAACCGGAAAACGAAACATCAAATACCCTATTTTCTGTCGATTTTTTTAAAATGCCAGAAAAATTATTTCAAGGTGACTAAAATTCAGTGCGGGGTATTTTAAGAAGACTGTAGAAAATTGGGCTTCTGAATCAGCAAGACAGACGTGGAAGCGCGGCTAAACGGTGGTTTAGTCGCGGATCCACAGCTGAGTCATGACCGATTCAGCCCATTTTTCTTCTGTTATTTCTTAATTTTGGTGTATTATTTTCTGGAATATTTGGTTTCTACCCAGTATGTTTCTGAGTGCTGGTTTACACTTGGGGTAGACAAGGAAAATATATTTCGATCGAAATTCTAAATTTTCTTAGCTAACTGGTTCTTCTATGTTGTTATATGTGTTTTTAAACTTAAGCTGATTGCTATATGTCGGTTAGTTTGAGATTGTACATATCTGTTGCTTTGTGTATATGAACTTTGTTGGATTGTCGATGATGAATAGCCTGGGATGTGAGATGGGTGGTTTTATCTTTCATTCGATGTAAAATTGTAATTTGATGTAATATTATTTTGCGGGGCACATCCGGGTTGAGGTTGCAACCTCCGTTGTATTATTTCTTTTTACTATTTTCTGCTTTTAGGATAGACCCAATGCAGGGTGCACAAACTACCGGGTTTTTTGAAGTGTCGAGTGGCTTACTCACTTTGTTGAGGGAGGCTGCTTCACTTCGGGAATTTGGCGAGTAGTTTGCCACACCCGTAGGTGTCTGGGTAGGGTTTGGCTATTCATCATGATCGTGGAATCCGTCTTTCGTTACAGGCTTAAACGAAACGCGGAATTCCTAGTATATCCAATATATTCATCTGTGATCTGGAATGCCTATTATTGCTTATGTTTTGCATCCGCGCTAGTCCAGCCCCCGCTTTGGCGTTAGTTAAGTAACCTAACGGTGTTAGACGGGGCCTAGTGGCGAATGCGGATGGCATAAGCGGACGTGTTATTTTCGTCTCTCTTTGTGATGATAGGTGTAAATGATGGGACTGCATTATTAATGCAAAACAAACAAACCAAACCTGATGTTAGGGTCAAAATTTACACTCCGGTTGACCAAGTCAAAATCAAATTCAACCCCAAGCCAAGCAGGCCCAAGCCAAGGTTAAGTGGGCCAATGCCCGGGTCGAGCCCTAACATGAAGCGGCCGAGCTCCCCCATGCCAAAATAAAAATTTTGTAATAAATAATTTTGGTGTATATCTTTTTTTATTTTATGAATAAATGTAAGAAAAATGGACATAAAGCCAATTTTTTTAAAAACCCATGGCTCATGTGCAAAAAAAATGAGCATATGATGCATGAGATGAGCAAAATGCCATTTTGTAAAGCCCAAAGGGCTATATGTAAAGTGTGTAGCCTATAAATGCAAAAATGATGAAAATATCTCAACAACTTTTTCTCTCTCTCAAAAATTAGGGTCTGTGCCTCCTTCTCCTTCCTCAAGGTTCTAAAACCTTCTTCCCCTTTTGAATTAAATCAAGAGTTTTACTCTTCTTTTTTCCAAAAATAAATAGATTTTCATCACAAAACCCACAAAGGGGAGTTCAGATCTCCCATTAGATCTCAAAAATGGGAGATTTTTAAATCTCACCCCCTTTCTCCAAGATCCGGCCATCCGAGAGGAAGAAGAAGGAGACCCATTTCCATAAATCCCATCTTGGGAAGATCCAGGGCAAAAGGGGGGAGAAACAAAGGGCCCCCTTTGATCATTTATAAAGATTTCTAGGAGTTTAACTCCATTCAAGATCTGTTGGAGTTCAACTCCATAAATTAATCTCTTTTTAGGAGTTTAACTCCAGAAGTCAAATCGGGAGCACGGCTCCCAGTGCAGAGACAAAGTCTCTTTTCCTGCTAACGTCCAGCGCTCGCGTGCCAAGCACGCAGTGCCAGCACCCAGCGCCCACATGCCAAGCACGTGGGGCGCTAGCGCCCTGCACCCAGCGCCCAGCGCCCACGTGCTAGGTGCTGGCGCTCACGCGTCCTTTAGACGTCATTTCCCCCCTCATTTTATATACACTCTACACTAAAAATACCTCTCCCGTTAGAAAAAAATTTCTAACGGGGCGCTGCCCTGCACCCCGCAAGGGGGTTGCTGGCCCTCTTGACCCCCAGCCCGCTATCCGGGTAGCGGGACACCCGTAAAAACTCTGCGGGGCCTCCGATATATCCAAAACCCCTTCAAAACACAACATTGCACATTGAGTTCGCATGACCTGTTTGACCCGTCAATCGGAGGTTCTTTTGCTCCAAAGATAAGGGGTAATTAACGGCAGCTTAGTCCGCGGCTGCCGGAGATTCGGATCCCCACAATCAATAAACCCCAGCCTACCCTAGGCAGGGGGAATCTGTAATGCACCTGACAAGCGCGCGCGTATTCCCATCTCAATGGGGTGACGAAAAACACCATACAGATTCTGGCACGCCCGGTGGGACCTTTCTCTCCTCCCATATCTCGGGTCAAGTGTTCATACGAACTCGTTTAGCATATAAGCCGATGTTTGTACTGAAATAATGTTTTTCCGTGCAGCAATCAACTTTCAACGACGATATCTTCTAAGATGAATTCAGCTTCCGACGCGACCCCAATCTCGTACGTTGTCAAGATCAATGCTCGCGTAGTTCTCCCTGCCAGTCTCAACCGGCAATGGGAGGAGCCAGCCCGTCAATTTGGTTCTGTCATCATCTACCCTGCTAGAAGCACTCATCTGGCGGAGGTCACGGCAAACCAAGCGGCCAAACCGACCTCAAGGGGCAGGAGGCCGAACGTTGTAGTCGCCAAAGCATCCTACCCCAAATGCAAATTTGTATTCGAACGGCTCTCCACTGTTCCAACTGGGGGAAAGGCCGTCAACACCAATGGGGCCACAAAGCAGCTCCAACAAGCTCAGATGGTGCCCTTGACAATCACGCGAACGGGCATCTTCTCTGGCCTCTCTGTCAATCGGTCTACGGCGTCTTCCCGAAGAGCCGAAGTCTGCCAAGTGCTTAAAACAGAAAAGTTAAGGCAGAAGCGGCTCAGGTATCGAGCCAACAGGAGGGCCAGGACTTTGGCCATGTGGAATCTTGTGAGCTTCCAAGAGCAGGGTTACTCCGCGACGACGGCTCAGTCGGCCGTAAAAATTAGCAATTCCTTCGAACCTCTGAAATGGGTTCAGAAAAATGCCATGACCACCAGAATCAAGAAGACAGCGGTCCGAACGTTGCTACAATGATACGTGTCCCAGACCCGACAAAGAAAGTGCGACACTGTCTCTTCAAGAGTCTATCAGGCGCTCTGTGCCGCGTGAAAACAGCGGGGCAAAACCAAAAAGGAAGCGTCAGCTCCATTCAAGAATTTGGCCAGGCCAGCCGCCTTCTGTCGACTGCCCGTTACCGAAACAGGAGGGTTAAGACAGCGGTTCGCAAAATCAGCTACCAATAATGAAAAGACGGCTGGATATGTTGTCCACATGGTCTATATGGCAGGCACGCGCCCCAGTGACAACCTTCGCAACAAAAGTAAGGATGGGGCCACCACATTCCAAGCCCAATCTGGCTTGAATGTGGTTGCCGCTTCCCAAGAACAGCCACCTCCGCTGGATGATGAAAACCCTCTCGATGAGGATGATAGGCAGAAAGACCCCTCGGTCCATGTAGAGTCAAGCTCGGACAGCGAGGAAGAGTTGACTTTTCGCCCCAAGACCGCAGAGCAAGAGCTGCTTCAAGAGCTTTGAAAATAGCTCAGGAGCAAAGATAAAGAGATGGCCAAGCTTTACTCCAAAATCGACGACCTGACGAATGTTGTGATGCAGCTCACGACTCAAATTGCCTGGACACCTCCCAATCAAGCACAGGTCTTTACTTATGAGCCAGGTGATGACGATCCGAAGCAACCGATGCCTGTCCCTTTGGGTCCAAGATTGGTCGAGCCGCATGAAAGCCGGCCACATTCCGCTTCTTAGGATGCCTTGGCCCCAGATAGCACTATCCCTCTAACACAAGATCGGATAATGGATTTGGTCACCAGCAAGGTTAAAACATTGGTGGCCGAAGCCGAAGCTCAGAAAGAAATTGGCAGTAGTGGGAGGCCATATCCCGCACAGTACGATCTGATCGAGTTCCCGAGCGGTTACGTCATTCCTAAATTCGGAAAGTTTGGCGGGACGGGAAACGCAAATCAGCACGTCGCCCACTTTAAAGCGTCGTGTGGAAATACAGGGGGCAATGATGCACTTCTTCTTCGTCAGTTTGTCAATAGCCTGACCGGTGTTGCTTTCGACTGGTACGCAAGCATACCAGATGAGTCCGTCATTACTTTTGCCCAAATGGAGTCTCTGTTTCGGCAAAGATTCATGAGCGTCAGTGACAAAATCTCCATCGCTGACCTCGTGAGAACCAAGCCGGGGAAAAATGAAAGCAACACAGACTTTATTGCCCGATGGCGTAATCTCACGGTCAAGTGCGAACCGCCACTGGAGCAGGACCAGTCCGTCAGCCTTCTCATTAGGAACCTCAGCAATTGGATGGTTCCATTCTTGTGTACAGTAGGCTTCATGACGTTTCAGGAGCTAACCAAGAAAGTCCAAATGCTGGAACGCTCGAAGCAAGAGTCTACCCCGGACTCTCAAAGAGACAAGACTTGGCAAAGCAAGCGGGATGACAACCGTAGAAGCGGGAATTCCAGCAGTACCAATGTCTTCAATGCGTCCGACAATGAAGACAAGCAAAAGGCAGGCGATTCCAAACCAACAGGTCTCGAAAGCTATTACTGGGAGGATAAGGGCCTTCTCTAGAGGAGAAAAAGAACAAGGTTTACTCTTTCAGAAGGGACAAGATCCGCAAGATATTTAAAGATGCCTTGAACAACGGTCTATAATTGCTGGAGTCGAAAAGGCCTCAAGAAGCAAAAATGACCGACAATCCCCTGTATTGCCCATACCACCGAGTAGTGAGCCATGCGATCGAGGATTGCTATATCTTCAAAGACTGGGTCGAGAAGCAGTACAAGACTGGAGAGATCGAGGTGTCCAAGAGTGTGTTGGTAAACAACCAAGCTGCAACCACCAACTTCATACAGACACATGCTGAAGCCTTCAGGGAGCAAACAGCTGAACCCGCTGCCCTGAGAAATGAAACTGACTCACAGCAGCCTCCGTGGAGTACGCGCATATCTAATAAGACAAAGAAGATGATAAAGCTATTTCGGAAAAAGCCCAGAACAGAATGGGAAGGGCAGAAGAAGCCCACCATTCCAGTTGCCAATTCGGCTCAATCAGGCTCAAAATCCAAAATGCTCAAGAAGAAGAAAAGCGTAGCTCGACGGGAAAAGGAGTCTGCAGGGAGATCGACCATTCAAAAATATATCTATTCCCTCGAAGACTATGAACAGAAGGAAAGAACTCTGATTCAATTGAAGGAGTTCCTCCCTATAGAAGCGGCTGAAATTCTGGAGGGGTTACAAGAAGACTCCAATGAAGAGATCCCTATAGTGACCTGCTACGCCATCCATCTGGGCAGCGACTCTGAGGAAGAGATATGTTTTCCCAAAGAGGACGAGGAGCTCGTCACAAAGTCCCACCAAATCTAGCTCAGAAGCGGCATGACTCTACCGCTGAATCAGGGCAATGCCTTAAAAGGGAAGGAAAAACAAGTCGCTAATGAAGAAGATGTCGGAGAGCTGGCTCATGAAAATTTGAGTCCTTCCTCGGTGGACTATAATGTCTTGTCTCATCTCCGAAAGCTTCCGTCTCTCCTGAGCATCTATGATACCTTGGTCCTATCTAAAGAGCTTAGAGATGTTCTCATTCACGCTCTACAAAACCCCAAGCGGTATCGGCTCGCTTTGTAGAAATTAATATGAAAGAAGCCCAGTACGCTCTGCATGCCGACACTGTCACATTTAAGGATGAAAACTTGCTACTTGGAACAGCTAAGCATAATCGGCCGCTTTATGTGACAGGGTACAGCGACGGAGATCGGATTAATCGCATATTGATTGATCCGGGATCCTCAGTGAACATCATGAACTTGTGAACTCTGAAGAGTTTGTCAATGAACGTCTGACACATGTCAAGGGAAATGATTTTCATTAAAGCCTTCAATCAAAACTGCCAGCAAGTTCTGGGGTCTATAGCTCTGCCAATCAAATTTGGGGATCTGCAAACCGAAGCTAAGATATACGTGATCGATGATGACACGTCTTATAAAATTCTCTTGGGACGGCCATGGCTCCATGATTACGGTATCGTTCCGTCAACTCTCCATCAATGCATGAAGTATACTAAAAATGGCGAAGAAAGATGCATTGACGGAGACATCCAACCGTTCGGTGTGCATGAAGTCCGATATGAAGATTCTCGGTACTTTGTGAAGCTCCAAAGTGCTGAGCCACAGCTGACCAAAGACAGAACGACTCTGAAACTCAAAAGCAAGTCTGAACCAGCTGTCACTTTCAAAAGCAAAAAACCCCAAGTGCGTCCGCATTTCGGCAGTGACACTGATGAGTCTGACATTGGAAGTCCGTCCGTCCATAAAAAACGCCCTCATTGGATGAGTATGATACTGAAGGCTCATCCGACAGCAAAATCCTCCCCCGTTTAGGCAGTGAAACTGAAGAGTCGGAGGAGGAGAACCTGCCTAGCAACAGCTATACAGATTGGGCCCCCACGCAACAAGAAAAGCTACGAGAGACCTTCGAAGTTGCAGAAGGGCCCCTATCCGTCACAAGGATGCCGGAGCAGATGTGCAAAGAGCTCGATGCATCGTCAGTCTCCACCATGGACCAGCTGAAAACTTTCTACGTTCCCGGAAGGAAAAGTGGATAGAAGGGTATTCTGTTTTATGGATCAAATCCTGTTGTGCACCCGGACGATTTGTATGTCGCGTGCCTTCCATACGAGAGAGGCATAAGGGCCGTCCTCAATTCCAGATATTATGCGCCCGAGATGCGGGAATACTTTAAAAAGTGCGGGTGTTGGCTATATCAAACGAACTCTGAAGCGAAGTTTTATGAAGGGCTATGGCATCCGCCTCAGGTCTGAGCACTCATCGATGGACGAATTCTAGATATATGGGGCATAGGTTTCATCCAGCCTGATTCCAAGGCATGCTATATGATCCATGTTGGTGAAGCCAGCGAAAGGTCAAATGATGATGACGATATAGCCGATCCAGAAGAAGCTCCTCAAGAGCTCGAAGATGGCAGACAAGCAACCTTCGATGAGCTAACCGAGATCAATTTGGGAACGCCTGATAATCCAAGGACGACCTACATTAGCTCACTCTTGTCAGAGAAAATGAAAGAGCAGATAATTGCCCCGCTGCATGAGTTCGCCGACTGCTTCGCATGGACGTACAAAGAAATGCATGGCCTCTCCCCTGAAGTGGCCGTGCATAAGCTGGCTATATCTCCTGATGCCAAGCCTGTTAAACAAGCTCCTCGAAGAATGAGAAGGGAGCTGGAAGAAAGGTCATCGAGAAAACTAAGAAACTTATCGATGTTGACTTCATCAGAGAAGAGAAATACGCAGACTGGATCGCATGCATTGTCCAAGTAAAGAAGAAAAATAGGCAGATCCGGGTTTGTGTCGATTTCAGGGACCTTAACAAGGCATGCCCTAAAGATGATTTCCCGCTTCTGGTCATGGAAATGATGGTCGATGACACCTCAAATTACGAGCTGTTCACCTTCATGGACGGTTCGTCTGGGTACAATCAGATAAAAATGTCGCTTGAGGATGAGAAGCATACAACATTTCGAACCCCGATCGGTATATACTGTTACAAAGTGATGACGTTCGGACTGAAGAACGCAGGTGTTACATATCAAAGTGCAATGACCAATATCTTTGATGACCTAATCCATAAAGTCGTTGAATGCTATGCTGATGATCTGGTCGTCAAGACTAAAGCCAAGGCCGATCACATCCAAAATCTTATGACCGTTCTCACTAGACTGAGGGAATACAATATGAAGATGAATTCTCTGAAGTGCGCTTTTGGCCTGTTATCGGAAAAATTCCCTGGCTTCATAGTCCGACATTGAGGGATCAAAGTTGATCCATCCAAGATAAAGGCCATCATGGAGATGCCCCTTCCGAAGAATCTGACGTAGCTAAGATCTTTTCAAGGCAAGCTTGCTTATATACGAAGGTTTATCTCATGAAGAAAGGAGCTCCTTTTGTCTGGGATGCCGAATGTCAAGGAGCGTTCGAAAGCATCAAACAGTACCTGTTGCACCCTCCAGTGCTTGCTGCTCCTATTTCAAATAAACCGTTGATTCTCTATACTGCCGCGCTAGATGAATCACTCGATGCACTCCTTACCCAGAACAACGAGTAGGGAAAGGAAAATTCCCTCTACTATCTCAGTCGAACTTTAGTTGGGGCGGAACACAACTATTCCCTGATCGAAAAGCAATGTCTGGCTCTGATATTCGCTTTGAAGAAGCTAAGGCACTATCTGCTTGCTCATCGGGTTATGCTGATCTCCAAGGTCGACCCGCTCAAACACTTAATGACCAAAGCAAGCTAACCGGTATAATGGCAAGATGGGTTGTCA
This sequence comes from Agapanthus africanus, assembly GCA_030015575.1. Lineage (NCBI taxonomy): Eukaryota > Viridiplantae > Streptophyta > Magnoliopsida > Asparagales > Amaryllidaceae > Agapanthus > Agapanthus africanus. The sequence goes on along the minus strand of JASDDO010000031.1, from coordinate 601,342,556 downwards.
TGCTGCTTGAATTTGACATAATTTATACTCCTCAGAAAGCAGTAAAAGGGCAAGCCCTCGCCGACTTCCTTACTGCTCATCCCATACTAGAAGGGTCGCATTTCAATTGCGAGTTATCCGACGAACAAGTGCTGCACCTCGAGGATGACGAGCCATGTTGGGAGCTCTACTTCGATGGAGCCTCATCAATGAGGAGCTCCGGCAAATCAAGTATCCCGCAGATAAAAGCAGGGATAGGATTGGTGTTCATCACGCCATCGATGGGAACCCTACGATGTTCTTTTGCTCTCACCGAGTCTCGCACAAACAATGAGGCTGAGTATGAAGCTCTGATAGTTGGTTTGGAGCTCGCCACAGAAATGGAAATCCTTCGGCTACTAGTCTATGGTGATTCCCAGCTTGTCGTCAACCAAGTAAGCGGCGACTATAAGATATACAAATCCGAGTTAGCTCGATATAGAAGTCGAGTGGTGGAACTCATGAAACGGTTCACTCACATTGAACTAATGAGAGTCCTTAGAGCATTGAACGAAAAAGCCGACATACTCGCTCTCCTAGCTAAGGAGCTAGCTGATCCTAACATTGACGAAATTCTAATCACAGTCAGAAGCCGGCAAATTCTGCTTCCAGTCTCTTTGGGTGAAGAAGAAAGCATAGAACAAGAGAACAATCCTGCCGAAGAAGCTTCGATCATTTAAGACGAGCCTGATTGGAGGGAACCCTTCATAAAGTACCTCCGATACGACAAGCTGCCTGAAGAAAAATCTACGAGGATTCAGCTGAAGAAGAGAGCTCTCCGATACGTGTTTGTAAATAATACGATATACCGCAGATCATATGACCATGTTCCCCTCCGAATGGCGGCGGAGACGACGTGGCGCCGTCTTGCCTGAGATTCGGGGCAGATGCTATATGGTTTTATCCTTCTACCTCTCCGAAGATGCCAAGTTGATTTATGGCACCGTATATCGGAGGTTTAGACGGATGCGGCCGATGTAGCAGACTTCGTCAGATTCCCCCTCGCGAGAGGGGTTTTTGATTGTGGGGACGCTCTTCCCTGCAGGCGCAAGCCCCTGCAGTTAATTACGCTACCGCGTCGCGGTAACAACTTTCTCCTTCTCCAGAATTTCACTTCGTGTCGTGTGTGTTTGTTTCGTTTATGGTTGCCCGTGGATTGTATACGGAGACTGAGTAATGCCGTCGCCCGTAGGACGTGGATTAGTCTAAATCCGTATTTACTTAGATTTGGGTTTGGTGTTTTTAGTTTAAGGATACGTTAGCCATATTGAAGCTAAGATCAACTTAAACTTTCGTTAAGGATACGTTAGTCCTGTTTAAGACTAAGATCAACGTAACGTGGTGATTCATTTAATATATGGCCGTCGGGACTTCGTCTGACGTCGTTGAAGGATTACAACGATAGGTGTCAGAGAAGTTCAGAGATGTACCCTTGAACCAAAGTCGATTTGGAGTTTTATAGTCTGTTTGAATGTTTAAGGATACGTTAGCCGTGTTTGGGGTTAAGATCAACTTAAACATGATCGTTTAGATCCGGCAAAAGAGCATTTAGGGGCTCTATTGTTCCAGTTTAGGGACGTAGTGGTCCATGTTCCAGTTTAGGGACGTGGTGGTCTATCGCCAGTTTAGGGACGTGGTGGTCCACCATTAGTTTAAGGACGTCTCGGTCCGATATTAGATTAGGGACGTCTCGGTCCGATATTAGTTTAGGGATGTCTCGGTCCAATATTAGTTTAGGGACGTCTCGGTCCACGAGTTTAAGGACCCCGCGGTCCATATTCATGTGTGGTTGTTGGGACCCGTCACCTCTCTGACGTCGTTGAAGAATTACAACGATAGGTATCAGAGGAGTTCGGAGATGTACCCTTGAACCGGAGGTAAATTGATTTAGGAGAGCAATCTTGCTCAGTTAATTTAATTTGAGGACTTACGGCCAAAATTGGGCTAAGTCCAGTTGAAAATGTTCAACATTGTATTTCCTTTTATTTTGATTTGGGCTCTGCCCATAAAAAGATCATCAATTTATTTGGGGCTCTGGCCATTTATAAGTGATGCAGAGCATCGGTTTCATTTGGGCTTTGCCCTTTTTATTGCTTTGCAATTTATTTTGGCCGGCTAGGTCTTTTTGATTTGGGCCTGGCCCTTTAAAAAATGTCTTGCGTTTATTAGGCGCTTTGCGCCAGTCAGAGAGCGCAAGCGCTTGTGGTGTTGACACGTGTCACGCAAGCGCAGTGCGCTGTGCTAATGCGCTATGCTTGTGCTGCTGACACGTGGCACACTTTGGTGAGTTGCGCTAATTACAGAGAGCAAAGCTCTATCTTAAAGCGCATAGCGCAAGTAGTTCAGATGTTGACACGTGGCGCTTTCCCAAGAGCGCAACAGCGCAGTTTGCAAGTGCAAGGCACTATAAATTTAAGGATCTTTTAGATTTTAAGAACCAAAGGTTCATAACAGAAGTGCAAAGCACTATTTGCTTTCTTGATCTAATTTAGATCGAAGAAAACAAATCTCTTGTTTTCCTTATCTCAGAGAACCCAAGGTTCATAAAAAATGCAAAGCACTATTTTTATATCTTTTTTTTTGTTTTTATTAAAGATCATTGATCTTGTTTTTAGATTTATGATCTGTTCATAAGAGAACTTTCTCTTTTTTCTTCTAAAGGCTTTTTTACCTTTTTTTTTGTTCTTGAAGTTTTCTCTTCAGTTCTTCAGAGTTCTCTCTGTTTAATTTCTCTCAAGATGTTGATACCTTTGAATTGAGGCTTAGGGTCCTTTTTATAGTGCCCATAAATTAGTTAATTTTGGTAAAGAGATTTTTCTCTGAGTGATTTGGGGAATTTTCCCCACCGTTGGATCTTTGATCCAAGCACTTCTGTTTTACAGAAGAAAATCTTCTTGTTTTAACAAGAACAGAAAGATTTCTTTAAAATCTTTATTCTGTTTGGGAGCAAATGCTCCAGAGCGTGACACGTGTCACGCAGCGCACAGCGCAGCGCAGCCGCGCTGACACGTGTCGCACAGCGCAACGCAACTGCGCTTGCGCGACTGAAGCTTTGCTTCTATTTGTTTTTTAATAGAGCTTTGCTCTGATTGGGCGTGCTGCCCTGGGCGCTGCGCTGAGGCATCTGCGCCAGACACGTGGCGTCCTGCGCTCAGCGCAGAGGATCTGAAGCGTTGCTTCATTTATTAAAACTTAGATTTTCAAGGTAGAGCCTTGCTCTGATTGGGAGAATCGGAAGCGTCGCTTCACCTGAGATATCTTTTCATCTCTAAATTTTGATTTCCCGGGTCTTGGAAATAATTCCACTGTGCACAAAATTTTCTGTGCTTGGGTCTATATATAACTCAAGGCCGAGCCTTTTCTTCTCTCATCTTCAGAGAACTTCTTCGATCATGGCTTGCAACCGCCCCCATGCCCGCCGACAACCATGGGAGGTGCCGATCCGGGACATCGTTCCCCGTTTTGCTGCGCGCCTGGTGGACCCTTCTCTCTTGGATGAACAATGCGATGCCTCAATGCACGAGCTTTTGACTCGTGTGGGGGCTCCTCTCCCTCCGCATTCCATTTGGCTTCAGATGATCCTTGCCTCGGTGCTCGCCGACGTTCCCCCTCCTCCAGCAGAGATGTCCTCGGCAATGCTGGATGCCGCCGAGGATAAGATCGAGTGCTTTCTCGAAGCGCACTTGATCACCAAAGCCCTGAGGGACTGCTTTTTCCACTTGCTGAGCCAAATACGGGCTCGTCGGGTTGTCATCACCACTTTTTCTGAGGAGTGTGGCGTCGACCGTTGGATGACTACCCCTCGGGAGGATCGCCGTTTCGACATGATGGAGAAGACGGAGAGGGAGCTGGATAGTCTTCTCTTTCTTTTTGCGAACCCTTGTCTTTCCGATCCCACATTTGGTGATCTTTTTTAAATGTAATGACAATAATAATAATAAAAATATGTTTTAATTCAATATTTTATTATCTGTTAAGTGTTCTGTAATTTTTTAATTCTTTATTATTCCTTTGTGAGATATTTATGCGCTGCATAATCATGAAGCGTTGCTTCGCTTTTCAAACTTGGCAACAGAGATTTGCTCTAACTTAGGGTGTGCAGCGCAATTGCGCTAGCGCTAGCGCATTCGTGTTTTGACACGTGGCGCGCAGCACGCCTTGCGCTAGCGCACTCGCGCTCGACACATGGCGCACAGCGCAGAGCGCAACTGCGCTAGCGCACCAGTGTTAAACACGCGGCGAGCAGCGCAACGCGCAGCGCAACTGCGCCAGCGCGCCTATGTTAGTCATGTGGCACGCAGCGCAAGATTCGAAGCATTGCTTCAATTTTGACTCTTAAATTTTTAAACAGAGCTTTGCTCTGATTAGGGGAAGCAGAAGCGTTGCTTCATTTCCTGTCTTGGAATTTGAACAGAGCTTTGCTCTGATTGGGGTAAACAAATGCCCCCCCACTGTTGCGCTTACGTGGCCTTTCAAGCGTGAGCGCAATGGTGGCAGAATTCCAACCATCGCGGCAACTCTTGGAAGTTGAAAGGGCATTTGATGCCTATAAATAGGACTTTTGGTCCTTAGATGATTTTTATCTTCAAAACTTTTATTTTCAAAAACTTCAGAGCTTTGCTCTTGCCTTCAAGAACTCCCTGGGTTAGATTTTCTTTAAAAGAATCTATTCAGGTAAGAATTAATCTTGAATTAAATCAATTTTAATTAATAGAGCTTTGATCTCATAGATCTTTGATCTAAAGAGAAACCCTTTGGGGTTTCACCAAATAGAGCCTTGCTCTTAAGAATCTGTTTCAGAGTTTCTTAACCCATGAACAGACTCTTGCATCTTTGGCAAAACATAGATCTTTGATCTAAGAAAATGATGTACTCTTAAGAGTTTGAATATGGATAATGAAAACTAAAAATGGAGTTTTGTATCTAATGGATTATATCTTCTTTTAATAGTAACGATCTTAGAGTTCTCGGGAAATTTATTTAAATTCCCCTTATTAGGATTTTGGTAGTCACTCTTGTTTGCAGAGCACTGCTCTCGAGGAATTCAACTCTCTGTGTATATATATATATTTTTATCGCTAATCTTCCTGTGGTATTTCCTCCAGGCATAATGGCAGTGCGTCTATATAGTTTGCACGAGTTCATCACCTACGACAATATCCGCGCACAGGGCCGTTATCAAAACCAGGAGTTTACGGACGCCCAGTGTGCGGAGGTCATGGGTCGCCTCAACGCAAGTGGTGGTTGGTTGCTTCCTCGTCGTTCAGCTCTCTTGAAGGTCGTGCTAGGAGCAATATGGAGAGCACTTCAGGGGTTTCACGAGGCCCTACCGCTCAATGCGCTGGATGATGCCGAAGACAAAGTGCATTCAGTGTACCTGACGGGGCTGATCTCAAAGAAATGGCGGGACAGCCTCATCGACATCCTACATCAAGTCTTCCAGCAGACGAAGATAATCGCTGCTTATCAAAGGATAGGGGGCCTTGCCGAAGACCTTGACACACAGGAGCGCGAGCGGCTGCGCACAAGAATCATCAGAAAGGCCAGGAGAACTCTGGATGACCTTATTTTTGAATTCCTCAATCCGTGCCCCGGATCCGAGGTTATACCTTTGTAAACATTTTGATAATGTTATTATTTATTTCTCTGTGATTGTAAGAACCCTTTTTATGATATGAATAGAAAATTTCCATTTCAGCTTGTCTTATTCCTCGTTCTGAACTGTTTGCACATGCATGAATGAGTATGTCTTAAACGCTTGATCAAATATAAATCGGATGTTCTTTCCGTCACTCTCTTATTATCAACATACTGTCACAATTAGCAGGTAGTAAAGTAAGCATCTTGATTTCTTCACGAGATAGTGATGGCTTAGGCCGCAGGTTCAGATCTGCCGCCTAAGACTTTTCAACTCTATGAGCCGTGAGGGTCTCATAGAGACTTTTCTCCCTATGGATCGAGAGGATCTCATACGGGGGTTTTTCTCCTTAGGAATCGTGTGGATTCCTAAATGTGGTTCTCTCTTATAAGTCGTAAGGATCCTATAAGAGAAATTTTCCTTCTTGCGAGTCGAGAGGACCCGTAAGCGGTTGTTTCCCTCCTTGTCGAAACTCGACTTTGGAGAGTGAGACCCGTGAATAGTATGCAAGAGACCGTTTTAGATCGACTTGCAGGGTCCCATTGTTCAGGAAGCAAGTTTTTTAATCCCTGCTGCCTGAGGCTTCATCTTGCAAGTTGAGACGAATCGGGAATTTCCCGCGGAGACACTGGTTTCTCTGCGAGCCGACGCGAATCAGGAGGTTCTCGTCAAAGAGTGTTTGTTTCCGTGAGTTGAGGTGTTTTCTAGGGATTATTTGTTTCCCTAGCGCCAAGGATTATTTGTTTCCTTGGGGTTGAAATGAGTCGAGAATTTCCCACGGAGACACTGGTTGCTCTGCGAGTCAACGCGGATCAGGAGGCTCTCGTCAAGGAGTGTTTGTATCCGTGAGTTGAGGTGTTTGCTAGGGATTATTTGTTTCCCTAGCGCCAATGATTATTTGTTTCCTTGGGGTTGAAACGAGTCGAGAATTTCCCACGGAGGCACTGGTTGCTCTGCGAGTCAACGCGGATCAGGAGACTCTCGTCAAGGAGTGTTTGTATCCATGAGTTGAGGTGTTTGCTAGGGATTATTTGTTTCCCTAGCACCAAGGATTATTTGTCTCCTTGGGGTTGAAACGAGTCGAGAATTTCCCACGGAGGCACTGGTTGCTCTGCGAGTCGACGCGGATCAGGAGGCTCTCGTCAAGGAGTGTTTGTATCCGTGAGTTGAGGTGTTTGCCGAAGACACTGGTTTCTTCGGAGTTGGGATGAACCGTCGAGATTTGGCTTTGTTTTCTGGCGGTGCCTGTTGGGAAAGTATGGTTCCCTCTTTGTTTGCGCCCTTGGATTGTATACAGGGATCGACGTGATCTCAACTCCAGGGCCGAAGTTTTATCATCATTTTTTTATTTTTGTTTTATTTCCGTGAGGCTCTATCATTTCAGCTTTTATATCGCGAAGGTCGCGATTGCCCAATCATTTCGGCTATTTTTTTCGGTGCCCAATCATTTCGGCTGTTTATTTTATTTTTACTCACTGCTTTTTATTTCGAGTTGCCCAATCATTTCGGCTATTTTGCATGCATACATTTTTACTTGCTACTTTTTATTGCAAGTTGCCCCATCATTTCGGCTATTTCGTATGCATGTGCGGCCTACTGGTTTTTCACCGTAAACCTGAAATTAGACACCGATTTCGGCATCAACACCGCTACAACTAGGATATTGCCAGTAGCGAATCATCATCTTCTTCTGTCGATGTCGAACAAGGGTGGCTTAGCGAACAGGGTTAAGGTCCTGTTGACTAAGGCTTTTGACTTCATGAGCCGTAAGGGTCTCACAAAGGTATTTCTCCCTACAAGTCGTGAGGATCTTGTAGGTGTGTTTTCTCCTTAGGAATCGTGAGGATTCCTAAGTGTTTGTTCCTCTGTAAGTCATAAGGATCTTACAAAAGGGTTGTCTCCTTATAAGTCGAGAGGACTTACAAGGGTTGTTCACCGTATGGACATATCCCCAGTCACGGGTGAGACTTGTTAGGGAAATGTTTATTCGCGCCCGTGGATTGTATACAAGGGTCAGTGCTGAGCCACTTATAGGGCAATATCGGAGGCTGTGGAGGTTGCTTAAGCACAGGTTTAGGTCTCTGTAACTTAAGACTTTTAAATCTTATGAGCCGTGAGGGTCTCATAAGAAAGTTCTCCTTACGAGTCGTGAGGATCTCGCAAGTGTATTTTCTCCTTAGGAATCGTGAGGATCCCTAAGTGTGTTGCTCCCTTGTGAGTCGTAAGGATCTCACGCGGGTGGTCTCTCCTTACAAGGTCGAGAGGACCCTATAAGTGTCTTTTAACGAGGTTGCGCCCTTTCGGGTTTTCACAAACACTCGCCGGTAGCCCTGCTGTTTTTACTCACGGAGCCCTTTCGGGTTTTCATCCGTGCCCATTTTGCTTATGGACATACCGTTTTTTCTTCTTCTTTTTATTTTCTTTTTTTTATTACGAGATCGCGCCCTTTTCGGGTTTTCACGAACACTCGCCGGTAGCCCTGCTGTTTTTACTCACGGAGCCCTTTCGGGTTTTCATCCGTGCCCTTTCTGCTTATGGACATACCGTTTTTTTTATCTCGTCAGCCTAAGGATGCTGCGGTAGTAGTTTAAGGACGTTTCGGTCCGCTATTAGTTTAAGGACATTTCGGTCCGCTATTAGTTTAAGGACATTTCGGTCCGCTATGGAGAAGGCTGGCTACTGCCTATACAGCTTGAGCTTAGGAAGATAGCGAGCGGACATAGTCGTCGTCATCTATCATTGACCTAGGCTGTGGCTTATTAAGCGTAGTATTTCTTCAAGAAGCGACCGTTTATTGGCCTGAAAGGCCTTTCGCCATACATATCCATGAGTAGATAGGCCCCACCCTGGTAGACCTTGTCTATGATGTACGGGCCTTCATAGTTTGGCTCAAATTTTCCCCGCTTGGCGCGATTGGGGATCATAGGCCTTTTGACCACTAACACAAGTTCGCCTTGGTGGAATGTCCTTGGTCGGGTCAGTCTTTCATATGAGCGCGTCATTTTTGCTTTATAAGCTTCCAAATTTTGTTGCGCTATGAGCCGTGTTTCTTCAAGGGCGTCAAGCTCTCCGAGCCGAAGGTTAGCATTTTCTTCGTTCGTCAACTCGTAGTGGACTGCCACTCGTAAAGAGGGTAACTCTATCTCGAGGGGGAGTACTGCTTCCATACCGAATACCAACGCATATGGCGTTGCGTTCGTGGCTGTCTTGAACGTAGTTCGATACGTCCAAAGAGCCTCTTGTAGTCTCTCGTGCCAGTCTTTTTTATTTCGGGACACCGTCTTTTTCATGATCTTTGTCAGGGTCTTGTTGAAGGCCTCGGCTAAACCATTTGCTCGCGGATTATAGACAGAAGAATATCTCCGGTCTATGTTATGCTGTTGTGCGAAGCGACTGATCTTGTGGCTTCTGTAGCCTGGCCCGTTATCGGAGATGATCCGTCTCGGCGTTCCAAACCGATATATGACATGCATCTTGAAGAAATAGAGGATATTCTCCGTCTTCACCTCCCTTAACGGTACTGCTTCTGCCCACTTGGAGAAGTAATCAGTCGTCGCCAGGATGAAACGATGTCCTCTGGACGATGCTGGTTCGATGGGGCTTACTATGTCAGTTCCCCACATTTCGAACGGCCAGCTAGCCACTATTGGATGCAGTGTATTTGGATGCTGATGGATGAAGTCCCCATGAATTTGGCATGAGTGACATTGCTTCGCATATTCGAGGCAATCCTGAATCATCGTGGGCCAGTAGTAGCCCATCCATTTGATTTTCAACTTCATCTTCGGGCCCGCTTGGTGAGAACCGCAGATTCCGTCATGAACTTCCTGAACGACTCTTTCCGCTTCGTCAGGTCCTAAGCATCTCAGCCACAGAGAATCAAATGACCTTTTGTATAGAGTATCATTAACGAAGGCGAAAGACAGAGCTCGTTTCATGAGCTGATGTCTTGCGGACGCTTCTTCGGGCATTCGGTGGGACTTAAAGTAGTCTATAAAGACTTCCATCCAATCTTCAACCTTTTCTCGTTCTTTTACTTGTAAGGTCGTCTGCTCAGTCACTCCCTTCTCTTCGGATGATTCCGGGGATATTTCTGCTGGGGCGAGCACTCGACGGCTTTGTACCACGATTTTAACGTCATCGAGGTTCTCGTCAGCCAGTTCTTTAGCGAGCTTAGCTAACGCGTCCGCTTTGCTATTTTCCGCGCGTGGTATGCTTTCCAAAGTATAGGAGGGAATTTGGGTCAGCAGTTGTTGCACTTTTTCGCCGTACTTCACCAATTCTGGTTTGCATGTCTGGTAGTCGCCGTTTACTTGACTAACGACCAGTTGGGAATCTCCATATATGAGGAGATTTTCAATTCCCATGTCGATGGCGATCTCGAGGCCTGCTATCAGAGCTTCGTATTTGGCTTCATTGTTTGTCCTCGGCTCTGTTAAGGAGAAAGCAAAGCGCATTATCCCTCCTTGTGGAGTCACGAAGATGAGGCCTACCCCCGATTTGATTATAGGGGTACTTCGTTTGCGCTTTTTCATGGAAGATGCTCCATCGAAATAAAGCTCCCATTGGGTATCGTTCCCATCGATAGCGTCAAATGCATGTTCGTCTGGCAAATCGCAATTCAGAGGAGAATCGGTAGGTATCGGGTGCTCAGCGAGGAAGTCGGCAATGGCTTGGCCTTTCACTGCTTTGAGAGGTTGATACGTTATCGAAAATTCCATCAAGAGCAGAGCCTATTTAGCGAGTCGTCCCGTCAATATGGCCTTTGACATTAGATATTTAAGAGGGTCCACCTTTGAAATGAGACGGACTTCATGTGCTAATGCGTAATGCCTGAGCTTTGTTATCGCAAAGATCAGCGCCAAGCAATGTTTTTCGATAGGAGAGTAGTTGCTCTCTGCCCCCAGCAGAACTCGACTTAAATAGTAGAGTGCTCTTTCCTTCCCTTGGTTGTTTTCTTGCGCCCATAATGCGCCCAAAGAACCTTCGCGGGCAGTTGTATAAAGAATAAGAGGCTTTCCCTTAACCGGAGCAGCCAACACTGGCGGGTTTTGCAGGTACTGTTTAATTTCGTCGAGCGCGCCCTGGCATTTTTGATCCCAGACGAATGGGATTCCCTTCTTCATCAGGTGGCTGTAAGGACGGCACTTTCCAGAGAGGTTAGCTATAAATCGCCGAATATATGCGAGCTTTCCTTGGAGAGACCGCAACTGTTTGAGAGTTCTCGGCGGAGGCATTTCCATGATCGCTTTGATCTTTGACGGATCTATCTCGATGCCTCGGTGTCGGACGATGAACCCCAGGAATTTACCCGAGGAAACCCCGAACGCACACTTAAGGGGGTTCATCTTCAAGTTGTATTGTCGAATGCGTCGAAATACAGTCTTTAGATGCTCGAGATGTTCCTCGTATGATTTGCTCTTGACCACTAGGTCGTCGATATAACACTCGACGATTTCATGTATAAGGTCATCGAAGATCTTCGTCATGGCCCTCTGATAAGTAGCACCGGCGTTCTTTAAACCGAAGGGCATCACCTTGTAACAAAATATCCCTAGAGGGGTCCTGAAGGCGGTGTGCTTCTGGTCTTCGGGATGCATCTTTATTTGATTATACCCTGATGAGCCGTCCATGAAGGAGAAAACCTCATGAGTGGACGTATTATCTATCATTAGCTCGGTGACTGGCACCGGGAAATCATCCTTCGGGCAGGCTTTGTTGAGGTCCCGAAAGTCCACGCATATGCGCACCGTCCCATTTTTCTTAATCACCGGGACGATGTTGGCGATCCATTCAGGATATTGAACTTCCTGGATGAAGCCAGAGTCGATCAGCTTCTTGACCTCGGCGTTAATACTCATCTCAAGATCGAGCCGCATTCTTCTCGGCGCCTGTTTGACTGGCTTGACGTCCGGAGATATCGCCAATTTGTGCACAGCAATTTCTGGATCTAGTCCTGGCATCTCGGAATAATTCCACGCAAAGAAATCTTTGTGCTGTACAAGGACGTCTTTTAACGCAGTCACCCTTTCTTCAGATAGTAGCTCACTGACAAACATCGGCCGTGGGTCATCAGCCGTCCCCAACTCGATTTTCTTGAGGTTATCTGCGGTGGTATGTATTCCATCCTCCAGTTCTTTCGGAGCTGGCGGGAATTCTGAGATCACCTCATCATTGCTGTTTTCGAAGCACCAGGGAAGGTCATCCATGTCCTCGGGCTTTTCTTTTAATATTGTTATCATATGACAAGTGCGAATCCACTTCCAATCCCAATGTGGAGTTGGTTCTGTTTTTGTAGCTTTGGGTTCATGCTTCTGCGGCGGTGCTACCCTCCAGTTGTCAGACAGAGCGAATTTGCCGAGCTGATACTGATCTTCGACCCAATTCTTAAAGGTGAAGCAGTCTTCGAGAGGATGCCCTATTACTTGATGGTAAGAGCAATAATTTGGGTCAGAGACTTCGCCTGCTTGTTCGGGGTTTTTGGTCTCCGGCAGTGTAAGCATTTGATGTTTTAGAGCAAGATCAAGTATGTTCTTCGTCTTGTCCCGAGGAAACGAGTACGCTCGACCCATTTTCTTCATGAGGGATAGATCAATAATGCTCGACTCCCATTTGCGTGGCTTCTTAGCCCCGCTTCGTTGTTGTTGAGCGTCTTTTTGGCCTTTTGACTTGTTTCTGCCTCTACGTCGAGCCTTTTTTTATAACAGGTTGACAGGGGGCGGCACTTTCATATTTCACGGCCTGTTGAAGGAGGCGTTGCGTTTTGGCTTTCTCGTAGATGGCCATTTCGTGGTTATGATCGTCTCGGACTTTTTGACCAGCTTCTCTTATAAGCCTGTCCATTCGTTCTTCGAACGGCGGACTAGGTACTTTTGCATTTGGAACTTTCACTGGCCTAGGATTAGCGTCCTCCCATTGAGCATCCGCTTCTTCATCGAAGTCATACATTACGTAACAGCTGTTTAGTAGCTCTCGTCTCTTTGACCGGATATATCCAAGTCCTTTTGTCTCCATTCTCCCATTAGGCAGTTTGCGTTGAGTCCCGGGAACGTTCCAGACTTTATCATAGAACTTGGCTTTTCGAACGGTCTGCTTGAAGGATATCCCCTGGCGTTTCAGCAGCCTTTTTAAACCTTCCGTATAATATCTAGGAAGACGGATAGGCTGAAGCCTATCAAGCGTAGGATCCGCGCCATACCAGATTTCTTTCTCCACTTGGGTTTCTTTAGAGCGGTAGAATAGAATTGCTTTTTCGCTTTCTCTCCTGGGAGGGATATAGAACGTTTGCAGCTTTTCTACCTATTAAATATCAAGTGCATCCAGTTCTTTATGGTGTTTAAACGGCACTATGGCGACTTGTAGAATTTGTTCTTCGTCAGCGGACGCTTGTATTGAGGGTCGAGCGGGGAATACAGCGTGGACCTCATCTTCCGAGTCACTACCAAAGATCAACGTAGGAGCGGATGGTTCCGGCTTGGTGTATTGGGGCGGACCCGAGTAAACTATCTCCTCTTCCTCCTCGGTATCACTTCCGAAGACAGGGATGGTAGCGTTAGTTTTGTTCTCCGGCTTGTGACACCTTTCCGTGTCTTCGAAATTCGGTAAGAAGTATTTGGCATCTTCATATTTGCGAACTTCGTTTACGGAAAACAGATTCAATTCTCCCGTCACGGTGTACTCGAGACCATCCCTGCAGTATTTCATAAACTGATGCTGTGTAGAAGGGATGACATTGTACTCGTGTAACCATGGTCGGCCGAGCAGAGCATTGTAGCATGTCTTGGCATCTATGACATGGAATTTAATGTCTGTGACGAACAGCCCGAAGCGTAGCGTCAGTATCACAGATCCAAGAGTCTTTGATGATTGGGAGTCGAACCCGGAGATGGTGATCTTGTCTCGGGCGAGGTGTTGGACACTCATGCAGATTTCCTTTAACACCCGCACATTGAGTAGATTAACAGTCGATCCGTTATCGATCAGGATTTTGCTTATCTTTATATCATGGCAGTATCCTGAGACATAAAGGGGGCGATTGTGTTCGCGCGTCCCGAGGAGAAGGTCTTCATCGCCAAAAGAAACATCGGCTGTGTACACTTCCTCCAATTCATCTTTCATCTTCTCTTCGGCCAGGAAAGCTTGGAACTGCTCCGGATCCTGTAGTGCCTTAATCAACGAATCCTTCGCCTCTTTTGATAGTAAAAGGGCGTCAAGAATGCTAAACTGCGAGGGTAGCTTCCTCAGATGCGCTAAGATGTTGTAATCCACCTTATTTCTCTTCGGCGGGTTCTTGACAGTTAGCTCCTCCGCAACTTGGTCATCTAAGAAGATGTCCTTGGAGACCTTCTCTTTCCCTTTATCTTTCTTGTTTGAGGGTCCGAGATTCTTTTCAGGTAGCGTCCGATTGCGCAGCTGGATATTCTCGCAAACCTTCGATTCTTCTTCTTTTCCCGAAGTGGATTCTTTAAAGAGGGGGGAAAGCTCTAGTTCCTCATCAGAATCACTCCCGAATGTGAGCACTTATGATCCCTCGGCGTTGACCATGTGACAATTGCCGGTGGCTCTGTTAAGCCCTTCGGTCGTACCGTTCTGTTCTCGGCGGGTCTTGCGCTTTTCCCGCTTAAACTGCTGCCGGTGAGCAGCATATCCTCACCACCACCTATCGAAAGCTTTGCACTCTTCAGTGGGGTGCGAAATCTTCCGATGATACAAGCAATAGGAGGGGTGCATTTCCACTTCATTAGTAACACTTTCCTCAGAGGATGGTAGCTTCATACCCATGGACACGGCTTTAGCAAACCTCTTCCTCATCTTGAATTTGATTTTATCCGCCGTGGGTGCACTTTGCTTCAGTGGAAGTATCTCAATTCTTTCGTCAAGGCGCTGGCGTTTGGCCCTTTCGAATATAATCGCCTCGCGCTCCCGATCAACTTTGCTTTTTAAGAACGCTTCATTGAGGAATGCATCAATCACTTCATCCGATGGCCCCAGAATTTTTGGTTCAGGATCTGCCCCCAGCATTTCAGTACAAGAAGTCTCCTCATTGTCTATGAACAAATGGGAAATCACATGACAGCTTGCCACATATTTCTCAGATTCATCCGACAAACTACATCCCTCATCTTCCTCTTGAAAGACGTGGTTGAGGAACTCTTGGAATGTAATGGGAGTCCGTGCCTTCTGGTTGTATTCCTCCAGCGCGTCAATTTGTTTTTGCAAGTCCGTGCGCTTGTCGCCAGGCTTCACGGGCTTCTTTGACTTCTTTTTCTTCTTCTTTGAAGATTTCGACGGCTGGTTGTGAATGCTTGGGCCACTTCCATCGATCTTTTGAGTTGAACGAGACTTCAACATCCCTTCAATGATTTGCGGCTCCAACGGGTCCTTTCACTTGATCGCTGGACATGTCTGAAGATCGTTTAGCATCCTCTTTGTCTTGGTTGATAATACAACCTCCCAAGGAGCTTCTTCAACGACGGAGCATGTTTCCCCCGGCGTATTCGTCCCCTTAGAGGTGTGGGGCTGCGGGGGATTCACCTTCCATTTGTCAGATAACGCGAATTTGCCCTGTCGGTACTGGTTTTCAAGCCAATTTTTGAAAACGTAGCAATCCTCGATCGGATGACCCAGTATTCTATGATAAGGACAGTAGTTAGGCGCATTGACATCGCTTGGTTGCAACGGACGTTTCGGATCTGGCAGATTTATGAGTCGGTTGCGCAACGCCAGCTCGAATAACCTTCTCGTTTTATCGCGGGGAAAAGAGTAGGAACGTCCTAGCCTCTCCTCAAGGGCTACGTACGGACGTATATTATTTTGACGAGCAACCGGATTCGATTCGCTCGGTTGTTGTTGAGCATTAGCGACAACAATCGCTTTTCTCTTCCCTTTGTCATTTCGGGAGTCCGGTTTTGGAAGAGGGGGTTTATGGCCCATCTAATCCATTTGCGTGAGCTTGTCAATCAAGGCGTGGAAGGTAGTCGGCTTGAAAAACATCATAAATTATGAGATGGTTGCTTGCGGGCCAAGGGTTCCCACAAACATACCCACTGCGGGAGCTTCTTCAATGCGCTGCTCACACTTCGACCATAAGTTCCGCCACCGTATAGCATATTGAACCCACGTCTCGCCTGGTTTTACCCTGGCGTTAATCAGTGCCGTCATCGGGGTGCGTTCACTGGCGCTTGCAAAACGCTGAGTAAACAACAGCTCCATCTTCGCGAAGGTCTTTATAGAGTCGTTCGGGAGCTCAGAGTACCACTCGAACGCTGTATCTGATAAGCTTCCAACGAACTGGCGAAGCAACAGCTTGTCATCACCGCCGGGGTTGCCGCAGAGTGCCCTGAACTGGGAAACATGCTGGTGGGGATTGCCCGTTGTTCCCCTCCGAATGACGGCGCGACGGACGGCGTCTCGCCTGAGATTCGGGGCAGATGCTAATTGGTGCTATCCGTCTACCTTTCCGAAGATGCCAAGTTGATTTATGGCACTATGTATCGAAGGTTTAAACGGATGCGTCCGATGTAGCAGACTTCGTCAGATTCCCCCCCGCTTGAGGGTTTTTTTTGATTGTGGGGACGCTCTTCCCTGCAGGCGCAAGCCCCTGCAGTTAATTACGCTACCGCACTGCAGTAACCACTTCTCCTTCTCCAGATGGTCACTTCGTGTCGTGTGTGTTTATTTTGTGTTTAGCTGCCCGCGGATTGTATACGGAGACTGAGTTATGTCGTCTCCCGTAGGGCGTGGACTAGTCCAAATCCGTATTATCTTAGATTTGGGTTTGGGGGTTTGGGTTTAAGGATTCATTAGTCTCATTGGAGACTAAGATCAACTTAAACGTTTGTTAAGGAAACGTTAGCCTAGTTTTTAGACTAAGATCGACTTAACGGGATCGTTTAGATCCAACAAAAGAGCAATTAAGGGAGCCCTGTTGTTTAGTTTAGTGACATCACGGTCAGTAGGTAGTTTAAGGACATTGCGGTCCATAGGTAATTTAAGGACATTGCGGTCCAATGTTAGTTTTAAGACGTTGCGGTCAAGGTTAAGGACATCATAGTCCGTGGATTTAGGGACTCCACAGTCCGATGTTAGTTTTAAGACATCACGGTCAAGGTTAAGGACGTCATAGTCCATGGACTTAAGGACTCCACAGTCTGATGTTAGTTTTAAGACATCACGGTCAAGGTTAAGGACCTCATAGTCCATGGGTTTAAGGACTCCACAGTCCGTCGTTAGTTTTAAGACATCACGGTCAAGGTTAAGGACCTCATAGTCCATGGGTTTAAGGACCCCACAGTCCGTATCAATATGTGGTCATCGGGACCCGTCACCTCTTTGAAGACGTTGAGGAATTACAACGCCGAGTATCAAAGGAGTGAAAAGATGTACCCTTAAACCGAGGTAGATTAAATAATCTTTGACCCAATTTGGAACCAAGACCAATTAATTATATTATGAGCCCATTGGCTCAGTTGAATTTGAATTGAGGACTTATGACCAGCTTGGGCTAAGTCCAATCATGTTTAGGATATTGGCCCTTCTGTTGGTCCATTAGAGGAGAGGCTTTGCCTCTAGACACTTAGCCAATTGGGCTAAAGTTAGTGTTAAACACTAAAGATCAGCAGTGTTGAACACTGGGAACAAGTTAGTGTTTAACACTAAAAGATAGTTAGTGTTAAACACCAGCAACATGGGGTTCAAATTAGTGTTAAACACTAAAACAAATCAGTGTTAAACACTAGCGACAGAGATCTCAAATTAGTGTTAAACACTAAGATAATCAGTGTTAAACACTGGTGACAGAGATTTTAATTTAGTGTCGAACACTAAGAAAATTAATGTTAAACTCTGTTAACAGAGATTTAATTTAGTGTTAAACACTAAGAAATTCAGTGTTAAACACTGCAAGAAAGGCTCTTCGATTAGTGTTGAACACCAAGGCAAAACACTGGATTCAGAGGGTCCAATTTAGCGTTAAGAACTCAGGTAAGAGGGGTCACGTGGTAGCACGTGAGGGCGCCCTCCCCATTATTTGTTCTGCTGAGAGTATTGAATACTTTGGAGCATCACGTGCTGTCACGTGATGGGCATTTAAATGCTTGTATGTTAAAGCTTCTGCCAAGGGTCACGTGGGTCACGCGAGGCATTGCTTCAAAGGCCCTTCTCTGTGGACCTTTCCAGGGGTCACGTGGTAGCACGTGACCCTGCCTCTTTGCAATTTCTGATTAAATTCTTCATTAAATCCCCATTGTCTTCTGAAGAATTATATTCTCTGATAGAGTTGAACTCTGATTTTCCTGTGGGAATTAAATTCCTCATATATGTGAAGAATTGAGTTCTGTCATAGGGTTAAACCCTAATAATAACTTTAAAGGAACTAAATTCCTTCTTTCTTTATAAAAAATTACTCTTAGATAGGGTTAAACCCTAATTTATATTCTGAGGAATTAGATTCTATCATATGATGAAACCCTGATTTCTTCTTTCTTAAGGGAATTAAATTCCTGTTATTTTAACAGAACTATGTTCTTAACTAGGGTTAAACCCTGATTCTGTTCATCCTGAAGGAATTATATTCATCTCAAAGGAATTAAATTCCTATAATTCTGCGAGGATTAAATCCTCGAACTTTCATTCCCTCTCTATGCTTTGGATCTGCATGGCAGGATCTCAACCCAATGAGAATTAAATTCTCAATTCATGGGGAGATATGCACTTTGCAGATCCTCTGCTAAAGAGAGAACTAAGTTCTTCTTTTTAATATCAGAGTTAAACTCTTTTGAGAATTAAATTCTCTTTTTTCTTGAAAGCCTCCCCCTTCTTACCTAAGGTTTTCTTTTGCAGAAGATCCAAATTCCTCCAAAGTCTCAAGGCTCTATTTCTCTCTCTCTCCATATCTCTGTATCTGTATATCTGTGTGTCCCTTGGCTCCTATTTATAGGAGAAGAAGCAGAATCAATTAGTTTTGGTGAATCTTTCATTGAGAGATTTGATTTGTATTCACCATTCGTTTGGACCTTTGGATTATTAGGTGAATTTTATTCACCATTGGATTTTAAATCCAAAGATTTTCCTTTGTTATTTCGATTAGATTTTAAGGGGAAATCTTTCCAAGTTCAAGATTTTTCCATAAATAGATGATATTTAATCACCTTTAAATCTTTAGTCCAATCGGTTCCAAATAATCATTTTCCTTTGGAAAGATTTGAATGATCTCTTCAGAATTTGATTCTGTTAAATAAATAGGCTTTGAAAGCCGGTCACGTGTGGCCACGTGACCCCTGGTCACGTGTAAGCACGTGACCCCTGGAACTAGCTTTTCTTCTCCTTTTTGCGCTCTGTTTTCTGGCCGCTGCTCAATCGTCACGTGCCAACACGTGACCCCTGATCACGTGTGAGCACGTGACCTTTTCTGAAGCCTTTTTCTTGATTTAGTCAGGGAACCGATGTGCTTTTGCTGCTGTTTTAAACGTCACGTGCCAACACGTAATTGCTGGTCACGTGCTAGCACGTGATGCCTCCTCTGTAAACTTTCCTGATTTTAAATCAGGAAACACCCGTCCCCTTATAGACATGGAACTTGGGAATTGTGTAGCCCGGCGGATATTTGATTTGATCGTACCAACTCAGATATGGTCGTCCTGTTTTTACGACCTGGCCGGCTGTTTCAGTCGTATGATGAACCCGTATTTGTTGGGCTATGTACTCGTCTAAGTCAGCTTTGGAGATTGTCTCATCTTTAGCTGTTGACAGAGCTGGCGGAGGATTCGACGTTTCTCCCCTATCGTCTCCAAGGACGATTGGGGGCTCTTCGGCCGGTGGATCTTGTTGTATCATCATTCCTATCATGTCTTGGAAGAGGAGGCCCATACGTTGTATGTTGGCTGCTTGTTCAGCAGCCTCTTTGTCCTTCTTTTCTAGTATTCAACGAAGGAATTCGGCGTCGGTTTCTTCCTCCTGGCGTTCATCCGAGGACATTTCAGGGCTTTCTTTTGGCCCAGTAAGTGCGGCCATAGCGTTCATCATCTCTTGGAGCTTCTGCTGCTGCTCCTGCGCTTTGGTCACTGATCTCGTGTGCGGTCTATGACCTGTTGATATGCGACTGTCCTCTTTACCAGACGTCATGTATACGGTATGAACTACAATGCCCCCTGACTTAGGGCGTTTGGGTTCATCACCTCTGATATCTGTCGCCGACGCGGGGGTTTTCTCCGGCCTCCTTCTTTTGTGGGCCGTTGAAGTTGAAGGGGCCGTTGCAGTGGGCACCCTGGCGATCGTTGTCCCCTGCTGTTTAATAGGACGGTCTTTTTCTTTTTGCACCTTCGCCTTTTTCTGTTGACGAGAGTGGTTTGGGTCAATCACGGAGTCTTGAACCCTCCGCCAAACCTTGTATATTTTTGAAGACAGCCGTTGAGGGGGCTGTTCCTGGTTTGTTTCTGTAACTCTCTCCGCAGGTGGAGGAGATCTTTTCAATGTAGCGGTTGGAGAGTTCTTACGTACCCTCCTCAGTAGTTCAAAACTATTCCCAGTTAGAACAGCAGCGTTGACCTCCACTACTGGAGCAGGTGGAGTTAGCCCTGAGGGGGAGTTGCCCCCTGCCTTTCTTATTCGTCGCCAATGGCGAAGTCGAGCATGACGAGCCGTTGGGATTGGCTCGGAGATAGAGACATCATCTTTTTGCCCCTTGTCTAGTTGAAGCGCTGCTGGTGTTAACCTCTTAAAGACCGAGGTTGTTCTTTGCGGTGTAATATCCAATCTGTCAAAGACAGATCTTCATACAAGGGCAGGAGCAGGAATCGTCAGTCTTGAAAAGACTGACTCTTTGATGGGAGAAGCCGACTTAACGACTTCCGTAGCAGCGGCCATTGCCCTCCTTGGGACAACCAATTTAGAGTCCCTGGGCTTTTTAGCGGGCCCTTCAGAGTTTTGATCCAGCCTCGCAAAGACAGAGGCTATTGGCTTGGTGGTGGGCGACCCGTTGACAGGGGACGTCGTAGCAGTGAGCCGGTCGAACACCGACTTCTTATTCACTTCCGGTGCAGGTATCGGCATAGAGAAGCTTGTAGGCGGGACCATGGTCCCGAAAAATAGGCCGGTGGTGGCCTGGGTCACCTGTTCTACCGGCAGAGCGAGGAAGGAGGCCGCTTGGGGCCTATATGCTACACCTCTAGGTGAGGTGGAGCGTTCGTTGCAGTGGCACTTTGCGCAGTTGGTGCATTTAAAAGCCATGGACGCTTGAGTTCTGCGCCAGACATAAGACCAAATCTTAGTAACTTGAAAATCCAAAGGCAACCCTTAACAAACCGCGATTGGTTCGCGAAGACGACACACGAAGTATGGACTGGAAAGAGGAAAAGGTCCCACCGGGCGTGCCAGAATCTGTTCAACTCCGAATGGCGGCGGAGACGACGTGGCGCCGTCTTGCCTGAGATTCGGGGCAGATGCTATATGGTTTTATCCTTCTACCTCTCCGAAGATACCAAGTTGATTTATGGCACCGTGTATCGGAGGTTTAGACGGATGCGGCCGATGTAGCAGACTTCGTCAGATTCCCCCTCGCGAGAGGGGTTTTTGATTATGGGGATGCTCTTCCCTGCAGGCGCAAGCCCCTGCAGTTAATTATGCTACCGCGTCGCGGTAACAACTTTCTCCTTCTCCAGAATTTCACTTCGTGTGGTGTGTGTTTGTTTCGTTTGTGGTTGCCCATGGATTGTATACGGAGACTGAGTAATGCCGTCGCCCGTAGGACGTGGATTAGTCCAAATCCGTATTTACTTAGATTTGGGTTTGGTGTTTTTAGTTTAAGGATATGTTAGCCATATTGAGGCTAAGATCAACTTAAACTTTCGTTAAGGATACGTTAGTCCTGTTTAAGACTAAGATCAACGTAACGTGGTGATTTATTTAATATATGGCCGTCGGGACTTGTCACCTCTCTGACGTCGTTGAAGGATTACAACGATAGGTGTCAGAGGAGTTCAGAGATGTACCCTTGAACCAAATTCGATTTGGAGTTTTATAGTCCGTTTGAATGTTTAAGGATACGTTAGCCGTGTTTGGGGCTAAGATCAACTTAAACAGGATCGTTTAGATCCGGCAAAAGAGCATTTAGGGGCTCTATTGTTCCAGTTTAGGGACGTAGTGGTCCATGTTCCAGTTTAGGGACGTGGTGGTCCATCGCCAGTTTAGGGACGTAGTGGTCCACCATTAGTTTAAGGACGTCTCGGTCCGATATTAGTTTAGGGACGTCTCGGTCCAATATTAGTTTAGGGACGTCTCGGTCCACGAGTTTAAGGACCCCGCAGTCCATATTCATGTGTGGTTGTTGGGACCGTCACCTCTCTGACGTCGTTGAAGAATTACAACGATAGGTATCAGAGGAGTTCGGAGATGTACCCTTGAACCGGAGGTAAATTGATTTAGGAGAGCAATCTTGCTCAGTTAATTTACAACGATAGGCTTCTTTAGGGTTTTCTTGCTTTAGGTTGTCCTTCACATCCGAGAGGAAAAAGTTTGTAATGAATTTTTCATGATCGTTATTTCAGGTGTCATGGATGCTCATTTGTATGATCTTGACGAAATCATCTCTTACGGGAATATTCATGCACTGGGCCTCAGCCAGAACCAGGAGTTCACCAACGCTCAATGTGCCGAGATTATGAGCCGCTTTGACGAGTACAACCATCGGCTACTCCCCCGTCGCTCTTCTCTTCTGAGACTCATCATGCTAGTGATCTGGGAGGCGCTTCCTCTCTTCTGCACTGGTGTACCGCTCAGGGCATTGGACGCTGCCGAGGATAAGATACATTCGGTAATCTGATGAGCCTAATCTCGAAGAGAAGGCACGACAACCTCATTGATCTCTTGCACCAGGCTTTTCAGCAGTCGGCCATACTTGCTGCCTATCGGAGGGTAGAAGACATTCGTGAGGATCCCGACGCTTATGACCGCGAGAGAAAACATACTCGAATGGTTCGAAATGCTTGGAGGATCTTGGACAAAGCCAAGTTCGAGTTTCTCAATCCGTGTCCCGCGTTTGAGGTCTTGCCGTTGTAATCATGTTCTCTGTACTTTGTATGAACTTCTTAAAGCATGAGTGATAAGTTTTATTATGTCTTTCTTTGTCTGCATGCCTCTCTGTGGGATTTTATTATTTTGTTATTGTTGTTGTTGATGCTTCTAGTATGCAGGGTGCTATTCCATTTTTTAGTGCATGTCAAGTTTGGGGCTCACATGCTCCGCACGTGGGGTCCTTTGATGGGACTGTTCAAAAATTTTCCCATGCCATATTTTTAGCGCACAATATCAGATGCAGAAAAGGAGCCCTGGAAATAGTTCCATCTCCTTGATTTCCGATGCTTTTCCTTTTCTAGGCCTTGGAAATAGCTTCATCATGCAAGATTTTCCGCGCTCAACACTTAATGCACCTCTTTATATCTGAGGCCATTGCCTTCTTTTCTCTTCACAGAGAGGTTTATTTTCATTTTGGTGTAATTTGTCTTGAGAAACAACCGAGCGCCATGGCCAGCAATCGCCCTCATGCTCGTCGACAGCCATGGGAAGTTCCTATTGAGGAGATGATTCCCCGCTTTGCTGCCCGATTGGTGGATCCACTCCTTACCGACGACGAATGCGACTCGGAAATGTATGAACTCTCGATCCGTAGGGGGTCCCCCCTCCCGATGGGGTCCCTCTGGCTCCGGATGATTCTCGCGGCCGTGCTTGCCGACATCCCTCCTCACCCGGCGGAGATGACCCTGGCGATGCTTGACGCGGCTGAAGAAAAGCTCGAGGGCTTTCACGAAGCGTGCCTGATTACTCAGGCTTTGAAGGATTGCTCAATTCACCTGCTGAGCCAGATAAAGGCCCGGCGAGCTATTATGTCTGCTTTCGCGGACGAACATGGCGCCAATCGATGGGGAGCGACTCATCGCGAGAACCGTCGCTTTGATGTGCTGGAGAAAGCAGAGAGGGAGATGGAGAATTTTGTTCTCTGTTTTGTTAACCCTTGTGCTATTGATCCCGTGTTTGGTGACCTTTTTCCGCTAGCGTAGCATATTTAAATTAGTCCCTCTTTTTGTATGCTTTATGCTGAACTTTCATGTAGGCTCGGTGCTCGTATGTATGTCTTCGCTTGCATAAATAGACTTTGTGTTCTCCTTATAAGAGCTTTCTTTAATTATCAACACTATCATCATGTCGCATGCACATTAAAGCCCCAAATATTATTTCCTTTTTGGATGTTCATATAATTGCGAATGCATGCTCGTCGGAAATTTTCTCGTTGCTTTTCATACCAGGTAATGTGAGCGCGTTTTAAGTCGATTGTTGCTGTCGACTGGACGCCCATTTATACGGTCTTGAGCGTGTATGTCCCGTTTCCAAGGTTGCGGTCGCGAAAGTGAGCTTACGTGGCCTGATAGGGCGACACGTGGCGAACATATTGTCGTGCGAGAAAAGGGTTCGGCCGTAACTTCTCGGAGAGGGAGCTGGCTTCTAAAGCGCTGAGCAAGCTTCAGGCGAGTCTTACTGCCAAGGTCAACAAAGCGTATGAACTCTGGCGGGTGCTTCAAGAGTCTATCAGGGAGGTGGTGACTCTTGATAAAGCTGCTACATTCACTCGTGAGAGGGTCGAGGCTCATAAGGCCACCGAGAAAGAGCTTAAAGGCCGGCCCGCTTCGTATCAGGCCCAACAGGCTCAGGCGGAGGCCCGTCTTTTGGCAATCTTAAATCATGAGGCCGTGGCCCAACAAAAGCAGGATGAGCTGACCAAGCTGCTAAATCGCCCACCGGCTTGAAACATTTGTATCTTTTCCTTCCTTTTTTGTATATACTCATAGATGAGAGTATTTTCTTTTTGTTTTTTCATAAATTGTACTTTGTATTCATTTTGGTTTATGAATAAAAGATACATTTTTCTTCTCAATGGTGCGTCTCCTTTTATTGAATGTGTTTTGCGGACAATTTATTTTGATCTCCTTGGCTTAGGATTCAGGGTTAAGATCTGCTTCCTAAGACTTTTGCGCTTTATGAGCCACGAGGGTCTCATAAAGAGTTTTTCTCCCTACAGGTCAAGAGGATCCCATAGGTGTGAGTTCTTCTTAAGAATCGTGAAGATTCTTAGGCGGGTTTTCCCTTGAGAGTTGTAAGGATCTCACAAGTCATGAGGACCTGCAAGTGCTGGATGTGGTCACCCTTATCCGTGTTTCACGGGGTCAGGGGTTGCTCAAGGCATCATAGTTTAAAGACGTCGCGGTCAAGGTTAAGGACATCATAGTCCGTGGATTTAAGGACTCCACAGTCCGATGTTAGTTTTAAGACATCACGGTCAAGGTTAAGGACGTCATAGTCCGTGGGTTTAAGGACTCCACAGTCCGATGTTAGTTTTAAGACATCACGGTCAAGGTTAAGGACCTCATAGTCCATGGATTTAAGGACTCCACAGTCCAATGTTAGTTTTAAGACATCACGGTCAAGGTTAAGGATCTCATAGTCCGTGGATTTAAGGACTCCACAGTCCGATGTTAGTTTTAAGACATCACGGTCAAGGTTAAGGACGTCATAGTCCGTGGATTTAAGGACTCCACAGTCCAATGCGTGGTTGCGGGGACCCGTCACCTCTTTGAAGACGTTGAGGAATTACAACGCCAGGTATCAAAGGAGTGAAGAGATGTACCCTTAAACCACGGTAGAATCGGTACAGAATCAGGGTGGTTGATCGTTAGTTTTAAGACATTACGGTCGAGGTTAAGGACATCATAGTCCATGGATTTTAAAGACTCCACAGTCCGGTGTTTGCTCTGGATGCTTCACACGGGTTCACTGCCGTGCTTGGCGAGGACCAGGTTCCGCTCTGGGCCTTTTCCGCGGGGTCAAAGAGTGACGTTATTCGCGTTCCACGTAACCAGGAATTTTGCACTAGATGCTTCACACGGGTTCACTGCCGTGTTCGGCGAGGACTAGGCTCCGCTCTGGATGCTTCACACGGGTTCACTGCCGTGCTCTGCGAGGACCAGGATCCGCTCTGGACGTTTTCCACGGGGTCAAAGAGTGACGTTATCCGCGTTCCACGTAACCAGGAATTTTGCACTAGATGCTTCACACGGGTTCACTGCCGTGTTCGGCGAGGACTAGGCTCCGCTCTAGATGCTTCACACAGGTTCACTGCCGTGTTCTGCGAGGACCAGGATCCGCTCTGGATGTTTTCCACGGGGTCAAAGAGTGACGTTATCTGCGTTCCACGTAACCAGGAATTTTGCACTAGATGCTTCACACGGGTTCAATGCCGTGTTCAGCGAGGACTAGGCTCCACTCTGGATGCTTCACACGGGTTCACTGCCGTGCTCTGCGAGGACCAGGATCCGCTCTGGACGTTTTCCACGGGGTCAAAGAGTGACGTTATCCGCGTTCCACGTAACCAGGAATTTTGCACTAGATGCTTCACACGGGTTCACTGCCGTGTTCGGCGAGGACCAGGCTCCGCTCTGGATGCTTCACACGGGTTCACTGCCGTGTTCTGCGAGGACCAGGATCCGCTCTGGACGTTTTCCACGGGGTCAAAGAGTGACGTTATCCGCGTTCCACGTAACCAGGAATTTTGCCGATTGTATCCGCATTTCACGGAATGGAGGTTTGACTGTTGGTGATATGTATATCGCCGAGCCATGGAATTGGGAGTTGCCGCTGTTCCGTTTCTCTTGAAGTTGTGTCCGTCGTTACGAGACGAGTGTTGGGATGATCTCTAGGCCGCTTGCGGCCCGTCGAGATTTAGCTTCTTTCTTCGATGAAACCTGGGGGGAAGTATGCTCACTTCTTTGTTTACGCCCTTGGATTGTATACAGGGTGTGATGGAACATCACCTGTAGGGCTTAAATTAAAACTTTTTTTTATTTTATTTCTTTTTCCGCGATGCTCTATCACTTCAGCTTTTATATCGCAGAGGTCGCGATTGCCCTATCATTTCGGCTATTTTTCGCGGTGCCTAATCATTTCAGCTATTTATTTCATTTTTACTCGCTGTTTTTTATTGCGAGTTGCCCCATCATTTCGGCTATTTTTCATGCATACATTTTTACTTGCTGCTTTTTATTACAAGTTGCCCTATCCTTTCGGCTATTTCGTATGCATGTGTGGCTTGCTGGCTTTTTGCCATAAACCTGAAATTAGGCACCGATTTCGGCGTCAGCACCGCTACAACTGGGATATTGCCAGGAGCGAATCATCATTTGCCTCTGTCGATATCAAACAAAGGTGGCTTAGCGAACAGGGTTAAGGTCCTGTCGACTAAGGCTTTTGACTTCATGAGCCGTAAGGGTCTCACAAAGGCATTTCTCCCTACAAGTCGTGAGGATCTCGTAGGTGTATTTTCTCCTTAGGAATCGTGAGGATTCCTAAGTGTATGCCCCTTTGTAAGTCGTAAGGATCCTACAAAAGGGTTTTCTCCTTATAAGTCAAGAGGACTCATAAGGGTTGTTCATCATATGGGCGTATCCCTAGTCACGGGTGGGACTTTGCTGGGGAAATGCTTATTCGCACCCGTGGATTGTATACAAGGGCCAGTATGAGCCGCTTGTAGGGCATTGTCGAAGGTTATGGGGGATTTTGCTTAAGCACAGGTTCAGGTTCCTGTAACTTAAGACTTTCAAGTCTTATGAGCCGTGAGGGTCTCATAAGAGAGTTCTCCTCACGAGTCGTAAGGATCTCGCAAGTGTACTTTCTCCTTAGGAATCGTGGGGATCCCTAAGTGTGTTGCTCCCTTGTGAGTCGTAAGGATCTCACGCGGGTGGTTTCTCCTTACAAGGTCTTGACGACCCTGCAAGTGTCCTTTAACGAGGTTGTGCCCTTTCGGGTTTTCACAAACACCCGCCGGTAGCCCTGCTGTTTTTACTCACGGAGCCCTTTCGGGTTTTCATCCGTGCCCATTTTGCTTATGGACATACCGTTTTTATTATCCTTTTTATTCTTTTTTTTTAACGAGGTCGCGCCCTTTCGGGTTTTCACGAACACTCGCCGGTAGCCCCGCTGTTTTTACTCACGGAGCCCTTCGGGTTTTCATCCGTGCCCTTTTTGCTTATGGACATACCGTTTTTTTTTAAAATATTTTTTTTAATTTTTTTCTTTTTATTCATCTCGTCAGCTTGAGGATGCTGCGGTAGTAGTTTTAAGGACGTTTCGGTCCGTCGTTAGTTTAAGGACGTTTTGGTCCGTCGTTAGTTTAAGGACGTTTCGGTCCGTCATGGAGAGGGCCGGCTACTACTTATAGAGCTTGAGCTTAGGAAGATAACGAGCGGACATAGTCGTCGTCATCTATCATTGACCTAGGTTGTGGCTCATCAAGCGTAGTATTTCTTTAGGAAGCGGCCATTTATTGGCCTGAAAGGCCTTTCACCGTGCATATCTATGAGTAAATAGGCTCCACCCTGATAGACCTTGTCTATGATGTACGGGCCTTCATAGTTCGGCTCAAATTTTCCCCGCTTGGCGCGATTGGGGATCATAGGCCTTTTGACCACTAGCACGAGTTCGCCTTGGCGGAATGTCCTCGGTCGGGTCAATCTTTCATATGAGCGCGTCATCTTTGCTTTATAAGCTTCCAGATTTTGTTGTGCTATGAGCCGGGTTTCATCGAGGGCATCAAGCTCCTCAAGCCGAAGGTGAGCATTTTCTTCGTTTGTCAATTCGTGGTGGACTGCCACTCGTAGAGAAGGCAGCTCTATCTCAAGGGGGGAGTACCGCTTCCGTACCGAATACCAGTGCGTATGGCGTCGTGTTCGTGGCCGTCTTGAACGTAGTTCGATATGCCCAAAGTGCCTCTTGCAGTCTCTCGTGCCAGTCCTTCTTATTTCGGGACACCGTCTTTTTTATGATCTTTGTAAAGGTCTTATTGAAGGCCTCGGCCAGACCGTTGGCTCGTGGATTATAAACTGAGGAGTATCTCCAGTCTATATTATGCTGTTGCGCAAAGCGGCTAATCTTATGGCTTCTGTAGGCTGGCCCGTTATCGGAGATAATCCGCCGTGGAGTTCCAAACCGATAAATGACGTGCGTCTTGAAAAAGTGGAGGATATTCTCCGTCCTCACTTCCCTCAGCGGTACTGCTTCCGCCCATTTGGAGAAGTAATCAGTCGTCGCCAGGATGAAACGATGTCCCCTGGACGATGCTGGTTCGATGGGGCCGACTATGTCAGTCCCCCACATTTCGAATGGCCAGCTAGCCACCGTTGGATGTAGTGGATACGGATGCTGGTGGATGAAATCCCCATGGATTTGGCATGAGTGGCATTGCTTCGCATACTCGAGGCAGTCCTGGATCATCGTGGGCCAGTAGTAACCCATCCGTTTAATTTTTAACTTCATCTTCGGGCCTGCTTGATGAGAACCACAGATTCCGTCATGAACTTCCTGAACGACTCTTTCTGCTTCGTCAGGTCCTAAACATCTCAGTCACAGAGAATCAAACGACCTCTTATACAGAGTATCATTGATGAGAGCGAAAGATAGAGCTCGTTTCATGAGCTGATGTCTTGAGGACGCTTCTTCGGGCATTCGGTGGGACTTAAAGTAGTCTATGAAGACTTCCCTCCAGTCCTCAGCCTTCTCGCGGTTTTTTATTTGCAGAGTCGTTTGCTCAATCACTCCCTTTTCTTTGGATGATTCCGGAGATATTTCTGCTGGGGCGAGCACTCGACGGCTTTGTACCATGATTTTAACGTCATCGAGGTTCTCGTTAGCCAATTCTTTAGAGAGCTTAGCTAACGCGTCCGCTTTGCTATTTTCCGCGCGTGGTATGCTTTCCAAAGTATATGAGGGAATTTGGGTCAACAGTTGTTGCACCTTTTCGCCGTACTTCACCAACTCCGGTTTGCACGTTTGGTAGTCACCATTTACTTGACTAATGACCAGTTGAGAATCCCCGTATATAAGGAGGTCTTCAATTCCCACGTCAATGGCGATCTCGAGGCCCGCTATCAAAGCTTCGTATTCGGCTTCATTGTTCGTCCTCGATTCCGTTAAGGAGAAAGCAAAGCGCATTATCCCTCCTTGTGGGGTCACGAAGATAAGGCCTACTCCCGACTTGACTATAGGGGTACTTTGTTTGCGCTTTTTCATGGAAGATGCTCCATCGAAATAAAGTTCCCATTGGGTATCACCACCGTCGATCGCGTCAAATGCATGTTCGTCCGGCAAATCGCAATTTAGAGGAGAACTGGCAGGTACTGGATGCTCAGCAAGGAAGTCGGCAATGGCTTGGCCTTTCACTGCTTTAAGAGGCTGATAGGTTATTGAAAACTCCATCAGGAGTAAAGCCCATTTAGCGAGTCTCCCCGTCAATATGGCCTTTGACATTAGATATTTTAGGGGGTCCACCTTTGATATAAGACGGACTTCATGTGCCAATGCATAGTGCCGGAGTTTTGTTATCGCAAAGATTAGCGCCAGGCAGTGTTTTTCGATAGGGGAGTAATTGCTTTCTGCCCCCAGCAGAACTCGACTTAGGTAATAAAGAGCTCTCTCCTTCCCTTGATCATTCTCTTGCGCCCATAATGCGCCTAAAGAACCTTCAAGGGCTTTTGTATAAAGAATAAGAGGCTTTCCCTTGACCGGAGCAGCTAACAATGTGGGGTTCTGCAGGTACTGCTTGATCTCGTCCAGTGCGCTTTGACATTTGTGATCCCAAACGAATGGAATTCCCTTCTTCATTAGGTGACTGTAAGGACGGCACTTGCCTGACAGGTTGGCGATAAACCGCCGGATGTACGCGAGCTTCCCCTGGAGAGACCGTAGCTGTTTGAGAGTCTTTGGAGGTGGCATTTCCATGATCGCCTTAATCTTAGATGGATCTATTTCGATACCTCGGTGTCGGATGATGAATCCCAGGAATTTACCCGAGGAGACTCCGAACACGCATTTGAGGGGGTTCATCTTCAAATTATATTGCCGAAGGCATTGAAATACGGTCTTCAGATGCTCTAAATGCTCTTCATATGACATGCTCTTCACTACGAGGTCATCGATATAGCACTCGACGATTTCATGTATGAGATCATCGAAGATCTTTGTCATGGCCCTTTGATAGGTAGCACCGGCGTTCTTTAGACCGAAGGGCATAACTTTGTAGCAGAATATACCTAAAGGAGTCCGGAAAGCGGTGTGCTTCTGGTCCTCGGGATGCATCTTTATCTGATTGTACCCTGATGATCCGTCTATAAAGGAGAAAACCTCATGAGTGGACGTATTGTCTATCATCAGCTCGGTGACCGGCACTGGGAAATCGTCCTTCGGGCAGGCTTTATTGAGATCTCGGAAGTCCACACATATGCGTACTGTCCCATTCTTCTTCATCACCGGGACGATGTTGGCGACCCAATCAGGATACTGTACCTCCTGGATAAACCCGGAATCGATTAGTTTCTTGACTTCGATGTTAATGCTCATTTCAAGCTCAAGCCGCATCCGTCTTGGCGCCTGTTTGGCTGGCTTGATATCCGGGGATATTGCTAATTTATGTACCGCAATCTCTGGATCTAATCCTGGCATCTCGGAATAGTTCTACGCGAAGCAATCTCTATGCTGTAGAAGCACGTCTTTTAACGCCGCCACCCTTTTCTCAGATAGTAGCTCGCTAACGAATGTTGGTCGCGAATCGTCTTCCGATCCCAACTCAATCTTTTTGAGGTTATCTGCAGTCGTATGTATGCCATCTTCCAGTTCTTTCGGAGCTGGTGGAAATTCTAAGGTGACCTCATCATTGCTTTCGAAGCACCAAGGGAGGTCATCCATATTCTCGGGCTCTCCTTTTGACATTGTTATCATATGACAAGGACGGGCTCGCTTCCAAGACCGATGTGTATCTGGCTCTGCTCTTACGGCTTTGGGTTCGTGCTTTTGTGGCGGCGTTACCCTCCAGCTGCTGTGCAAGTCGATGTAGTACACCCCAGTACTTATGGGGAGGCGGAATTTTCAAAAACAATCAAGTTTAAACAACGAACATCGACTAACCGCATGAATCAAAGCTAAACTATAAATAACCGTATTCAAATGAGTTTCTTCTCACAAGTGATTAGGGATTATACCTAATGAAACCGGTCCTTCTTCTTTACGTCCTCCTTTGTTCTCCTCGACCTTCTCTAGGTAGTAGACGATCCACCCGAGAGCGAAACTCCAAGCTAAACCTCTAACTTGAGGTAACTAATCAACTTTGATTGCTAATCAAAGATGAGAGGATGATATAGAGTGAAGGTTATGGATTGTTTAGTCTAACTAATCCTTTGATCTCAACACATGAGGATTAAGGATTAGGGTTTGAAGATGAGAGCTTGAGGAGAGAGAATGTGTGATAAGATAATGAGAGAAGAGAGAGAGTGTATCATAATATTATGAAGCATTCTTTTTAAAGAATAATCAATAAAGGAAATGA
Source organism: Agapanthus africanus (assembly GCA_030015575.1). Taxonomy (NCBI): domain Eukaryota; kingdom Viridiplantae; phylum Streptophyta; class Magnoliopsida; order Asparagales; family Amaryllidaceae; genus Agapanthus; species Agapanthus africanus. The sequence goes on along the minus strand of JASDDO010000031.1, from coordinate 601,310,487 downwards.
ATAAGCATGCTTCATAAAATATCTAGTGGTGATTCATTAGCACGAGTCATTAAGCAATAAATGTGCATTAATGAAGTAAATGAATCACCACCATGACTCACTCTCTTATCCAAAACAAACCTCCTTAGTCACATCTTCTAGAAGCTTCTCGAGTAATTACGAGAACGCCCCTCCAATCCGCAAAAATACGGAAAAACTTTAGACTGTATAAATCCAATAACCGGATACCAGTAACTGGCTTAAACCAAAGCCGACTGGTAAAAACTGTCCGAAAGTCGTACGCGCGTAAACGCACGTATGCGTCCGAACCCTTTGTCGCAAAACCATGCAACCTCTATATCGTTTTGCCTGGAGTAGGAAACTCTCTGTGTGGGACTCTAGAGACTCGACTACTACGCTGGCAGTGGGTTTAACCACAGACCGCAAGCGGCACTAGCTGTACGTAACGGTCCCCAGGTAGTTGTCGATAAGAAGGCCGATGAGTAAACCCATCCGAACTCCTACTGAGTCTGATGTGACAATCTCCATACAGTCCGGTCCGTTCGTCCAAGACTATCGCATATCGGGCCTAGGGGGGCGGCAAGCGTCAGTCCCCTAATAGCGGTATAAGTCGTGTCGGAGTAAAGCCCATTACACCCTGAGAAACTGCTGGAACCTACCAGCAAATCTCGCTTGCCCTGGCCAGGGACTTTGCGTAATGGCTCTCTGACACAGCACGATATCTACTCCCAATACCGGGAGGGACGAATCCTGTCTAACCGCCACTGCCTCCAAGTGCTCGGGACTGCACCCAACTGCTACCTGTTTGCACGACTCCTTTGAGCCGTGGTAGGGTAGCAATCTAAGAACAGTGGGACACACTCGAGGCGAAGTAGCAGTGTCAAGTCTGCGGACTACGCTGTACTCATGTCACCTGGGAACTGTTCACTGACGACTGGTATCAAACCAACCAACAGTTCCCTGTGAGTCCTGTCCGGTGTACCCGTAACCTAACGAGCACCTGTATACTATCTCCAGTACGACGTACTGACGGCTGTGGGACAGACCATCTCCCCAACTGGGATGAGAAGCGTACACACCAGTCTACTCCGGAGTATCGATGCTCTGTCTCGATAATCCAACGACCAGGGACCTGAATAAGGATGTGCTTGTAGACTACCCAGCCCCCACTAGTGTGACTGCCATCACAACGCTGGTAGACAAGCAAGATCCTAAGAGCTCTATCAATACGTATACTCACATATTAAGATAGAAAAACCAAGTAGCATACTACCATGTTTAGCAAGACTGTTATATACATGTGAATATCCCAAGCTTCCATTAAGTAATATACAAGCTAGTATGATACAGTAATGGCCTTCTAGGGCATAAACACTAACAATCTCCCACTTGCACTAGGGCCATGTACTGGCATATCGTAGACCAATGATCTCGAGTAGCCTCTCGAACTGAATCTGAGGAAGGGCCTTCGTGAATGGATCAGCAATGTTCTCTTCTGAAGCAACTCTCCGAACCTCGATCTCCTGACGATCAATGGTCTCCCTGATGAGGTGATACCGCCTCAAGATGTGTCTGGACTTCTGATGGGACCTTGGTTCCTTCGCTAAAGCTATAGCTCCGTTGTTGTCGCAATACAGAGGTATTGGATCAACTATGGTAGGAACCACCTGAAGTTCTGTTAGGAACTTCTTCATCCAGACTGCTTCTTTTGCGGCATCGCAAGCAGCTATATACTCCGCTTCCATCGTCGAGTCAGCAACGGTGTCCTGCTTGGAGCTCTTCCAGCACACCGCCCCTCCATTGAGGGTAAAGACATAACCCGACATGGACTTGGAATCGTCCTTATCACTCTGGAAGCCGGAATCAGCAAAGGCCTCCAACCTGAGGTCTTTTCCGCCGTAAACCAAGAACATCTCCTTAGTCCTCCTCAGGTACTTGAGAATGTTCTTTACTGCTCTCCAGTGTTTCTCCCCTGGGTCTGACTGATACCGGCTTACCACGCTCAGTGCGTAAGCTACATCTGGTCTGCTACACAACATCGCATACATTATAGAGCCTACCGCAGAAGCGTAGGGTATAATAGACATGCGTTCCCTTTCTAAATCAGTCTTGGGAGACATCTCTTTGGAGAGGGTGATTCCGTGACAAGCCGGTAGATTACCGCGCTTTGAATCTTCCATACTGAATCTTTTCAGTACAGTGTCGATATACCTGGACTGCGAAAGTCCCAACATCCTCTTGGATCTATCACGATAGATCCGGATCCCCAGAATGTAAGAGGCATCACCCAGGTCTTTCATGGAGAACCTGTGTGATAAGAATCCTTTGACAGATTGTAGCATAGGAATGCCATTTCCTATCAATAGAATGTCATCCACGTACAAGACGAGGAATACGACACTTCTGGCCACAACTTTACTATATATGCACGGTTCATCTGGATTTTTGATAAAATCATATTCTTTGACTGTCTCATCAAAACAGATGTTCCAACTCCGCGATGCCTGCTTTAGTCCATAAATGGACTTAAGCAGCTTGCATACTTTCCCGCTGCTCCCACTCTGATTGAAACCCTCTGGCTGATCCATATAGACGCTCTCTTCTAAATTTCCATTCAGAAAAGCCGTCTTTACGTCCATCTGCCAGATTTCATAATCATGGAAGGCAGCAATAGCAAGAAGGACCCGAATGGATTTGAGCATAGCCACTGGAGAAAAAGTTTCGTCATAGTCCAAACCAGGTCTTTGACGAAAACCCTTTGCAACAAGTCTAGCCTTATAGGTTTCCACCTGTCCATCTACACCAATCTTTTTCTTGAAGATCCATTTGCATCCTATGGGTTTTACCCCATCTGGAGCAAAGTCCAAAGTCCATACTTTGTTGGTGTACATGGACTCCATTTCGGTCCGCATTGCATCTAGCCATCGTACCGAGTCGCCGCTCTGGATGGCCTGCTGGAAGTCAGTAGGTTCATCATCATTTATGATGCAATCCTCTCTATCCCCGTCAATGAGAAAACCGTAGTATCTCTCAGGCGGATGAGACGGCCTACTACTCCTGCGGAGGGGTGCGGGAATGTTCTGTTCTTCTTGAACCTCTGGTTCTACCAAACTTTCAGTAGCAGTTTGTGGTTCTGGAATTTCTTCCAGTTCTATTTCGCTCCCACTTATTTCCTTTTCTAAAAACTGATTTTCCAGAAAATGGGCATTACGAGAAACAAAAACCTTTTGTTCCTCTGCGTAATAGAAATAATATCCCTTGGAGTTCTTTGGATATCCCACAAACATACATTTTACTGATCGTGCCTCGAGCTTGTCCACATGCTGCTTTTTAACAAAAGCTGGACATCCCCAAATCTTCATATGCTGAAGATGGGGTTTCTTCCCAGTCCACATCTGATATGGAGTGGTAGGCACAGTCTTGGTAGGAGCTCTGTTCAGAAGATATGCCGCTGATTCAAGCGCATAACCCCAGAAAGATCGCGGTAACTCAGCATTACTCATCATGGATCGTACCATATCCAATAGGGTTCGATTCCGTCTCTCCGATACACCGTTATGCTGTGGAGTGTATGGAGGAGTAAGCTGAGAGAGAATTCCTTTCTCTTTTAGGTAACCTAGGAACTCGGCACTCAAGTATTCTCCACCTCGATCAGATCTAAGTGTCTTTATACTTTTGCCGGTTTGGTTTTCTACTTCATTCTTATACTCTTGGAATTTCTCAAAAGCCTCGGATTTATGTTTCATCAGATAAATGAATCCGTATCTTGAGTAATCATCCGTGAAAGTAATGAAATAGGAAAAACCACCTCTCGCATGTGTAGACATTGGACCGCATACATCACTGTGTATGAGTCCTAAGAGCTCGCTCGCTCTTACTCCTTGTCCAGTAAATGGAGTCTTTGTCATCTTTCCTTTGAGACAAGATTGACAAGTGTCATAGGTTTGATATTCGAACGTGTCCAAATATCCTTCTCTATGCAACTTAGTCAACCTTCTCTCATTGATGTGACCCAGTCTACAATGCCATAAGAAAGTTTTATTTAAATCTGGAGACTTTCTTTTTAGTGTGTTCTGGACATTGAAAATTTGGAGTTGGTTTAACACATATATGCCGTTATTTAGAGTACCAGACCCAATCAAACCATGATTAAGGTGGATGTTGACAACATCTCTTACAAACGTGAAATCATAACCTTTATTTGATAACAAGGAAACTGATATGATATTACACGTTAAGCTGGGTACAAAATAACAGTTATGTAAAACCAAAATGTGTCCACTCGTCAATCCTAGGTGATAATCCCCGACGGACGCAGCTCCCACGCTAGCTCCGTTAGCAACCCTGAGGATCATATCACCTTCCTTCAGCACTCTACGGTTTCTCAGTGCCTGCAAAGAATTGCAAATATGAGATCCTGATCCGGTATCCAATACCCAGGAAGTAGAGTTGATTGACAGACAATTCTCAATTACAAACACACCTGAAGTCGAAGCCACAGCTTGCTTCGGTTCCTGGTTCTTGGCGTTCCACGCCTTGCAATCCTTCTTCCAGTGCCCTTTCCTGTGACAATGGAAGCACTCATCCAGGCCAACTACCGGTGCTGTAAACTTTTTCTTTCCCTTCTTTCCCACCTTACTAACACCTCCTCTAGGTCTGGGTGCGGCCTTCTTCTTCCTTCCTTTGGCCCTAGCCTTGGACCCGGAAGAAGATGAACCGCCAACAAACATAGCGGGTGTTTCCCTTGCCTTCTGCAAGGTGCCCTCTGCACTCCTTAACATGTTCAGGAGTTCCGCAAGTTCAACTTCTTTTCCTTGAAGATTGAAGTTGAGGATAAACTGGGCGTAGGTGGGAGGAAGGGACTGGAGAACAAGATCTGTATAGAGCTCATTATCCAAAGTCGTCCCAAGGTCCGTGAGCTCTTCAATATAGCCGATCATCTGTAGGACATGTTCACCTACCGATGACCCGACAGCCAACCTCGCTCGAAACAGTTTCTTAGAGGTCTCGTATCTTGCTATACGAGATTGCTCTCCATAAAGTTCCTTTGTATGGAGAAATATGCCATCAAGGGACATATCCTCGTGCCTCCTCTGATGTTCATTGTTCATCGAGGCAAGCACGATGCACTTGGCTCTCGCGCAATCTAAATCCCAGGTTTTGCGGATTTCCTTATCCGCATTGCTGGATTTGGGACCAAGGACAGCAGGTGCTGTAGCGGTGAGGACGTACCCCAGTTTGTCATAGGTCAAAGCCATCTTGACATTCCGCAGCCAATCTTTATAGTTTGGCCCCGTCAGTATATTTTTCTCTAAAAGTAACTTAAGTCCAGTCATTTTCAGGGTCGCTGCAATTAGGAGAGAGAGAAGAAAACTCTTTAGCATGATGCTCTTGCAAGTTTAGAGTGGTTTTTAGTTTATCTAAACTGGATGGCTCCCACTGTTTCTCGAATCCTTCCTCAAACCATAAAAGAAGAATTAGCCAAGACTATTCCCACCGTACAATACTTGCTTAACCGTTCAGCCAGGCCGGTGTCGATACTTCGAGGGAGGTTTTCCAACGCTTTCGCGAAGTTCCTTAATTAAATAACCTCTTTTCTCTGGGGGCGTAACCCCGCTGACACTTTTCTGGACACCTACTAGGTTTATAGCATTGATCGTTAAGCGACGAATATCCTGATAAGTAGCATATACTCACAGTAGGATCGGGATCCAAATATCATCGTATGATAATGTTGAAGGAATCCTACCAACATTCATCAAACTCCAAATGGTATGCATCTCTTTGCAAATTTCAGTTTCTTTAGAAATTCCCGATATAAGTTTTTGCCCCATGCTCTTATGACCTTGGCTTTGGTCAAAATGTCATAAGTCACATGTCAAGTTCTACCCGTCATTATCTTGTCAATTTGAACCCATCCGTATATACCCCTGACTTTGGTCAAATGATAATACGACTGTCCCAAACTAACTCATCTATCTTATGCAACAAATGAAAACCCAGTAGCTACCAAACACTATGCCTTGACTTTGGCCAAAATGCATAGCTTGAATACTACTGAATACCCAAATGAAACGACGGAGGGCTACGACTGGTTTTGGCGAAACCATAAACGTAGTGAACTTGATATAACCGAAGGAACCTGATAGCTTTTAAAAGGAGTGGTTAAATCTCCGCATTTAAAAATATCTGTTTTAAAATAACCGAGTGGTTTCTTTTAAATTGTTCCAACGATTTAAACTTTGGTTTGTTTTACTTTGCATTATAGATAATGCGTCCCATCATTAACCTATCATTGCAGAAAACAACGAAAATATAACGTCCTCTTATGCCATCCGCATTCGCCACGGGGTCCCGTCATCACCCGTTAGGTTACTTAACTAACGACAGAGCGGGGGCTGGGCTAGCGCGGGTGTAAAACATAAGTGACGTCTAAATAGCTATAATAAATATAGATATTTTACATTCGTCTGACGCAATGATATTCATTCCAGAACACAGATAAACAATATTGGATTTGCAAGCAATCTGTATTTCTTTTGAGCCTGCAAGAAAAGACAGATTACACAGTTGTGATGAATAGCCGTTTACCCCACCCTCGACCCCTACGGGTACGGCAAACTACCCACCCGGCAGTCTGTGTACCCCACCTTGGGTCAGTCCTAGGAGCAAAAACAGTAAAATGAAATAATACAACGGTGGCTACAACCGCAACCTGGAAGTGCCCCGCGAAAATAATATTACAACAAATTACATTTACAACAAATGAATTAATCAATAACCCATTGCTAACCCCGGCTATACACCACAACAGTCCAATACAGTTTATATGCACAAACAGATATAACCATTTCAGAAATGTGCAACCCCCTGCCAACCGACATACTAGCAGTTGGGGGAGGTTTACGAACACATTAAACAATCACAGATATAATCCAATACGCAAATACTGTACAATTCGATCGAATAAACAACTTCAATATTGCTCCAAAATCTGCTCTGTTAAACAGTAACCTGAGCAATAATTAAATATTCCAGAAAACCCTAAACACCAGAGAGGACCCACCCATGAAAGATGAGCCCATGACTCGGCAACTCGGCCGCGGAAGCGCGGCGGATCGGTGCGATCCGCCGCCCTTCCGCGGCGCTTTAGTCGAATCATGTGCTCGAATTTCTTGGGTGTTCTCCTGTGGTCATGTCAAGCTCTCTGAACACACCTGAAAAATTTTCTGACTTGATTTTGACTTCGACAGAAACTTGACAGAATTAGGGTTTTGCGGCTTTGTTTTTCCGTTCGAAATTCGTACAAATTTGCGATTAAGTTATTTAGTGTTTAGCGAGGCTCTGATACCACTGCAAGTCGATGTAGTACACCCCAGTACTTATGGGGAGGCGGAATTTTCAAAAACAATCAAGTTTAAACAACGAACATCGACTAACCGCATGAATCGAAGCTAAACTATAAATAACCGTATTCAAATGAGTTTCTTCTCACAAGTGATTAGGGATTATACCTAATGAAACCGGTCCTTCTTCTTTACGTCCTCCTTTGTTCTCCTCGACCTTCTCTAGGTAGTAGACGATCCACCCGAGAGCGAAACTCCAAGCTAAACCTCTAACTTGAGGTAACTAATCAACTTTGATTGCTAATCAAAGATGAGAGGATGATATAGAGTGAAGGTTATAGATTGTTTAGTCTAACTAATCCTTTGATCTCAACACATGAGGATTAAGGATTAGGGTTTGAAGATGAGAGCTTGAGGAGAGAGAATGTGTGATAAGATAATGAGAGAAGAGAGAGAGTGTATCATAATATTATGAAGCATTCTTTTTAAAGAATAATCAATAAAGGAAATGAATAAGCATGCTTCATAAAATATCTAGTGGTGATTCATTAGCATGAGTCATTAAGCAATAAATGTGCATTAATGAAGTAAATGAATCACCACCATGACTCACTCTCTTATCCAAAACAAACCTCCTTAGTCACATCTTCTAGAAGCTTCTCGAGTAATTACGAGAACGCCCCTCCAATCCGCAAAAATACGGAAAAACTTTAGACTGTATAAATCCAATAACCGGATACCAGTAACTGGCTTAAACCAAAGCCGACTGGTAAAAACTGTCCGAAAGTCGTACGCGCGTAAACGCACGTATGCGTCCGAACCCTTTGTCGCAAAACCATGCAACCTCTATATCGTTTCGCCTGGAGTAGGAAACTCTCTGTGTGGGACTCTAGAGACTCGACTACTACGCTGGCAGTGGGTTTAACCACAGACCGCAAGCGGCACTAGCTGTACGTAACGGTCCCCAGGTAGTTGTCGATAAGAAGGCCGATGAGTAAACCCATCCGAACTCCTACTGAGTCTGATGTGACAATCTCCATACAGTCCGGTCCGTTCGTCCAAGACTATCGCATATCGGGCCTAGGGGGGCGGCAAGCGTCAGTCCCCTAATAGCGGTATAAGTCGTGTCGGAGTAAAGCCCATTACACCCTGAGAAACTGCTGGAACCTACCAGCAAATCTCGCTTGCCCTGGCCAGGGACTTTGCGTAATGGCTCTCTGACACAGCACGATATCTACTCCCAATACCGGGAGGGACGAATCCTGTCTAACCGCCACTCGGGACTGCACCCAACTGCTACCTGTTTGCACGACTCCTTTGAGCCGTGGTAGGGTAGCAATCTAAGAACAGTGGGACACACTCGAGGCGAAGTAGCAGTGTCAAGTCTGCGGACTACGCTGTACTCATGTCACCTGGGAACTGTTCACTGACGACTGGTATCAAACCAACCAACAGTTCCCTGTGAGTCCTGTCCGGTGTACCCGTAACCTAACGAGCACCTGTATACTATCTCCAGTACGACGTACTGACGGCTGTGGGACAGACCATCTCCCCAACTGGGATGAGAAGCGTACACACCAGTCTACTCCGGAGTATCGATGCTCTGTCTCGATAATCCAACGACCAGGGACCTGAATAAGGATGTGCTTGTAGACTACCCAACCCCCACTAGTGTGACTGCCATCACAACGCTGGTAGACAAGCAAGATCCTAAGAGCTCTATCAATACGTATACTCACATATTAAGATAGAAAAACCAAGTAGCATACTACCATGTTTAGCAAGACTGTTATATACATGTGAATATCCCAAGCTTCCATTAAGTAATATACAAGCTAGTATGATACAGTAATGGCCTTCTAGGGCATAAACACTAACATGCTGGATAAAGCAAATCTGCCTTGCTGGTACTGGTCTTCGACCCAGTTCTTGAACGTGAAGCAGTCTTCGATAGGGTGTCCTATGGCTCGGTGATAAGAGCAATAACCCGGATGAGAAACCTCGTTAACTTGCTCAGTGTGCTTAGACTCCGGAAGTGCGATCATTTGATGCCTTATAGCGAGCTCGAGTAGCTTCTTCGTCTTGTCTCGAGGGAAGGAATACGCTCGACTCATCTTCTTCATGAGGGACAAGTCCGGACCGTGCAATGCCCGATCACATGACTCTCTAATCCGGCTTCGTTGTTGTCGACTCCCTTTTTCGCTTCTTGACTTACTTCTGCCTCTGCGTCGGGCCTTTTTCACAACGGGTTGACAGGGAGGATCACCTTTGTCTTTCGCAGCTTGTTGAAACAGACGTTGCATCCTGGCCTTCTCGTAGATAACCACCTCGCGGTTGTGGTCTTCCCGAGCCTTTTGACCGGCTTTCCTGATAAGCTTGTCCATTTGTTCTTCAAAAGACGGGCTCGGCACTTCGCTCGCGGGATCCAGTTTTGACGAGGGGTTAGCATTCCCCGACAGGGTGTCCTCCTCCTCATCGAAGTTATATATGGCGTAGCTGCCGTGGACTCGCTCCCATTTCCCGGATCTCACATATCCAAGCCCAAGCGTTTCCATTCTCCCGTTGGGCAATTTGCGCTGAGTCCCAGGGACATTCCAAATCTTGTTGTAGAACTGAGCTTGTCGAACAGTCTGTTTTAAGGGTACTCCTTGGCGCTTCAATAGCCTCCTTAGTCCATTTGTGTAATATCTGGGCAAACGGATGGGTTGGAGCCTGTCGAGTGTAGCATCCGCGCCAAGCCATATCTCTTTCTCCACTCTCGTTTCGGTGGATTGGTAGAACAGGATCACCTTTTCACCCTTTCGCCTGGGAGGGACGTAAAACGTCTGCAGGTCCTGCACATTGTGAGCTTGAAGTGCGTCGAGATCCTTGTAGTGTTTTCGCGGCACCATGGTGATTTGCAAACTCTGATCATCGCTAGGGGATGCTTGTATTGACGGCCGACTGGAGAACACGGCATTAACCTCATCTTCCGAGTCACTTCCGAAGATTAACATGGGGGCAGACGTTCCCGGGTTATTGCGTCGAGACAGCCCAGCGTAAACTATCTCTTCTTCTTCTTCGGTATCGCTCCCGAAAACAGGGATGGTGGCGACGGCTTTGTCCTCCGGCTTGCGACACTTTTTTGTATCCTCGAAGTTTGGCAAAAAGTACTTTGCATCTTCGTACTTGCGGACCTCGTTCACGGAGAATGGGTTCAGCTCACCTGTTACGGTATACTCGAAACCGTCCTTAAAGTACTTCATACACTGATGCTGTGTAGAAGGGATGATGTTGTACTCATGTAACCAAGGACGACCGAGCAAGGCGTTGTAGCAGGTCTTGGCGTCAATGACGTGAAATTTGATGTCCGTGACAAGTAGTCCAAAGCGCAATGTTAGTATCACGGATCCGAGAGTCCGTGACGATTGGGAGTCGAAACCGGAGATGGTAATTTTGTCACGAGCGAGGTGCTGCACGCTCATGCAGATTTCCTTCAACACCCTAACATTAAGGAGATTGACGGAGGATCCATTATCCACGAGGATCTTGCCTATCTTAATATCATGGCAGTATCCAGAGACATATAGGGGACGGTTGTGGTCGCACGTCCCGAGGAGAAGGTCTTCGTCACCAAAAGTGATGTCGGCTGTATGCACTTCTTTCAGTTCATTCTTCATCCTTTCTTCGGCGAGGAAGGCTTGGAATTGCTCGGGTTCTTGTAATGCCTTGATTAATGAATCTCGCGCTTCTTTTGATAATAGGAGGGCATCGAGAATGCTGAGCTGAGAAGGTAGCTTCCTTAGGTGCGCTAGGATGTTGTAGTCCACCTTACCCTTCCTGGGAGGGTCTTTGGCAGTCAACTCTTTCATGACTTGGTCCTCTAAGGTGATATCCTCGGCGACCTTCTCCTTTCCCTTATCTTTTCTATTTGTGGGCCCGAGATTCTTTTCCGGGAGCGTGCTATTGCTCAGCTGAATGTTTCCGCAGGCCTCTGGTTCTTCCTCTTTCCCTGAAACGGATTCTTTAAAGAGAGGGCCCAGAGCCATTTCTTCATCAGAGTCGCTCCTAAAGGTGAGAACTTGTGACCCTCCGGCGTTAACCATGTAACAGTTGCCAGCAGTTCTGTTGTGCCCGTCGGCAGTACTTCTTCGTTCCCGACGGGTCTTGCGTTTCATGCGCTTAAAATGTTGCCGGTGAGCAACATATCCTTGCCACCACGTCTTAAAAGCGTCGCACTCCTCAGTGGGGTGCGAAATCTTCCGATGATATGAGCAATAATTAGGGTGCCTCTCCGCCCCATCGAACGTGTTTTCTTCTGAGGGTGGTAGCTTCATTCCCATTGACATGGCTTTGGCAAATCTTTTTCTCGTCTTGAACACGTTTTTATTCGCATTGGATGTCTTTCGATCTGGTGGGAGTGCTTCGACTCTTTCGTTTAGTCGCTCGCGCTTGGCTCCTTCTGATGCAGCCATCTCACGTTCCTGATCGGCTTTAGTCTTCAAATGAACCTCGTCTAGAAAGGCGTCGATCATTCCGTCTGTCGGCCACACAAGCTCTGGTTCAGGCTCTGCCCCCAGTTTCATAGTGCCAGGAGTTTTTTCATCGTCGGTAAACGAGTGGGAGATTACATTACAACTCGCCACGTATCCCTCGGATTCATCCGACGAACTCTCCCCCTCATCTTTCTCTTGAAAGATGTGGTTGAGGAACTCTTGCAGCGTGATGGGAGTCCGCGCCTTTTGATTGTACTCTTCCAGCGCGTCGTTTTGCTTCTGCAAGTTCGTGCGCTTGTCTCCAGGCTTCACGGGCTTCTTAGATTTCTTCTTCTTTTTCTTCGAAGATTTTGACGGTTGGGCGTGAGTACTTGGGCCATCACCACCGCTTTTTGTAGTTGGGCGCGGCCTCAGCATTCCTTCAATGATCTGGGGTTCCAGCGGGTCCTTCCATTCGACCGCCGGGCACGCATGAAGGTCCCTTAGCATTCTTTTGGTTTTAGTTGACAGTACGACCTCCCATGTAGCTTCTTCAATAAAGGAACAGGTCGCCCCGGTGTATCTGCTTTCTTAGGAGTATGCGGCTGTGGTGGGTTCACCTTCCATTTTTCGGATAGTGCGAACTTCCCCTGGAGGTATTGATCTTCAATTCATCCTTTGAAAACGAAGCAATCCTCAATCGTATGACTTACCGTTTGATGGTAAGGGCAATAGTTGGGGTTATTCACCTCAGTGGGTTGTGGCGGTCGTCTTGGTTTGGCAAGTTTATAAGTCTATAGCGTACTGCCAGCTCGAATAACCGTTTCGTCTTGTCCCGTGGGAACGAGTAGGGACGCTTCATCTTCTCATTATAATACCGACGTCTTTCTTCCAGTTGATCCGCCAGCTTTGGGGCACTGGGTTGCTGCTGGGCATTCGCGATGAAGGTTGCCTTTCCTTTACCCTTGTCACTCCGAGGCTCGGGCTTTGGGGGAGACGGTCTATGACCCATCTGGTCCATCTGGGCCAACTTGTCGATTAGAGCCTGGAATATGGTTGGCTTAAAGAACATCATAAACTGGGAGATAGTTGCGTGAGGGTCTAGGGTTCTCGCGAACATGCCCACCGCGGGTGCTTCCTTAATGCGTTGCTCGCATTTCGACCACAAATTTCGCCAGCGTATAGCATACTGGACCCACGTTTTGCCTGGTTTTACCCTGGCATTAATCAATGCCGTTATTGGAGTGTGTTCGCTGGCGCTTGCGAATCGCTGAGTGAATAGCAACTCCATTTCAGCGAACGTCTTGATAGAATCATTCGGGAGTTCCGAATACCATTCGAACGCTGTTTCTGATAAGCTGCCCACGAACTGGCGAAGCAACAGTTTATCATCACCGCCAGTGTTACCGCAAAAGGCCCTGAACTGGGCAACATGTTGATGGGGATTACCGGTCCCCTTATACACATGGAATTTTGGTATTGTATAACCCGGCAGATATTTGATTTGGTCGTACCAGCTCGGATATGGTCGCCCCGTTTTTACGACTTGACCAGCTGCTTCAGTCGCATGATGAACCCGGATTTGCTGGGCTATATAATCGTCCAAGTCAGCCTTAGAGATTGTCTCCTTCTTGGCCGTTGAGAGAGCCGATGGTGGATTTGGCGTTTCTCCCCTGTCGTCTTCAAGGACGATCGGAGGATCCTCAGCAGGTGGGTCTTGTTGGATCATCATTCCCACCATGTCCTGGAATAAGTGGGCTATCTGCTTTATATTGGCCGCTTGTTCCGCAGCCTCTTTATCTTTCTTTTCCAATATTCTCCGAAGGAACTCGGCGTCGGTTTCCTGTTCTTGTTGCTGATCCGAGAACGCCTCGGGGATTTCTTTCGGCCCAGTAAGCGCGGCCATTGCGATCATCATTTCCTGGAGCTTTTGCTGTTGCTCCTGAGCTTTGGTTACTGACCGTGTAAGCGGTCTATGACCTGTAGACGTACGGCTGTCTTCCTTCCCCGACGCCATGTATACAGTGTGGACCATCCTGCCCCCAACCTTAGGGCGTCTGGGTTCAGCACTTTTAGCTCTCGTTGTAGGCCCGGGGATCTTCTCCGGCCTCCTCTTTTTATGAGCAGTGGAAGTTGAGGGGGCCGTTGAGGTGGGCATCCAGACAGCTTTTCGTGGCTTAGCGTGATGACTGATTTCCTGTTGGATTTTCAGCTTCTTGTGCTGGCGGGAGAAATTTGGATCGATCACCGAGTCTCGGGTCTGCCGCCAGACTTTATAGATTTTGGAAGACAGTCGTTGAAGGGATCAGGGCTGTTCTGGCTTTATTTCCCCAGCCTTTTTCAGTGGAGGGGGAAACCTCTTTAGCACCGCAGCAGGAGAATTCCTTCGCACCTTATTTAGCATCTCAAAGCTGTTCCCAGTTGGAACAGCAGCATTGACTTCCACCGTTGGGGATGGTGGAGTTAGCCCAGAGGGGGAGTTGCCCCCAGCCTTCCTTACTCGGCGCCAGTGGCGACGTCGAGCGTGTCGAGCGGACAGTGTTGGTTCAGCGGTGAGGATGGCTTCGTCTTGCCCCCTGTGTAGGTGGGGGGTCGCTGCTGGTGTCAGCCTGTTAAAGACCGATGTCCTTTGGGTAGCAGGAGCAGGGATGGTTGTCCTCTTCGGAATAATCTTCTCTGGGATTGCAAGCTTCATTGTAGGCCCAGAGGAATTTTGTCCCAGTCTGGCGAAGACCGAGGAGCTGGACGACCCGCTGAGAGGGAACGTGGGAGTTGCAAGTCGATCAAAGACCGACTTCTTTGACGCTTCCGGTACGGGCATTGGGATGTTAATGTTCACCGGCGGGAGCATGGTCCCAAAGAATAGACCGGTGGTAGCTTGAGTCACTTGCTCCACAGGCATAGTGAATAGGGAAGCGGCCTGCGGTCCATATGCCACACCTCCAGGTGAGGCGGAGCGTCGGTTGCATTTGCGGTTGGAGCATGTCGCACAAGTGGAAGCCATTGATTCTTTGCTTTCTGCAATAAGCAAAACACCAAGTCTTAGTACCTTGAAACCCAAGGGCAACCATTAGCGAACCGCGATCGGTTCGCGAATCACGACACACGAAGTGTAGAGTGGAAAGAGGAAAAGGTCCCACCGGGCGTGCCAGAATCTGTTCCCCTCCGAATGACGGCGCGACGGATGACATCTCGCCTGAGATTCGGGGCAGATGCTAATTGGTGCTATCCGTCTACCTCTCCGAAGATGCCAAGTTGATTTATGGTACCATGTATCGAAGGTTTAAATGGATGCGTCCGATGTAGCAGACTTTGTCAGATTCCCCCTCGCTTGAGGGGTTTTTTTTATTGTGGGGACGCTCTTCCCTGCATGCGCAAGCCCCTGCAGTTAATTACACTACCGCACTGCGGTAACCACTTTCTCCTTCTCCAGATGGTCACTTCGTGTCGTGTGTGTTTATTTTGTGTTTAGCTGCCCGTGGATTGTATACGGAGACTGAGTTATGTCGTCGCCCATAGGGCGTGGACTAGTCCAAATCCGTATTATCTTAGATTTGGGTTTGGGGGTTTGGGTTTAAGGATTCATTAGTCTCATTGGAGACTAAGATCAACTTAAACGTTTGTTAAGGATACGTTAGCCTAGTTTTTAAACTAAGATCGACTTAACGGGATCGTTTAGATCCAACAAAAAAGCAATTAAGGGAGCCCTGTTGTTTAGTTTAGTGACATCACGGTCAGTAGGTAGTTTAAGGACATTGCGGCCCATAGGTAGTTTAAGAACATTGCGGTCCAATGTTAGTTTTAAGACGTTGCGATCAAGGTTAAGGACATCATAGTCCGTGGATTTAGGGACTCCACAGTCTGATGTTAGTTTTAAGACATCACGGTCAAGGTTAAGGACGTCATAGTCCGTGGACTTAAGGACTCCACAGTCCGATATTAGTTTTAAGACATCACGGTCAAGGTTAAGGACCTCATAGACCATGGGTTTAAGAACTCCACAGTCCGTCGTTAGTTTTAAGACATCACGGTCAAGGTTAAGGACCTCATAGTCCATGGGTTTAAGGACCCCACAGTCCGTATCAATATGTGGTCATCGGGACCCGTCACCTCTTTGAAGACGTTGAGGAATTACAACGCCGAGTATCAAAGGAGTGAAAAGATGTACCCTTAAACCGAGGTAGATTAAATAATCTTTGACCCAATTTGGAACCAAGACCAATTAATTATATTATAAGCCCATTGGCTCAGTTGAATTTGAATTGAGGACTTATGGCCAGCTTGGGCTAAGTCCAATCATGTTTAGGATATTGGCCCTTCTGTTGGTCCATTAGAGGAGAGGCTTTGCCTCTAGACACTTAGCCAATTGGGCTAAAGTTAGTGTTAAACACTAAAGATCAGCAGTGTTGAACACTGGGAACAAGTTAGTGTTTAACACTAAAAGATGTTAGTGTTAAACACCAGCAACATGGGGTTCAAATTAGTGTTAAACACTAAAACAAATCAGTGTTAAACACTAGCGACAGAGATCTCAAATTAGTGTTAAACACTAAGATAATCAGTGTTAAACACTGGTGACAGAGATTTTAATTTAGTGTCGAACACTAAGAAAATTAATGTTAAACTCTGTTAACAGAGATTTAATTTAGAGTTAAACACTAAGAAATTCAGTGTTAAACACTGCAAGAAAGGCTCTTCGATTAGTGTTGAACACCAAGGCAAAACACTGGATTCATAGGGTCCAATTTAGCGTTAAGCACTCAGGTAAGAGGGGTCACGTGGTAGCACGTGAGGGCACCCTCCTCTTTATTTGTTCTGCTGAGAGTATTGAATACTTTGGAGCATCACGTGCTGTCACGTGATGGGCATTTAAATGTTTGTATGTTAAAGCTTCTGCCAAGGGTCACGTGGGTCACGCGAGGCATTGCTTCAAAGGCCCTTCTCTGTGGACCTTTCCAGGGGTCACGTGGTAGCACGTGACCCTGCCTCTTTGCAATTTCTGATTAAATTCTTCATTAAATCCCCATTGTCTTCTGAAGAATTATATTCTCTGATAGAGTTGAACTCTGATTTTCCTGTGGGAATTAAATTCCTCATATATGTGAAGAATTGAGTTCTGTCATAGGGTTAAACCCTAATAATAACTTTAAAGGAACTAAATTCCTTCTTTCTTTAGAAAAAATTACTCTTAGATAGGGTTAAACCCTAATTTATATTCTGAGGTATTAGATTCTGTCATAGGGTGAAACCCTGATTTCTTCTTTCTTAAGGGAATTAAATTCCTGTTATTTTAACAGAACTAAGTTCTTAACTAGGGTTAAACCCTGATTCTGTTCATCCTGAAGGAATTATATTCATCTCAAAGGAATTAAATTCCTATAATTCTGCGAGGATTAAATCCTCGAACTTTCATTCCCTCTCTATGCTTTGGATCTGCATGGCAGGATCTCAACCCAATGAGAATTAAATTCTCAATTCATGGGGAGATATGCACTTTGCAGATCCTCTGCTAAAGAGAGAACTAAGTTCTTCTTTTTAATATCAGAGTTAAACTCATTTGAGAATTAAATTCTCTTTTTTCTTGAAAGCCTCCCCCTTCTTACCTAAGGTTTTCTTTTGCAGAAGATCCAAATTCCTCCAAAGTCTCAAGGCTCTATTTCTCTCTCTCTCCATATCTCTGTATCTGTATATCTGTGTGTCCCTTGGCTCCTATTTATAGGAGAAGAAGCAGAATCAATTAGTTTTGGTGAATCTTTCATTGAGAGATTTGATTTGTATTCACCATTCGTTTGGACGTTTGGATTATTAGGTGAATTTTATTCACCATTGGATTTTAAATCCAAAGATTTTCCTTTGTTATTTCGATTAGATTTTAAGGGGAAATCTTTCCAAGTTCAAGATTTTTCCATAAATAGATGATATTTAATCACCTTTAAATCTTTAGTCCAATCGGTTCCAAATAATCATTTTCCTTTGGAAAGATTTGAATGATCTCTTCAGAATTTGATTATGTTAAATAAATAGGCTTTGAAAGCCGGTCACGTGTGGCCACGTGACCCCTGGTCACGTGTAAGCACGTGACCCCTGGAACTAGCTTTTCTTCTCCTTTTTGCGCTCTGTTTTCTGGCCGCTGCTCAATCGTCACGTGCCAACACGTGACCCCTGATCACGTGTGAGCACGTGACCTTTTCTGAAGCCATTTCCTTGATTTAGTCAGGGAACCGATGTGCTTTTGCTGCTGTTTTAAACGTCACGTGCCAACACGTAACTGCTGGTCACGTGCTAGCACGTGATGCCTCCTCTGTAAACTTTCCTGATTTTAAATCAGGAAACATCCGTCCCCTTATAGACATGGAACTTGGGAATTGTGTAGCCCGGCGGATATTTGATTTGATCGTACCAACTCGGATATGGTCGTCCTGTTTTTACGACCTGACCGGCTGTTTCAGTCGCATGATGAACCCGTATTTGTTGGGCTATGTACTCGTCTAAGTCAGCTTTGGAGATTGTCTCATCTTTAGCTGTTGACAGAGCTGGCGGAGGATTCGACGTTTCTCCCCTATCGTCTCCAAGGACGATTGGGGGCTCTTCGGCCGGTGGATCTTGTTGTATCATCATCCCTATCATGTCTTGGAAGAGGAGGCCCATACGTTGTATGTTGGCTGCTTGTTCAGCAGCCTCTTTGTCCTTCTTTTCTAGTATTCAACGAAGGAATTTGGCGTCGGTTTCTTCCTCCTGGCGTTCATCCGAGGACATTTCAGGGCTTTCTTTTGGCCCAGTAAGTGCGGCCATAGCGTTCATCATCTCTTGGAGCTTCTGCTGCTGCTCCTGCGCTTTGGTCACTGATCTCGTGTGCGGTCTATGACCTGTTGATATGCAACTGTCCTCTTTACCAGACGCCATGTATACGGTATGAACTACAATGCCCCCTGACTTTGGGCGTTTGGGTTCATCACCTCTGATATCTGTCGCCGACGCGGGGGTTTTCTCCGGCCTCCTTCTTTTGTGGGCCGTTGAAGTTGAAGGGGCCGTTGCAGTGGGCACCCTGGCGATCGTTGTCCCCTGCTGTTTAATAGGACGGTCTTTTTCTTTTTGCACCTTCGCCTTTTTCTGTTGACGAGAGTGGTTTGGGTCAATCACGGAGTCTTGAACCCTCCGCCAAACCTTGTATATTTTTGAAGACAGCCGTTGAGGGGGCTGTTCCTGCTTTGTTTCTGTAACTCTCTTCGCAGGTGGAGAAAATCTTTTCAATGTAGCGGTTGGAGAGTTCTTACGTACCCTCCTCAGTAGTTCAAAACTGTTCCCAGTTAGAACAGCAGCGTTGACCTCCACTACTGGAGCGGGTGGAGTTAGCCCTGAGGGGGAGTTGCCCCCTGCCTTTCTTATTCGTCGCCAATGGCGAAGTCGAGCATGACGAGCCGTTGGGATTGGCTCGGAGATAGAGACATCATCTTTTTGCCCCTTGTCTAGCTGAAGCGCTGCTGGTGTTAACCTCTTAAAGACCGAGGTTGTTCTTTGCGGTGTAATATCCAATCTGTCAAAGACATATCTTCATGCAAGGGCAGGAGCAGGAATCGTCAGTCTTGAAAAGACTGACTCTTTGATGGGAGAAGCCGCCTTAACGATTTCCGTAGCAGCGGCCATTGCCCTCCTTGGGACAGCCAATTTAGAGTCCCTGGGCTTTTTAGCGGGCCCTTCAGAGTTTTGATCCAGCCTCGCAAAGACAGAGGCTATTGGCTTGGTGGTGGGCGACCCGTTGACAGGGGACGTCGTAGCAGTGAGCCGGTCGAACACCGACTTCTTATTCACTTCCGGTGCAGGTATCGGCATAGAGAAGCTTGTAGGCGGGACCATGGTCCCGAAAAACAGGCCGGTGGTGGCCTGGGTCACCTGTTCTACCGGCAGAGCGAGGAAGGAGGCCGCTTGGGGCCCATATGCTACACCTTTAGGTGAGGTGGAGCGTTCGTTGCAGTGGCACTTTGCGCAGTTGGTGCATTTAGAAGCCATGGACGCTTGAGTTCTGCGCTAGACATAAGACCAAATCTTAGTAACTTGAAAATCCAAAGGCAACCCTTAACAAACCGCGATTGGTTCGCGAAGACGACACACGAAGTGTGGACTGGAAAGAGGAAAAAGTCCCACCGGGCGTGCCAGAATCTGTTCAACTCCGAATGGCGGCGGAGACGACGTGGCGCCGTCTTGCCTGAGATTCGGGGCAGATGCTATATGGTTTTATCCTTCTACCTCTCCGAAGATACCAAGTTGATTTATGGCACCGTGTATCGGAGGTTTAGACGGATGCGGCCGATGTAGCAGACTTCGTCAGATTCCCCCTCGCGAGAGGGGTTTTTGATTGTGGGGACGCTCTTCCCTGCAGGCGCAAGCCCCTGCAGTTAATTACGCTACCGCGTCGTGGTAACAACTTTCTCCTTCTCCAGAATTTCACTTCGTGTCGTGTGTGTTTGTTTCATTTGTGGTTGCCCGTGGATTGTATACGGAGACTGAGTAATGCCGTCGCACGTAGGACGTGGATTAGTCCAAATCCGTATTTACTTAGATTTGGGTTTGGTGTTTTTAGTTTAAGGATATGTTAGCCATATTAAGGCTAAGATCAACTTAAACTTTCGATAAGGATACGTTAGTCCTGTTTAAGACTAAGATCAACGTAACGTGGTGATTTGTTTAATATATGGCCGTCGGGACTTGTCACCTCTCTGACGTCGTTGAAGGATTACAACGATAGGTGTCAGAGGAGTTCAGAGATGTACCCTTGAACCAAAGTCGATTTGGAGTTTTATAGTCTGTTTGAATATTTAAGGATACGTTAGCCGTGTTTGGTGCTAAGATCAACTTAAACAGGATCGTTTAGATCCGGCAAAAGAGCATTTAGGGGCTCTATTGTTCCAGTTTAGGGACGTAGTGGTCCATGTTCCAGTTTAGGGACGTGGTTCTCCATCGCCAGTTTAGGGACGTAGTGGTCCACCATTAGTTTAAGGACGTCTCGGTCCGATATTAGTTTAGGGACGTCTCGGTCCAATATTAGTTTAGGGACGTCTCGGTCCACGAGTTTAGGGACGTCTCGGTCCACGAGTTTAAGGAGTTCGGAGTTCGGAGATGTACCCTTGAACCGGAGGTAAATTGATTTAGGAGAGCAATCTTGCTCAGTTAATTTAATTTGAGGACTTACGGCCAAAATTGAGCTAAGTCCAGTTGAAAATGTTCAACATTGTATTTCCTTTTATTTTGATTTGGGTTCTGCCCATAAAAAGAGCATCAATTTATTTGGGGCTCTGGCCATTTATAAGTGATGCAGAGCATCGGTTTCATTTGGGCTCTGCCCTTTTTATTTCTTTGCAATTTATCTTGGCCTGCTAGGTCTTTTTGATTTGGGCCTGGCCCTTTAAGAAATGTCTTGCGTTTATTAGGCGTTTTGCGCCAGTCAGAGAGCGCAAGCGCTTGTGGTGTTGACACGTGTCACGCAAGCGCAGTGCGCTGCGATAATGCGCTGTGCTTGCGCTGCTGACACGTGGCACACTTTGGTGAGTTGCGCTAATTACAGAGAGCAAAGCTCTATTAAAGCGCATAGCGCAAGTAGTTCAGATGTTGACACGTGGCGCTTTCCCAAGAGCGCAACAGCGCAGTTTGCAAGTGCAAGGCACTATAAATTTAAGGATCTTTTAGATTTCAAGAACCAAAGGTTCATAACAGAAGTGCAAAGCACTGTTTGCTTTCTTGATCTAATTTAGATCGAAGAAAACAAATCTCTTGTTTTCCTTATCTCAGAGAATCCAAGGTTCATAAAAAGTGCAAAGCACTCTTTTTATATCTTTTTTTTTTGATTTTATTAAAGATCATTGATCTTGTTTTTAGATTTATGATCTGTTCATAAGAGAACTTTCTCTTTTTTCTTCTAAAGGCTTTTTTACCTTTTTTTTTGTTCTTGAAGTTTTCTCTTCAGTTATTCAGAGTTCTCTCTGTTTAATTTCTCTCAAGATGTTGATGCCTTTGAATTGAGGCTTAGGGTCCTTTTTATAGTGCCCATAAATTAGTTAATTTTGTTAAAGAGATCTTTCTCTGAGTGATTTGGGGAATTTTCCCCACCGTTGGATCTTTGATCCAAGGGCTTCTGTTTTACAGAAGAAAATCTTCTTGTTTTAACAAGAACAGAAAGATTTCTTTAAGATCTTTATTCTGTTTGGGCGCAAATGCTCCAGAGCGTGACACGTGTCACGCAGCGCATAGCGCAGCGCAGCCGCGCTGACACGTGTCGCGCAGCGCAGCGCCACTGCGCTTGCGCGACTGAAGCTTTGCTTCTATTTGGTTTTTTAATAGAGCTTTGCTCTGATTGGGCGTGCTTCCCTGGGCGCTGCGCTGAGGCATCTGCGCCAGACACGTAGCGTCCTGCGCTCTGCGCAGAGGATCTGAAGCGTTGCTTCATTTATTAAAACTTAGATTTTCAAGGTAGAGCCTTGCTCTGATTGGGAGAATCGGAAGCGTCGCTTCACCTGAGATATCTTTTCATCTCCAAAATTTTGATTTCCCGGGTCTTGGAAATAATTCCACCGTGCACAGAATTTTCTGTGCTTGGGTCTATATATAACTCAAGGCCGAGCCTTTTCTTCTCTCATCTTCAGGAAACTTCTTCGATCATGGCTTGCAACCGCCCCCATGCCCGCCGACAACCATGGGAGGTGCCGATCCGGGACATCGTTCCCCATTTTGCTGCGCGCCTGGTGGACCCTTCTCTCTCGGATGAACAATGCGATGCCGCAATGCACGAGCTTTTGACTCGTGTGGGGGCTCCTCTCCCTCCGCATTCCATTTGGCTTCGGATGATCCTTGCCTCGGTGCTCGCCGACGTTCCCCCTCCTCCAGCAAAGATGTCCTCGGCAATGCTGGATGCCGCCGAGGATAAGATCGAGTGCTTTCTCAAAGCGCACTTGATCACCAAAGCCCTGAGGGACTGCTCTTTCCACTTGCTGAGCCAAATACGGGCTCATCGGGTTGTCATCACCACTTTTTCTGAGGAGTGTGGCGTCGACCGTTGGATGGCTACCCCTCGGGAGGATCGCCGTTTCGACATGATGGAGAAGACGGAGAGGGAGCTGGATAGTCTTCTCTTTCTTTTTGCGAACCCTTGTCTTTCCGATCCCACATTTGGTGATCTTTTTTAAATGTAATGACAATAATAATAATAAAAATATGTTTTAATTCAATATTTTATTATCTGTTAAGTGTTCTGTAATTTTTTAATTCTTTATTATTCCTTTGTGAGATATTTATGCGCTGCATAATCATGAAGCGTTGCTTCGCTTTTCAAACTTGGCAACAGAGATTTGCTCTAACTTAGGGTGTGCAGCGCAATTGCGCTAGCGCATTCGTGTTTTGACACGTGGCGCGCAGCACGCCTTGCGCTAACGCACTCGCGCTCGACGCACAGCGCAGAGCGCAGCGCAACTGCGCTAGCGCACCAGTGTTAAACACGCGGCGAGCAGCGCAACGCGCTCGACACATGGCGCAGCGCAACTGCGCTAGCGCACTAGTATTAAACACGCGGCGAGCAGCGCAACGCGCAGCGCAACTGCGCCAGCGCGCCTGTGTTAGTCACGTGGCGCGCTGTGCAAGATTCGAAGCATTGCTTCAATTTTGACTCTTAAATTTTTAAACAGAGCTTTGCTCTGATTAGGGGAAGCAGAAGCGTTGCTTCATTTCCCGCCTTGGAATTTGAACAGAGCTTTGCTCTGATTGGGGTAAACAGACCAACTCTGGCTCAAATGCCTATCATCGGCCGAAGCCCAAAAAGTCATGAAAGAAGTTCACTCTGGTTTTTGCGGGGCTCACCAGTCCGGCCCCAAAATGCGGCTTCAGATCAAACGGCTTGGATATTGGTGGCCCACCATGATAAGGGATTGCGAAGAGCATACAAAGAAATGCCATCTCTGCCAAATTCACGGTGATTTCATTCACATGCATCCCAATCCGTTGCATCCTACGGTGGCGTCGTGACCTTTCAAAGTTTGGGGCACCGACATTGTTGGCCCAATTGATTCTCCGTCATCCAAAGGCCACCGGTTCATATTGGCCGCAACTGACTATTTCTCCAGATGGGCTGAAGCTGTCCTGCTAAAAGAAGTCAAGAAAGAAAATATTCTGACGTTCTTCCAGCATAATATTCTATACCGCTTCGGTACACCAAGAAGAATCATTTCTGACAACGGGCCTTCTTTCAAGAGCTTCAAAGTCTCAAGGTTCGCTACTCAGCACAAGATAGACTGGAGATATTCCTCCATCTATAATCCAAGGGCCAATAGGCTAGCCGAAGCCTTCAATAAAACTCTATGCAAGCTCCTGAGAAAAAATGCTTCAGCCAACAAGAGAGACCGGGATCTCAAACTTCACGAGGCGTTGTGGGCATATCGTACCACACGCCGCACTCCAACTCAATCCACTCCATACTCACTACTCTTCGGAGTGGAAGCAATCCTCCCGCTCAAAGTCGAAGTTCCAAGCCTACGGATGGCCGTTCAACACGAGTTGACGGAGGAGGAAAACGTGCTCCTTTGGCTCGAAGTGCTTGACGCCCTCGAAGAAAAGAAGCTCACAGTACAGCAAAATCTGGAGCTGTACCGAGCCCAAATATCACGGGCCTATGACAAGATAACCCGTCTCCGCGCTTTCAAGAAAGGCGAATTGGTGTTGGTCCTCAAAAGACCAATCATCCCCAATCGACATGCCAAGGGAAAATTCGAGCCAAACTGGGACGGACCATACGTCATCGAGAAAGTGTTTAATAGAGAATCCTACCAGCTGATAAATGTCGAGGGAGAAAGGCCCATGCCACCCATCAATGGCCGATATCTCAAGAAATACTGTGCGTGAATGCTCCAAGTCGTAGGCGAATTGAGCACACCGGCCCTACGGTTTGGATCATATATCATGTAAAACCGTATACAATCCACAGGCGTAAACGACCCCTATCTCTTCCAAGTCCTGCCGGTGAGAATACTTTTAAAATTCCACCAGCGACAAAAAAAAGGTATGTCCACAAGCAAAACGGGCATGGATGAAAACCCGAAAGGTCTCCGTGAGTAAAAAAAGCAGGATTGCGGGCGAGTTTGTGAAAACCCGAAAGGGCGCAAACTCGTAAAAAGAGATTAAATACACTCGCAAATTCCTCTCGACCTTGTGAGGAGAAAATCCTCGCGTGAGATCCTTACGACTCACAAAGGAGCAACACACTTAGGAATCCCCACGATTCTTAAGGAGAAATACACCTGCGAGATCCCCAAGACTCGTAGGGAGAAAATGCTTTTACGAGACCCTTACGGCTCATAAAATTGAAAAGCCTTAGGCGATAAAGATCTAAATCTGTCTCCTGAGCCATCGCTCCCCAACGGGCAATGGCAAATGATGAGTCGCTCCTGGCATTTCAGTTCAGTGTTAGCGGTGCTGATGCCGACCAAAAACCCAAATCCCAAGTTTTCCCAACTGCAAATGATGAGTCACTCCTGGCATTGCTTCAGTATTAGTGGTGCTGATGCTGACCCAAAAACCAAATCCCAAGTCCTCTCGGGGCAAATGATGTGTTGCTCCTGGCATTATTCCATTGCAGCAATGCTGATGCCAAACAAGATCCAAATTTCAAGTCCCCAAACGACGAATGATGAGTCGCTCCTGATATCATATTCCAGTGCAGCGATGCAGACACCAACCAAAATCCAATTTCCCAAAATTCTTCATCCTTACGGTTGGTCCCCAAGTTGATTACCGTATACAATCCACGGGCTCAAATAATTCTCATCATACCCATGCCCCACCGTAATCACCAATTACGCGGCTGGTCTCCGCCCTTGGAATTATGCTCCATTTGGGGAAGACCCACTCATGTGTCCTTACGATACATGAGGAGAACAAAGTTACGGGATCCTCACGACTCGTAAGAAAACACCTTCGTGGGATCCTTACGACTCACAAAGGAAAAACACACTTGGGAGTCTCCATGACCCCTAAGGAGAAAGTACACCTACGAGATCCTTTCGACTCGTAGGGAGAAAATGCTTTTATGGGACCCTTACGGCTCATAAAATTGAAAAGCCTTAGGTGATAGAGACCTAAACCTGTCTCCTAAGCCATCGCTCCCCAACTGGCAAAGGCAAATGATGAATTGCTCCTGGCATATGTGCTTCGGTGTTAGCAACGCTGATGCCTACCCTAACCCCAAAATTCCAAACTCCAATCCAATAGACCCCTAAGTCTTTAAACTAGGAATAGACGACCTCTAAGTCGTTAAACTGGGAGTAGATGACCCCTAAGTCGTTAAACTGAGAACGAGGGAAATTCCCTCACGGCAAATGATGATTCACTCCTGGTACCATATTCTAGTGTAGCGGTGATGGTGCCACACCAAAACCAAAATCCCCAAATCCTCTCATGGCAAATGATGATTCGCTCCTGGTACCATATTCCAGCGTAATGATGCTGATGTCAACCCAATTCACATCAAATCAGCCAGACAACCAACGACCTCCCTGGCGGAATCAAGCTCCGCCTCGGAAACAAGTCAAATCCTGATACCGCAGGAAGCGGAGCGAGTCAAATCCAATCCCTGATACCGCAGGAAGCGGAGCGAGTCAAATCAAGCTCCGACCGTCCACGTCGCAAAAATAGCAGAACCGACCATCCACGTCGCTAAAATGGCAGAACCGACCGTCCAAGTCGTAAAAAGGGCAGAATCGACTGTCCACGTCGCTAAAATGGCAGAAACGACATCCACGTCGTCAAAACGGGAACCAAATTAAATCAACCTCCACGCGAAAGAAGATCCATCAATTTCATGCACACAATCCACATATGTGGTGTGCATTTATTGATGGGGGCGATTTGTTGGGGTCAAAATTTACACCCCGGTTGACCAAGTCAAAATCAAAGTCAACCCCAAGCCAAATGGGCCTAAGCCCAGGTCAAGTGGGCCAATGCCCGGGTCGAGCCCGAACATGAAGCGGCCGACCTCCCCCATGCCAAAATAAATTTTTTGTAATAAATAATTTTGATGTATATCTTTTTTTATTTTATGAATAAATGTAAGAAAAATGGGCGTAAAGCCAAATTTTTGTAAAACCCATGGCTCATGTGCAAAAGAAATGAACACATGAGGTATGGGATGAGCAAAATGCCATTTTGTAAAGCCCAAGGGGCTATATGTAAAGTGTGTAGCCTATAAAGGCAAAGATGATGTGTCACGCTCCGCTTCCCAGTGTACGGGCAGAGGACGCGACTGGCCGCTACGTATTTACTCTGAAATAAATACGTTAAGCGTAACTAAACAATATAAAAGAAATATACACAAGAGAAAATGTAACGAATAACAACTTTATTTATTAACATTTTTTTGTACAATGCATCTGAAAAGTAAATACATGGAATGGAAAGCAATGCCTAAACAGTGGAAATACAGAATGTAAATGTACAAATATCTAGAGCTCAGGGTCGAAGGCTAGCTGGTCCAAGTCCTCGCTGGTGGGCTCGATCTCCAGTGAATCACCTAACGACATTCAAAGAAGAATAAGGAGAATGTCGTCAGCGAACAATCGCTCGGTAAGTCCCAAAGATGAGGGAGAAATAGAATAGACAGAGAGAGTGTAACTTTTAAAGTGGTATGATATTGTTATAATGTTGTATTTAGTATTAACGTTGTTGTTAACGTAAGTTCAAGGATGAATGTCAACCAATCTCAAGAGTGTTCTATAAACCCAACAGGCTGTAATCCAGGGGTAGGGAACCACGGGCCCGAATCAAATATTAGTAACGGGACTTCAACCCAGTGTTGAAGTATTCCAAACTCAACAGGCTGTAATTCAGGAGTAAGGAAACACGGGCTTTCATGATAGCTTACTTGTGTTAGTAGACATGGATTCATGATGTAGGGGGACTCTTGAGATTTTGTTGGATTTACGCATGAACTACCCCAACACCCCGTGTATTTATTTTATTGATAGTAATGATTGTACTGATGGTATTGTATTGTATTGTATTATAGATCGTATAGACGGATGACTTGCCGAAACCATGATATCAGTAAATGGATGTAACTGGAGAATCATGTAGATGGATGTATATCCATGGTTCGGTTCGGTCAATACAGATTGAATAAATTGAATATATGGATTCATGAATAGTTATATATATACTTGAATCTCATTCAAGTTAGATTGATTATATTGAGAGTCTGAGTCAGACAATTAGAAAGGAATTTGAAATCATAAATTAAGTTTTGATGTTATCGGTAACCGCTGCACATGGACGGCAGGTTTTGTGTCCTTTTCAAAGACGATTACCGTGTTGATAACACCGTTTGTTAAGTTGTCTATCTTAAATAGTCAAGTATCCATATCTCCGTCTCCCTGAGGCTCAAGAGACTGGTCCCGCTTAAACCTATGTTTACGAGGGTCCTTACTGTAATTTATAAAACTTGAGGGGTGTTTATGTAAAAATAATTTTGTATAATTTTCAAAATACACCTCAAGTATTTAATTATCGTCTTTAGAGTTTTCATAGATGTAGATTTTATATATATGATATTTCTAGTGAATAAAACCTAATTTCATAATATATAGTATTTAATTGTAAAGTGTTGAACTTGTATGGAATTGCATGATATTTTCATGTAAAGTGATTCTTTTGATTTAGAAAAATTGGAATATTTATATTATATCAGAAATTAGATATTTTGATGATACATAGGTATATATATATTTATATAAAATAATTTTAATTTATTAATTTTCTAGAAATCTCATTTTCTTAAGATATTTGTATTTTTAAATCTTTCGAGACCGTATGCTCCTTGCGGAGGTCTGCATCTCGCACTACTAAGCCCGAGGATGTGCGATAATCCACACCATCCCAAACGGATTCCCCAAAATGGGTTGTAGCGGCGTTTTGCAAAGATTTGTAAAAATACATAATCTTGTCGAAAACGGTTTTTATAAGTTAAAAGTATTTAATTGTAAATTCGTATTCCCGTATTCTATATTCCCAAAAGATATCGTGCTATGTTAGAGATGTGTGTTGTGAGAAGGTAGGTCATCATCTCGTGAACTATCTAAAGGTATAGTAAGGAATTAGAATGATTCATGTCAAATCTAAACTATATGGTATTTTTCTGAAAAAGTACGATAAAAATTACAATGTGAATTATTTTGCTATGAAACTTGTTCAGTATGTTTTGTTAATATTTAATGGTCATGATGTGCAAGTTTGATATTGTTGTATTTAAGAAAATTGGATCTTTTAAAGAAAACTGAATCGGAAGTCGGATTAACTCCGCTTCCATCGGGTTTTAGAAATACGAGTTTTCAGAATAGAAAAGATAAGAGGGAGGAAGGACTTACTAGATTTTAGATTAGGTAAGAGAAAGAGGGAGTGGTAGGAGGTGCCGGTGCGTCGTTTCGTCGTCGGGTGCTCTTAGGGTCGTCGGAAGTTCGTCGGAGTTTCGCCCTTCGCTAACTCCACTTGTACAGAAAAGTTTAGAGAATTTTCTTGAGAGTTTGGACAGAGATTTGGAAGTGATGAGGGGTGAGTTTAGGTGTGGTATTTATAGGAAAAGATTAGGGTTAGGGTTAGATGAAAGGTGTATTAAAAATTGTATTTAAAATAGAGTAAATAGATATTTTTATTGGCTCTGTAAATGTGCAGGTAAAACCAATAGTTCAGGAGTTAAGAGAATGCCAAAAGACACAATTTTCAAGAAGGACCAAACCGGATTCAACCGAGTTCGGCCGGCGCCGCCGGCCGAGTCGGGCCGAGTTGCTCCGATTCTTACCGCCACGTGTCCATTGTCTCTTGGTTTACCTCCTGGGCTCGTTTATTTTTAGTGTGACCTTTGGGTTTACGGGTTATGCACGTGTAGACTCTTGGGCTTCTAAAATGGTTAAAAGAAATCAATATAAAAAATAATATAGCTGATGGGATTTGAACTATGGTGTTTTGGTTCAGCAGTGCAAGATCTTACCAATGAGCTACAAGCTCCTTCTTGCTATTAAAAAGCAAAACAATCTTATAACTTGTGCTCAGGCAAAAGTACCCCTTTCTGTATTTTTGAAAAAAATTACAGAAAGTTTAGGGTTGTTACATGATGAAAATATCTCAACAACTTTTTCTTTCTCTAAAAAATTAGGGTCTGTGTCTCCTTCTCATTTCTCAAGGTTCTAAAATCCTCTTCCCCTTTTGAATTAAATCAAGAGTTTTACTCTTCTTTTTTGAAAAATAAATAGTTTTTCACTACAAAACCCACAAAGGGAGGCTCAGATCTTCCATTAGATCTCAAAAAGGGGAGATTTTTAAATTTCACCCCCTTTCTCCAAGATCCGGCCAACCGAGAGGAAGAAGAAGGAGACCCATCTCCAGAAATCCCATCATGGGAAGATCCAGGGCCAATGGGGAGAGAAACAAAAGGGCCCCCTTTGATCATTTCTAAAGATTTTTAGGAGTTTAACTCTATTCAAGGTCTGTTGGAGTTCAACTCCATAAATTAATCTCTTTTTAGGAGTTTAACTTCAGAAGTCAAATCGGAAGCACAGCTCCCAGTGTAGGGACAAAGTCCCTTTTCCTGCTGACGCCCAGCGCCCGCATGCCAAGCACGTAGGGCACCGACACCCAGTGCCCGTGTGCCAAGCACGTGGGGCGCTGGCGCCTAGCACCCAGCGCCCGCGTGCCAAGCACGTGAGGCGCCGGCACCCTGCACTCAGCGCCCGCGTGCCAAGCACGTGGGGCGCTGGCGCCCTGCACTCAGCGCCCAGTGCCCAACGCCCGCGTGCTAGGCACGTGAGGCGCTGGCGCTCATGCATCCTTTGGACGTCATTTGCTCCTCATTTTATATACACTCCACACTAAAAATACCTCTCTCGTTAGAAAAAATTTCTAACGGGCCGCTGCTAGCCCCCTTGACCCCTAGCCCGCTATCCGAGTAGCGAGGCCCCCTATATATCCAAAACCCTTTCAAACATAACACTGCACATTGAGTTCGCATGACCTGTTTGACCCGTCAATCGAAGGTTCTCTCACCTCAAAGGCGAGGGGTTATTAACGGCAGCTTAGTCCGCGGCTGACGGAGATTCGGATCCCCACAATCAATAAACCCCAGTCTACCCTAGGCAGGAGGAATCTGTAATGCTCCTGACAAGCGCACGTGTATTCCTATCTCAATGGGGTGACGAAAAACACCCTGCACCTGAATCGTTGGAACACTTTTAAAACCGCTCGGTTTTTTCAAAAACAGAAACTTTTAAAATGCGGAGCTTAAACCACTCCTTTAAAAGCTATCAGGTTCCTTCGATTAAATCAAGTTCACTACTTTCACGGTTTCGCCAAAACCAGCCGTAGCCCTCCGTCATTTCAGTTGAATATTCAGTAGTATTCAAGCTATGTATTTTGACCTTCGCCAAGTCATAGTGATTGGTAGCTGATGGATATTCATCTGTAGCATAGATAGATGCATTGGTTTGGGACAGTCGTACAACTATTTTAGCCTTCGTCAAGGGTATGTACTGGTGGGTTCAAATTAACCTGGACAATGACGGGCAGAACTTGACATGTGACTTATGATATGTTGGCCTTCGTCAAGGTCATAAGAGCATGGGGAAAAATGATGGGTTCCTTAGCATCCTCACTACTATTTATAGGGCATCAAGTATGCAATTTTAAAAAACCTAGAGATCTAAGCAACCCATGTCAAGGATCTAACTAGAAAATTAGGAGTAAGCTAACATGTAATCAAACATTACACTAAGTGAATAAGGAATACAACCTTTGTTGACCGGTCCTTCACTTCTAAAGCTCCGTGTAGTAGTCTCTTCGCTCCAAGTAGTGATCTCCCGGACTCTAGTAAGGGTTCACAAGGCAAAAAGAACAAGCTTCCTTGAAGTCTTCGAGGCCGAAGATAATCTACGTCGAGAAATCTCCAACTCAAGCTAACTCTTCACTAATTAGGAATAAGTGAAACAAACATCCTAAACTAAATGGCTAATCTAGTGTAGGTTGACGAAGTAGTATTATTGCTCACTTTAGAATAATTTTTCTCACTATATTTCTTCACTTTCCAAAAAGCTAGAGAGCAAAATTGGAATGAAGAAGAAGATGAAGATGAGAATGGAATGAATGTGAGAATAGCAACCATGGGTAAGAAAATATCATATACGAACTCATGTAGAGACTTAACCATGGCTTTAGATAATGGTTAGGTTAATAAATATCCAAGGTAAGACAAAATTAGTGCACTAAGTCAATGGTTCCACAAGCTTCCACAAGTTTCAAGCCTTGTGTTAATTTCCAACTATTTTTGATTTACTTTAAATAAATAAACCTTACATTATTATAAACGTGCTGTGAGTCTCATACACCCATGCAGCATGTAGCAACTAGCATGACACAATAATATATATGTCATATATATATATATATAAATTAAATGTGCACAAGTGAGAAAAGAAATGCTTAAATGAGCTAATATTAGTAAATGTAAATTAATATATCAAATATATATAATCATACATTAAATAATTAAATCAACACTTGATTTAATAATCCGGCTATATCACATATAACCGACTAATATCATTTGCATCAACTTACCGAATCAACATTTGATTCGATAACCCGGCTATATCATATATAACCGAACGATACTACATATCGCGAGATTAGAATACGGTATCACATACGCGTATTAATCTCGGTCCCGCACATATCACATATGTGCTTCTATTTCGTTTCGCCTGAGCCAGGAAACCTTTGTGTAGGACTCTAAAGACTCGTCAATACACCGGCAGTAGGTGATGATCATATCAATCACCCACAAGCCGTCAGCGGTACTAGCTGCACGTAACGGCTACCCGGTTATTGAGCGATCAGAAGATCAACAAGCAAGCCTGCTCACACTCCTGTGAATCCAATAAGTAACACTACCGTACAGTCCGGTCTCTTCGTCTGATATGTCGCATATCGAGTCTAGGGGTGGTAAATGTCAGACCCCAATAACTTGATAAGTCGTGCCGATATGAGGCTCATAACGGGTCGAGAAACTACTGATAACACTTACCAGTAAATCTCAGTATCAGCCCTGGCCAGGGACTTCCTGTTATAGCCAATCGAACACAGCGCAATATCAACCCCCAATACCGGGAGAGACGAAACCCCTCCTATCGCTCATTGCCTCCATGTGACTCGGGTTTGTACCCAAAAATCACCGTTTTGCACGCTCTCTTGAATGTGGTAAGGTGGAAATCAAAGCACAGTGGGAATCACACAAGACTCTATGATGATCTCGGGTCTACAGACTAACCTGTACCGGTGTCATCTGAGAACCGTTATCTGATGTCAGGTATAATACCATCTAAGAGTTCTCAGCGAGTCCTGTTAAGTGTACCCAGTCTCCACCGAGCACCCGTATACCATCTTTGATGTCAAACACCAATGGATATGGGATCATCCATCGCCCATCAAATGGGTCAAGAAGCGTATACGTTAGTCTACTCTGGAATATCGATGCCCCGTCTCGATACACCCTCGACTGGGAACAATTAAAGGATATACTTATGGACTACCCTGGCCCCACTAGTATGATCTGCATCATAGTCATGGTAGTCAAGTACACATCCTAAGGGCTTTATCAACATGTAAGAGAAAGACAGTATCAAAATACAAGTCTACATGTTAAGATAAAGAGCAACCGGATAGCATACTGTCATGTCGAGCAAGAAAGTCCTCCCTATATATGTCCAAGCATCCATTGTAATATACAATCATGTATAATAATGGCCTCTAGGGCATACATACAACTAAAAAAAATCCATATCGGAAGTTTCTAAAGAAACTGAAACTTGCTAGTTTTGCATACCATTTGGAATGTGATAATGTTGGTAGGATTTCTTTAGGATTATCACACAATGATATTTGGATCCCGATCCTACTGTGAGTATCCGCTACTTCTCGGGAGATTTTTTGTACTAACACAATCAATGCTATAAACCAAGTAGGTGTCTAGAACGATGTTAGCGGGGCTACGCCTCCAGGGAAAAGAGGTTTTGTAATTAAGGAATTTCGCGAAAGCGTTGGAAAACCTCCCTCGAAGTACCAACACTAGCCTGGCTGAACGGTTAAGCAAGTATTGTAGGGTGAGATCAATCCTGACTAATTCTTCTTTTATGGTTTGAAGAGTGATTCAAGATACAATGGGAGACATCTTGTTTAGATAAACTAAAAACCAATCTAAACTTGCAAGAGTGTCATGCTGAGTGCTTCTTCTCTCTCTCCGAAACGCAGCAACCTTGTGACCAGATATAGGTTACAGCTAGATAAAAAGTTGATTGAACCAGACTATATTAATTGGCAAAGGTTTGTCCAGATGTCCATTACCTATGACAAGCTGGACCACCTTCTTACTACTAAAGCCCCCGCCGTCCCGGTCCAGTTTCCACCATCGCGGATATAGATATCCGTAAGGCAAGGGAAAAAGACAGTGCGAATGCCAAGTGGCTCGTGTTGGCCTCGGTAGATGGTGAAAACTAGAGGCAGCACGAGAAGATGGACTTAGTTTCTATCTTCCTCCATTACAAAGATTTATATGGAGAGCAATCTCGTATCGCAAGATATGAGACCTCGAAGGAATTGCTTTAAGCGAGCTTGGCCGTCGGGTCATCTGTAGGGGACGACGTCCTTACAATGACTAGCTATATTAAAAAGCTCACGGACCTGGAGACCACGTTGGAGAATGAGTCGAATACATGCTTGATTCTATATTCCCTACCTTCTACTTACACCCTGAAGAAAACCAGGAAGACACTCGTTCTGCTTATTGGGGAATCTTCCTCTTCTAGATCCAAGGCGAAAGCCAAGGGAGAGAAGAAGAAGGCCTTCACCAAGCTGATAGACGGTGTCAGTAACGTAGAAGGAAAGGGTGGGGCAAAAGATTCGGGGCTAACAGTAGGGAAGGAGGGTTGTTCCTATTGTCACAGGAAAAGGGCATTGGCAGAAGGGATGCAAGGCTTGGAAAGCCAGAATCCAGGTTCCGAAGCACGTTGTGGCTTCGGCTTTGGGTGTGTTTTTTGAAAACTATCTGTCAATTAACTCTACTTCCTGGGTACTAGATACCAGATCAGGATCTCATAGCTGTAATTCGTTTCAGGTTTTAAGAAACCATAGAGTTATCAGGGCAGGTGATATGACTCTCAGGGTTACTAACGAAATGAGCGTGGACGTTGTATCCGTAGGGGAATATCATCTAGGATTGACAAGTGGGAAGATGTTGATTTTACGTAACTGTTTTTGTGTACCTAGTCTACCTTGTAATATCATATGTGTAACCTTACTTTTTAAGGAAGGATATGATTTTATATTTGTAAGCGATGTGGTCCACATCCACCTTAATCAAAATTTTGATTGGGTTAGGTACATGTTTCCCCCAATCAGAGCAAAGCTCTGTTCAAAATTTCAAATTTTGAAATGAAGCAGCGCTTCATAGCAGCGCCAGCGCTGAGAGAGTCAAAGACTCTGAGGCAGCGCTCACGTTGAAAGCACATGAGCGCTAGCGCTAAGAGCACTGCACTCTAAGCAGCGCACTACGTGCAAAGAACGTAAGCGCTAGCGCTAAGAGCGCTGCACTCTAAGCAGTGCACCACGTGCAAAGCATGGGAGCACTAGCGCTGGAACTAAACGTTCCCAACCGTTGGATCAAAGATCCAACGAACATGATTAAAAATCATTAATTGATCAGAATAAAATTTTGTTAATGAGAGATTCCTCAAAATCTTTCCAAACAAAAAGATTGTGCTCTGTAAATCAGAGCACCGTCGGATCAATGATCCAATGGTGATTAAAAATAACTAAAATACAGAATAAATTCTGTATGGGGAAATATTTTCCAATCTTGTTAAAAATAAGAAGATTGCCTTCTATAAATCAGAAGCCCTTGGATCAAAGATCCAACGATGGGAAAATCCCCAAATCAATTGGAGAAAAGATCTCCTTAATCGATTGAACAAATCAGCTCGCCCTATATAAAGGCCCCAAGACTTCAAGTCTCAGATATAGAGAAACAAACAGAGGAACCCCCCAACAAACTTTGAGAAATCTCAGAAAGAAGAGCTAAGCTCTCGGTAGAAGAAGAAGAATTTCTTCAAGGTAAAAATAAACAGAGAGATGAAATCATCTCATATTAAAAAGAAGAATTCACTTCTTTCTTTAAGATCATAGATCTATAAGACCAATGTCTTTCACAACAGAGATTAAGGGATCTCATCATAAAATAAGAAGAAGAACATAATTCTTCTCACAGATCGTAGATCTATAAGACTAAGGTCTTTTACAAAAGGAGATCATGAACGTCTCATTATAAAAAAGGGGGGAGAATAATTCAATTCTCTTAGGATCACAGATCCATAAACGCAAAACCTTTTATCAAAATAAGAGATTGAAATATCTCCTATAAAATAAGAACTTTTGTTCTAAGAATCTTGAGACAACGTCTCGTATAAACGAGAATTTATTTCTCAGATCATAAAACTGATCAAATAGCGCTTTGCGCTCATAAACTAGCGCTTTGCGCTCTTGGACTGGCGCTCAGCGTCAAGCGCACCACATGCTCCTCACGTGTGCGCCACTGAACAAACAGCGCTTTGCGCTCATAAACTGGCGCAATGCGCCCATTATCTGGCGCTTAGCACCAAGTGCGCCACGTGCTTCTCATGTGTGCGCTACCCAGCAGAAGCGCTCTGCGCTCTTTGACTGGCGCAAAGCGCCAAGCGCGCCACGTGCTTCTCACGTGTGCGCTAAAAGAACATAAATTGTTCTATAAATAAAGCCCAGAGCTATGAGGAATGCTTAGCATTCAGTAAAAGACAAAAACATTGTCAGAACTCAAATCAATGCTCAGCATTGTCAAATGTTTAACATTTTTTTAACTGAGTGGGCTGAGCCCAAATTGGCCATGAACCCCTCATTCAGATTAACTGAGCCCATATGCTCATAAATTTCAGATCTTAGTCCCAATTGGACTACAGATCTCCCAACCAAAATTAGTTCAAGGGTACATCTCTTCACTCCTATGATATTTGTCGTTGTAATCCTTCAACGTCTTCAGAGAGGTGACGGGTCCCGACAACTATACATTTCATAGACTATGACGTCCTTAAACTGGACTGTGAGGTCCTTAAGCCCATGGACTATGATGTCCTTAATCTCGGACAGTGGGGTCCTTAAGCCCATGGACTATGATGTCCTTAACCTCAGACTGTGGGGTCTTTAAACCCATGGACTATGATGTCCTTAACCTTGGACTGTGGGGTCCTTAAGCCCATGGTCTATGATGTCCTTAACCTTGGACCGTAACGTCCTTAAACTAATTATGGACCGCAATGTCCCTAAACTAAACAATAGAGTCCAAATGCTCTTTTGTTGGATCTAAACGATCCTGTTAAGTTGATCTTAGTCTAAAATTAGACTAACGTATCCTTAACAAACGTTTAAGTTGATCTTAGTCTCAAATGAAACTAACGAATCCTTAAACCCAACCCAAAACCCAAATCTAAGAAAATACGGATTTGGACTAATCCACGCCCTACGGGCGACAACATAAATTAGTCTCCATATACAATCCACGGGCAACCAAAAATAAAACAAACACCCACGACACGAAGTGACCATCTGGAGAAGGAGAAAGTGGTTACCGCGATGCGGTAGCGTAATTAACTGCAGGGGCTTGCGCCTGCAAGGAAGAGCGTCCCCACAATCAAAAACCCCTCAACGAGGGGGAATCTGACAAAGTCTGCTACATCGGCCACATCCGTTTAGACCTTTGATACATGGTGTCATAAATCAACTTGGCATCTTCGGAGAGGTGGACGGATAGCACCAATTAGCATCTGCCCCCGAAATTCAGACCCTGACGTCCCAACGTCGCGGTCGCGTCTTTCGGCGGAGAACAGATTCTGGCACGCCCGGTGGGACCTTTTCCTCTTTCCACTCCACACTTCGTGTGTCGTGTTTTGTCGTGATCAGATAATCGCGGTGTGTATGTTTGTGGTTGCCCTTAGAGGAGTGGATACTGAAGTCGGCGTTTCGTCTCTATGAAGAATGGCGTTTGTTCCCACTTTAGAAACACAGGCTCTGTCATATCTGGTGGAGTCAAGTACGGGCCACTTGCAGGCTCAAATCTCTGCAATTCGGCCCTTCAAGAAATCAACGGGCTTCTCTTTGGGTCGATGCTCCGACCTCCCACCCTCGGTGCCTCAACGCCGATGGAGGAAGCCCAGAGGAAGTCTGTCTTCCACAGGCGGTCTCTCCAAGCAGCAGCTTTGCCGACGAAATCAGTCCTCAAACAACTGGCATATGCCAAGGACCAAGGTTGACGCAGGGGGTAGAATATTTAAGCTCTCAAAGGAAACAGGGGGCAGGCTCGGCAAAATCCTGAAGCTAATCAAATCCCGGCCGTAAGAAACGGTCGACATCGATATCAGCGTCATACAAAATGAGCTGGGGGCAGTTCTCCGTATGGTTCTGTTTCAACCCCAGTTGTGAATGTTGTTCCAACCAGGAACAGCTTCAAATTGTTGTGAAGTGTCAGAAAAAATTCTCCTACCGCAATATTGAAGAAGTCTCCGTAGCCCATGGAGATCCCACTAGAGCAAAGACCAGTACGCTCCCTGAGACGACTTTCCTCATCTATATATAAGGTGTGGAAGCAGGTGAAGGGGGACTCATCCCAAGACGGATCCTGATACAACGGTTCCTCCCAAAACCAAAGCGGCTTTTCACAAAAAAAGGAGGCCCAATAAAGCTCAAGTGCCCAAAGCAAACTCCAAAGGCCAAAAACTCCAAACACCCCAAGCCTGGGGGCATGGTAGTTCACACAGTCTATGTTGTGAATTCCAAAGATGAAGTTCGAGCTTCTACTAGTCATCGACCTCAAACTTGGTCCGTGACAAAAGTTCAACTGCAACGTGAAAAGCTACAGGAGATGCTCGCTCAGGCGGCAGCAAACGCTAATCCATCACCTAAGTAAAATCGACTTGGGGACGGCAAGTGACCCACGGCCGATGTTCGTCAGTGAGCTGTTGTCTGAAGAAAGGGTGACTACGCTAAAAGACGTGTTCATGCAGTATAAAGACTGCTTCACATGGAACTATTCATCGATGCCGGGACTAGATCCAGAAATAGCCGTCCACAAGTTGGCGATATCTCCGGACGTCATGCCAATCAAACAAGCGCCGAGAAGAATGCGGCTCGAACTTGAAATGAGCTTCAATGCCGAAGTCAAGAAGTTAATAGACTCCAGCTTCATCCAAAGAGGTTCAGTACCCTGACTGGATTGCCAACATCGTCCCAGTGATGAAGAAAAATGGGATGGTGCGTATCTGCGTACACTTCCGGGATCTCAACAATGCTTGCCCGAAGGACGACTTTCCAGTACCGGTCACCGAGCTGATGATAGATAATACGTCCACTCATGAAGTTTTCTCTTTTATGGACGGCTCATCGGGATACAATTAGATAAAGATGCATCCTGAGGATCAAAAGCATACCGCTTTCCGGACCCCTTTGGGCATATTCTGCTACAAGGTGATGCCTTTCGGTCTAAAGAACGCCGGTGCCACCTATCAGAGGGCCATGACGAAGATTTTCGATGACCTCATACATGAAATCGTCGAATGCTATATCGACGACCTTGTTGTAAAAAACAAATCACACGAGGAACATTAGGAGCATCTAAAGGTAGTATTCCAACGTCTTCGGAAATACAACTTGAAGATGAACCCTCTCAAATGTGCGTTCGGAGTTTCCTCGGGCAAATTCCTAGGGTTCATCGTACGACATCGAGGTGTCGAATTAGACCCATCGAAGATCAAGGAGATTATGGAAATGCCTCCGCCAAGAACTCTCAAGCAACTGCGGTCTCTCCAAGGAAAGCTCGCATATATTCGGTGATTCATAGCCAATCTTTCCGGCAAGTGCCGTCCTTACAGTCACCTAATGAAGAAGGGAACACCGTTCGTTTGGGATCGCAAATGCCAAAGCGCACTGGACGAAATCAAGAAATACTTGGAGAATCCGCCGGTGCTGACCGCTCTGGTCAAGGGAAAGCCTCTCATTCTGTATACAACTGCCCTTGAGAGTTCTCTAGGCGCATTATAGGCACAAAAAAACGACCAAGGGAAAGAAAGAGCTCTCTACTATCTGAGTCGAGTTCTCCTGGGGGCAGAAAACAATTACTCTCCCATCGAAAAACATTGCCTGGCATTGATCTTCGCGATAACGAAGCTCAGACACTATGCGTTGGCACATGAGGTCCATCTCGTATCGAAAGTGGATCCTCTCAAGTATTTGATGTCAAGAGCCATATTAACGGGACGACTCGCTAAATGGGCCCTACTCTTGATGGAATTCTCGATAACATATCGTCCTCTTAAGGCAGTGAAAGGCCAAGCCATCGCCGACTTCCTTGCCGAACATCCTATACCCGCCGACTCTCCTTTGAACTGCGAATTGCCTAACGAGCACGCGTTTGACACGATCGACGGGGAGAGAAGAGAGAATGATACCCGGTGGGAACTCTACTTCGACGGAGCATCTTCCATGAAGAAGAGAAAGCACAACTCCCCCATAATCAAGTCTGGGGTAGGCCTAATCTTCGTGACTCCACAAGGAGGGATAATGGACTTTGCCTTCTCCTTAACGGAACCGAGGACAAACAATGAAGCTGAATATGAAGGTTTGATAGCGGGTCTTGAGATCGCTGTCGACATGGGAATTGAAAACCTCCTAATATACGGAGACTCCCAACTGGTCGTTAGCCAAGTAAACGGCAACTATCAGACGTGCAAACCGGAGTTGGTAAAGTACGGAGAAAGGGTACAACAATTGCTGACTCAAATCCCTGCCTATGCCCTGGAAAGCATACCGCGCGCGGAAAATAGCAAGGCGGATGCATTAGCCAAGCTCGCTAAAGAACTAGCCGACGAGAATCTCGATGACGTGAAGATCGTTGTGCAAAGCCGTCGGGTTCTTGCACCGGCAGAAATATCGCCAGAGTCGTCCGAAGAAAAAGGAGCGACCGAGAAAACGGCCCTATAAATAAAAGACCAGGAAAAAGCTATGGATTGGAGAGAAGTCTTTATAGACTACTTCAAATCCCGTTGAACACCTGAAGACGCGTCCTCAAGACATCAGCTCATGAAACGAGCACTATCCTTCGCCTTTGTCGATGATACTCTGTATAAGAGATCGTTTGACTCCCTGTGGCTAAGATGCCTGGGACCTGAAGAGGCAAAGAGAGTCGTCCAAGAAACTCATGACGGACTCTGCGGTTCTCACCAAGCCGGGCCGAAAATGAAGCCGAAGATCAAAAGGATGGGCTATTATTGGCCTACAATGATCCAAGACTGCCTCAAATACGCGAAGCAGTGCCACTCATGCTAGATTCACGGGGACTTTATCCACCAGCATCCAAATCCACTACATCCAACGGTGGCTAGCTGGCTGTTCGAAATGTGGGGAACCGACATAATCAGGCCCATCGAACCAGTATCGTCCAGAGGACATCGATTCATTTTGGCAACAACTGATTACTTCTCCAAATGGGCAGAAGCAGTACCGCTAAGGGAAGTGAAGACGGATAATATTCTCCATTTTTTCAAGACACATGTCACTTATCGGTTCGGCACCCTGCGACGGATTATCTCCGATAACGGGCCAGCCTACAGAAGCCACAAAATCAGTCGCTTCGCACAACAGCATAATATAGACTGGAGATACTCTTCGGTCTATAATTCTCGAGCTAACTGTCTAGCTGAGGATTTCAACAAGACCTTGACGAAGATCATGAAAAAGACGGTGTCCAAAAATAAAAAGGACTGGTACGAGAGACTGCATGAAGCTCTCTGGGCATATCGAACTACGTTCAAAACGGCCACAAACACAATGCCGTATGCATTGATATTCGGCACAGAAGCAGTACTCCCCCTCGAGATAGAGTTACCCTCTCTACGAGTGGCGGTTCGTTACGAGCTAACAGATGAAGAGAATGCTCATCTTCGGCTTGAGATCCTGATGCCCTCGACGAAACTCGGCTCATGGCGCAACAAAACTTGGAAGTGTACAAAGCAAAGATGACGCGCTCGTATGAGAAATTGATTAGGCCGAGAACATTCCACCAAGGCGAACTCATGCTAGTAGTCAAGAGACATATGATCCCCAATCGTGCCAAACGGGGGAAATTCGAGCCGAACTACGAAGGCCCGTATATCATAGACAATGTTTACCAGGGTGGAGCCTATCTACTCATGGACATGCATGGTGAAAGACCTTTCAGGCCAATAAACGGTCACTTCATAAAAAAATACTACGCCTGACGAGTCACGACCTGGGTCAACGATAGATGACGACGCCTATGTCCACTCGCCATCTTCCTAAGCCAAACTCTATAAGTAGTAGCCGGCAAACGGACCGAAACGTCCTTAAACTAACGATGGACCACTATGTCCTAAAACTGGCTGTCGACCGAGACGTCTATAAACTACTACGGACCGCAGCATCCCAAGGCTGACAAAATAAAAGGCACGTCCATAAGAGAAATGGGCACGGATGAAAACCCGAAAGGGCTCCGTGAGTAAAAACAACAGTACTACCGACGAGTTTTGTGAAAACCCGAAAGGGCGCAATCTCGTTAAAAGACACTTGCAAGGTCCTCTCGACCTTGTGAAGAGAAAATACCTGCGTGAGATCCTTATGACTCAC
Source organism: Agapanthus africanus (assembly GCA_030015575.1). Lineage (NCBI taxonomy): Eukaryota > Viridiplantae > Streptophyta > Magnoliopsida > Asparagales > Amaryllidaceae > Agapanthus > Agapanthus africanus. The sequence goes on along the minus strand of JASDDO010000031.1, from coordinate 601,267,904 downwards.
AAGAGAGAAACACACTTAGGGATCCCCATGATTCCTAAGGAGAAATTACACTTACGAGATCCTCACGAATCGTAAGGAGAATTCCCCTCTGAGACCCTCACGGCTCACAGGGTTCAAAAGCCTTAAGCTACAGGGATATGAACCTGTTCTTAAGCCATCACAATCTCCAATGCTGCCCTACAAGCGTTTCAATACTGACCCTTGTATACAATCAACGGGCGCGAATAAACATTTCCCTAACAAAGCCTCACCCGCAACTAGGGATATGTTTACACATTGGACAGCCTTTGTAAGTCCTCTCGACTTATAAGAAGAAAACACTCTTGTAAGATCCTTACGACTTATAAGAGAACACACGCTTAGGAATCCTCACGATTCCTAAGGAGAAAATGCACTTACGAGATTCTCACGACTCGTAGGGAGAAATACCTTCATGAGACCCTTACGGCTCATGAAGTTAAAAGCCTTAGTCGACAGAATCCTAACCCTGTTCGCTGAGCCACCTTTGTTCGACATTGATGGAACCAAATGATGATTCGCTCCTAGCCATATCCCAGTTGTAGCGATGCTGATGCCTAAATCGGTATCAAATCCCAAACTCGTAGCGAAAAGTCAGCGAGCCACAAATGCATATGAAATAGCCGGAATGATGGGGCGACTTGCAACAAAATCAGCAAGTAAAAATGTATGCATACAAAATAGCCGAAATGGTTGGGCAACTAGCAATAAAAAGCAGCGAGTAAATAAAAGAAATAGCTGAAATGATTGGGCACCGCGAAAAATAGCCGAAATGATCGGGCGATCGCGACTTTCGCGATATAAAAGCTGAAATGATAGAGTATCGCGGAAAGAAAAATATATAAAGTGAAACTTTTTGCCCTACAGGTGAGATCGCATCGATCCCTGTATACAATCCAGGGGAACAAACAAGAAGGGAACATACCTTCCCACCGGACTCTATCAGAAAAAGAGCTAAGTCTCAACGGCCACATCTACAGCCTAGAGACCCACAACAGCGTTCCTCCTCAGTCCAGCAGGATTCAGACGCGACAATCAATCTTGGAGCCATGACAAAGTCCTTGTTCCAAATCTCGAAGGTTCACAGACAACCGACAGAGCAAATCCTGGTCCCGTAGAACACGACTAATGTCAATCCTGACCCCGTGGGAAATGTCCAGAGCAAATCCTGGTCTCGTGGAACACGGCTAATGTCAATCCTGACCCCGTGGGAAGCGCCCAGAGCAAATCCGGTCCCGAAGAACACGGCTAATGTCAATCCTGACCCGTGGGAAACGTCCAGAGCAAATCTCGGTCTCGTGGAACACGGCTAATGTCAATCCTGACCCCGTGGGAAGTGCCCAGAGCAAATCCTGGTCCCGAAGAACATGGCTAATGTCAATCCTGACCCCGTGGGAAACGCCCAGAGCACCTCCTGGTCCCGTAGAAAACGGCTAATGTCAATCTTGACCCCGTGGGAAACGCCCAGAGCAAATCCTGGTCCTGAAAAACACGGCTAATGTCAATCTTGACCCCGTGGGAAGCGCCCAGAGCAAATCCTGGTCCCGAAGAACACGGCTAATGTCAATCCTGGCCCCGTGGGAAGCGCCCAGAGCACCTCCTGGTCCCGTAGAACACGACTATTATCAATCCTGACCCCGTAGGAAATGTCCAGAGCAAATCCTGACCCCGTGAAATGCGGATAAGGTCAACCTCCTGACCCCGTGAAATGCGGATAAGGTCAACTCCTGACTCCATGAAATGCGGATAAAGTCAACCCCCTGACCCCGTGAAATGTGGATAAGGTCAACCCCCTGACCCCGTGAAATGCGGATAAAGTCAACCTCCTGACTCCGTGAAATGCGGATAAAGTCAACCCCTGACCCCGTGAAATGCGGATAAAATCAACCCCCTGACCCCGTGAAATGCGGATAAGGTCAACCCCCTGACTCCGTGAAATGCGGATAAAGTCAACCCCTGACCCCGTGAAATGCGGATAAGGTCAATCCCTGACTCCGTGAAATGCGGATAAAGTCAACCCTTGACTTCCCCGTCAAAGCAAAGCTTTGACCCGAAAGCAGGACAACTCATCGGACACTTATGAGTCCTCTCGACTTGTAAGGAGAAAAACTCTTTTGTGAGATCCTTACGACTCTCAAGAGAAAACACACTTAGGAATCCTCACGATTCCTAAAGAGAAAATACACCTACGGGATCCTCTCGACCTGTAGGGAGAAATTTTTTTATGTGACCCTCACGACTCATAAAGTTGAAAAGTCTTAGGTGACAGATCCTAACCCTGTCTCCCAAGCTATCATTGCCTCGCAGAAAGGTCAAGGTAGATTTTCTACTGGCCACACTCTCCGACAAGAAAGGAAACAATCACTTACGAGTCCTCTCGACTTGTAGGGAGAAAATTCTCTTGTGAGATCCTTACGACTCTCAAGAGAAAACGCACTTAGGAATCCTCACGATTACTAAGGAGAAAATACACCTACGGGATCCTCTCGACCTGTAGGGAGAAAATTCTTTATGAGACCCTCACGGCTCATAAAATTGAAAATCCTTAGGCAGCATACCTGAATCTGTTTCCTAAGCCATCGTTACTCTGCAAAGAGTCCAAGATGGACCGTCATTTACTATCTACAGGCCACACTTGCTAAAATTGCATGGCAACGATACAGCAAAGAGAAGAAAGCAACAATAGAACAAAAAAATGTGTATCTTTTATTCATAAATTCAATGGAGTACAAGTTGAATCATATGAAAGAATAAAAAATGGATGGATTCATGTTATTCAAAGATTACAAGTGTTCAATCTATGCAAAACAACTACTGAGAAAGAAGCGTTTTCAATAAGTCAGCAAGTTGCTCGCGCGCTCCTTTCAGTGCCTTCTCCTGATCAGCCGTCGCGGCCAGCTCCGCTTCAATTCGAGCCCTTTGCTGCAAGCTGTTTCACCCAATCAGAGCAAAGCTCTGTTTTGAAATTCAAAATTCAAAAATTGAAGCAACGCTTCAAATCCAGCGCAAGGCGCGCTGCGCGCCACGTGTCAAACACGGATGCGCTAGCGCCAGGTGCGCTGCGACCTAGGCAGGGCACCATGTGTGCGCTAGCGCTAGGTGCGCTGCGCGCCACGTGTCAAATACAGGTGCGCTAGCGCAAAGTGCGTTGCGCTCTGAGCAAGCGCACCACGTGCAAAGCACGGTGCGCCAGCGCTGGAATTAAAGAATTCCCCACCGTTAGATCAAAGATCTAATAATAATGATAAATCATTAATTAATCATAATTAAAATTCTATTATGGAAAGATTTCTCCAATCTTGTTAAAAAACAAGAAGATTGCCTTCTGTAAAACAGAAGCGCTAAGATCAAAGATCCAATGGTGGGGAAACATCCCCAAATCAATCAGAGAAAGATCTCTTTAACTGATTCAACAAATCAGCTTGCCCTATATATAAAGGCCCCAAGACTTCAAGTATGATATAGAGAAACCCCCTACAAGCTTTGAGAAAACTCAAAGAGAAAGAGAGCAAGCTCTTGAATGAAGATCATTTCTTCAAGGTAAAAAGAATGATTCTTGAACAAAGAGATGAAATCATCTCATTAAAACAGAAGAATTATCTTCTTAAGATCATAGATCTATAAAGACCAAGGTCTTTCATAAAAGAGATCAAAAGATCTCATCACATAAGAAAGAAGAAGTATTTACTTCATTCACGGATCATTGATCTACAAAGGCAAAGCCCTTTCAAAAATAAGAATCGTTGTTCTTGAATCTTGAGGCAAAGCCTCCTTTAAAAAGAACATAAATTTGTTCACAGATCATAAATTTGATCAAATGCGCTTTGCGCTATTGAAAAGTGCCTTGCACTCTTGAACTGCGCTTTTGCGCTCCCTGGACCGGCGCTCGGCGTCAAAACACGCCACGTGTCAACCACGTATGCAACTTGCGCTTTGTGCTTCTAAAACAGCGCACTGCGCTCATGGGCTGGCGCTCAACGCCAAGCGCACCACGTGTCACTCACTTGTGCGCCACTAAACTAGCGCAACACGATCATAAATTGAACGCGCAATGCGTTCATAAACTGGAGCAATGCGCCCATCATCTGGCGCTTAGCGCCAAGCGCTACACGTGTCCTTTTTGTGTGTGCTACTTGGCAGAAGCGCACTGTGCTCTTTAACTAGCGCAAAGCGCCTGGCGCGACACGTGTCGCGCCAACAGAACATGAATTGTTCTTTAATGAGCTAGAGCTCTAATGAATGCTATGCATTCATTACAAGACAAAAAAAATTGTCAGAAGGGCCAAGCCCAAATAAAGACTCAATAGCCAGAATAAGAAAATGTTGAACATTTATTGGACTTAGCCCAAGATTGGACATAAGTCCCCAGCTTATATTGAACTGAGCCCATCTGCTCACGAATATTTAACAGATCTTAGTCCCAAACTGGACTACAGATCCTTCAACCAACTCACACCGGTTCAAGGGTATATCTTTTTACTCCTCTGATATCTGTCGTTGTAATCCTTCAACGTCTTCAGAGAGGTGACGGGTCCCGATAAACACACATTTCACGGACTGTGGGGTCCTTAAACTCATGGACTACGATGTCCTTAAACTTTACAGACTACGACGTCTTTAAACTACGGACTGTGGGGTCCTTAAACTCATGGACTACGATGTCCTTAAACTAGACTGTGGGGTCCTTAAGCCCATGGACTACGATGTCCTTAACCTGGACCGAGATGTCCTTAAACTAACATTAGACCGTAATGTCCTTAAACTAATCGGCCGCAATGTCTCTAAACTAAACAATAGAGTTCAAATGCTCTCTTGCTGGATCTAAACGATCCCGTTAAGTTGATCTTAGTCTAAAATTAGACTAACGTATCCTTAACAAACGTTTAAGTTGATCTTTGTCTTAAATGAGACTAACGTATCCTTAAACCCAAACCCCCAAACCCAAATCTAAGAAGATACGGATTTGGACTAATCCACGCCCTACGGGTGACAACATAAATTAGTCTCTGTATACAATCTACGGGCAACCCAAAACAAAACAAACACACACGACACAAAGTGACCATCTGAAGCAGGAGAAAGTGGTTACCGCGATGCGGTAGCATAATTAACTGCAAGGGCTTGCGCTTGCAGGGAAGAGCGTCCCCACAATCAAAAACCCCTCAAACGAGAGGGAATCTGACGAAGTCTGCTACATTGGCCGCATCCGTTTAAACCTTCGATACATGGTGCCATAAATCAACTTGGCATCTTCGGAGAGGTGGACAGATAGCACCAATTAGCATGTGCCCCGAAATTCAGGCAAGACGGACCTGCGCAGTCCCGTCTCCGTGTTTTCACCGGGGAACAGATTCTGGCACGCCCGGTGGGACCTTTTCCTCTTTTCACTCCACACTTCGTGTGTCGTGTTCGCGAACGAATCGCGGTTTGCTAATGGTTGCCCTTGGGTTCGAGGTACTAAGATTTGGTGTCTTGCTTGGTGCAGAAAACGAAAAATCAGTAGCGTCTACTTGCACGAAGTGTTCTAGCTGCAACTGCAACTCACGTTCCGCCTCATCTGGAGGTATAGCTTACGGGCCCCATGCGGCCTCCCTGTTCACAATGCCGATGGAACAGGTCACTCAGGCCACCATTGGATTGTTCTTCGGGACCATGCTCCCGCCAACAAGCTTCAGCGCTCCTATACCATCACAAGAAGCTCAGAAGAAGTCGGTCTTTGATCGGCTTACAACTACAGCGGCCCCTCTCAAAGGGTCGTCCGGCTCCAATGCCTCAGTCTTTGAAAGACTGGGCCAAAGCTCAGTTGGGCCCATGAAGAAGCCAGCGATACCAGAAAGGGTTATCCAAAAAAGGATAGCCATCCCTGCTCCCGAAGTCGTCAAGGCGGCTTCTCCTGCCAAAGGGTCGGTCTTCACAAGACTGATTATTTCAGCTCCTACTCCAGGCGAAGTCCTCAAAGCTACTTCCCCTGCCTGGAGGTCTGTCTTTGACAGATTGGGCATCGCTGCTTAACGGACATCGATCTTTAAGAGACTGACGCCGACGACAACCCTCCGCCAAGACAGGGGGCATGAAGAAGCCATCCCCATAGCTAAACCAACTCCATCCGCACGACATGCTCGCCGTCGTCACTAGCGCCGAGTAAGGAAGGCTGGGGGCAGCTCCCCTTCTGGACTGACTCCACCAACTCTAACAGTGGAAGTTGATGCTGTTGTTCCAATTGGGAACGGCTTTGAATTGCTGAACAAGGTGCGCAGGAATTCACCCACCGTCGTACCGAAAAGATCTCCTCCATCCGTGGAGAATGTTACAGAAACAAAGCCCGAGCAGCCCCCTCAGCGGCTGTCCTCCAGAATTTATAAAGTCTGGCGACGGGTTCAGGACTCAGTAATTGATCAAGATTACTCTCACCAGCAGAAAAAGGTGAAGGTTCAGCAGGAAGAGAACCGTCTTGTCAAGTCGCAAAGGACGACAACTACCTGGGTGCCCGCTGCAACGGCCCCCTTAATGTCAACTTCGACCGCTCACAAGAGGAGAAGGCCAGAGAAAATTCACATGTCTACGACATATGTCAAGGGCTCTGAGCCTAAACGCCCCAAGTTTGGGGGCATGGTGGTGCACACCGTCTACATGGCGTCCGGGAAAGAGGACAGCCGAATTTCCACAGGTCATCGACCGCTTACGCGATCAGTAACTAAAGCTCAGGAGCAACAACAACAAAAGCTCCAGGAAATGCTAACAGCTATGGCCGTACATACGGGACTAAAAGCAAGCCCGGAGATATCCTCGGAGCAGCACCGTGAGCAGGAAACTGATGCCGAGTTTCTTCGGAGAATCCTCGAAAAGAAGGACAAAGAGGCAGCGAAACATGCTGCCAACATAAAAACAAATGGCGTTCTTATTCCAAGACATGGTCGGGATGATATTACAGCCGGATCCTCCAGCTGAAGATCCTCCGATTATACTTGAAGATGACCGAGTGGAGACGTCAAACCCTCTTCCAGCTTGTTCAGTAGCCAAGGAGGAGACCATCTCTAAAGCCACGCTCGATGATTATATAGCTCAACAAATACGAGTTCATCAAGCGAATGAAGCGGCTGAACAAATTGTTAAAACTGGACGACCATATCCAGGATGGTAAGATCAGATCAAGTATCCGCCAGGATACACGATTCCTAAGTTTCACGTATATAAAGGGACTGGGAATCCACATCAGCATGTCGCTCAATTCAGAGCCTTGTGTGGCAACACCGGGGGTGATGATAAGCTTCTGCTCCGCCAGTTTGTTGGTAGCTTATCGGAAACGGCGTTTGAATGGTATTCAGAGCTTCCTAACGACTCCATCAAAACTTTTGCAGAGATGGAGCTGCTATTCACCCAACGTTTTGCGAGCGCTAGCAAACGTATTCCGATCACATCACTAATCAATGCCAAGGTGAATCCATGTGAAACATGGGTTCAATATGCAATACGGTGGCGAAATTTATGGTCGAAGTGCGAGCAGCGCATTGAAGAAGCGCCGGCCGTGGGCATGTTCGTGGGTACTCTTGACCCTCAAGCGACCATTTCCCAATTTATGATGTTCTTGAAGCCGACCACGTTCCAAGCCTTGATTGACAAGCTGGCCCAAATGGATCAGATGGGTCATAGACCATCTCCTTCAAAGATGGAGCCTCGAAATGAGAAGGGAAAAGCAAAAGCAACCTTCATTGCCAATACTCAACAACAGCCGAGCAAATTAAAGCCGGTTGTTCGCCAAAACAACGTGCGTCCACGTCCATCACTCGAGGAGAGACTGGGACGTCCTTACTCTTTTCCACAGGATATAACGAGGAGACTGTTCGAGCTTGCAATGCGCAACAGACTCATCAATCTGCCAGATCCAAAACGTCCGTTGCAGCCAGGCGATGTCAACAATCCTAATTACTGCCCTTACCACCAAGCAGTAAGCCATCCAATCGAAAATTGCTTCGTCTTCAAAAATTGGGTTGAAGACCAATACCAACAAGGCAAGTTCGCATTATCTGAAAATTGGAAGGTGAAACCACCACAACCTCACGCCCCTAAAAAGGTGGACATACCGGGGGTATCGTGCTCATTTATAGAGAAAGCCCCATGGACCGAAAAGTCCGTAAACTAGAAATTCGCCTCAAATACGGCAACCACGGACCGAAACGACGTTAAACTAACAATGGACCACTATGTCCTAAAACTGGCGTCGGATCGAAACGTCCCTAAACTAACGATGGACCGCAATGTCCTAAAACTTGCAAATGACCGAAACGTCGTTAAACTACTACAAACCCGCGGCATCCCCTGGCTGACGTGTTAAAAAAACGGTACGTCCGCAAGCGAGATGGGCATGGGTGAAAACCCGAAAGGGCTCCGTGAGTAAAAACAGCAGGGCTACCGGCCAGTTTTGTGAAAACCCGAAAGGGCGCAATCTCATTAAAAGACACTTGCAAGGTCCTCTCGACCTTCTGAGGAGAAAATGCCTGTGTGAGATCCTTACGACTCACAAGAGAGCAACACACTTAGGGATCCCCACGATTCCTAAGGAGAAATTACACTTACGAGATCCTCACGACTCGTAAGGAGAATTCCCCTTTGAGACCCTTACGGCTCACAGGATTCAAAAGTCTTAAGCTATAGGGATCTGAACCTGTTCTTAAGCAGCCATCACAACCTCCGATTTTGCCCTACAAGCGGTTCAATATTGACCCTTGTATACAATCCACGGGCACGAATGAACATTTCCCTAACAGAGTCCCACCAGCGACTAGGGATATGCTCACACGGTGAACAAACACTTGTAGGTCCTCTCGACTTGTAAGGAGAAAATACTGTTGTAAGATCCTTACGACTTATAAGAAAACATACGCTTAGGAATCCTCACGATTCCTAAGGAGAAAACGCACCTACGAGATCCTCACGACTCGTAGGGAGAAACACCTTTATGAGACCCTTACGGCTCATGAAGTCAAAAGCCTTAGTTGACGGGATCCTAACCCTGTTTGCTAAGCCACCTTTGTTCGACATCGATAGAGGCAAATGATGATTCGCTCCTGGCAATATCCCAGTTGTAGCGATGCTGATGCCTAAATCGGTATCAAATTCCAAGTCCTTTCATGGCAAATAATGATTCGCTCCTGGCAATATTCCAGTCGCAGCGATGCTGGTGTGGAGATTGGCACCAGATTCCAAGTTCCACACTCGCGATAAAAAATCAGCGAGCCAAAAATGCATATGAAATAACCGAAATGATGGGGCAACTTGCAACGAAATCAGCAAGTAAAAATGTATGCATACAAAATAGCGGAAATGGTTAGAAAACTCGCAATAAAAAGCAGCGAGTAAATAAAACAAATAGCCGAAATGATTGGGCAATCGCGACTTTCGCGATATAAAAGTTGAAATGATAGAGTATCGCGGGAAGAAATAAAAAAAATGAAATGAAACTCTTGCCCTACAGGTGAGATCACATCGATCCCTGTATACAATCCAGGGGCACAAACAAAAAAGGAACCATACCTTCCCACCAGGCTCCATTAGAAAAAGGAGCCAAGTCTCGACGGTCACATCTGCATCCCAGAAGACTAACAATAGCGTTCCTCCTTATGCCAGCAAAGCACGGGAGCGACACAACGAAATGGAGCCACGTCATAGTCCCTAGTTCCAAATCTTAACGGGAATATCTACAGCCTAAAAATCAGCAACGGTGATCCTCCTTATTCCAACAGGACTCGGACGCAACATCACCAAACGGAGCCATGGCATAGTCCCTAGTTCTAAATCTCGACGGTTCACAGACAACCTATAGACCATCTCGGTATTCGTCTCGTTACAGCAAACGCAATGTCAACAACGGCGTTCCTTCACAGTCCAGCAGGACGCAGATGCAACGTCAACAAAAGACCTCACGGTCGAAACAAAGCGGAGTGACGGCAAAATCTCAGCTCCACCTCAACATTCGTCTTGTTACAGCAGACGCAATGTCAACAACGACGTTCCTTCGCAGTCCAGCAGGACGCAGATGCAACGTCAATAAAAGACCTCACGGTCGAAACAAAGCAGAGTGACGGCAAAATCCCAGCTCCACCTCAACATTCGTCTCGTTACAGCAAACGCAATGTCAACAACGGCGTTCCTTCGCAGTCCAGCAGGATGCAGATCCAACGTTAACAAAAGACCTCACGGTCAAAACAAAGCGGAGTGACGGCAAAATCCTAGCTCCATCACAGCATTCGTCTCGCTACACCAGACACAATGTCAGCAACGGCGTTCCTTCGCGGTCCAGCAGGATGCAGATGCAACGTAAACGAAAGACCTCACGGTCGAAACAAAACGAAGCGAAGGACAAATTCCTAGCTTCAGGGTCTTGACGTCAACTCATATAAAACCTGAAAGACTACCGGAGATCATCCCACATGGAGTGGTCACCATCTCGACGTTCGTCTCGATATAGCAGATGAGATGTCACTACAGCGTCCTTCCTCCAACAGGATTCGGACATGCAAAAGCAAACGAAGCAAAAGCCAAATTCCTAGCTTCAGGGTCTTGACGGCAACTCATATAAAACCTGAAAGATTATCGGAGATCACCCCACACCAGCGCGGAGTGGTCACCACCTTGGCATTCGTCTCGATACAGCAGACACAATACCAGCAAACGAAGTAAAAGTCAAATTCCTTGCTTCAGGGTCTTGACGGCAACTCAAATAAAATCCGAAATACTATCGGAGATCATCCCACACCAGCGCGGAGTGGTTATGACTCATCGGGGCTCTCCAAAATGAGCCTAACCTCAAGTAAAAAGCGGCATAGCAAATTCCTAACGCTTGCTCTTCCGATGGTCAAACTGCCTAGGAAGATTGCTTGAAGACGTCTTGTCCAGCCCCCGAAGGGATCAGAGACACGACAGTCGCAAGGCTACTCAAACAGCATGATTATGCGTCGAGGAATACACCAGCCAACGCGACGGTGTGACGGGTAAAAAAACCTAGTACCACAGACCCTAACGGACCTCTGTTGTAAAGAGCAGAGGTTAACTGTGACGTTAGGACATTCTTGTGAGAACTTCTCGATTCGTCTCGACTCGTGAGGAAATTAGTGTCTTTGCGAGAACTTCTCGATTCGTCTCGACTCGTAGAAAAAAGACTTAGGCAATGGGGATAAGGACCTGTTTCCTAAGCATTGGGGCCCTGCAAGTCGGTCCAAAACGGACTCTTGCATACTATTCACGGACCACACTCTCCAAAGTCGAATCTCGACAAGGAAGGAAACAACCACTTACGAGTCCTCTCGACTTGTAAGAGGGAAAATTCTCTTGTGAGATCCTTACGACTCTCAAGAGGAAGCACACTTAGGAATCCTCACGATTCCTAAGGAGAAAATACACCTACGAGATCCTCTCGACTCGTAGGGAGAAAACCCTTTATGAGACCCTCACGGCTCATGAAGTTGAAAAGTCTTAGGTAGCAGATCTGAACCTGCTTCCTAATCCATCACTACCTCTTGGAGAGTTCAAGACGAAATGTTCTTTATTATCTACATGCCACACTTGCCAGAGTAACATGCCAACAACACAGCAAAGGGAAGAAAACGACAGTGGGAGATAAGAAAAATGTGTCTTTATTCATGAGCTCAATTGAATACAAGATACATCGTATAAAAGAATAAAAAATGGATACATGTTATTCAACGACTATAAGTGTTTAATTGATACAAAGGCAGCTACTGAGAAGGAGGCATTTTCAATAAGTCAGCAAGTTGCTCTTGCACTCTTTTCAGTGCCTTCTCGTGATCAGCCGTCGCGGCCAGCTCCGCTTCAATTCGAGCCCTTTGCTGCAAGCTTGATGAAATCTTCTCATCGATTTCCCGTTGGACATCTTCGCGACTCTGCGTAACCCGCTCGATAGAGTCGAGCTTCCGCCTCAATACAAGTCCGTCCGAGATACATTGCTGCAAGGTGTCAAAAACAGCTCTCAATTGCGTGGCGTTCGCTTTAACTTGGGCGCGCAGCCGAGCAGATTCACCCGAAGCATCCTCGCGTTCTTTCCGCCTCAAGATCGCTTCTTATTCGAAATGGCGAAGGAAGGACACACTCTGCTCGACCCATGCGGCCCGCTGGGAGTTCAAAGCCTGAATCTCAGGGGCAGAATGCATAAGCTCAAGCTCCTGCAGGCAGGCATCAATCTTCCTGCAGTGGTTAACCCAAGACTCAACGACGCCCTCACTATGAAAGTTCACGAGCGTCGCCGGCATGGGATTAACCTCCGTGGCAAAATCCGCAGCGAATGTGGGAATCTCCACGTCAAGCTCCTCAATGTAGTCGCTCAACATGCGCAGACTATTCGCAGCACCTTTTGAAGATGGACGTCTGGAAAAGGGCCCTGCCGGCATTATAATGCGGGACTCGAACGGGGCTGGAGTCGATGTGACCGCTACAAAACAAATCACAATCAGGTGTCAGCTTAAGGAATAAAAAATATATATGAACAAAAGAGTCTATTATACCGGCTGCAACAAGGGGAAAAGCTGGGAGTTCCGGTGGCGCGGCGATACCCTTGACCCCCCTTCAATTTGTAAGGCTACGAGCAATGCAAAGAAGAATTAGCAATAACGTGACTTCCCGTTAAAGAAAAGAAAGGACGTCTGTTAGAAAATATACTCACCGACACCAGCAGGCAGACTAATCTTCGACGGGAAAGAGAAGTGCGGGTTCAACACCTGATACAAATGATCAAAAAGAACTCCTGTGAGATCACGATGATACATGGTCAGTACACGAAAGATGCTATCCCCGATTTAAATTTATCACAAACCCATACCTTCCAGCATTTGAGAAGATATAAGAGAAGAGGGAGGGGCGGTCACCGTCAAAGCGGTAACTGGTGGCGCTTCCTCGGGTGGCACAACCTCAATGCCCACCGCAGCTTCATTCAAAACAAAAGTACTGTCAGAAAAGGTGGAAAGATGATTGTAGAATAAAATAGAAAGCAACAACCTGAAATTTACCTGGTAAGTCACCGGTCGAGACCACAACAAGGGCATCACTGGATGCAGTGACTGCCTCATCCTCCTCTGTGCTCCCGAGCACATCATCAGGGATGTCGGCCGGTATAGTAACTTCCGGTGGAGAAGCAGTAACCATCGCTACAGGCTCCAATGGAAGGACGGTGGCCTTGACTACCTGTACTGTAGTCTCCGGGCCAAGAATCACAAAGGGAAGTTTCATCGCAGGAGCAACAATTGCGTCAACCTCCTCCACACTGATTTGTGCCTCATCGAGGATATCGGCGAAGTCCATAGTCAGGGCACGACTTGGACTCAGCTCCTCTGCCATCGCCGAAGTCCCTGCAAAGTTTATACGAGGATACGGATATATATATATATATATGTATACAAGCAATACAAAATATTACAACGAGATACATGAACATACCGATGAGCAAGGGAGCTTCTAGTATGGCCTGTTCAAGCCGACGCTCCTTCCTGAGGAGGTATGCTCGCCGAGGTTCCAGAGTAGACTCGTGGCCACCAGTCCACAATGAAATTGCGTCCTTGTCGTCGGCTGAGACGGCCTGCTTAAGAGCCCTTTCACCCCACTCTTCCAAAGGGCCTATGAATAGCCGTCGTATCCACGGAGGGTCTTCATAAAAGATGACGGCAGGGTAAGGCTTCTTCGGGATCCTTACATTCTCGGATTCTTCTTGTGAGCGTCTTATAGCCTCAGCTAATTGTGCGGCTTCCTCGGCAGCTGAACCCGGAAAAAGAAGACCGTCTTCCGGTGGATTAGTAGCGGTCTTCTTTCCTCGCTTCGGCCCAGAGCCAGTAACTGTAGAAGCTCGCTTCTTTCCTCTCGCCGCCCGCTTTCTAAGCTGCTTCTCGGTTTTGACAGAGAGGGAAGACTTCTGCAGGACCTCCGCCAAGGGAACATTATCATCAGAGCTGGGTTTTACCTCCGGAACCGTTACGGTATCCATCATCGGTCGTTCAAGTGAAGCCTCTGTTGGCAATGAGGCGCGAAGCCTTTCCTCCTCTTCAAAGGTTTTAAGCGAAGCAGCAATGGCTTCTTCTGTAGAGGCACCTGTTGAAATAGCAAGCGTCAGTCAAAGAATGATAAAAGAAGAGTGAAATAAACAGCGGAGAGATAACGGTAAAGTATACCTGACTGTGCAAGGGCGGCCAGTTCTTTTTCAAGGGTGGCCGACTGTTTGGAAGCTTCAATGGCAACCTCCAAATCGGTATCATCAAGCATCCCGAATAAACCCTCGTTGGTCCCATATTCGCTCAAGCCTTCGCTAGACGGAGCAGGGGGTGTCGAGCCTAATATGGTGTCCAAAGAAAGTACTTGCTTCTTTTTCTTCTGAGTACGGGTGCCGGTGGCCGATGACATGAGTTTGCGTTTGGTAGACGCCTTTGGACGACGAGTCCTAATTTCTTTTTCTACGTCTGACTCGGGGATACGGCATCCACCTCTTTTTCAGGCGCGCTGGATGGGGGCAACCTGCGCGTAGGGCTTAGCACATGTGGAGGCTCAACTACAGTGACCTCTCTCAGAGGAGGATGAACAATGTTCCGTCGCTTCAGAGGAACATTTCAATCACCAGCCGGCACTGCACCCTTGCGATCGAGCAACAATCGTTTCTCCTCCCTGATGACGGCGCCCATTGAATGCGGATACCACGCCGCGTACACATTAAGGGCCTTTGGGACGCAACTCGGTTCGCTGATAAAGAAGTTGGACCCTGTGTTCAAGCGCATGAAATGATGCAGTGCACCCTGCATTCCCTTTTCGGTAGCGGCAGGTTCGGCCAAGAAAGCCTCATGTGGGACGCCCTGATTGTAACTCAGCTGCTGGACGAAACGATACAGGTTGTATCTCATGAATAACGCCGCATCATTTTTCCTGAATACGAGAAAGCCCGGCCGGATAGAGTACATATGAAGAATCTCCCGAGCCTTCAAGACGGAAACCCCATCTTTAAATATGTCCTGCAGTGGCAGCACCGTTTTCCCCGACTCTTGGCCGACGGTCAAAACTTTATCAGTAAAAGACATGCCGGCCCCAACCGTGTGCGGGCGAAGAAGCAAGCTTTTAGCTTCCTGTTGCGTCGGAGTTACGATAGAAGTGCCAACCAGTCGCATGATCCGAGGGAACCTGCACCTGTCATAAAAACCCGGCCTCTTGTGGATGCTGAAGACGCCTAGCACGTGTAACTCGAGCCATGACGTGAAATAATGCATTGGGAAATTTACCGACTGCACCCTTGGCTCAGTGGTATCAGCTGCCGAGCTGAAGCCGTGATACATATTGGCTAACCCAGCAATCCCCACAGCCACTTGTATCCCGGCAACCATTCGATGCGCAGGATAGAAGACGGACGGCCTCATACGGCGAGGGTGCAGGGGAAGCGCGAACCAACTCAACCACAACCCAAGGAACCCTAAAAAGAACGTTTCTTCGTCAATCCCAGGAGCCGCCAGCTCTGTAAAAAGGATGACCGTGGTATCAGGTAGAAAGAAGCTCTTCTGATCCGCCTCCGTCGCTGGTAGATTGCCTAAACCCAAGCCGAAGGGGTCGTCAAGACTGGCGAATTTGTCAACTTCTTCCTTCAATATTTCCGGGCGAAGAAAATCAGCGATAAAAGCTGTAAAATTAACTCCACGACCTTCGGATGCTAGAGAGAGGTTTTCATACATATTCAACACCTTTATCAAGCTCGGAAACTGGTGTTGAATAGCATTCTCGGGAGTAAGACCCATTACCATGGATTTGGTAGTGAAAACATACTCATCCGGGGAAATCAATTCCACATAATGTTCCCCCCTAACGGGTAAACCCGAGACCTCTGCAAACTCCTCCAAAGAAATGGAGACTTCTCGATCTGATAGGAGGAAGGTGTGGGTCGGAATGTTCCACTGTTCCAGAAATGCCCTGACCCATCATGTAGGGGGAGTAGAATATTGAAACAAAGAAGCATATACGGCGGGATACAATCCGAGCTTCAGCAACTGTGATTTCCTCGCCGATAAAATATACCGGGCCCATTGCAAATACCCGGCTGGGTGATGGGGAGTTAGTCCTATAACGGCTGTCCCCAAGGACGCGACTCGCCTTGACATATGCGTCGCCCTAGGATGTCCAAAGCTACCGGCGGCTGCACGGGTATTGCGGCGATAGAAGGCCGAAGGAGACCTTCCGACGTCCAGTTGACCTCCTCCACAGTGTAATTTATTGGAGGCGCATCTGCATAAGCAATCGCTGAAATAGGCTCCGAAGGTGTCACACAGGAAAAACTCTGTCGGCCCATGATAATTTGGTCATACCATTTACCCCATAAATGAAGACTCTTGTGCTCCGGGTCATGGTCTTTTATCAACGCAAAAACCTCACGGTCAACGGGAGCTTCAGGGAACCCGCCTTCTGAGCGAATGAACGAGAAGGAGGTATCGAAAGACATGCCGCCTGCAAAAAAAAGCAGAAGTCAACTATCAGTGCTATAATTTAATTTAATTTCTGACACTTGGTACTTTAAAATCTGTACCGTACTGCAATACAGTTAAAAGGGACCCACAAAATCTAGATGACAGTTCATCATTAATAAAACAGCCTCATCATTGGATGAGGCTGCCATTAAAAGAGGAAATCCTCAAGAGATTCTCATTAAATAAGAAATCCCTCAAGCAGAGGAGTAAAACTCTCATTGAGAGCAGCGCTCTCCACTAGACAGACATCTGTCAAAGTCTAATGATGAAGAAATAAAATTCCTCAAGAAGAGCCTTTCTCTGAGAAGATGATCCATCAAAAATAAAATTTCATTTTTGATCTTCAAGATACATGAACAAACTCTTAAGAGTTCTTCTATATGATCTGAAAGGAGCAAAGCTCCATTAATGGATTAAGAAATCATAAGTAAAATCCTTTTAGAGAGCAAAGCTCTATTAATGAAACACTAAATGGGTTTTTTTTAGATCAAAGATCTATGAAGAGCAAGGCTCTGTTAGTGGGTAAGACCCTAGTTTATTAAAAGATTTAAATTTTACCTAAAATCTTAACAGAGTTTTTACTCTTGAAAAGTTCTTGAATTGAAGAGCAATGCTCTGAATAAAATTCTCAAAGAAGAAGATGAACATCATCTAAAGGACCAAAGGTCCTATTTATAGGCATTGAAACGCCTCTTCAACTTCTGAGTTGATCCAAGGGCGCAGATGTCGCCACCGTTGCACTCACATGTGGGTCAAGTGAGCACAACGGTGGGGGGGCATTTGTTTCCCCCAATCAGAGCAAAACTCTGTTTTGAAATTTAAAATTCAAAAATTGAAGCAACGCTTTAGATCTAGCGCTAGGAGCGCTGCGCGCCACGTGTCAAACACAGATGTGCTAGCTCCATGTGCGCTGCGCCCTAGGTAGTGCACCATGTGTGCGGTAGCGCTAGGTGTGCTGTACGCCACGTGTCAAATACAGGTGCGCTAGCGCAAAGTGCGCTGCGCTCTGAGCAAGCGCACCACGTGCAAAGCACGAGTGCGCCGGCGCTGGAATTAAAGAATTCCCCACCGTTAGATCAAAAGATCTAATAATAATGATAAATCATTAATTAATCAGAATTAAAATTCTGTTATGGAAATATTTCTCCAATCTTGTTAAAAAACAAGAAGATTGCTTTCTGTAAAACAGAAGCCTTAGGATCAAAGATCCATTGGTGGGGAAACATCCCCAAATCAATCAGAGAAAGATCTCTTTAACTGATTCAACAAATCAGATTGCCCTATATAAAGGCCCCAAGACATCAAGTCTGATATAGAGAAACCCCCCTACAAGTTTTGAGAAAACTCAAAGAGAAAGAGAGCAAGCTTGTCACGTCCCGAAAGTACGGAACATGACCGGCACTTAAACTACGAACGTCTTGAGGCGTACGTAATCTAAGTAAACCGAAAACCCAGAAATCCAAACCAAGAAAAGTAGTAGAGTGAAGGAAAACCAATTTAAAACAAGTAGTTTTAATAGCATAAGCCGAATTATGCGGTTTTAAAAAAAACATCAAAAATTTCCTGAAAATTTCGGCAGAGTCTCCTTTGTAAATACTGGCCCCCAAACGAGATACAACATGAATAGTATACGAAATCAAAAAAAGGCATCCCCAAGCGGGAGCTAGCTCTTCGTCAATCGACGGTCACAACCACACAAACAATATAATATACAACGCCAACGGCGAGAATCAAAAACTCAAAAGGAAACTCAAAACCACAAGAAATCCGCAGAAATATAACGCACGACTCTAAGGTCGAAAGAATAACATCACTGGTCTCTATCTCAAAAATAAATACATGTTTGGTTGATGGAACTTCTAGATACAACAGAATAATAATATACAAGATATATAATAGGGGTACGATACAAGTAAACCCACCTACTAGCAAATCACCTGAAGGAAACTATGCCCGCAAGCCGTAATGAAACCTGTACGGCAAACCTGCAAGAAACTGGGGCACAACGGGGGTGAGTTACCAACTCGTGAATAGAAAAACATGTACGCACAGAAATCGCATAAATAACGCAACCTAGGTCAATAATCATAATATATCCTCAAATATATGAATAACATGCAGCCTATAACAATGGCTAGGGTAATATCTAACCCGAGTGTGATCTCATGTGCCCGTGTCAGTGCCTCAGGTAGCAATATATCATATGAATGAGGTATGAATGCATGAAAACAGAATACATGTAAATGAAGAAACTGTTTTCAAAAATTAGTGAGATTTCCTTTGTATTTTTAAAATGAGGTATCATAAATGAAATCAGCATCAACAGTGTCTAGTATCGACACAAAACATGAATCTCAATGTCTCAAAGCCTCAGGCTCCGGCTATCCGGACTGGCCTGTATCATCAAATCTCAGTACCTCAATATCTCGAAATCTCAATGTCTCAATCTCAATATCTAGGGCGCCGTCAGTCCAGACCGGCCCCTACCATCCATCTCAAGACCACGACGGTATCCTCCGGATATCCGACGCGTCGGGTCAAATCACCGGTAGGTAGTCTCCCCCTGCCAGGCCCATCGTCATCACCACGAGCTTCTTTCCCCGGGGTACCTTACCGGGTCTACCATGTATCCGAAACGGTTCATCCAACTTCTCGAATCGGGTCTCGAAATCCATCAGCAAACTCATGGTGGACGACTCATACATCATGGGAAAAACCGCGCTTTTCATTTAAAAAGAGAAAGAAGAAGTTTGTATATGTTTTGCGGTTTTCCCCAAATCCAGAAAATCTCATGGAATCCGAATCCAAAACCTCAATAGCACGTAAAAAGTGAATATATGCATGAGAATCCATGAATGCGGCATAACAATGAATAACAGTATGCATGAAGTAGCAGGTAATAACTACAATGTCTAAACTAACATATAAGGCAAGTACACTAATATCATGTCTAAACTATTAGCTAACAGGCTATGTCAAGTAATAATATTTTCTAAGGTGTACGTGACATGGCAATTACCGATGAAGATGTGTGTGAGCCGGCAAGTAAGTGTACGTGGTACATACGCATCATCGGTAATGGTGTTGGTGTCCTAACCACAAGATATCAACAGTAGAATATGAAGCATAATATAAGCATGTGATGCGGAGCGAACAACAATAATGAGCGGGAGCTGAATACTAGACGCAACGATAACTAATCTGCATTAACCTAATATAAGTCCTACAATGGTGCCTTTTGAAATAACACGAATCGTGGGGTTTTGAAAATAGGGGCTACGGTGTTTTTTTAAGAAAAGATACGTTTTTTGAAATATCTGTAGAATCCCTTGACTTGTCTTTTAAAATACGCATGATTTGTAAGCTTTGAAATAGGTAGGAACCGAATCTAATATAACAACTAACTAAACTAAAGGGCTAAGCTACAAGCTAGGCTACAGGTAAGGAAACCGCCTAACATCTGAGTCGATACATGTACATACCTGTATATATATTAGTCGGTGATCCCGCCTCAATAATATCATATCCGATACCATATCTATAATCAGACAACCCAAGTCAAGAGTGCGGATCAATCATCAAGATATAGGTCGTACGTAAATCCGTCGTACGGCATCCCCAAATCTGGGTACGGGTCAATATCATATTCCTCACACTATTCCTCTGGTATCCTCTTTATCCAAGATCATAGTTTAGGATACTGACCTATGTCTAGTACAATACTAATATCCTCAATATACTCATGATCTGACTACTGATCGACAATCTCGTACAAACCGATATCGTCAGCACATATCATCATCAAGGGGTATACATCGCCCGACACGGCCTAATATCAATATCCTAGCATATCATGCCTCATATCACGATCACATGTCGACCATTTTATTTATAACACTATTCACCCGTATCGCCGCCCCAAGATCCGCTATAACACCAGGACGTACCTCAAGTACGAATCCTGCCATATCACCGATATCACAACCTCAACAAAAATCTCATCGACTCATCTCAATCCCAAGTATCATCCTCAAATCCGTATGTGAACACATAGTCCCATACCCATGTGAACACATAACTATATATATTCCCGTAAACACAAATGGAAGAAGAATGTATGCAAGTATGGATGGGTGTGTGCATGTATGGTGCGACCACTACTCTAGGGTTTCGCGATACTAAACCATCCGTATTTATCATCAATAAACTCAAACAAAATATAATCAATAAATGTGTGTATACGTATTCGTATACATCACCACGAACTGCGGGGGTGCTATACGTCATCCACCCGACTTCTCCCCGTAGATATAAATCTACTCACCTGGTCCTCGCTCGCCGGTGCCGACGTCGCCACGTGCTTGATTGTCGTCTCGAAGTCCATATGGGTACCTACATATCATAACGCACCGTATCGCATTATAATCCGATTCATGACCAAAACGACACACGAAACCCACATAGGTCAAAACCTATGGTTGCTTTCACAAATCAACCCAAAAACCCTCGACGTCGGCGTACAAACGCCAAACCATCGAGAAAAACCTAAACACTCTCATTTGCGCATTCACAAACACTAATTATAATATAAAATAGCTTAAAATTCACAAAAACCCCAAATTCACCTTAAAAGCCATTTTTTCGAAAATCGAGCAAGTAAAAATTACCCGTTTTAGTACAAAACTCGATGTTTAAACAATTCTAATGGCCATAATACTTATTAAATATCTTAAATAAGTCATAAAAACAATTTCCATAATTTAATTTCATTAAATTCCATTAACCCCAAAATTCTAGTATACAATATACCCAAATTTTAACAATTTTATAGCAAAATGCACAAACAACAATTTAGCTTGGATTTTCATGAACTAAAGTACTAAACTACACTTAATAATGTTAATGAAGTCATGAAAAAAACTAATTACAATTTTAAACCAAATTATTTAACCATTTCCAAAAACCTAGATAGCAATTTAACGTAATTATCATAATTTTTAAACTAACAAATAACAACTAGCTACTAACTTGTTTTAACATGTCATAAGAGCTTAAATACATTACACAACCATACACCAATTTCACAAAACCCTAACTTTCTTTCAAGTTCTTCTCTTGAATTTTCATCACACAAACCACAACAACCAATTTAACACTTTAAAAGCCTATTTTAGCATAATCAAACTACAAATTAAACATTAAATTAGAATTATACCTCTCAAGTTTGAAACCCTAGGTTTCTCTAACCTCCAAAGACACCTCCTTTCATCATGCTTTAAACCAATATGAGTGTTAGAAGAGGTAAAATAGGGATTAGCTTTGAATTTGTGAAGGATTTGTCGATTTTTAATGGATTTTGAAGCAAATGAGATGGGGAAAATGGGGGAGAATTGGGGCTGCAGCAGGAGGTATTTTCAGCCAAAGGGAAGGATGGGGAAAAGTGAGGGAGTGTTGTGTGGAAATACCCAAGTCAAAGCCCTCACAATTTACCATAATACCCCCCACCCATTTAACTTATATTAAAACCCTTTTCATTCACATGAACCATGACAACAAGAGGGGGAATTTTTTTTTTTTTTTGGGCTGCTGAAATAGTGGTGGGGCCGGCCAAACAAGTGGGGTGAGGTTGTGAGAGAGTGTACAAAAAAATTCTATGCAAAAAGACCCCCCACAATACCGTATTTGCAAGTTTTAGCTCAAAATAATATATTTTTGTTTCCCCTAATAAAAACCAATTAAATCTTGAAATAAAATACTAAAAAATTATATTACAACTAGATTTTAATTAACATGATTTTAAAGATAAAATTTAGCACATTTAAATTTGTATTTATCGCTAATTTAATGTATTTTCTTACCGGCTTAAAATAATATTAAAATAATTAATTTCGGAAAAATTTTCAAAAAATTTGAAATTGAAATTTCACCAGTGGCTCAATAAACACCAAATACTAGCAATTACATAGCTAGAATATGTATATTTAATTTTATAAGAAAGATCTTTGTATTTTGACTTTTTTACAGAAACCCCCCTTATTTTACCAATTTTTCGAAATTTCACCGAAACGATTTTCAAAACGTTACAATATTCCCCTCTTAAACAAATTCGGTCCCCGAATTTAAATTAAAACTCCCCCCAAATACTAAAATATTTCAGCCAAAACAATCAAATCGCCGGGGCTCCGAAATCATAAATACATAAAACGCATCATAGCGCAATGCATGCGCATGAGTAATGAGTAGATAACTCGAAATCAAAACTCCGTCAAGCATCCCGCAATCATCGGAGTCAAGGTGAAGACACGAATGCCAAATCTCAAGCAAGACCGATATGCTATAAATCAGAACTATACATGTAAATATCAGGAGGAAATGCATGCCAAATCCTTTAAGGTGCTGTGCAATGCACATAACAATGCACAGTGGCGGACGTCTATCATAAGAAAATAACTATATACATATATACCTTTGTTTGAAATGTACGTTCCGCCGTTTTGGGAAACAATTTAGAAGGGTTTTCCTTGTTTTAAACGTTTCGCGTCATATCAGACACGTAGGTAAATACTGAGACTATAGCTCGCTTTTTGGAATTCCCTTCAATAGCTATCAATGTATGCAAAATACATTCAGGTACTGTCCTCTGACTAGTCCTGCTTAGTACGAAAACACATCGCAATTATCATAAAAAAAACGTACTGCTCTATAAGAAATCAATCCCAAAATACGCGTATGAATACTACGTGTGTCTGGTGCGCACGACAATCAAAATCCATATACGTGCCATACAAGTGCACAGAAACAAGATCTAAGTGCATCGGGTGTGCACAAAGCATCTGTCGTAGGCAACGTGTGTGCCTGACAGCAAAATCAGGTGCATCTGACATGCACGAAAAATCTCGATTTAGTGCATCTGGTGTGCACCAAAATCGCACCTCAAAACATGCGCCCAACATGCGCGAAAATCCAAATCAGGTGCATCCATCGTGCACGAAATCATGAAATCCAGTGCCGAATATGCGCAAAATCAAATTAGGTGCACAAGGTGCACAAAACAAATATCGAGTATCACAATCAAAATCGAAGTCCAGTGCATCTAAGTGCACAAAAGGCGTATCACTGTACTGCAAGCATACGCGAATCATACCGAGTGCAAAAACCAAATCATATGCGTATATACGCAAAAATCAACTCAACTGTATGAAATCCACATAATCACAACATAAGAAACCAAGGCACGAAAACTATCTCAAGTGCAACAACTGTGCAAAAATCGTAAATACTCAGTAGGTGCAACCATGGTCCATGAAAACAAATATCATGAAACTCAATCATCAAAATCAATCATGCGAATAGATCGCCCAAAATACGCAAAATCAAGTATGGCGGAATAGTCCCGCTCAAGCACATCCTCCAAGAATCTCTGGCCAACTACCGTGGTCACTCATAGCATGTCTCGTCGATGATCCTGAACTCTGGCCTGCCGGTGTGCATAACATGACTACTCCTGGGTCCAGGTCTTCTCGTAATTTATTCCAGAAAGGTCCCATCGAGATCTCTCCCAAATCTTGCCTCTGTCGAACTGTCCGAAAGTCATCGTCCCTTACTAGATCTGTGCTCGTTCCGGAACGGCTGCATACTCATCACGACTCCTTCTGGAAGGTATATCCAAGTACAATGCCTCGGCGTGCGTATCGCATCTCTGATGTCGGCGGAGTGGAACGTCGTCTCATCAAGATCTCATACGAACGTCTTACTCCACTTTCTCTGATGTCGACTGCTTCGGACTCATCTCGTCGTGGCTGCATGGACTGAGCTCCTACGGCTATCCTCGTATCTGGAGTCTCCCAAGAAATGCATCTCACCACCTGGCATCTGAATGAAGTCGATCCATCCGATCGATTTGTCAAAACCTCATAATCCCCCAAAAGCTCAAAATCTTGGGTACAGTTTAACAGTATCTAGTACGTACCACAGCATCGATGGTCCAGCCGTAGAAGGGCAAACCCAAGCCTCACTGATGGCGCCGCGGGACTGCCGCAAACCCTAAGGTTCAAAGGCTTTCACACGGTCATTAAGTCGAGTTAGGGTTTCATTCTTCTAGAGGGTCCATAGAATTGCCTGCATGTCTTTCCGAATACTTTAAACTTGGAATAATAGGTTGCTGACATTCGATCGTCTCTGTCGACTCTCAACGTCTCTGCGTGAAGTCGTCTCTAACTGGAATCAATCTATCTGATGACCTCGCATCGGGGTAGGCGAACAAACCACATATCCTAGTCATTCATCCTCGGGTGACTAGCGACCTTCTATCATCTCTTAGTACAACCTGTACTACAATAGTTCCAACATCTGGGGCGATATCTCATCATTCGCAGCAATGACTGGCTCACTCGTCTGCACACTGAACAGTGCCTCAATCATCAGGAGTAAGCAATACCTCAACGGTCATCAAAATATGGCTGGCCTCTGTCAGTGGCTCAATCTTCTGGTACTGATCGGCACGTCCGAGTAACCTCATACAGCAATCCACCGAACGCTCGTAGCGCGAAAACACAATGAAAAGACACATCTCCGCAATCGAGTGTCGCCGGAATTACGCCCTGGTCAGTCCTCGTTCGTGACGAGCTCGTGCTGACCGCAACTCTAGCCGTAGCTCTTCCTGCCCGTAATCGTGGTAGCAAAACCATAACTGGTACTAATGAGGCTAGATCGGAATGAATATAATACTGAGCAAAGAAATGTACATCCTAAGGCTTCTTAAGTGGAGTAGCGTATCGTAAGTATGCCGCGGAACATACCCACGGTACGTCACTCTACTTTAGTCACCTATTCCATCAACCAAGGGTCATCCTACGCACCGAAGGTAAAACCTAACGCTCTGATACCAACTTTGTCACGTCCCGAAAGTACGGAACATGACCGACACTTAAACTACGAACGTCTCGAGGCGTACGTAATCTAAGTAAACCGAAAACCCAGAAATTCAAACCAAGAAAAGTAGTAGAGTGAAGGAAAACCAATTTAAAACAAGTAGTTTTAATAGCATAAGCCGAATTATGCGGTTTTAAAAAAAACATCAAAAATTTCCTGAAAATTTCGGCAGAGTCTCCTTTGTAAATACTGGCCCCCAAACGGGATACAAAATGAATAGTATACGAAATCAAAAAAAAGGCATCCCCAAGCGGGAGCTAGCTCTTCGTCAATCGACGGTCACAACCACACAAGCAATATAATATACAACGCCAACGGCGAGGATCAAAAACTCAAAAGGAAACTCAAAACCACAAGAAATCCGCAGAAATATAACGTGCGACTCTAAGGTCGAAAGAATAACATCACTGGTCTCTATCTCAAAAATAAATACATGTTTGGTTGATGGAACTTCTAGATACAACAGAGTAATAATATACAAGATATATAATGGGGGTACGATACAAGTAAACCCACCTACTAGCAAATCACCCGAAGGAAACTATGCCCGCAAGCCGTAATGAAACCTGTACGGCAAACCTGCAAGAAACTGGGGCACAACGGGGGTGAGTTGCCAACTCGTGAATAGAAAAACATGTACGCACAGAAATCGCATAAATAACGCAACCTAGGTCAATAATCAAAATATATCCTCAAATATATGAATAACATACAGCCTATAACAATGGCTAGGGTAATATCTAACCCGAGTGTGATCTCATGTGCCCGTGTCAGTGCCTCAGGTAGCAATATATCATATGACTGAGATATGAATGCATGAAAACAGAATACATGTAAATGAAGAAACTGTTTTCATAAATTAGTGAGATTTCCTTTGTATTTTTAAAATGAGTTATCATAAATGAAATCAGCATTAACAGTGTCTAGTATCGACACAAAACATGAATCTCAATGTCTCAAAGCCTCAGGCTCCGGCTATCCGGACTGGCCTGTATCATCAAATCTCAGTACCTCAATATCTCGAAATCTCAATGTCTCAATCTCAATATCTAGGGTGCCGTCAGTCCAGACCGGCCCCTACCATCCATCTCAAGACCACGACAGTATCCTCCGGATATCCGACGCGTCGGGTAAAATCACCGGTAGGTAGTCTCCCCCTGCCAGGCCCATCGTCATCACCACGAGCTTCTTGCCCCGGGGTACCTTACCGGGTCCACCATGTACCCGAAACGGTTCATCCAACTCCTCGAATCGGGTCTCGAAATCCATCAGCAAACTCATGGTGGACGACTCATACATCATGGGAAAAACCGCGCTTTTCATTTAAAAAGAGAAAGAAGAAGTTTGTATATGTTTTGCGGTTTTCCCCAAATCCAGAAAATCTCATGGAATCCGAATCCAAAACCTCAATAGCACGTAAAAAGTGAATATATGCATGAGAATCCATGAATGCGGTATAACAATGAATAACAGTATGCATGAAGTAGCAGGTAATAACTACAATGTCTAAACTAACATATAAAGCAAGTACACTAATATCATGTCTAAACTATTAGCTAACAGGCTATGTCAAGCAATAATATTTTCTAAGGTGTACGTGACATGGCAATTACCGATGAAGATGTGTGTGAGCCGGCAAGTAAGTGTACGTGGTACATACGCATCATCGGTAATGGTGTTGGTGTCCTAACCACAAGATATCAACAGTAGAATATGAAGCATAATATAAGCATGTGATGCGGAGCGAACAACAATAATGAGCGGGAGCTGAATACTAGACGCAACGATAACTAATCTGCATTAACCTAATATAAGTCCTACAATGGTGCCTTTTGAAATAACACGAATCGTGGGGTTTTGAAAATAGGGGTTACGGTGTTTTTTTAAGAAAAGATACGTTTTTTGAAATATCCGTAGAATCCCTTGACTTGTCTTTTAAAATACGCATGATTCGTAAGCTTTGAAATAGATAGGAACCGAATCTAATCTAACAACTAACTAAACTAAAGGGCTAAGCTACAAGCTAGGCTACAGGTAAGGAAACCGCCTAACATCTGAGTCGATACATATACATACCTGTATATATATTAGTCGGTGATCCCACCTCAATAATATCATATCCGATACCATATCTATAATCAGACAACCCAAGTCAAGAGTGCGGATCAATCATAAAGATATAGGTCGTACGTAAATCCGTCGTACGGCATCCCCAAATCTGGGTACGGGTCAATATCATATTCCTCACACTATTCCTCTGGTATCCTCTTTATCCAAGATCATAGTCTAGGATACTGACCTATGTCTAGTACAATACTAATATCCTCAATATACTCATGATCTGACTACTGATCGACAATCTCGTACAAACCGATATCGTCAGCACATATCATCATCAAGGGGTATACATCGCCCGACACGGCCTAATATCAATATCCTAGCATATCATGCCTCATATCACGATCACATGTCGACCATTTTATTTATTACACTATTCACCCGTATCGCCGCCCCAAGATCCGCTATAACACCAGGACGTACCTCAAGTACGAATCCTGCCATATCACCGATATCACAACCTCAACAAAAATCTCATCGACTCATCTCAATCCCAAGTATCATCCTCAAATCCGTATGTGAACACATAGTCCCATACCCATGTGAACACATAACTATATATATTCCCGTAAACACAAATGGAAGAAGAATGTATGCAAATATGGATGGGTGTGTGCATGTATGGTGCGACCACTACTCTAGGGTTTCGCGATACTAAACCATCCGTATTTATCATCAATAAACTCAAACAAAATATAATCAATAAATGTGTGTATACGTATTCGTATACATCACCACGAACTGCGGGGGTGCTATACGCCATCCACCCGACTTCTCCCCGTAGATATAAATCTACTCACCTGGTCCTCGCTCGCCGGTGCCGACGTCGCCACGTGCTTGATTGTCGTCTCGAAGTCCATATGGGTACCTACATATCATAACGCACCGTATCGCATTATAATCCGATTCATGACCAAAACGACACACGAAACCCACATAGGTCAAAACCTATGGTTGCTTTCACAAATCAACCCAAAAACCCTCGACGTCGGCGTACAAACGCCAAACCATCGAGAAAAACCCAAACACTCTCATTTGCGCATTCACAAACACTAATTATAATATAAAATAGCTTAAAATTCACAAAAACCCCAAATTCACCTTAAAAGCCATTTTTCCGAAAATCTAGCAAGTAAAAATTACCCGTTTTAGTACAAAACTCGATGTTTAAACAATTCTAATGGCCATAATACTTATTAAATATCTTAAATAAGTCATAAAAACAATTTCCATAATTTAATTTCATTAAATTCCATTAACCCCAAAATTCTAGTATACAATATACCCAAATTTTAAAAATTTTATAGCAAAATGCACAAACAACAATTTAGCTTGGATTTTCATGAACTCAAGTACTAAACTACACTTAATAATGTTAATGAAGTCATGAAAAAAACTAATTACAATTTTAAACCAAATTATTTAACCATTTCCAAAAACCTAGATAGCAATTTAACGTAATTATCACAATTTTTAAACTAACAAATAACAACTAGCTACTAACTTGTTTTAACATGTCATAAGAGCTTAAATACATTACACAACCATACACCAATTTCACAAAACCCTAACTTTCTTTCAAGTTCTTCTCTTGAATTTTCATCACACAAACCACAACAACCAATTTAACACTTTAAAAGCCTATTTTAGCATAATCAAACTACAAATTAAACATTAAATTAGAATTATACCTCTCAAGTTTGAAACCCTAGGTTTCTCTAACCTCCAAAGACACCTCCTTTCATCATGCTTTAAACCAATATGAGTGTTAGAAGAGGTAAAATAGGGATTAGCTTTGAATTTGTGAAGGATTTGTCGATTTTTAATGGATTTTGAAGCAAATGAGATGGGGAAAATGGGGGAGAATTGGGGCTGCAGCATGAGGTATTTTCGGCCAAAGGGGAGGATGGGGAAAAGTGAGGGAGTGTTGTGTGGAAATTCCCAAGTCAAAGCCCTCACAATTTACCATAATACCCCCCACCCATTTAACTTATATTAAAACCCTTTTCATTCACATGAACCATGACAACAAGAGGGGGAATTTTTTTTTTTTGGGGCTGCTGAAATAGTGGTGGGGCCGGCCAAACAAGTGGGGTGAGGTTGTGAGAGAGTGTACAAAAAAATTCTATGCAAAAAGACCCCCCACAATACCGTATTTGCAAGTTTTAGCTCAAAATAATATATTTTTGTTTCCCCTAATAAAAACCAATTAAATCTTGAAATAAAATACTAAAAAATTATATTACAACTAGATTTTAATTAACATGATTTTAAAGATAAAATTTAGCACATTTAAATTTGTATTTATCGCTAATTTAATGTATTTTCTTACCGGCTTAAAATAATATTAAAATAATTAATTTCGGAAAAAATTTCAGAAAATTTGAAATTGAAATTTCACCAGTGGCTCAATAAACACCAAATACTAGCAATTACATAGCTAGA
This sequence comes from Agapanthus africanus, assembly GCA_030015575.1. Taxonomy (NCBI): domain Eukaryota; kingdom Viridiplantae; phylum Streptophyta; class Magnoliopsida; order Asparagales; family Amaryllidaceae; genus Agapanthus; species Agapanthus africanus. Next base: position 601,237,902 of record JASDDO010000031.1, on the reverse strand, counting down.
ATATGTATATTTAATTTTATAAGAAAGATCTTTGTATTTTGACTTTTTTACAGAAACCCCCCTTATTTTACCGATTTTTCGAAATTTCACCGAAACGATTTTCAAAACGTTACAATATTCCCCCCTTAAAGAAATTCGGTCCCCGAATTTAAATTAAAACTTCCCCCAAATACTAAAATATTTCAGCCAAAACAATCAAATCGCCGGGGCTCCGAAATCATAAATACATAAAACGCATCATAGCGCAATGCATGCGTATGAGTAATGAGTAGATAACTCTAAATCAAAACTCCGTCAAGCATCCCGCAATCATCGGAGTCAAGGTGAAGACACGAATGCCAAATCTCAAGCAAGACCGATATGCTATAAATCGGAACTATACATGTAAATATCAGGAGGAAATGCATGCCAAATCCTTTAAGTTGCTGTGCAATGCACATAACACTGCACAGTGGCGGACGTCTATCATAAGAAAATAACTATATACATATATACCTTTGTTTGAAATGTACGTTCCGCCGTTTTGGGAAACAATTTAGAAGGGTTTTCCTTGTTTTAAACGTTTCGCGTCATATCAGACACGTAGGTAAATACTGAGACTATATCTCGCTTTTTGGAATTCCCTTCAATAGCTATCAATGCATGCAAAATACATTCAGGTACTGTCCTCTGACTAGTCCTGCTTAGTACGAAAACACATCGCAATTATCATAAAAAAAACGTACTGCTCTATAAGAAATCAATCCCAAAATACGCGTATGAATACTACGTGTGTCTGGTGCGCACGACAATCAAAATCCATATACGTGCCATACAAGTGCACAGAAACAAGATCTAAGTGCATCGGGTGTGCACAAAGCATCTGTCGTAGGCAACGTGTGTGCCTGACAGCAAAATCAGGTGCATCTGACATGCACGAAAAATCTCGATTTAGTGCATCTGGTGTGCACCAAAATCGCACCTCAAAACATGCGCCCAACATGCGCGAAAATCCAAATCAAGTGCATCCATCGTGCACGAAATCATGAAATCCAGCGCCGAATATGCGCAAAATCAAATTAGGTGCACAAGGTGCACAAAACAAATATCGAGTATCACAATCGAAATCGAAGTCCAGTGCATCTAAGTGCACAAAAGGCGTATAACTGTACTGCAAGCATATGTGAATCATACCGAGTGCAAAAACTAAATCATATGCGTATATACGCAAAAATCAACTCAACTGTATGAAATCCACATAATCACAACATAAGAAACCAAGGCACGAAAACTATCTCAAGTGCAACAACTGTGCAAAAATCGTAAATACTCAGTAGGTGCAACCATGGTCCATGAAAACAAATATCATGAAACTCAATCATCAAAATCAATCATGCGAATAGATCGCCCAAAATACGCAAAATCAAGTATGGCGGAATAGTCCCGCTCAAGCACATCCTCCAAGAATCTCTGGCCAACTGCCGTGGTCACTCATAGCATGTCTCGTCGATGATCCTGAACTCTGGCCTGCCGGTGTGCATAACATGACTACTCCTGGGTCCAGGTCTTCTCGTAATTTATTCCAGAAAGGTCCCGTCGAGATCTCTCCCAAATCTTGCCTCTGCCGAACTGTCCGAAAGTCATCGTCCCTTTCTAGATCTGTGCTCGTTCCGAAACGGCTGCATACTCATCACGACTCCTTCTGGAAGGTATATCCAAGTACAATGCCTCGGCGTGCGTATCGCATCTCTGATGTCGGCGGAGTGGAACGTCGTCTCATCAAGATCTCATACGAACGTCTTACTCCACTTTCTCTAATGTCGACTGCTTCGGACTCATCTCGTCGTGGCTGCATGGACTGAGCTCCTACGGCTATCCTCGTATCTGGAGTCTCCCAAGAAATGCATCTCACCACCTGGCATCTGAATGAAGTCGATCCATCCGATCGATTTGTCAAAACCTCATAATCCCCCAAAAGCTCAAAATCTTGGGTACAGTTTAACAGTATCTAGTACGTACCACAGCATCGATGGTCCAGCCGTAGAAGGGCAAACCCAAGCCTCACTGATGGCGCCGCGGGACTGCCGCAAACCCTAAGGTTCAAAGGCTTTCACACGGTCATTAAGTCGAGTTAGGGTTTCATTCTTCTAGAGGGTCCATATAATTGCCTGCATGTCTTTCCGAATACTTTAAACTTGGAATAATAGGTTGCTGACATTCGATCGTCTCTGTCGACTCTCAACGTCTCTGCGTGAAGTCGTCTCTAACTGGAATCAATCTATCTGATGACCTCGCATCGGGGTAGGCGAACAAACCACATGTCCTAGTCATTCATCCTCGGGTGACTAGCGACCTTCTATCATCTCTTAGTACAACCTGTACTGCAATAGTTCCAACATCTGGGGCGATATCTCATCATTCGCAGCAATGACTGGCTCACTCGTCTGCACACTGAACAGTGCCTCAATCATCAGGAGTAAGCAATACCTCAACGGTCATCAAAATCTGGCTGGCCTCTGTCAGTGGCTCAATCTTCTGGTACTGATCGGCACGTCCGAGTAACCTCATACAGCAATCCACCGAACGCTCGTGGCGCGAAAACACAATGAAAAGACACATCTCCGCAATCGAGTGTCGCCGGAATTACGCCCTGGTCAGTCCTCGTTCGTGACGAGCTCGTGCTGACCGCAACTCTTGCCGTAGCTCTCCCTGCCCGTAATCGTGGCAGCAAAACCATAACTGGTACTGATGAGGCTAGATCGGAATGAATATAATACTGAGCAAAGAAATGTACATCCTAAGGCTTCTTAAGTGGAGTAGCGTATCGTAAGTATGCCGCGGAACATACCCACGGTACGTCACTCTACTTTAGTCACCTATTCCATCAACCAAGGATCATCCTACGCACCGAAGGTAAAACCTAACGCTCTGATACAAACTTTGTCACGTCCCGAAAGTACGGAACATGACCGACACTTAAACTACGAACGTCTCGAGGCGTACGTAATCTAAGTAAACCGAAAACCCAGAAATTCAAACCAAGAAAAGTAGTAGAGTGAAGGAAAACCAATTTAAATAAAGTAGTTTTAATAGCATAAGCCGAATTATGCGGTTTTAAAAAAACATCAAAAATTTCCTGAAAATTTCTGCAGAGTCTCCTTTGTAAATACTGGCCCCCAAACGGGATACAAAATGAATAGTATACGAAATCAAAAAAAAGGCATCCCCAAGCGGGAGCTAGCTCTTCGTCAATCGACGGTCACAACCACACAAGCAATATAATATACAACGCCAACGGCGAGGATCAAAAACTCAAAAGGAAACTCAAAACCACAAGAAATCCGCAGAAATATAACATGCGACTCTAAGGTCGAAAGAATAACATCACTGGTCTCTATCTCAAAAATAAATACATGTTTGGTTGATGGAACTTCTAGATACAACAGAATAATAATATACAAGATATATAATGGGGGTACGATACAAGTAAACCCACCTACTAGCAAATCACCCGAAGGAAACTATGCCCGCAAGCCGTAATGAAACCTGTACGGCAAACCTGCAAGAAACTGGGGCACAACGGGGGTGAGTTGCCAACTCGTGAATAGAAAAACATGTACGCACAGAAATCGCATAAATAACGCAACCTAGGTCAATAATCAAAATATATCCTCAAATATATGAATAACATGCAGCCTATAACAATGGCTAGGGTAATATCTAACCCGAGTGTGATCTCATGTGCCCGTGTCAGTGCCTCAGGTAGCAATATATCATATGACTGAGATATGAATGCATGAAAACAGAATACATGTAAATGAAGAAACTGTTTTCATAAATTAGTGAGATTTCCTTTGTATTTTTAAAATGAGTTATCATAAATGAAATCAGCATTAACAGTGTCTAGTATCGACACAAAACATGAATCTCAATGTCTCAAAGCCTCAGGCTCCGGCTATCCGGACTGGCCTGTATCATCAAATCTCAGTACCTCAATATCTCGAAATCTCAATGTCTCAATCTCAATATCTAGGGCGCCGTCTGTCCAGACCGGCCCCTACCATCCATCTCAAGACCACGACAGTATCCTCCGGATATCCGACGCGTCGGGTAAAATCACCGGTAGGTAGTCTCCCCCTGCCAGGCCCATCGTCATCACCACGAGCTTCTTGCCCCGGGGTACCTTACCGGGTCCACCATGTACCCGAAACGGTTCATCCAACTCCTCGAATCGGGTCTCGAAATCCATCAGCAAACTCATGGTGGATGACTCATACATCATGGGAAAAACCGCGCTTTTCATTTAAAAAGAGAAAGAAGAAGTTTGTATATGTTTTGCGGTTTTCCCCAAATCCAGAAAATCTCATGGAATCCGAATCCAAAACCTCAATAGCACGTAAAAAGTGAATATATGCATGAGAATCCATGAATGCGGTATAACAATGAATAACAGTATGCATGAAGTAGCAGGTAATAACTACAATGTCTAAACTAACATATAAAGCAAGTACACTAATATCATGTCTAAACTATTAGCTAACAGGCTATGTCAAGCAATAATATTTTCTAAGGTGTACGTGACATGGCAATTACCGATGAAGATGTGTGTGAGCCGGCAAGTAAGTGTACGTGGTACATACGCATCATCGGTAATGGTGTTGGTGTCCTAACCACAAGATATCAACAGTAGAATATGAAGCATAATATAAGCATGTGATGCGGAGCGAACAACAATAATGAGCGGGAGCTGAATACTAGACGCAACGATAACTAATCTGCATTAACCTAATATAAGTCCTACAATGGTGCCTTTTGAAATAACACGAATCGTGGGGTTTTGAAAATAGGGGCTACGGTGTTTTTTTAAGAAAAGATACGTTTTTTGAAATATCCGTAGAATCCCTTGACTTGTCTTTTAAAATACGCATGATTCGTAAGCTTTGAAATAGATAGGAACCGAATCTAATCTAACAACTAACTAAACTAAAGGGCTAAGCTACAAGCTAGGCTACAGGTAAGGAAACCGCCTAACATCTGAGTCGATACATATACATACCTATATATATATTAGTCGGTGATCCCGCCTCAATAATATCATATCCGATACCATATCTATAATCAGACAACCCAAGTCAAGAGTGCGGATCAATCATAAAGATATAGGTCGTACGTAAATCCGTCGTACGGCATCCCCAAATCTGGGTACGGGTCAATATCATATTCCTCACACTATTCCTCTGGTATCCTCTTTATCCAAGATCATAGTCTAGGATACTGACCTATGTCTAGTACAATACTAATATCCTCAATATACTCATGATCTGACTACTGATCGACAATCTCGTATAAAACGATATCGTCAGCACATATCATCATCAAGGGGTATACATCGCCCGACACGGCCTAATATCAATATCCTAGCATATCATGCCTCATATCACGATCACATGTCGACCATTTTATTTATAACACTATTCACCCGTATCGCCGCCCCAAGATCCGCTATAACACCAGGACGTACCTCAAGTACGAATCCTGCCATATCACCGATATCACAACCTCAACAAAAATCTCATCGACTCATCTCAATCCCAAGTATCATCCTCAAATCCGTATGTGAACACATAGTCCCATACCCATGTGAACACATAACTATATATATTCCCGTAAACACAAATGGAAGAAGAATGTATGCAAGTATGGATGGGTGTGTGCATGTATGGTGCGACCACTACTCTAGGGTTTCGCGATACTAAACCATCCGTATTTATCATCAATAAACTCAAACAAAATATAATCAATAAATGTGTGTATACGTATTCGTATACATCACCACGAACTGCGGGGGTGCTATACGCCATCCACCCGACTTCTCCCCGTAGATATAAATCAACTCACCTGGTCCTCGCTCGCCGGTGCCGACGTCGCCACGTGCTTGATTGTCGTCTCGAAGTCCATATGGGTACCTACATATCATAACGCACCGTATCGCATTATAATCCGATTCATGACCAAAACGACACACGAAACCCACATAGGTCAAAACCTATGGTTGCTTTCACAAATCAACCCAAAAACCCTCGACGTCGGCATACAAACGCCAAACCATCGAGAAAAACCCAAACACTCTCTTTTGCGCATTCACAAACACTAATTATAATATAAAATAGCTTAAAATTCATAAAAACCCCAAATTCACCTTAAAAGCCATTTTTCCGAAAATCTAGAAAGTAAAAATTACCCGTTTTAGTACAAAACTCGATGTTTAAACAATTATAATGGCCATAATACTTATTAAATATCTTAAATAAGTCATAAAAACAATTTCCATAATTTAATTTCATTAAATTCCATTAACCCCAAAATTCTAGTATACAATATACCCAAATTTTAACAATTTTATAGCAAAATGCACAAACAACAATTTAGCTTGGATTTTCATGAACTAAAGTACTAAACTACACTTAATAATGTTAATGAAGTCATGAAAAAAACTAATTACAATTTTAAACCAAATTATTTAACCATTTCCAAAAACCTAGATAGCAATTTAACGTAATTATCACAATTTTTAAACTAACAAATAACAACTAGCTACTAACTTGTTTTAACATGTCATAAGAGCTTAAATACATTACACAACCATACACCAATTTCACAAAACCCTAACTTTCTTTCAAGTTCTTCTCTTGAATTTTCATCACACAAACCACAACAACCAATTTAACACTTTAAAAGCCTATTTTAGCATAATCAAACTACAAATTAAACATTAAATTAGAATTATACCTCTCAAGTTTGAAACCCTAGGTTTCTCTAACCTCCAAAGACACCTCCTTTCATCATGCTTTAAACCAATATGAGTGTTAGAAGAGGTAAAATAGGGATTAGCTTTGAATTTGTGAAGGATTTGTCGATTTTTAATGGATTTTGAAGCAAATGAGATGGGGAAAATGGGGGAGAATTGGGGCTGCAGCATGAGGTATTTTCGGCCAAAGGGGAGGATGGGGAAAAGTGAGGGAGTGTTGTGTGGAAATTCCCAAGTCAAAGCCCTCACAATTTACCATAATACCCCCCACCCATTTAACTTATATTAAAACCCTTTTCATTCACATGAACCATGACAACAAGAGGGGGAATTTTTTTTTTTTTGGGGCTGCTGAAATAGTGGTGGGGCCGGCCAAACAAGTGGGGTGAGGTTGTGAGAGAGTGTACAAAAAAATTCTATGCAAAAAGACCCCCCACAATACCGTATTTGCAAGTTTTAGCTCAAAATAATATATTTTTGTTTCCCCTAATAAAAACCAATTAAATCTTGAAATAAAATACTAAAAAATTATATTACAACTAGATTTTAATTAACATGATTTTAAAGATAAAATTTAGCACATTTAAATTTGTATTTATCGCTAATTTAATGTATTTTCTTACCGGCTTAAAATAATATTAAAATAATTAATTTCGGAAAAAATTTCAGAAAATTTGAAATTGAAATTTCACCAGTGGCTCAATAAACACCAAATACTAGCAATTACATAGCTAGAATATGTATTTTTAATTTTATAAGAAAGATCTTTGTATTTTGACTTTTTTACAGAAACCCCCCTTATTTTACCGATTTTTTGAAATTTCACCGAAACGATTTTCAAAACGTTACAATATTCCCCCCTTAAAGAAATTCGGTCCCCGAATTTAAATTAAAACTTCCCCCAAATACTAAAATATTTCAGCCAAAACAATCAAATCGCCGGGGCTCCGAAATCATAAATACATAAAACGCATCATAGCGCAATGCATGCGTATGAGTAATGAGTAGATAACTCTAAATCAAAACTCCGTCAAGCATCCCGCAATCATCGGAGTCAAGGTGAAGACACGAATGCCAAATCTCAAGCAAGACCGATATGCTATAAATCGGAACTATACATGTAAATATCAGGAGGAAATGCATGCCAAATCCTTTAAGTTGCTGTGCAATGCACATAACACTGCACAGTGGCGGACGTCTATCATAAGAAAATAACTATATACATATATACCTTTGTTTGAAATGTACGTTCCGCCGTTTTGGGAAACAATTTAGAAGGGTTTTCCTTGTTTTAAACGTTTCGCGTCATATCAGACACGTAGGTAAATACTGAGACTATATCTCGCTTTTTGGAATTCCCTTCAATAGCTATCAATGCATGCAAAATACATTCAGGTACTGTCCTCTGACTAGTCCTGCTTAGTACGAAAACACATCGCAATTATCATAAAAAAAACGTACTGCTCTATAAGAAATCAATCCCAAAATACGCGTATGAATACTACGTGTGTCTGGTGCGCACGACAATCAAAATCCATATACGTGCCATACAAGTGCACAGAAACAAGATCTAAGTGCATCGGGTGTGCACAAAGCATCTGTCGTAGGCAACGTGTGTGCCTGACAGCAAAATCAGGTGCATCTGACATGCACAAAAAATCTCGATTTAGTGCATCTGGTGTGCACCAAAATCGCACCTCAAAACATGCGCCCAACATGCGCGAAAATCCAAATCAAGTGCATCCATCGTGCACGAAATCATGAAATCCAGCGCCGAATATGCGCAAAATCAAATTAGGTGCACAAGGTGCACAAAACAAATATCGAGTATCACAATCGAAATCGAAGTCCAGTGCATCTAAGTGCATAAAAGGCGTATCACTGTACTGCAAGCATATGTGAATCATACCGAGTGCAAAAACTAAATCATATGCGTATATACGCAAAAATCAACTCAACTGTATGAAATCCACATAATCACAACATAAGAAACCAAGGCACGAAAACTATCTCAAGTGCAACAACTGTGCAAAAATCGTAAATACTCAGTAGGTGCAACCATGGTCCATGAAAACAAATATCATGAAACTCAATCATCAAAATCAATCATGCGAATAGATCGCCCAAAATACGCAAAATCAAGTATGGCGGAATAGTCCCGCTCAAGCACATCCTCCAAGAATCTCTGGCCAACTGCCGTGGTCACTCATAGCATGTCTCGTCGATGATCCTGAACTCTGGCCTGCCGGTGTGCATAACATGACTACTCCTGGGTCCAGGTCTTCTCGTAATTTATTCCAGAAAGGTCCCGTCGAGATCTCTCCCAAATCTTGCCTCTGCCGAACTGTCCGAAAGTCATCGTCCCTTACTAGATCTGTGCTCGTTCCGGAACGGCTGCATACTCATCACGACTCCTTCTGGAAGGTATATCCAAGTACAATGCCTCGGCGTGCGTATCGCATCTCTGATGTCGGCGGAGTGGAACGTCGTCTCATCAATATCTCATACGAACGTCTTACTCCACTTTCTCTAATGTCGACTGCTTCGGACTCATCTTGTCGTGGCTGCATGGACTGAGCTCCTACGGCTATCCTCGTATCTGGAGTCTCCCAAGAAATGCATCTCACCACCTGGCATCTGAATGAAGTCGATCCATCCGATCGATTTGTCAAAACCTCATAATCCCCCAAAAGCTCAAAATCTTGGGTACAGTTTAACAGTATCTAGTACGTACCACAGTATCGATGGTCCAGCCGTAGAAGGGCAAACCCAAGCCTCACTGATGGCGCCGCGGGACTGCCGCAAACCCTGAGGTTCAAAGGCTTTCACACGGTCATTAAGTCGAGTTAGGGTTTCATTCTTCTAGAGGGTCCATATAATTGCCTGCATGTCTTTCCGAATACTTTAAACTTGGAATAATAGGTTGCTGACATTCGATCGTCTCTGTCGACTCTCAACGTCTCTGCGTGAAGTCGTCTCTAACTGGAATCAATCTATCTGATGACCTCGCATCGGGGTAGGCGAACAAACCACATGTCCTAGTCATTCATCCTCGGGTGACTAGCGACCTTCTATCATCTCTTAGTACAACCTGTACTGCAATAGTTCCAACATCTGGGGCGATATCTCATCATTCGCAGCAATGACTGGCTCACTCGTCTGCACACTGAACAGTGCCTCAATCATCAGGAGTAAGCAATACCTCAACGGTCATCAAAATCTTGCTGGCCTCTGTCAGTGGCTCAATCTTCTGGTACTGATCGGCACGTCCGAGTAACCTCATACAGCAATCCACCGAACGCTCGTGGCGCGAAAACACAATGAAAAGACACATCTCCGCAATCGAGTGTCGCCGAAATTACGCCCTGGTCAGTCCTCGTTCGTGACGAGCTCGTGCTGACCGCAACTCTAGCCGTAGCTCTCCCTGCCCGTAATCGTGGCAGCAAAACCATAACTGGTACTGATGAGGCTAGATCGGAATGAATATAATACTGAGCAAAGAAATGTACATCCTAAGGCTTCTTAAGTGGAGTAGCGTATCGTAAGTATGCCGCGGAACATACCCACGGTACGTCACTCTACTTTAGTCACCTATTCCATCAACCAAGGGTCATCCTACGCACCGAAGGTAAAACCTAACGCTCTGATACCAACTTTGTCACGTCCCGAAAGTACGGAACATGACCGGCACTTAAACTACGAACGTCTCGAGGCGTACGTAATCTAAGTAAACCGAAAACCCAGAAATCCAAACCAAGAAAAGTAGTAGAGTGAAGGAAAACCAATTTAAAACAAGTAGTTTTAATAGCATAAGCCGAATTATGCGGTTTTAAAAAAACATCAAAAATTTCCTGAAAATTTCGGCAGAGTCTCCTTTGTAAATACTGGCCCCCAAACGGGATACAAAATGAATAGTATACGAAATCAAAAAAAAGGCATCCCCAAGCGGGAGCTAGCTCTTCGTCAATCGACGGTCACAACCACACAAGCAATATAATATACAACGCCAACGGCGAGGATCAAAAACTCAAAAGGAAACTCAAAACCACAAGAAATCCGCAGAAATATAACGCGCGACTCTAAGGTCGAAAGAATAACATCACTGGTCTCTATCTCAAAAATAAATACATGTTTGGTTGATGGAACTTCTAGATACAATAGAATAATAATATACAAGATATATAATGGGGGTACGATACAAGTAAACCCACCTACTAGCAAATCACCCGAAGGAAACTATGCCCGCAAGCCGTAATGAAACCTGTACGGCAAACCTGTAAGGAACTGGGGCACAACGGGGGTGAGTTGCCAACTCGTGAATAGAAAAACATCTACGCACAGAAATCGCATAAATAACGCAACCTAGGTCAATAATCATAATATATCCTCAAATATATGAATAACATGCAGCCTATAACAATGGCTAGGGTAATATCTAACCCGAGTGTGATCTCATGTGCCCGTGTCAGTGCCTCAGGTAGTAATATATCATATGAATGAGGTATGAATGCATGAAAACAGAATACATGTAAATGAAGAAACTGTTTTCATAAATTAGTGAGATTTCCTTTGTATTTTTAAAATGAGGTATCATAAATGAAATCAGCATCAACAGTGTCTAGTATCGACACAAAACATGAATCTCAATGTCTCAAAGCCTCAGGCTCCGGCTATCCGGACTGGCCTGTATCATCAAATCTCAGTACCTCAATATCTCGAAATCTCAATGTCTCAATCTCAATATCTAGGGCGCCGTCAGTCCAGACCGGCCCCTACCATCCATCTCAAGACCACGACGGTATCCTCCGGATATCCGACGCGTCGGGTAAAGTCACTGGTAGGTAGTCTCCCCCTGCCAGGCCCATCGTCATCACCACGAGCTTCTTGCCCCAGGGTACCTTACCGGGTCCACCATGTACCCGAAACGGTTCATCCAACTCCTCGAATCGGGTCTCGAAATCCATCAGCAAACTCATGGTGGACGACTCATACATCATGGGAAAAACCGCGCTTTTCATTTAAAAAGAGAAAGAAGAAGTTTGTATATGTTTTGCGGTTTTCCCCAAATCCAGAAAATCTCATGGAATCCGAATCCAAAACCTCAATAGCACGTAAAAAGTGAATATATGCATGAGAATCCATGAATGCGGCATAACAATGAATAACAGTATGCATGAAGTAGCAGGTAATAACTACAATGTCTAAACTAACATATAAAGCAAGTACACTAATATCATGTCTAAACTATTAGCTAACAGGCTATGTCAAGCAATAATATTTTCTAAGGTGTACGTGACATGGCAATTACCGATGAAGATGTGTGTGAGCCGGCAAGTAAGTGTACGTGGTACATACGCATCATCGGTAATGGTGTTGGTGTCCTAACCACAAGATATCAACAGTAGAATATGAAGCATAATATAAGCATGTGATGCGGAGCGAACAACAATAATGAGCGGGAGCTGAATACTAGACGCAACGATAACTAATCTGCATTAACCTAATATAAGTCCTACAATGGTGCCTTTTGAAATAACACGAATCGTGGGGTTTTGAAAATAGGGGCTACGGTGTTTTTTTAAGAAAAGATACGTTTTTTGAAATATCCGTAGAATCCCTTGACTTGTCTTTTAAAATACGCATGATTCGTAAGCTTTGAAATAGGTAGGAACCGAATCTAATCTAACAACTAACTAAACTAAAGGGCTAAGCTACAAGCTAGGCTACAGGTAAGGAAACCGCCTAACATCTGAGTCGATACATGTACATACCTGTATATATATTAGTCGGTGATCCCGCCTCAATAATATCATATCCGATACCATATCTATAATCAGACATCCCAAGTCAAGAGTGCGGATCAATCATCAAGATATAGGTCGTACGTAAATCCATCGTACGGCATCCCCAAATCTGGGTACGGGTCAATATCATATTCCTCACACTATTCCTCTGGTATCCTCTTTATCCAAGATCATAGTCTAGGATACTGACCTATGTCTAGTACAATACTAATATCCTCAATATACTCATGATCTGACTACTGATCGACAATCTCGTACAAACCGATATCGTCAGCACATATCATCATCAAGAGGTATACATCGCCCGACACGGCCTAATATCAATATCCTAGCATATCATGCCTCATATCACGATCACATGTCGACCATTTTATTTATAACACTATTCACCCGTATCGCCGCCCCAAGATACGCTATAACACCAGGACGTACCTCAAGTACGAATCATGCCATATCACCGATATCACAACCTCAACACAAATCTCATCGACTCATCTCAATCCCAAGTATCATCCTCAAATCCGTATGTGAACATATAGTCCCATACCCATGTGAACACATAACTATATATATTCCCGTAAACACAAATGGAAGAAGAATGTATGCAAGTATGGGTGGGTGGGTGCATGTATGGTGCGACCACTACTCTAGGGTTTCGCGATACTAAACCATCCATATTTATCATCAATAAACTCAAACAAAATATAATCAATAAATGTGTGTATACGTATTCGTATACATCACCACAAACTGCGGGGGTGCTATACGCCATCCACCCGACTTCTCCCCGTAGATATAAATCTACTCACCTGGTCCTCGCTCGCCGGTGCCGACGTCGCCACGTGCTTGATTGTCGTCTCGAAGTCCACATGGGTACCTACATATCATAACGCACCGTATCGCATTATAATCCGATTCATGACCAAAACGGCACACGAAACCCACATAGGTCAAAACCTATGGTTGCTTTCACAAATCAACCCAAAAACCCTCGACGTCGGCGTACAAACGCCAAACCATCGAGAAAAACCCAAACACTCTCATTTGCGCATTCACAAACACTAATTATAATATAAAATAGCTTAAAATTCACAAAAACCCCAAATTCACCTTAAAAGCCATTTTTCCGAAAATCTAGCAATTAAAAATTACCCGTTTTAGTACAAAACTCGATGTTTAAACAATTCTAATGGCCATAATACTTATTAAACATCTTAAATAAGTCATAAAAACAATTTCCATAATTTAATTTCATTAAATTCCATTAACCCCAAAATTCTAGTATACAATATACCCAAATTTTAACAATTTTATAGCAAAATGCACAAACAACAATTTAGCTTGGATTTTCATGAACTAAAGTACTAAACTACACTTAATAATGTTAATGAAGTCATGAAAAAAACTAATTACAATTTTAAACCAAATTATTTAACCATTTCCAAAAACCTAGATAGCAATTTAACGTAATTATCACAATTTTTAAACTAACAAATAACAACTAGCTACTAACTTGTTTTAACATGTCATAAGAGCTTAAATACATTACACAACCATACACCAATTTCACAAAACCCTAACTTTCTTTCAAGTTCTTCTCTTGAATTTTCATCACACAAACCACAACAACCAATTTAACACTTTAAAAGCCTATTTTAGCATAATCAAACTACAAATTAAACATTAAATTAGAATTATACCTCTCAAGTTTGAAACCCTAGGTTTCTCTAACCTCCAAGGACACCTCCTTTCATCATGCTTTAAACCAATATGAGTGTTAGAAGAGGTAAAATAGGGATTAGCTTTGAATTTGTGAAGGATTTGTCGATTTTTAATGGATTTTGAAGCAAATGAGATGGGGAAAATGGGGGAGAATTGGGGCTGCAGCAGGAGGTATTTTCGGCCAAAGGGGAGGATGGGGAAAAGTGAGGGAGTGTTGTGTGGAAATACCCAAGTCAAAGCCCTCACAATTTACCATAATACCCCCCACCCATTTAACTTATATTAAAACCCTTTTCATTCACATGAACCATGACAACAAGAGGGGGAATTTTTTTTTTTTTTGGGGCTGCTGAAATAGTGGTGGGGCCGGCCAAACAAGTGGGGTGAGGTTGTGAGAGAGTGTACAAAAAAATTCTATGCAAAAAGACCCCCCACAATACCGTATTTGCAAGTTTTAGCTCAAAATAATATATTTTTGTTTCCCCTAATAAAAACCAATTAAATCTTGAAATAAAATACTAAAAAATTATATTACAACTAGATTTTAATAAACATGATTTTAAAGATAAAATTTAGCACATTTAAATTTGTATTTATCGCTAATTTAATGTATTTTCTTACCGGCTTAAAATAATATTAAAATAATTAATTTCGGAAAAAATTTCAGAAAATTTGAAATTGAAATTTCACCAGTGGCTCAATAAACACCAAATACTAGCAATTACATAGCTAGAATATGTATATTTAATTTTATAAGAAAGATCTTTGTATTTTGACTTTTTTACAGAAACCTCCCTTATTTTACCGATTTTTCGAAATTTCACCGAAACGATTTTCAAAACGTTACAATATTCCCCCTTAAAGAAATTCGGTCCCCGAATTTAAATTAAAACTCCCCCCAAATACTAAAATATTTCAGCCAAAACAATCAAATCGCCGGGGCTCCGAAATCATAAATACATAAAACGCATCATAGCGCAATGCATGCGCATGAGTAATGAGTAGATAACTTGAAATCAAAACTCCGTCAAGCATCCCGCAATCATCGGAGTCAAGGTGAAGACACGAATGCCAAATCTCAAGCATGACCGATATGCTATAAATCAGAACTATACATGTAAATATCAGGAGGAAATGCATGCCAAATCCTTTAAGTTGCTGTGCAATGCACATAACACTGCACAGTGGCGGACGTCTATCATAAGAAAATAACTATATACATATATACCTTTGTTTGAAATGTACGTTCCGTCGTTTTGGGAAACAATTTAGAAGGGTTTTCCTTGTTTTAAACGTTTCGCGTCATATCAGACACGTAGGTAAATATTGAGACTATAGCTCTCTTTTTGGAATTCCCTTTAATAGCTATCAATGCATGCAAAATACATTCAGGTACTGTCCTCTGACTAGTCCTGCTTAGTACGAAAACACATCGCAATTATCATAAAAAAAACGTACTGCTCTATAAGAAATCAATCCCAAAATACGCGTATGAATACTACGTGTGTCTGGTGCGCACGACAATCAAAATCCATATACGTGCCATACAAGTGCACAGAAACAAGATCTAAGTGCATCGGGTGTGCACAAAGCATCTGTCGTAGGCAACGTGTGTGCCTGACAGCAAAATCAGGTGCATCTGACATGCACGAAAAATCTCGATTTAGTGCATCTGGTGTTCACCAAAATCGCACCTCAAAACATGCGCCCAACATGTGCGAAAATCCAAATCAAGTGCATCCATCGTGCACGAAATCATGAAATCCAGCGCCGAATATGCGCAAAATCAAATTAGGTGCACAAGGTGCACAAAACAAATATCGAGTATCACAATCGAAATCGAAGTCCAGTGCATCTAAGTGCACAAAAGGCGTATCACTGTACTGCAAGCATATGTGAATCATACCGAGTGCAAAAACCAAATCATATGCGTATATACGCAAAAATCAACTCAACTGTATAAAATCCACATAATCACAACATAAGAAACCAAGGCACGAAAACTATCTCAAGTGCAACAACTGTGCAAAAATCGTAAATACTCAGTAGGTGCAACCATGGTCCATGAAAACAAATATCATGAAACTCAATCATCAAAATCAATCATGCGAATAGATCGCCCAAAATACGCAAAATCAAGTATGGCGGAATAGTCCCGCTCAAGCACATCCTCCAAGAATCTCTGGCCAACTGCCGTGGTCACTCATAGCATGTCTCGTCGATGATCCTGAACTCTGGCCTGCCGGTGTGCATAACATGACTACTCCTGGGTCCAGGTCTTCTCGTAATTTATTCCAGAAAGGTCCCGTCGAGATCTCTCCCAAATCTTGCCTCTGCCGAACTGTCCGAAAGTCATCGTCCCTTACTAGATCTGTGCTCGTTCCGGAACGGCTGCATACTCATCACGACTCCTTCTGGAAGGTATATCCAAGTACAACGCCTCGGCGTGCGTATCGCATCTCTGATGTCGGCGGAGTGGAACGTCGTCTCATCAAGATCTCATACGAACGTCTTACTCCACTTTCTCTAATGTCGACTGCTTCGGACTCATCTCGTCGTGGCTGCATGGACTGAGCTCCTACGGCTATCCTCGTATCTGGAGTCTCCCAAGAAATGCATCTCACCACCTGGCATCTGAATGAAGTCGATCCATCCGATCGATTTGTCAAAACCTCATAATCCCCCAAAAGCTCAAAATCTTGGGTACAGTTTAACAGTATCTAGTACGTACCACAGCATCGATGGTCCAGCCGTAGAAGGGCAAACCCAAGCCTCACTGATGGCGCCGCGGGACTGCCGCAAACCCTAAGGTTCAAAGGCTTTCACACGGTTATTAAGTCGAGTTAGGGTTTCATTCTTCTAGAGGGTCCATAGAATTGCCTGCATGTCTTTCCGAATACTTTAAACTTGGAATAATAGGTTGCTGACATTCGATCGTCTCTGTCGACTCTCAACGTCTCTGCGTGAAGTCGTCTCTAACTGGAATCAATCTATCTGATGACCTCGCATCGGGGTAGGCGAACAAACCACATGTCCTAGTCATTCATCCTCGGGTGACTAGCGACCTTCTATCATCTCTTAGTACAACCTGTACTGCAATAGTTCCAACATCTGGGGCGATATCTCATCATTCGCAGCAATGACTGGCTCACTCGTCTGCACACTGAACAGTGCCTCAATCATCAGGAGTAAGCAATACCTCAACGGTCATCAAAATCTGGCTGGCCTCTGTCAGTGGCTCAATCTTCTGGTACTGATCGGCACGTCCGAGTAACCTAATACAGCAATCCACCGAACGCTCGTGGCGCGAAAACACAATGAAAAGACACATCTCCGCAATCGAGTGTCGCCGGAATTACGCCCTGGTCAGTCCTCGTTCGTGACGAGCTCGTGCCGACCGCAACTCTAGCCGTAGCTCTCCCTGCCCGTAATCGTGGCAGCAAAACCATAACTGGTACTGATGAGGCTAGATCGGAATGAATATAATACTGAGCAAAGAAATGTACATCCTAAGGCTTCTTAAGTGGAGTAGCGTATCGTAAATATGCCGCGGAACATACCCACGGTACGTCACTCTACTTTAGTCACCTATTCCATCAACCAAGGGTCATCCTACGCACCGAAGGTAAAACCTAACGCTCTGATACCAACTTTGTCACGTCCCGAAAGTACGGAACATGACCGGCACTTAAACTACGAACGTCTCGAGGCGTACGTAATCTAAGTAAACCGAAAACCCAGAAATCCAAACCAAGAAAAGTAGTAGAGTGAAGGAAAACCAATTTAAAACAAGTAGTTTTAATAGCATAAGCCGAATTATGCGGTTTTAAAAAAACATCAAAAATTTCCTGAAAATTTCGGCAGAGTCTCCTTTGTAAATACTGGCCCCCAAACGGGATACAAAATGAATAGTATACGAAATCAAAAAAAAGGCATCCCCAAGCGGGAGCTAGCTCTTCGTCAATCGACGGTCACAACCACACAAGCAATATAATATACAACGCCAACGGCGAGGATCAAAAACTCAAAAGGAAACTCAAAACCACAAGAAATCCGCAGAAATATAACGCGCGACTCTAAGGTCGAAAGAATAACATCACTGGTCTCTATCTCAAAAATAAATACATGTTTGGTTGATGGAACTTCTAGATACAACAGAATAATAATATACAAGATATATAATGGGGGTACGATACAAGTAAACCCACCTACTAGCAAATCACCCGAAGGAAACTATGCCCGCAAGCCGTAATGAAACCTGTACGGCAAACCTGCAAGGAACTGGGGCACAACGGGGGTGAGTTGCCAACTCGTGAATAGAAAAACATCTACGCACAGAAATCGCATAAATAACGCTACCTAGGTCAATGATCATAATATATCCTCAAATATATGAATAACATGCAGCCTATAACAATGGCTAGGGTAATATCTAACCCGAGTGTGATCTCATGTGCCCGTGTCAGTGCCTCAGGTAGCAATATATCATATGAATGAGGTATGAATGCATGAAAACAGAATACATGTAAATGAAGAAACTGTTTTCATAAATTAGTGAGATTTCCTTTGTATTTTGATTGGTTCGAAAGAGAGTGTTTGTAGTTTAACCGCAATCAATAACGGTGTCGCACGTAGCTGGACCGAGATGAGTACGGGTCGTCCTCTGGGAAACGTGGAACCTTTTACTTTTACTTTAGATGTGTTGAGAAAGAGAGGAGGGATAAAGAATTTTATAGAAAGATTTCTTGATCTACGTTAAACAAGAATGTAAAATATAGATCTAGATTATTTTAAAGATGTAATAAATATAATAAGAGGGCTTGTAGGGTTCGTTAGGATTTAGTAGTTATGGACGATTAATTAAAAGTTACCCTTTTTATCCATTAATAGATTTAGAACTAGAACGACGGTGATGCGTGTAGATTAGGGTTTCTGGAGGGAAAAAGGAATCCCACTCTTAACCATTATCTCGACACGGAACTCCGTTCATATCTAGCCTTTACCAAAACAATCATTAATCTAATCTCTAATCGCGGTCGGAACTAGCAAAGAATTGCTAGCGCGCCCGATTAGGATGTTAATAATTCTTTTGATAAAGTTCCTAAACTTTATAGGACTTAAAAAGGGTTTAATTATTTTCATCGTCCATTAGCCTACCCTAATTTTACGAACCCTAACAAGCGGAGAATTACTCGCGCATGTTGGGAAAAGAAGATGAAAAGATAGAGAGGGAAAACATAATGTAAAATGCAAAAGAATTAAATAAAACAACTACCTTTATTAATCAACTTGAACAATCTACACTTTGATTCCTTAGAAAATGATTACAAAGACTAGTTTGCTTCTCGAACTCTTCCGAAGGAGGTAGATGAACAGTTGATGATCAGCCTGGATGCGTGAGCCGTCTTGGACTTCGTGATCTCTTCGGCTTGATAACTTTTCCAAGAGGCTCTCGGTGCCCTTTTATAGTCCAAAGCCACAATCTTTTGCTTCAAAAGTTGGTAAAATATAGCAGAGATTTAAGCCACAAAATCTTAGCAAATGATCTCTCTAGATTGCCGCGGATCCGTGGCCAACAGGGGGGTTTGGCCGCGGTTCCGCGGCCAATGGTGGGGATCTCTTGATCATTTTTCTTGGACTTTGTGATTGTGACATGTGGCAATCCTAGGCACCTTCAGAATTCAGAAATCTTTTCTCGGTTGCTCCCAGACTTGGTCTCCAAGTTTTGCTTCTTAATTTGGCAAGTTTTCTTCAACAACTTGATTTGTTTGATAAATTCTGCATAACAACTTGGAAAATTCTGCACAATAATCTCAAATAATATTTAGTAGACTTAGTTCTACTAGGATTTGGTCAATGAATTTATTTGCATACATTTTTCTACCAAATACTAATTAAATTATATTAACACATGGAAAATGGTGTTTTTACACATAAACCCTCATATGTATAATATATTATAATAAAGTCCTTTTTTTAATATGAAAATGGTAGGAAAAATGTAATACAAATGTGCAGTTTTATCAACTGAACATATTTTTAAAATGAGGTATCATAAATGAAATCAGCATCAACAGTGTCTAGTATCGACACAAAACATGAATCTCAATGTCTCAAAGCCTCAGGCTCCGGCTATCCGGACTGGCCTGTATCATCAAATTTCAGTACCTCAATATCTCGAAATCTCAATGTCTCAATTTCAATATCTAGGGCGCCGTCAGTCCAGACCGGCCCCTACCATCCATCTCAAGACCACGACGGTATCCTCCGGATATCCGACGCATCGGGTAAAATCACCGGTAGGTAGTCTCCCCCTGCCAGGCCCATCGTCATCACCACGAGCTTCTTGCCCCGGGGTACCTTACCGGGTCCACCATGTACCCAAAACGGTTCATCCAACTCCTCGAATCGGGTCTCGAAATCCATCAGCAAACTCATGGTGGACGACTCATACATCATGGGAAAAACCGCGCTTTTCATTTAAAAAGAGAAAGAAGAAGTTTGTATATGTTTTGCGGTTTTCCCCAAATCCAGAAAATCTCATGGAATCCGAATCCAAAACCTCAATAGCACGTAAAAAGTGAATATATGCATGAGAATCCATGAATGCGGCATAACAATGAATAACAGTATGCATGAAGTAGCAGGTAATAACTACAATGTCTAAACTAACATATAAGGCAAGTACACTAATATCATGTCTAAACTATTAGCTAACAGGCTATGTCAAGCAATAATATTTTCTAAGGTGTACGTGACATGGCAATTACCGATGAAGATGTGTGTGAGCCGGCAAGTAAGTGTACGTGGTACATACGCATTATCGGTAATGGTGTTGGTGTCCTAACCACAAGATATCAACAGTAGAATATGAAGCATAATATAAGCATGTGATGCGGAGCGAACAACAATAATGAGAGGGAGCTGAATACTAGACGCAACGATAACTAATCTGCATTAACCTAATATAAGTCCTACAATGGTGCCTTTTGAAATAACACGAATCGTGGGGTTTTGAAAATAGGGGCTACGGTGTTTTTTAAGAAAAGATACGTTTTTTGAAATATCCGTAGAATCCCTTAACTTGTCTTTTAAAATACGCATGATTCGTAAGCTTTGAAATAGGTAGGAACCGAATCTAATCTAACAACTAACTAAACTAAAGGGCTAAGCTACAAGCTAGGCTACAGGTAAGGAAACCGTCTAACATCTGAGTCGATACATGTACATACCTGTATATATATTAGTCGGTGATCCCGCCTCAATAATATCATATCCGATACCATATCTATAATCAGACATCCCAAGTTAAGAGTGCGGATCAATCATCAAGATATAAGTCGTACGTAAATCCGTCGTACGGCATCCCCAAATCTGGGTACGGGTCAATATCATATTCCTCACACTATTCCTCTGGTATCCTCTTATCCAAGATCATAGTCTAGGATACTGACCTATGTCTAGTACAATACTAATATCCTCAATATACTCATGATCTGACTACTGATCGACAATCTCGTACAAACCGATATCGTCAGCACATATCATCATCAAGGGGTATACATCGCCCGATACGGCCTAATATCAATATCCTAGCATATCATGCCTCATATCACGATCACATGTCGACCATTTTATTTATAACACTATTCACCCGTATCGCCGCCCCAAGATCCGCTATAACACCAGGACGTACCTCAAGTACGAATCCTGCCATATCACCGATATCACAACCTCAACACAAATCTCATCGACTCATCTCAATCCCAAGTATCATCCTCAAATCCGTATGTGAACACATAGTCCCATACCCATGTGAACACATAACTATATATATTCCCGTAAACACAAATGGAAGAAGAATGTATGCAAGTATGGGTGGGTGTGTGCATGTATGGTGCGACCACTACTCTAGGGTTTCGCGATACTAAACCATCCGTATTTATCATCAATAAACTCAAACAAAATATAATCAATAAATGTGTGTATATGTATTCGTATACATCACCACGAACTGCGGGGGTGCTATACGCCATTCACCCGACTTCTCCCCGTAGATATAAATCTACTCACCTGGTCCTCGCTCGCCGGTGCCGACGTCGCCACGTGCTTGATTGTCGTCTCGAAGTCCACATGGGTACCTACATATCATAACACACCGTATCGCATTATAATCCGATTCATGACCAAAACGACACACGAAACCCACATAGGTCAAAACCTATGGTTGCTTTCACAAATCAACCCAAAAACCCTCGACGTCGGCGTACAAACGCCAAACCATCGAGAAAAACCCAAACACTCTCATTTGCGCATTCACAAACACTAATTATAATATAAAATAGCTTAAAATTCACAAAAACCCCAAATTCACCTTAAAAGCCATTTTTCCGAAAATCTAGCAATTAAAAATTACCCGTTTTAGTACAAAACTCGATGTTTAAACAATTCTAATGGCCATAATACTTATTAAACATCTTAAATAAGTCATAAAAACAATTTCCATAATTTAATTTTATTAAATTCCATTAACCCCAAAATTCTAGTATACAATATACCCAAATTTTAACAATTTTATAGCAAAATGCACAAACAACAATTTAGCTTGGATTTTCATGAACTAAAGTACTAAACTACACTTAATAATGTTAATGAAGTCATGAAAAAAACTAATTACAATTTTAAACCAAATTATTTAACCATTTCCAAAAACCTAGATAGCAATTTAACGTAATTATCACAATTTTTAAACTAACAAATAACAACTAGCTACTAACTTGTTTTAACATGTCATAAGAGCTTAAATACATTACACAACCATACACCAATTTCACAAAACCCTAACTTTCTTTCAAGTTCTTCTCTTGAATTTTCATCACACAAACCACAACAACCAATTTAACACTTTAAAAGCCTATTTTAGCATAATCAAACTACAAATTAAACATTAAATTAGAATTATACCTCTCAAGTTTGAAACCCTAGGTTTCTCTAACCTCCAAAGACACCTCCTTTCATCATGCTTTAAACCAATATGAGTGTTAGAAGAGGTAAAATAGGGATTAGCTTTGAATTTGTGAAGGATTTGTCGATTTTTAATGGATTTTGAAGCAAATGAGATGGGGAAAATGGGGGAGAATTGGGGCTGCAGCAGGAGGTATTTTCGGCCAAAGGGGAGGATGGGGAAAAGTGAGGGAGTGTTGTGTGGAAATACCCAAGTCAAAGCCCTCACAATTTACCATAATACCCCCCACCCATTTAACTTATATTAAAACCCTTTTCATTCACATGAACCATGACAACAAGTGGGGGAATTTTTTTTTTGGGGCTGCTGAAATAGTGGTGGGGCTGGACAAACAAGTGGGGTGAGGTTGTGAGAGAGTGTACAAAAAAATTCTATGCAAAAAGACCCCCCACAATACCGTATTTGCAAGTTTTAGCTCAAAATAATATATTTTTGTTTCCCCTAATAAAAACCAATTAAATCTTGAAATAAAATACTAAAAAATTATATTACAACAATATTTTAATTAACATGATTTTAAAGATAAAATTTAGCACATTTAAATTTGTATTTATCGCTAATTTAATGTATTTTCTTACCGGCTTAAAATAATATTAAAATAATTAATTTCGGAAAAATTTTCAGAAAATTTGAAATTTCACCAGTGGCTCAATAAACACCAAATACTAGCAATTATATAGCTAGAATATGTATATTTAATTTTATAAGAAAGATCTTTGTATTTTGACTTTTTTACAGAAACCCCCCTTATTTTACCGATTTTTCGAAATTTCACCGAAACGATTTTCAAAACGTTACAAAGCTCTTGAAAGAAGATCATTTCTTCAAGATAAAAAGAATGATTCTTGAACAAAAAGATGAAATCATCTCATTAAAACAGAAGAATTATCTTCTTAAGATCATAGATCTATAAAGACCAAGGTCTTTCATAAAAGAGATCAAAAGATCTCATCACATAACAAAGAAGAAGTATTTACTTCATTCATAGATCATTGATCTATAATGGCAAAGCCCTTTCAAAAATAAGAACTGTTGTTCTTGAATCTTGAGGCAAAGCCTCCTTTAAAAAGAACATAAATTTGTTCACAGATCATAAATTTGATCAAATGCGCTTTGCGCTATTGAAAAGTGCCTTGCACTCTTGAACTGCGCTTTTGCGCTCCCTGAACCGGCGCTCAGCGCCAAAACACGTCACGTGTCAACCACGTATGCAACTTGCGCTTTGCGCTTCTGAAACAGCGCACTGCGCTCATGGGCTGGCGCTCAGCGCCAAGCGCGCCACGTGTCACTCACTTGTGCGCCACGAAACTAGCGCAACGCGCTCATAAATTGAAAGTGCAATACGTTCTTCAACTGGCGCAATGCGCCCATCATCTGGCGCTTAGCGCCAAGCGCTACACGTTTCCTTTTTGTGTGCGCTACTTGGCAGAAGCGCACTGCGCTATTTAACTAGCGCAAAGCGCCTGGCGCGCCACGTGTCGCGCCAACAGAACATGAATTGTTCTTTAATGAGCCAGAGCTCTAATGAATGCTCTGCATTCAATACAAGACAAAAAAAATTGTCAGAAGGGCCAAGCCCAAATAAAGGCTCAATAGCCAGAATAAGAAAATGTCGAACATTTATTGGACTTAGCCCAAGATTGGCCATAAGTCCCCAACTTATATTGAACTGAGCCCATCTGCTCACGAATATTTAAAAGATCTTAGTCCTAAACTGCACTACAGATCCTTCAACCAACTAACACCGGTTCAAAGGTACATCTCTTTACTTCTCTGATATCTGTCGTTGTAATCTTCCAACGTCTTCAGAGAGGTGACGGGTCTCGACAACCACACATTTCACGGACTGTGGGGTCCTTAAACTCATGGACTACGATGTCCTTAAACTTTACAGACTACGACGTCTTTAAACTACGGACTGTGGGGTCCTTAATCTCATGGACTACGATGTCCTTAAACTGGACTGTGGGGTCCTTAAGCCCATGGACTACGATGTCCTTAACCTGGACCGAGATGTCCTTAAACTAACATTGGACCGTAATGTCCTTAAACTAATCGGCCGCAATGTCCCTAAACTAATCAATAGAGTTCAAATGCTCTCTTGCTGGATCTAAAAGATCCCGTTAAGTTGATCTTAGTCTAAAATTAGACTAACGTATCCTTAACAAACGTTTAAGTTGATCTTAGTCTTAAATGATACTAACGTATTCTTAAACCCAAACCCCCAAACCCAAATCTAAGAAGATACGGATTTGGACTAATCCACGCCCTACGGACGGCAACATAAATTAGTCTCCATATACAATCCACGGGCAACCAAAAACAAAACAAACACACATGACACGAAGTGACCATCTGGAGAAGGAGAAAGTGGTTACCGCGATTCGGTAGCGTAATTAACTGCAGGGGATTGCGCCTGCTGGGAAGAGTGTCCCCACAATCAAAAACCCCTCAAACGAGGGGGAATCTGACGAAGTCTGCTACATTGGCCGCATCCGTTTAAACCTTCGATACATGGTGCCATAAATCAACTTGGCATCTTCGGAGAGGTGGACGAATAGCACCAATTAGCATCTTCCCCGAAATTCAGGCAAGACGGACCTGCGCGGTCCCGTCTCTATATTTTCGACGGGGAATACAAGCATGATGAAATCTTCTCATTGATTTTCCGTTGGGCAGCTTCGCGACTCTGCGTCCGAGATACATTGCTGCAAGTCATCAAAGACAGCTCTCAGTTGCGTGGCGTTCGCTTTAACTTGGGCGTGCAGCCGGGCAGATTCATCCGAAGCCTCCTCGTGTTTCTTCCGCCTCAAGATCGCTTCTTGTTAGAAATGGCAGAGGAAGGACACGCTCTGCTCAACCCACGCAGCCCGCTGGGAGTTCAAAGCCTGAATCTCAGGAGCAGGACACCTAAGCTCAAGCTCATGCAGGCATGCCACAATCTTCCTGCAGTGGTTAACCCAGGACTCAACGACGCCTTCGTTATGAAAGTTCACAAGCCTTGCCAGCATTGGATTAACTTCGGCAACAAAATCTGCAGCGAATGTAGGGGCCTCCGCGTCAAGCTCCTCAATATAATCGCTCAACATACGCAGACTGGTCACAGCGCCTTTTGAAGATGGACGTCTAGAAAAGGGCCTTGCTGGCATTATGATTCGAGATTCGAACGGAGCTGGAGTCGGTGTCACCGCTGCAAAACAAATCATAGTCAAATGACGGCTCAAGAAATGAGGAAATACACGAACAATAGAGTCTACTATATCGGCTGCAACAGGGGGCAGAGCTGGGAATACCGGTGGCGTGACGATACCCTCGTTCCCTCCTTCAATTTTTAAGGCTACAAGTAATGCGAAGAAGAGTTAGCAACGACCTGGCTGCCCGTTAAAGAAAAGGAAAGACGTCGGTCAGAAAAGATACTCACCGACACCAGCGGGTAGACTAATCTTCGACTGGAAGGAGAAGTGCGGGTTCAGCGCTTGATACAGATGATCAAAAAGAACTCCTGCGAGATTACGATGATACATGGTCAGTAAACGAAAGATGTTGTCCCCGATTTAAATTAATCGCAAACCCATACCTTCCAGCAGTTGAGAAGATATAAGAGGAGACGAAGGGGAAACGACCGTCAGAGCGGCGACTGGTGGTGCTTCTTCAGGTATCACAACCTCAGCGCTCGCCACACCTACATTCGAAAGGAACAAGGTGTCGTCAGAAGAGATTGCAAAATGAAAAGAATGCAGCGGTCCAAGACCTACCAGACAGGTTATCAGCCAAAACTGTGGTGGAAGCATCACCAAGCATCACAACTTCTTCGGTCTCATTCGGAGGGATGGTTTCACCGCCCGTGGCTTCATCCCCTGATTCCACAAGGGCCGTCGTGACACTCGCAATGCCAGGAGATGGCATGGAACAACAGGTGGAAGGAGCGGCAATTGGAGCAGTCCCGGACTCCTGAGAAAGAGTAGCCGCTTCGGACTCGGTGGTTGCCGTCATCTCACCCGCCGCCTCCTCACCAGGACTTGGCCCTGCAGGGTAAGATATATGAGAGCCTGAAGATCAAATTCTGACAAAAGGACCCAGTGTTACGTTACCTTGGGACGTCTTTTCAATTGTTCCTCGACGGCGCGCTGAGCTGCTTCACGATCTTGTACATCCCGCTCGACGATGTCAAGCTTCTGCCTCAGGGTTAACCCATCAGAAATGCATCGCAGAAGGCCACCGAAGATAACTTTCAACTGGGCAGCATTCGCATCAACCTGAGCATGCAGTTGAGCAGATTCGCTTGAAGTTTCTTTACATTCCTTCTGCTTTAAAGCCACTTCTTGTTCAAGATGGTAGAAGTAAGAAGTGCTATGCTCGATCCACGCAGCCCGTTGAGTGCTCACAGCCAGAATCTCAGGAGTGGGACGCCTAAGCTCAAGCTCATGTAGGCAAACCTCAACTTCCCTGCAACGATTAACCAAAGACTCAACGACGCCCTCACCATGGAAGTTCACAAACGTCGCCAGCATTGGATTGACCTCGGCAGCGAAATCTGCGGCAGATGTAGGAGCCTCGGCATCAAGCTCCTCGACATATTCGCTCAGCATGCGCAGACTGGTCCCAGCACCTTTGGAGGATGGGCGTCTGGAAAAAGGCCATGTCGGCATCATAATGCGAAACTCGAACGGGGCTGGAGTCGATGTGATTGCTGCAAAATAGATCATAATCAGATGTCGACTCAGGAAATAAAGAAAATACACAAAAAATAGAGTGTACTATACCGGCTACAACAGGGGGCAGAGATGGGAGTGCTGGTAGCGCAATAACAGCCTCGTCCCCTCCTTCAATTTGTAAGGCTACAAGCAATATAAAGAAGAGTTAGCAGTAATGCGACTGCCCGTTAAAGAAATGACGTCGTTTAGAAAAGATACTCACCGACACCAGCAGGCGGACTAATCTCTGACAGGAAGGAGAAGTGTGGGTGCAGCACCTGATACAGGTGGTCAAGAAGGACTCCTGAAAGGACGCAGTAATGCAACGTCAGTACATAAGTTATACAGCTTAAAGTTAAGACTGATGGGTCACGAATCCGCACCTTCCAACATCTGAGATGGTATGAGAGAGGGTAGAGGAGGTGTCACCGTCAAGGCAGTAGTTGATGGCATTGCCTCGGGTAGCGCAACCGCAGCGCTTGCCGCACCTGCATTAGAAAAAAGATAAACATTGTCAGGAAAGATTGAAAAGGATTGCAGAATAAAAAGAAAAGCAATAACCCAAAATCTACCTGATGAGTCGCCAGTCGGAACCACGATGAGGGCATCACTTGATACAGCAGCTGCTTCATCCTCTTCCATCGGGATGGTCTCACCTCCCGTCGCCTCATCCCCTGACTCTACGAGAGCCGTCGTAACACTTGTGATGCCGAGAGATGGCAAAGAGCCGCAGGCGGAAAGAGCGATGATTGAAGCGGTGCCAGACTCTTGAGAGAGAGCAGCCACCTCGGGCTTAGCAATTGTGGCTATCTCATCCATCGCCATCTCGGGCTCGGCAGTGGTAGCCATCCCATCTACCGCCATCTCAGGCTCGGCAATCGTGACAGACTTACCGGTCACTACCTCGAGCCCGGCAATTGCAGCCACCTCGCCTACCATCGCCCCGGGTTCGGAAATAGCAGCTACCTCCTCCACCGCTACCTCAGGCTCAGCGTTCGCCGCCACCTCTTCGGGAAGAATCGGCCCTGCAAGATAAGATATATGAGGATCGATACTTAAAACTTTGACAACGGAACCCCGTGTCAAATTATCTTGGGTTGGTCTTCCGACTGCTTCCCGAGCCACACGTGTTGCTCGTCTATAGGCAGTAGACAAGGCAGCCGAGGACTCCTCTGAAGGAGTAGCAGCAGGGGTAGCGGCGCTCGAACCCGCCCCCGCGGCTAAGGCAGCACTACGCTCCCTTGCTGCACGCATTCTGCGCTTCCTTTCCGTCCGGGCCGTGAGAGCCGATCTTCTCAAGACCTCCGTCAATGGGACGTCATCATCCACTCCAGGAGCTACCTCTGGAGCCGTTACGGTGTCCGTCATCGGTTTCTTGAGTAAAGCCTCCTTTGGCAACCCTGAGGAGGCCGAGACTTCGATGCCTGGCCCGAGAAGAATCTCCGCATCAGCTTGCGAGATCGGCATTGTAGTACCTACGATAAGACAAATAAGGGGTCAGATTACTCATGAGAAACGGGAGTGGGAACATGGTGAACCGAAATGTACCGATGTCCAAGGAGGCTCGAAGTCTTTCCTCTTCCTCAAAGGTCTTGAGAGAAGCTGCGAGAGCTTCTTCAGTGGAAATGCCTGTTAAAGAAGGAAAAGCGTCAGTCAAAACATGATAATAGAAATACGACGCAATGACGAAAAATACGGCTAATGGTTACCTAATTGCGCGAGGAAAGCCAGTCCCGCTTTATGGCACGCCAATCGCTCAGAAGCTGCAATGGCAGCCGCCAGATCAGTGTCATCTGGTGGCATAAATAGGCCGTCGTTGGTCCCATACTCACTCAAGCCCTCGCTGTAAGGAGCATGAGGTTCCTGACCAAATCCAACGTCAGCAGAGAGGATCGACTTCTTCTTCCTCTTCTGCGTGCGAACTCCAGTAGCAGAAAGTACAAGCTTATGCTTGGTGGGCACTTTGGGGCGACGAGTCCCGATATCTGAGCCCACACCAGACTCGGGGGAAGCTACATTTACCGTCTCCGCGGGAGCATGGAGCACCGATGGCACATCCATCGTCTCTACAGGAGCACGGGGCAACCTGCGCGTAGGGCTTAGCACACGTGGAGGCACGACAGCGGCGACTTCTCTTAGCGGATAGGGGACAGTGGTCCTTCGCTTCAAGGGGACGTTATGATCACTGGCAGGAGGCGCACTTTTGCGATCAAGCAGCCGCCGCCTTTCTTCCTTAATGACAGTGCCCATCGAATGCTGGTACCACGTCGCATACACATTAAGGATCCTCGGAACGCAACTCGGCTCGCTGATAAAAAAGTGAGAGCCCGTACACAAGCGCATGAAGTGATGCAGCGTGTTCCGCATCCCCTCTTCAGTGGCAGTGGGTTCCAACAAGAAAGCCTCCAGCGGCACTCCTTGATTATAGCTCAATTGTTGGGCAAAACGATGCGGATTATATCTCATGAAAAGCGCCGCATTATTTTGCCTAAACACTAAGAAGCCCGGTCTGATAGAATATAAATGAAGGGTCTCCCGAGCTTTCAAAACTGAGGCTCCGTCTTTAAAGATATCCTGCAATGGCCGCACCGTTGTGGCGGACTCTTTTCCGATGATTACAACCTTGTCGGTAAAGGTCATGCCATCTCCAACCGTGCGGGGACGAAGGAGCAGACCTCTAGCATCCCGCGGTGACGGATTTACAATTGATGCGCCGACTAATTGCATAATGCGGGGGAAGCTACACCGGTCATAAAATGAAGGCCTTTTGTGAATACCAAAAACACCAAGCGCTTGTAGCTCGAGCCATGACATGAAGTAATGCATTGAGAAGTTCAAATGCTGTACTCCGGGTTCGGTAGTATCCGCCGCCTGACTATGGCCGTAATACAAATGGGCTAAGCCGGCGACCCCGACAGCCACTTTCACCCCAATAGTCATTCGGTGAGCCGGATAAAAGACAGACGGCCTCATACGGCGAAGGTGCATCGGGAGCGCGAACCAGCTCAACCATAGCCCAAGAAATCCCAAAAAGAACGCTTTCTCATCCATCCCAGGGACTGCAATCTCCACAAAAGGAACAACTGGAGAGTTGGGAAGGAAGAAACTCTTCTGATCTACCTCCGTCGTTGGCAAGTTGTCCAAGCCTAAGCCAAAAGGGTCGTCAAGCGTAGCAAATTTAACAGCCTCCTTCGAGAGGGCTTTTGGGTGAAGAAAGCGAGCGATGAAATCCTCGAAACTAACCCTGCGGCTCCCAGATTCGAGGAAAAGACCCTCATAGATGTCCAACACTTTGATCAAACTAGAAAATTGGTGTTGAACGGCATTCACTGGAGTAAGGCCCGTCATCACTGGCTTAGCACCGAAAACAAATTCGTCCGTGGGAAGCATCTCCTCATAATGCACCCCTATGACCGGTAAGCCAGAAACTTCCGCAAATTCCTCTAAGGAAATTGACACTTCTCGGCCCAGTGAGAGGAAGGTGTGAGTAGGATATTCCACTGCTCCAAAAAGGCCTTAACCCACCAGGCGGGAAGCGTAGGATAATGGAATAGAGAAGCGTAAATGGCAGGATACAACCCAAGCCTCAACAAATGCGACTTCTTCGCTGACAAAATGTAGCGAGCCCACTGCAAGTAACCAGTCGGATGACGAGGGATCAGACCAATCATATAGGGTTGTCCCCACGGTCGCGCCTCGCCTTGACAGATACGTCGTCCCAAGGTATCTAAAGCCATAGGAGGTTGAACGGGTATCGATGCTATAGCGGGCTGAAGAAGACCTTCTGAATTCCAATTTGACATAGTTCACCGGGGGTGGGTCAGCGTAATGGATCGCCATGATGGGCTCCGAGGGTACCGCGCACGAAAAGCTTTGTCGACCCTTAATAATCTGATTATACCATGACCCCCAGAGGTGAAGATTCTGATGTTCCGGATCACGGTCTCTTATCGAAGCTAGAACCTCCCGCTCTACAGGTGCTCCAGGAAATCCTCCCTCTGAACGAACGAACGGAAACGAAACATCGAAAGACATGTTGCCTGCAAAAAGGGGAGACAGAAGTCAATTGTCAGTGCTATAATTTAATTTTAAATTCCTGACACTCGATACTTTAAAAGTTATACCACACTGCAATGCAGTGGAAAGGGGACCAAAGGGGGACCCACAAAATCCAGATAACAATACATCAATTAATAAAACAGCCTCATCATTAGATGAAACTGTTAATTAATGAGGAAATCCTCAAGAAAATTCTCATTGAATGAGAAATCCCTCGGGAAGAGGAGAAAATCTCCCTTTGAGAGCAAAACTCTATAACAGAGTGACACTTGTCACACTCTGATCATGAAGGAATAAAATTCCTTAAAGAGCCTGGCTCTGTAATGATGATGGAAAGATCCATCAAGGATTAATTAAAATTAATTAATTTTTGTGAATTAAAAAATTCTGGGATCTTCAAGATCCATAAAGAAACTCTTAAGAGTTCTTCATCAAAGATCAAAAGATCCACATATTATCAAAGAGCAGAGCTCTGAATCATGGGATAAGAGACCCCAAGAAAAGATCTCTTTAGATCTATGGGTTCATGAGAGCAAGGCTCTATTAATGAAACCCTAAAAGGGTTTTCTTTAGATCAAAGATCTATGAAGAGCAAGGCTCTGTTAATGGGTAAAAACCCTAATTTATTAAAAAAAATTAGTTTTACCTAAGTTTGGAAAGAGTTCTGACTCTTGAAAGTTCTTAAACAAAAGAGTAAGGCTCTGAATAAAAATTCTCAAGAAGAAGATGATAATCATCTGAGGACCAAAGGTCCTATTTATAGGCGCTAAGCCACCTCTTCAACTTCTGAGTTGATCCAAGGGCTCAGATATTGCCACCGCTGTGCTCACGTGTAGGCCACGTAAGCGCAACGGTGGGGGGGCATTTGTTTCCCCCAATCAGAGCAAAACTCTGTTTCAAAATTTGAAATTTAAATTGAAGCAACGCTTCAGATTCAGGGCTCTGCGCGCTGAGCGCCACGTGTCTAACACAGACGCGATAGCCTCAGGTGCGCTGCGCCCTTGGCAGCGCGCCCTCAATCAGAGCAAAGCTCTGTTTCAAAATTCAAAATTTAAAAGTTGAAGCAACGCTTCAGATCCAGCACTCTGCACTGCACGCCACGTGTCAAGTACGGGTGCGCTAGCGCAGTTGCGCTGCGCTCCACGCTGCACGCCACGTGTCAAGCACGGGTGCGCTAGCGCAGTTGCGCTGCGCTACGCGCCACGTGTCGAACGTAGGTGCGCTGGCGCAAAGTGCGCCAGCGCTGGAATTAAAAATCCCCCACCGTTAGATCAAAAGATCTACTGATAACAAATTATTAATTAATCAGAACTAAAATTCTGTTATGGAAAGATTTTTCCAATCTTATTAAAATAAGAAGATTATCTTCTGTAAAACAGAAGTCTTAGGATCAAAGATCCAACGGTGGGAAATATTCCCAAATCAATCAGAGAAAGATCTCTTAAAACTGATTCAACAAATCAATTGGCCCTATATAAAGGCTTCTAGACTTCAAGTCTAAGAGGAGAGAGACATAACAGAAGAAGAGAGAGAAAAACCCTCTACAAAACTTTGAGAAAAAAAAGAAGAGCAAGCTCTTAGAAAAAAGAAGATCATTTCTTCATTTTCAAGGTAAAAGAACTATGTTCTTGAACCACAGAGATGAAATTATCTCGTAAAAAGAAGAACCATCTTCTAAAAAGATCATAGATCTACAAAAGAACAAGGTCTTTGATGATAAGAAAAAAGTTCAAAAGATCTAATTGTAAAAAAACTTAAAGAAGTATTTTACTTCATTCACGGATCTTTGATCTATAAAGGCAGAGCCCTTTTTATAAAACAAGAACTTTTTTGTTCTTGAATCTTGAGGCAAAGCCTCCTTTAAGAAGAACATAATTTTTTTTCTTTGATCTTAAATTTGATCAGATGCGCTTTG
Organism: Agapanthus africanus; assembly: GCA_030015575.1. NCBI lineage: Eukaryota > Viridiplantae > Streptophyta > Magnoliopsida > Asparagales > Amaryllidaceae > Agapanthus > Agapanthus africanus. Next base: position 601,203,896 of record JASDDO010000031.1, on the reverse strand, counting down.
CGCTATTGAAAAGTGCCTTGTACTCATGAATTGCGCTCCTGCGCTCATTGGACCGGCGCTCAGCGCCAAAAGCTGCCACATGTAAACCAAAGACACAATCTGCGCTTTGCGCTTCTGAAACAGCGCACTGCGCTCATGGGCTGGTGCTCAGCGCCAAGCGCACCACGTGTCACTCGCTGGCGCGCCAACAGACTAGCTCAAAGCGCTCATAAATTAAAAGCGCAATGCTCTAATGAACTTGCGCTTAGCGCTAAGCGCGACACGTGTACTCTTCGTGTACGCTCCCAACAGAAGCGCAATGCGCTCTTTAACTGGCGCAAAGCGCCTGGCGCGCCACGTGGCGCACTGTCAGAACGCACTCTGTTCTGATGAATGCTATGCATTCAATACAAGACAAAAAATGTCAGAACCCAATGCCTAGCATTATTAAAAGGGCTGAGCCCAAATAAAGGCTTAATAGCCAGAGCAACTAAAAATGTTAAACATGTTAATTGGACTTAGCCTAACTCTGGCCATAAGTCCTCAACCTATATTGAACTGAGCACATCTGCTCACAAATATTCAACAGATCTTAGTCCCAAACTGGACTACCGATCTTTCAATCAACTTACATCAGTTCGAGGGTACATCTCTTTACTCCTCTGATATCTGTCGCTGTAATCCTTCAACGTCTTCAGAGAAGTAACGGGTCCCGATAACCACATATTTCTATGGACCGTGGGGTCCTTAAACTCATGGACTATGATGTCCTTAACCTCGACCGTGATGTCTTAAAACTAACATTGGACTGTGGGGTCCTTAAACTCATGGACTATGATGTCCTTAATCTCGACCGTGATGTCTTAAAACTAACATTGGACTGTGGGGGCCTTAAACTCACGGACTATGATGTCCTTAACCTTGACTGTGAGGTCTTAAAACTCACGGACTATGATGTCCTTAACCTTGACCGAAATGTCTTTAAACTAACAATAGACCACTATGTCCTTAAACTGGTATTGGACCACTATGTCCTTAAACTGGTAATCGACCGCAATGTCCCTAAACTAAACAATAGAGTCCAAATGCTCTTTTGTTGGATCTAAACAATCCCGTTAAGTTGATCTTAGTCTAAATGATACTAACGTATCCTTAACATATGTTTAAGTTGATCTTAGTCTCAAATGAGACTAACGTATCCTTAAACCCAACCCCCAAACCCAAATCTAAGAAGATACGGATTTGGACTAGTCCACGCCCTACGGGCGCCAACATAAATTAGTCTCCGTATACAATCCACGGGCAACCACAAACAAAACAAACACCCCCGACACGAAATGACCATCTAGAGAAGGAGAAAGTGGTTACCGCAATGCGGTAGCGTAATTAACTGCAGGGGCTTGCGCCTGTAGGGAAGAGCGTCCCCACAATCAAAAACCCCTCAAGCGAGGGGGAATCTGACGAAGTCTGCTACATCGGCCGCATCCATTTAAACCTTCGATACATGGTGCCATAAATCAACTTGGCATCTTCGGAGAGGTGGACGGATAGCACCAATTAGCATCTGCCCTCGAATTTCAGGCCCTGACGTCCCAACATCCCGGTCGCGTCTTTCGGAGGGGAACAGATTCTGGCACGCCCGGTGGGACCTTTTCCTCTTTCCACTCCACACTTCGTGTGTCGTGTTCGCTAACGAATCACGGTTTGATATGGTTGCGCTTGGGTTCGAGGTACTAAGATTTGGTGTCTTGCTCCATGCAGAAAACAGAAGATCAATGGCTTCAACCTGCACTAACTGCAACTGCAACTCTCGCTCCGCCCCGTCCGGAGGAGTGACTTACGGGCCCCAAGCGGCCTCCATCTTCGCTATGCCGGTGGAACAGGTCACTCAGGCCACCATGGGATTGTTCTTCGAGACCATGCTTCCGCCAACGAGCTTCAGCGCTCCTATACCAACACAAGAAGTTCAGAAAAAGTCGGTCTTTGATCGGCTTACAACTACTACGGCCCCTCTCAACGGGTCGCCCAAATCCAACGCCTCAGTCTTTGACAAATTGGGCCAAAGCTCATGTGGGCCCATGAAGAAGCCTGCGATACCAGAAAGGGTTATCCCAAAATGGATAGTCATTCCTGCTCATGAAGTCGTTGTTCATACCATAATTTTGCATTCTTATAGACCCCATTCTTATGCATTTTACAAATAAACAGGTGCTTTTGACCCATGTCTGCTACATAGTTGCAGGTTATAGGTTCTCGGAACAAAAACAGTGAAAAAGACAAAAGACGGTACAAAAGTGAGACTACGACCAACAAATAGAAGAATCTTGAACAAGCCTACAATTAGAGAATAAACGAAGATCAGTTCACAAAGAACAAGGCAGTGAAAGGTTCAAAACTTCGACACAAAGCGAACGGCTAAAGTCCACTACATTACTCACTGTGGAGATCTGGAAGAGAAATGGAAAACATTTTGAAGAACCAACCAAAGAAATAGGAAGACAAAGACACCCAGAAGCAGCACAGAAGAACTCAGCATCCTAGCCCTTCACTTGGCCGCGGAACCGCGGCCAAACATGGCCTATGGCCGCGGTTCTGCGGCCGTGCTAAGCCCGTATTGGCGAAAATTTTCCATAATGTCCGGCGGCACGTTGAATAGTCTTCCTAGGGGTATATTTGTAAAAGCATACGTGCGGCGATTGTAAACCTAGGGTTTTCTATGTCCTATAAATAGAGACTCAAAAAACTTGTTTTAGGTCATGCCTCTTTTCATTAATAAAATTCAGAATTCCTTTCTTTTGAGAGCATCAATTTTGTATGTAGTCTTTTATTTTTGCCCTAGTTCTTAGTTTTTAATTCTGCCCTAGTTAAATTTATTCTCTGCCCTAGTTTAATTTAGATTAGAGCTCTTTATTAATTTGCAGTAGTTAGATAATTAATCTCTTAAATCAAAAACTTATAAAAATCATGTTTTTCATAGATCCCCTAATGAGCGAGTAGTTCCTCGCTTGTTAGGGTTAGGAATACGGAAGGGTTTGAGAGATGCAAATCTCTCACCCCTTTCTTGCACATCACATATTAATAATTAGGATTCCATGCATACAAACACATACCGCTCCCTATGGCACCCTACCCCCGAGGTAACGGTGATATCGTAGTATAAAAGACCGGATGTGCATGTTTTCCATGGAGATTAGGGTAAGGATTAAGAAAGGACGGACAAGGACCTAGAGGAAGAAACATCATTTCTTCCCGATCGTCCTAATCCCTTTTATTAATAATTACCATAACTCCTAAAAAGATCTAATTTAGGGCATTGAAAGTGGTGGGAAATCTTAATTTTCCAAATTTTACCTAAACCTAACCCTAGCAAGATTTCTAATCCTAGTCTAAGTCAACTTAGTATTTAGTTATAATCCATTCACACCGTTTGGAATTAACTCGTTAGAACAATCAAGAAATACACAGCATCCCTGTGGACCGACCCGTATTCACCGGCTAGCTACCAAGCGACGCCGTTCTTGATTGCGGTAAAAATATTTTTGATCTATAAAAATCTATACAAATCAGTCGTCAAGGCGGCTTCTCCTGCCAAAGGGTCGGTCTTCACAAGACTGACTATTTCAGCTCCCGCTTCAGGAGAAATCGTCAAGGTTGCTTCCCCTACTCGGAAGTTGCCTTCGATAGGTTGGCCGTCCCCGCTCAACGGACGTCGGTCTTCAAGAGGCTGATACCGGCAGCGCCTGATCAGAACAGGGGGCATGATAAAACTATCCCCATCACCGAACCAACACCATCGGTTCGACACTCTCGACGTCACCACTGGCGCCGAGTAAGGAAGGCTGGGGGCAACTCCCCCTCTGAGCTAACTCCACCAGCCCCAACGGTGGAAGTCAATGCTGCTGTTCCAATTGGGAACAACTTTGAATTGCTGAACGAGGTGCGCCGGAACTTTCCCACCGCCGTACTGAAAAGATCTCCTCCACCAGTGGAGAATGTTACAAAAACAAAGCCGGAGCAGTCCCCTCAGCGGCTTTCTTCCAAAATTTACAAAGTCTGGCGACGGGTTCAGGACTCAGTAATTGATCAAGATTACTCTCGCCAGCAGAAAAAAGTGAAGGTTCAGCAGGAAGAGAACCGTCCTGTCAAGTCGCAAAGGACGACAACTACCTGGGTGCCCGCTGCAACGGCTCCCTCAACGTCAACCGCTCAGCAGAGAAGAAGGCCAGAGAAAGCCCCTGTGACTGCGGCAAACCGTAAAGACGCTGAGCTCAAACGCCCTAAGTCTGGGGGCATAGTGGTGCACACCGTCTATATGGCGTCCGGAAAAGAGGGCAGCCGTATCTCCACAGGTCATCGACCGCTTACGCGATCTGTAACAAGAACCCAGGAGCAACAACAGAAGCTCCAGAAAATGTTGACGCAGATGGTCGTACTCACAGGGCCAAAAGAGAGCCCGGAAACGCAATTAGAGCAACGTCAATAAGAAAAAACTGATGCTGAGTTCCTTCACAGAATCTTCGAAAAGAAGGACAAAGAGGCAGCGGAACAAGCTGCCAACATAAAACGAATGGCGTTCTTATTTCAAGACATGGTCGGGATGATGTTACAGCAGGATCCTCCAGCTGAAGAACTTCCGATTATCCTCGAAGACGACCGAAGGGAGACATCAAACCATCCCCCGGCTCTTTCAGCAGCCAAGGAGGAGATTATCTCCAAGGTCACTCTGGATGATTACATCGCTTAGCAAATACGAGCTCACCAGGCGAATGAAGCGGCTGGGCAGATCGTTAAAACGGGACGACCCTATCCAGGCTGGTATGACCAAATAAGGTACCCGCCGGGATATACGATCCCTAAATTTCATGTATATAAAGAGACGGGAAATCCGCATCAGCATGTTGCCCAGTTCAGAGCTTTGTGTGGCAACACCGGGGGTGATGATAAACTGCTACTTCGCCAGTTCGTTGGCAGCTTGTCGGAGACGGCGTTCGAATGGTACTCTGAACTTCCGAACGACTCCGTCAAAACTTTTGCGGAGATGGAGCTATTATTTACCCAGCGTTTCGCGAGTGCTAGTGAACACACCCCAATAACGGCATTGATCAACGCCAGGGTGAAGCCAGGTGAAACGTGGGTGCAATACACAATACAATGGCGAAACTTATGGTCAAAATGTGAGCAGCGCATTGAAGAAGCGCCGGCCGTGGGCATGTTCGTGGGTACTCTTGACCCTCAAGCGACCATTTCCCAATTTATGATGTTCTTCAAGCCGACCACTTTTCAGGCCTTGATTGATAACCTGGCCTAAATGGATCAGATGGGTCATAGACCGTCTCTTTCAAAGATGGAGCCTCGAAATGAGAAGGGAAAAGCAAAAACAACCTTCGTTGCCAATACTCAATAACAGCCGAGCAACTTAAAGCCAGTTGTTCGCCAAAACAACGTGCGTCCATGCCCATCCCTCGAGGAGAGACTGGGACGTCCTTACTCGTTTCCCCAAGATAAAACGAAAAGACTATTCGAAATGGCGACGCGCAACAGGCTTATCAATCTGCCGAATCCAAAGCGACCATTGCAACCCGGCGAAGCGAATAATCCCAATTATTGCCCTTACCATCAAACGGTAAGCCATCCGATTGAAAATTGCTTCGTCTTTAAGGGTTGGATCGAGGACCAGTACCAGCAAGTCAAGTTTGCGCTGTCTGAAAAGTGGAAAGTAAGCCCACCACAACCGCACACTCCTAAGAAGACGGACACACCGGGGGCATCATGCTCTTTTTTTGAAGAAGCTCCATGGGAGGTCGCTCTTTCAGCAAAAACCAAAAGAATGCTGAATGATCTTCAGACATGCCCGGCGATCAGGTGGAAGAATCCGTTAGAACCCCAGATCATCGAAGAGAAGCTGAAGCCGCGCCCAACTCTAAAAATTGGTGGTGATAGCCAAATCACTCACACCCAGCCGTCAAAATCTTCAAAGAAGAAGAAGAAATCTAAGAAGCCTGTGAAGCTTGGCGACAAGCGCACGGACCTACAGAAACAGATTGACGCGCTGGAAGAGTATAACCAGAGGGCGCGGACTCCGGTCACACTCCAAGAATTTCTCAGCCACGTCCTTGAGGACAAAGGTGATGACGATGGAGAAGACTCGTCGGATGAGTCTGAAGGTTATGTAGCAAGTTGCCATGTGATCTCTCACTCATCAATAAACAATGAAGGCGTTCCTTACACAGAGAAACTGGGGGTAGATCCTGAGCCGGAACTTCTAAGACCATCAGACGAAATGATTGATGCATTCCTGAATGAAGCCCGTCTCAAAAGCAAAGCCGATCGAGAGCGTGAGATGGTCATATTTGAAAAGGCCAAACGCCGATGACTGGACGAAAGGGTTAAAACACCCTCCCAGATCGAAGCACTTCATCTACCGCAAAATAAAAGAAGGTTCAAGACGAGGAAAAGGTTCGCCAAAGACATATCGATGGGAATGAAGCTGCCCTCTTTTAGAGAAAATTCTCCTGGCAATATACGCCTTAATGATGAGGATGTGCATCCTAATTACTGTTTATATCATCAGAAGATCCCACACCCTACTGAACACTGCAACGCCTTTAAAAATTGGTGGCAAGGATATGTCGCTCACAAGCAACACTTCAAGAGGACAAAGCGTGAAGCTCGTCGACGGCGGAAAAATGAGACAGATGAGTGTAAAAGAATTACCGGCAACTGTCATAGGGTTGATCCCGGGGGATCATGAGTTCTCACCTTCGGGAGAGACTCCGACGAAGAAATAGCTGTCGGCCCTCTCTTCAAAGAATCCATCTCTGAAACGAAAGAACCGAGGAGTTGCGAGAACAGTCAGCTGCGCAATCGCACGCTACCCGAAAAGAATCTCGGACCCCCAAACAAGGGATCAAGCAAAAAGGATGAGGGGAAGGGAAAAGCGACCTTTGTCGCCAATGCTCAGCAACAGCCGAGCAACCCGAGGCCGTTTGTTCATCAAAGCAACAAGCCGCGATCTCTCGAAGATAAAATGCGACGCCCTTACTCTTTCCCTCGAGACAAGACAAGGAGACTGTTCGAACTGGCGGTGCGCAACGGGCTCATCACTCTGCCAGATCCAAAACATCCGTCGCAACCGGGTGACGTTAACAATCCTAACTATTATCCCTACCACAGAGTAATGGGTCACCCACTCGAAGATTGCTACGTCTTCAAAGGCTGGATTGAGGATGAATACCAACATGGCAAATTCGCGTTGTCTGACAACTGGAAGATGAACCCACCACAACCACATGCTCAGAAAAGGATGGACACGACGGGGGCATCATGCTCTTTTATAGGGGAAGCTCCATGAAAAATTATTCTTTCGGCAAAAACTAAAAGAGTGCTGAAAGATCTTCAAACAAGTCCGACCTATGAACTAATGACCGAAACGTCGTTAAACTAACAATGGACCACTATGTTCTAAAACTGGCTGATGACCGAAACGTCGTTAAACTAACAATGGACCACTATGTCCTAAAACTGGCTGATGACCGAAATGTCGATAAACTTCTACCAAACCGTGGCATCCTCAGGCAGACGTGGTGTAAAAAAAACGGTACGTCCACAAGCGAGATGGGCACGGATGAAAACCCAAAAGGGTTCCGTGAGTAAAAACAGCAGGACTACCGGCGAGTCTTGTGAAAACCCGAAAGGGCGCAATCTCGTTAAAAGACACTTGCAAGGTCCTCTCGACTTTGTAAGGAGAAACCACCTGCGTGAGATCCTTACGACTCACAAGGGAGCAACACACTTAGGGATCCCCACGATTCCTAAGGAGAAATTACACTTACGAGATCCTCACGACTCGTAAGGAGAATTCCCCTTTGAGACCCTCACGGCTCATAGGGTTCAAAAGCCTTAAGCTACAGGGATCTGAATATGTTCTTAAGCCATCACAATCTCCAATTTTGCCCTACAAGCGGCTCAATGTTGACTCTTGTATACAATCCACTGGCGCGAATAAACATTTCCCTAGCAAAGTCCCATCCGCGACTTTGGATATGTCTACACGGTGAACAACCCTTGTAAGTCCTCTCGACTTATAAGGAGAAAACACTCTTGTAAGATCCTTACGATTTATAAGAGAACATGCACTTAGGAATTCTCACGATTTTTAAGGAGAAAATGCACCTACGAGATCCTCACGACTCGCAGGGAGAAATACCTTTATGACACCCTTACGGCTCGTAAAGTCAAAAAGCCTTAGACAACAGGATCATAACCCTGTTTGCTAAGCCACCTTTGTTCGACATCGACAAAGGCAAATGATGATTCGCTCCTGGAAATATCCCAGTTGTAGCGATGATGATGCCTAAATCGGTATCAAATCCCAAGTCCTTTCACGGCAAATGATGATTCGCTCCAGGAAATATTCCAGTCGCAGTGATACTGATGCTAAGACTGGCACCAGATTCCAAGTTCCACACTCGCGATAAAAAAAATTAGCGAGCCAAAAATGCATATGAAATAGCCGAAATGATGGGGCATCTTGCAACAAAATCAGCAAGTAAAAATATATGCATATAAAAATAGCCGAAATGATTGGGCAACTCGCAATAAAAAGCAGCGAGTAAATACAAAAATAGCCGAAATGATTGGACACCGCGAAAAATAGCCGAAATGATTGGGCAATCGCGAACTTCGCGATATAAAAGCTGAAATGATAGAGCATCGCGGAAATAAAAAAATGAAAGAATAAAACTTTTGCCCTACAGGTGAGTCCATACTAACCCCTATATACAATCCATGGGCATAAACGAAAAAGGAACCATATGTCCCCCACCAGATCCTGTCAAAAGGGAAAGTCAGATCTCAATAGTAACATCTGCATCCCAGAAGATCAGCAACGGTGTTCCTTCTTATGCCAGCAGGGCACGGAAGCGACACAACGACAATCAATCTCGGAGCCACGACAGAGTCCATAGTTCCAAGTCTCGATTGTTCACAGACAACCTAGAGACCGTCTTGACATTCGTCTCATTACAGCAGACGCAACGTCGGCAAAGCGGAGTGACGGCAAAATCCCAGCACCATCTTGGCATTCGTCTCGTTACAGCAGACGCAATGTCAACAACGGCGTTCCTTCGCAGTCCAGCAGGATGTAGATGCAACGTCAACGAAAGACCCCATGGTCGAAACAAAACGGAGTGACGGCAAAATACCATCTCCATCTTAGCATTCGTCTCGTTACAGCAGACGCAATATCAACAACGGCGTTCTTTCGCAGTCCAGCAGGATGTAGATGCAACGCCAACGAAAGACCCCATGGTCAAAACAAAGCGGAGTGACGGCAAAATCCCAGCTCCACCTCAGCATTCGTCTCGTTACAGCAGACGCAATGTCAACAACGGCGTTCCTTCGCAGTCCAGCAGGATATAGATGCAACGTCAACGAAAGACCCCATGGTCGAAACAATGCGGAGTGACAGCAAAATCCTAGCTCCACCTCGACGTTCGTCTCGATACAGCAGACGGGATGTCACCACAGCGTTCTTCCTCCAGCAGGATTCAGACGCGACAATCAAACAACGGAGCCATGGAAAATTCCCTAGTTACAGGTCTCGATGGTTTATCAACAACCTAGAGACAACCTTTATGTTCGTCTCGATACAGCAAACGCAACGCCAAAGCAAACGAAGCGAAGGCCAAATTCCTAGCTTCAGGGTCTTGACGGTAACTCATATAAAACCTGAAAAGCAATCGGAGATCATCCCCCACCAGCGCGGAGTGGTCACCACCTTGACGTTGGTCTCGATACAGCAGACGAGATATCACCACAGCGTCCTTCCTCCAACAGGATTCGGACACGCCAAAGCAAACGAAGCGAAAGCCAAATTCCTAGCTTCAGGGTCTTGACGACAACTCAAATAAAACCTGAAAGACTATCGGAGATTATCCCACACCAGCGCGGAGTGGTTATGACTCATCGAGGCTCTCCAAAATGAGCCTAACCTCAAGTAAAAAAAAGCGGCATGGCAAAATTCCTAACGCTTGCTCTTCCGACGGTGAAACTGCCTAGGAAGATTGCTTGAAGACGTCTTGTCCAGCCCCCGAAGGGATCAGAGACACGACAGTCGCAAGGCTACTCGAACAACAAGATTGCCTATCGAGGAATACATCAGCCAACGCGACGGTACGACGGGCAAAACCCTAGTACCACAGACCCTAACGGACCTCTGTCGTAAAGAGCAAAGGTTAACTGTAACGTTAGGACATCCTTGCGAGAACTTCTCGATTTGTCTCAACTCGTAGGGAAAAGCCTTAGACAGTGGGGATTAAAAAACCTATTTTCTAAGCACTAGGGCCCTGCAAGTCGGTCCAAAATGGACTCTTGCATACTATTCACGGACCACACTCTCCAAGGTCGAATCTCGGCAAGGAGGGAAACAACCACTTACAAGTCCTCTCGACTTGTAAGAGGGAAAATTCTCTTGTGAGATCCTTACGACTCTCAAGAGAAAACACACTTAGGAATCCTCACGATTCCTAAGGAGAAAAATACACCTACGAGATCCTCTCGACTCGTAGGGAGAAAAGTCTTTATGAGACCCTCACGGCTCATAAATTTGAAAAGTCTTAGGCGGCATATCCTAACCCTCTTTCCTAAGCCATCGGTGCCCTACAAGTAGGTCAAGAAAGACTATCTACAGGCCACACTCTCCGAAGTCGAATCTCGACGAGGAGGGAGACAACCACTTATGAGTCCTCTCGACTTATAAGAGGGAAAAATTCTCTTGTGAGATCCTTATGACTCTCAAGGGAAACCACACTTGGGAATCCTCACGATTCTTAAGGAGAAAATACACCTACGAGATCCTCTCGACTCGTAGGGAGAAAAATCTTTATGAGACCCTCACGGCTCATGAATTTGAAAAGTCTTAGGCAGCAGATCTGAACCTGCTTTCTAAGACATCATTACCTTTTGAAGAATTCAAAACAGGATGCTCACTATATCATCTGCAGGCTATGCTTACTAAAGTGATATGCTGACAACAAAGAAAGGAAGAAAGCAAAGAGATAATACGTGACATTGCGAAAGAAATTTATCTTTTATTCATAAATTCAGTTGGGTACAAAATACATGTTATGGAGGAATAAAAGAAAAATGGATAAATTTTATTCAAAATTTACAAATGGTACAAAAAAATTATTGAGAGGAAAGCGCTTTCAATAATCCAATCAGCCGCTCGCGCACTTCCCTCAGCCTTTCTTCTTGATCAGCTGTCGCGGCCAACTCTGCTTCGACCTGGGCTTGCTGTCGCAAGTAAGACGAAAGTTGTTCCTCGATGGCCTGCTGAGCTGCTTCACGATCTTGTGCATCCCGCTCGACGACGTCGAGCATCTGCCTCAGGGTTAACCCATCAGAAATGCATCGCAGAAGGCCGCCGAAGATAACTTTCAACTGGGCAGCATTCGCATCAACCTGAGCATGCAGTCGAGCAGATTCGCTTGAAGTTTCTTTACATTCCTTCTGCTTTAAAGCCACTTCTTGTTCAAGATGGTGGAAGTAAGAAGTGATATGCTCGATCCACGCAGTCCGTTGAGTGCTCACATCCAGAATCTCAGGAGTGGGACGCCTAAGCTCAAGCTCATGTAGGCAAGCCTCAACTTCCCTGCAGCGATTAACCCAAGACTCAACGACGCCCTCACCATGGAAGTTCACAAGCGTCGTCAGCATTGGATTGACCTCGGCAGCGAAATCTGCGGCAGATGTAGGTGCCTCCGCATCAAGCTCCTCGACATATTCGCTCAGCTTGCGCAGACTGGTCCCAGCACCTTTGGAGGATGGGCGCCTGGAAAAAGGCCCTGTCGGCATCATAATGCGAGACTCGAACGGGGCTGGAGTTGATGTGACTGCTGCAAAATAGATCATAATCAGATGTCGGCTCAGGAAATAAAGAAAATACACAAAAAATAGAGTTTACTATACCGGCTGCAACAGGGGGCAGAGCTGGGAGTGCTGGTAGCGCAACAACAGCCTCGTCCCCTCCTTCAATTTGTAAGGCTACAAGCAATATAAAGAAGAGTTAGCAGTAATGCGACTACCCGTTAAAGAAAGGACGTCGTTTAGAAAAGATACTCACCGACACCAGCAGGCAGACTAATCTCTGACAGGAAGGAGAAGTGTGGGTGCAGCACCTGATACAGGTGGTCAAGAAGGACTCCTGCAAGGACGCGGTAATGCAACGTCAGTATATAAGTTATACAACTTAAAAATAAGACTGATGGGTCACGAATCCGCACCTTCCAACATCTGAGATGGTATGAGAGAGGGTAGAGGAGGTGTCACCGTCAAGGCAGGAGCTGATGACATTGCCTCGGGTAGCGCAACAGCAGCGCTCGCCACACCTGCATTAGAAACAAGATAAACACTGTCAGGAAAGATTGAAAAGGATTGCAGAATAAAAAGAAAAGCAATAACCCAAAATCTACCTGATGAGTCGCCAGTTGGAACCACGACGAGGGCGTCACTTGATACAGCAACTATTTCATCCTCTTCCATCGGGATGGTCTCACCTCCCGTCGCCTCATCCCCTGACTCTACGAGAGCCGTCGTAACACTTGCGACGCCGGGAGATGGCAAAGAGCCGCAGGCGGAAAGAGCGATGATTGAAGCGGTGCCCGACTCTTGAGAAGGAGTAGCCACATCGGGCTCGGCAGTGGTAGCCATCCCATCTACCGCCACCTCGGGCTCGGCAGTGGTAGCCATCCCATTTACCGCCATCTCAGGCTCGACAATCGTGACTGAGTTACCAGTCACTACCTCGAGCCCGGCAATTGCAGCCACCTCACCTACCACCGCCCCGGGTTCGGAAATAGTAGCTACCTCCTCTACCGCTACCTCAGGCTCAGCGTTCGCCGCCACCTCTTCGGGAAGACTCGGCCCTGCAAGATAAGATATATGAGGATCGATGCTTAAAACTTTGACAACGGAACCCCGTGTCACATTACCTTGGGTTGGTCTTCCAACTGCTTCCCGAGCCGCACGTGCTGCTCGTCTATATGCAGTGGACAAGGCAGCCGAGGACTCCTCTGAAGGAGTAGCAGCAAGGGTAGCGGCGCTCGAACCCGCACCCGTGGCTAAGGCAACACTACGCTCCCTTGCTGCACGCATTCTGCGCTTCCTTTCCGTCCGGGCTGTGAGAGCCGATCTTCTCAAGACCTCCATCAATGGGACGTCATCATCCATGAAAGGAGCTACCTCTGGAGCCGTTACGGCGTCCGTCATCGGTTGCTTGAGTAAAGCCTCCTTTGGCAACCCTGAAGAGGCCGGGACTTCGATGCCTGGCCCGGGAAGAATTTCCGCATCAGCTTGCGAGATCGGCATTGTGGTCCCTGCGATAAGACAAAGAAGGGGTCAGATTACTCATAAGAAATGGGAGCGGGAACATGGTGAACTGAAATGTACCGATGCCCAAGGAGGCTCGAAGTCTTTCCTCTTCCTCAAAGGTCTTGAGAGAAGCTGCGAGAGCTTCTTCAGTGGAAATGCCTGTTAAAGAAGGAAAAGCGTCAGTCAAAACACGATAATAGAAATACGACGCAATGACGAAAAATACGGCTAATGGTTACCTGATTGCGCGAGGATAGCCAGTCCCGCTTTATGGCTCGCCAATCGCTCAGAAGCTGCAATGGCAGCCGCCAGATCAGTGTCATCTAGTGGCATAAATAGGCCGTCGTTGGTCCCATACTCACTCAAGCCCTCGATGTAAGGAGCATGAGGTTCCTGACCAAATACAACGTCAGCAGAGAGGATCGACTTCTTCTTCCTCTTCTGCGCGAGAACTCCTGTAGCAGCAAGTACAAGCTTACGCTTGGTGGGCACATTGGGGCGACGAGTCTCGATATCTGAGCCGACACCAGACTCGGAGGAAGCTACATTTACCGTCTCCACGGGAGCACGGAGCACCGATGGCACATCCACCGTCTCTACAGGAGCACGGGGTAACCCGCGTGTAGGGCTTAGCATACGTGGAGGCACGACTGCGGCGACTTCTTTTAGCCGAGGTGGGACAGTGGTCCTTCGCTTCAAGGGGATGTTGCGATCACTGGCAGGAGGTGCACTTTTGCGATCAAGCAGCAACCGCCTTTCTTCCTTAATGACGACGCCCATCGAATTCCAGTACCACGCTGCATACACATTAAGGATCCTTGGAACGCAACTCGGTTCGCTGATAAAAAAGTGAGAGCCCGTACACAAGCGCATGAAGTGATGCAGCGCGTTCCGCATCCCCTCTTCAGTGGCAGTGGGTTCCAGCAAGAAAGCCTCCAGCGGCACTCCTTGATTATAGCTCAATTGTTGGGCAAAACGATGCTGATTGTATCTCATGAAAAGCGCCGCATCATTTTGCCTAAACACTAAGAAGCCCGGTCTGATAGAATATAAATGAAGGGTCTCCCGAGCTTTCAAAACTGAGGCTCCGTCTTTAAAGATATCCTGTAATGGCCGCACCGTTGTGGCGGACTCTTTTCCGATGGTCACAACCTTGTCGGTAAAGTTCATGCCATCTCCAACCGTGTGGGGACGAAGGAGCAGACCTCTAGCATCCCGCGGTGACGGATTTACAATTGATGCGCCGACTAATTGCATAATGCGGGGGATGCTACACCGGTCATAAAATGAAGGCCTTTTGTGAATACCAAAAACGCCAAGCGCATGTAGCTCGAGCCATGACATGAAGTAATGCATTAAGAAGTTCACATGCTGTACTCCGGGTTCGGTAGTATCCGCCGCCTGACTAAGGCCGTAATACAAATGGGCTAAGCCGGCGACCCCATCAGCCACTTTCACCCCAATAGTCATTCGGTGAGCCGGATAAAAGACAGACGGCCTCATACGGCGAAGGTGCATCGGGAGCGCGAACCAGCTCAACCATAGCCCAAGAAATCCCAGAAAGAACGCTTCCTCATCCATCCCAGGGACTGCAATCTCCGCAAAAGGAACAACTGGAGAGTTAGGAAGGAAGAAACTCTTCTGATCTACCTCCGTCGTTGGCAAGTTGTCCAAGCCTTAGCCAAAAGGGTCATCAAGCGTAGCAAATTTAACAGCCTCCTTCGAGAGGGCTTTTGGGTGAAGGAAGCGAGCAATGAAATCCACGAAGCTAACCCCGCGGCTCCCAGGTTCGAGGAAAAGACCCTCATAGATGTCCAACACTTTGATCAAACTAGGAAATTGGTGTTGAACGGCATTCATCGGAGTAAGGCCCGACATCATTGGCTTAGCACCGAAAACATATTCGTCCATGGGAAGCGGCTCCTCATAATGCTCCCCTATGACCGGTAAGCCAGAAACTTCCGCAAATTCCTCTAAGAAAATTGACACTTCTCGGTCCAGTGAGAGGAAGGTGTGAGTAAGGATATTCCACTGCTCCAAAAAGGCCTTAACCCACCAGGCGGGAAGCGTAGGATAATGGAAAAGAGAAGCGTAAATGGCAGGATACAACCCAAGCCTCAACAAATGCGACTTCTTCGCTGACAAAATGTAGCGAGCCCACTGCAAGTAACCAGTCGGATGATGAAGGATCAGACCAATCATATAGGGTTGTCCCCACAGTCGCGCCTCGCCTTGACAGATACGTCGTCCCAAGGTATCTAAAGCCATAGGAGGCTGAACGGGTATCGATGCTATAACGGGCTGAAGAAGACCTTCTGAATTCCAATTAACCATCTCCACGGTATAGTTCACCGGGGGTGGGTCAGCGTAATGGATCGCCATGATGGGCTCCGAAGGTACCGCGCACGAAAAGCTTTGTCGACCCTTAATAATCTGATTATACCATGACCCCCAGAGGTGAAAATTCTTATATTCCGGATCACGGTCTCTGATCAAAGCTAGAACCTCCCGGTCTACAGGTGCTCCAGAAAATCCTCCCTCTGAACGAATGAACGGAGTTGCCTGCAAAAAGGGGAGACAGAAGTCAATTGTCAGTGCTATAATTTAATTTTAAATTCCTGACACTCGGTACTTTAAAAGTTGTACCACACTGCAATGCAGTGGAAAGGGGACCAAAGGGGGACCCACAAAATCCAGATGACAATACATCAATTAATAAAACAGCCTCATCATTAGATGAAACTGTTAATTAATGAGAAAATCCTCAAGAAAATTCTCATTGAATGAGAAATCCCTCGGGAAGAGGAGAAAATCTTCCTTTGAGAGCAAAGCTCTATAACAGAGTGACACTTGTCACACTCTGATCATGAAGGAATAAAATTCCTTAAAGAGCCTGGATCTGTAATGATGATGGAAAGACCCATCAAGGATTAATTAAAATTAATTAATTTTTGTGAATCAAAAAATTCTGGGATCTTCAAGATCCATAAAGAAACTCTTAAGAGTTCTTCATCAAAGATCAAAAGATCCACATATTATCAAAGAGCAGAGCTCTGATTCATGGGATAAGAGACCCCAAGAAAAGATCTCTTTAGATCTATGGGTTCATGAGAGCAAGGCTCTATTAATGAAACCCTAAAAGGGTTTTCTTTAGATCAAAGATCTATGAAGAGCAAGGCTCTGTTAATGGGTAAAAACCATAATTTATTAAAAAAAATTGATTTTACCGAAGTTTGGAAAGAGTTCTGACTCTTGAAAGTTCTTAAACAAAAGAGCAAGGCTCTGAATGAAAATTCTCAAGAAGAAGATGATAATCATCTGAGGACCAAAAGTCCTATTTATAGGCGCTAAGCCACCTCTTCAACTTCTGAGTTGATCCAAGGGCTCAGATGTTGCCACCGCTGCACTCACGTGTGGGCCACGTAAGCGCAACGGTGGGGGGGCATTTGTTTCCCCCAATCAGAGCAAAGCTCTGTTTCAAAATTTGAAATTTAAATTGAAGCAACGCTTCAGATTCAGCGCTCTGCGCGCTGAGCGCCACGTATCTAACACAGACGCGCTAGCCCCAGGTGCGCAGCGCCCTAGGCAGCGCGCCCCCAATCAGAGCAATACTCTGTTTCAAAATTCAAAATTTAAAAGTTGAAACAACGCTTCAGATCCAGCACTCTGCGATGCACGCCACGTGTCAAGCACGGGTGCGCTAGCACAGTTGCGCTGCGCTCTGCGCTGCGTGCCACGTGTCAAGCATGGGTGCGCTAGCGCAATTGCGCTGCGCTCTGCGCTACGTGCCACGTGTCGAACGTAGGTGCGCTAGCGCAAAGTGCGCCAGCGCTGGAATTAAAAATCCTCCACCGTTAGATCAAAAGATCTACTAATAACAATTTATTAATTAATCAGAACTAAAATTCTGTAATGGAAAGATCTTTCCAATCTTATTAAAATAAGAAGATTATCTTCTATAAAACAGAAACCTTAGGATCAAAGATCCAACGGTGGGAAATATTCCCAAATCAATCAGAAAAAGATCTCTTAAAACTGATTCAACAAATCAATTGACCCTATATAAAGGCCCCTAGACTTCAGGTCTAAGAGGAGAGAAGAGGAGAGAGACACAACAGAAGAAGAGAGAGAAAACCCTCTGCAAAACTTTGAGAGAAAAAAAAGAAGAGCAAGCTCTTAGAAAAAAGAAGATCATTTCTTCATCTTCAAGATAAAAGAACTATGTTCTTGAACCACAGAGATGAAATCATCTCGTACAAAGAAGAACTATCTTCTAAAAAGATCATAGATCTACAAAAGAACAAGGTCTTTGATGATAAGAAAAAAGATCAAAAGATCTAATTGTAAAAAAACTAAAAGAAGTATTTTACTTCATTCACAGATCTTTGATATATAAAGGCAGAGCCCTTTTTATAAAACAAGAACCTTTTTGTTCTTGAATCTTGAGTCAAAGCCTCCTTTAAGAAGAACATAAAATTTGTTCTTTGATTTTAAAATTGATCAGATGCGCTTTGCACTATTGAAAAGTGCCTTGCACTCATGAATTGCGCTCCTGCGCTCATAGGATTGGCGCTCAGCGCCTAAAGCTGCTACGTGTCAACCAAAGCCACAATCTACGCTTTGCGCTTCTGAAACAGCGCACTGCGCTCATGGGCTGGCGCTCAGCGCCAGGCGCACCACGTGTCACTCGCTGGCGCGCCAATAGACTAGCGCAAAGCGCTCATAAATTAAAAGCGCAATGCGCTAATGAACTAGCGCTTAGTGCTAAGCGCGACACATGTCCTCTTCATGTGTGCTACCCAACAGAAGCGCAATGCGCTCTTTAACTGGCGCGCCACGTGGCGCACTGTCAGAACGCACCCTGTTCTGATGTATGCTATGCATTCAATACAAGACAAAAAATGTCTGAGCCCAATGCCTAGTATTATTAAAAGGGCTGAGCCCAAATAAAGGCTTAATAGCCAGAGCAACTAAAAATGTTAAACATTTTAATTGGACTTAGCCCAACTCTGGCCATAAGTCCTCAACCTATATTGAACTGAGCACATCTGCTCACAAATATTCAACAGATCTTAGTCCCAAACTGGACTACCGATCTTTCAATCAACTTACATCGGTTCGAGGGTACATCTTTTTACTCCTCTGATATCTGTCGTTGTAATCCTTCAACGTCTTCAGAGAGGTAACAGGTCCCGACAACCACACATTTCTATGGACTGTAGGGTCCTTAAACTTATGGACTATGATGTCCTTAACCTCGACCGTGATGTCTTAAAACTAACATTGGACTGTGGGGTCCTTCAACTCATGGACTATGATGTCCTTAATCTCGACCGTGATGTCTTAAAACTAACATTGGACTCTGGGGCCCTTAAACTCACGGACTATGATGTCCTTAACCTTGACTGTGAGGTCTTAAAACTCACAGACTATGATGTCCTTAACCTTGACCGAAATGTCTTTAAACTAACAATGGACCACTATGTCCTTAAACTGGTATTGGACCACTATGTCCTTAAACTGGTAATCGACCACAATGTCCCTAAACTAAACAATAGAGTCCAAATGCTCTTTTGTTGGATCTAAACAATCCCGTTAAGTTGATCTTAGTCTAAATGAGACTAACGTATCCTTAACATATGTTTAAGTTGATCTTAGTCTCAAATGAAACTAACGTATCCTTGAACCCAACCCCCAAACCCAAATCTAAGAAGATACGGATTTGGACTAGTCCACGTCCTACGGGCAACAACATAAATTAGTCTCCGTATACAATCCACGGGAAACCACAAACAAAACAAACACCCACGACACGAAGTGACCATCTGGAGAAGGAGAAAGTAGTTACCGCAATGCGGTAGCGTAATTAACTGCAGGGGCTTGCGCCTGTAGGGAAGAGCGTCCCCACAATCAAAAACCCCTCAAACGAGGGAGAATCTGACGAAGTCTGCTACATCGGCCGCATCCGTTTAAACCTTCGATACATGGTGCCATAAATCAATTTGGCGTCTTCGGAGAGGTGGATGGATAGCACCAATTAGCATCTGCCCTCGAATTTCAGGCCCTGACGTCCCAACGTCCCAGTCGCGTCTTTCGGATGGGAACAACGGGTAAACCAGAGACCTCGGCAAATTCCTCCAAAGAAGAGACTTCTCGATCCAATAAGAGGAAAGTGTGGGTCGAAATGTTCCATTGCACTAGAAATGCCTTGACCCACAATGTAGGAGGTGCGGAATACTGGAACAAAGAAGTATAGATCGCAGGGTACAATCCGAGCCTTAGCAGCTGTGACTTCTTCGCCGATAAGATGTATCGGGCCCACGGCAGATATTCGGCTGAGTGACGGGGAGTTAGTCCTATATTGTATGGCTGTCCCCAAGGGCGCGACTCGCCCTGACATATGCGTCGCCCTGACATATGCGTCGCCCTAGAGTGTCTAAAGCCACCGGCGGCTGCACGGGTATTGCGGCCATAGAAAGCCGAAGGAGACCCTCTGAAGTCCAATTCACCTCCTCTACGGTATAGTTTATCGGGGGCGCAACTGCATAAGGGATCGCCGAAATAAGATCCGAAGGTGTCGCGCAAGAAAAGCTCCGTCGACCCCTGATGATTTGGTTGTACCATGTTCCCCATAGATGAAGATTCTTGTGCTCCGGGTCATGGTCTTTGATCAGCGCAAAAACCTCTCGGTCTACGGGCCCTTCGGGAAATCCGCCTTCCGAACGGACGAATGGGAAGGAAGCATCGAAAGACATGGTACCTGTGCGGAAAAGAACAAATTTTCAGCCGCCAATACTACAGTTTAAGTTTTGTCACTAGGTACTTTAAATCTGTACCACACTGCAATGCAGTGAAAAGGGACCAAAGGGGACCCACATAATCTAGATGACAGTTCATCATCAATAAAACAGTCTCATCATTTGATGAGACTGTCATTAAATGAGGAAATCCTCAATTGATTCTCATTCAATGAGAACCCCTCGGGCAGAGGAGTAAATCTCCCATTGAGAGCAATGCTCTATGATAGAATGACACCTGTCAGATTCTAATGAGCAAGGAATAAAATTCCTCAAGAAAATTCTAAGAGCCTTGCTCTGTAAAAATGATGGAATAACCCATCAGAGAACTTAAAGTAAAGTTTTAATAGAATAAAATTCCATGATCTTCAAGATCCACGAACA
Source organism: Agapanthus africanus (assembly GCA_030015575.1). Classification (NCBI taxonomy): domain Eukaryota; kingdom Viridiplantae; phylum Streptophyta; class Magnoliopsida; order Asparagales; family Amaryllidaceae; genus Agapanthus; species Agapanthus africanus. The sequence continues at coordinate 601,183,365 of JASDDO010000031.1, read as the reverse complement.
AACTCTTAAGAGTTCTTTATGAAAGATTAATAAATCTATATGAATGGAAAAGAGCAAAGCTCTGTTAATGGGTTAAGTAACCCTGAAAAGAATCTCTTAAGATCTAAGATCTAACAAGAGCAAAGCTCTGTTGAGAAACCCTACAAAGGTTTTCTTGAAGATCTATGATCTAAAAAGAGCAAAGCTCCATTAATGGGTTAAGAAATCTCAAGAAAGATCTCTTTAGATCTATGATTCCAAGAGAGCAAAGCTCTGTTAATGAAACCCTAAAAGGGTTTTCTTTAGATCAAAGATCTATGAAGAGCAAAGCTCTGTTAATGGGTGGAACCCTAGATTATTAAATAGTCCTTTAAAAGATTTAATCTTTACCTAAATTTTGACAGAGTTCTGTCCTTAAGAAAATTCTTAAAATGAAGAGCTATGCTCTGAAGGAGAATAAAAATTCTCAGAAAGTAAGAAGATGAACAGAAATTATCTCAAGGGCCAAGGGTCCTATTTATAGGCGCTGAGAGCCATTTCAACTTCTGAGTTGATCCAATGGCAGATATGCTGCCACCGCTGCATTCACGTGTGGGTCATGTAAGCGCAATGGTGGGGAGGGCATTTGTTTCCCCCAATCAGAGCAAAACTCCGTTCAAAATTTCAAATTTTGAAATGAAGCAGCGCTTCATAGCAGCGCCAGCGCTGAGAGACTCAAAGACTCTGAGGCAGCGCTCACGTGCAAAGCACATAAGCGCTAGCGCTCTTGCTAAGAGCGCTGCACTCTTGCTAAGAGCGCTGCACTCTAAGCAGCGCACTACGTGCAAAGCACGTAAGCGCTAGCGCTAAGAGCGCTGCACTCTAAGCAGCCCACCACGTGCAAAGCACGTAAGTGCTAGCGCTATGTGCGCTGCATTCTAAGCAGCGCACCACGTGCAAAGCACAGGAGCGCTAGTGCTGGAACTAAAAGTTCCCAACCGTTGGATCAAAGATCCAACGAACATGATTAAAAATCATTAATTGATCAGAATAAAATTCTGTTAAGGAGAGATTCCTCAAAATCTTTCCAAACAAAAAGATTGTGCTCTGTAAATCTGAGCACCGTCGGATCAATGATCCAATGGTGATTAAAAATCACTAAAATACAGAATAAATTCTGTATGGGGAAAGATTTCCCAATCTTATTAAAAACAAAAATATTACCTTCTGTAAATCATAAGCTCTTAGATCAAATATCCAACGATGGGAAAATCCCCAAATCAATTGGAGAAAAGATCTCCTTAACCGATTGAACAAATCAGCTCGCCCTATATAAAGGCCCCAAGACTTCAAGTCTCAGATATAGAGAAACAAACAGAGGAATCCCCCCCCTCCACAAACTTTGAGAAATCTCAGAAAGAAGAGCCAAGCTCTTGGTAGAAGAAGAAGATTTTCTTCAAGGTAAAAATAAACAGAGAGATGAAATCATCTCATATTAAAAAGAAGAATTCACTTCTTTCTTTAAGATCATAGATCTATAAGACCAAGGTCTTTCACAACAGAGATTAAGGGATCTCATCATAAAATAAAAAGAAGAACATAATTCTTCTCACAGATCGTAGATCTATAAGACTAAGGTCTTTTACAAAAGGAGATCATGAACGTCTCATTATAAAAAAAGGAGGGGGGAGGAGAAGAATAATTTAATTCTCTTAGGATCACAGATCCATAAAGGCAAAGCCTTTTTTCAAAATAAGAGATTGAAACATCTCCTATAAAATAAGAACTTTTGTTCTTAGAATCTTGAGACAACGTCTCTTATAAACGAGAATTTATTTCTCAGATCATAAAACTGATTAAATAGCGTTTTGCGCTCATAAACTAGCGCTTTGCGCTCTTGGACTGGCGCTCAGCGCCAAGTGCACCACGTGCTCCTCACGTGTGCGCCACTGAACAAACAGCAATTTGCGCTCATAAAATAGTGCTTTGCGCTCATAAACTGGCGCAATGCGTCCATTATCTGGCGCTTAGTGCTAAGCGCGCCACGTGCTTCTCACGTGTGCGCTACCCAACAGAAGCGCTCTGCGCTCTTTAACTGGCACAAAGCGCCAAGCGCGCTACGTTCTCCTCACGTGTGCGCTAAAAGAACATAAATTGTTGTATAAATAAAGCCCAGAGCGATGATGAATGCTTAGCATTCAGTAAAAGACAAAAACATTGTCAGAACTCAAATCAATGCTCAGCATTGTCAAATGTTTAACATTTTTTTAACTGAGTGGGCCGAGCCCAAGTTGACCATGAACCCCTCATTCAGATTAACTGAGCCCATATGCTCATAAATCTTAGATCTTAGTCCTAATTGGACTACCGATCTCCCAACTAAAATTGGTTCAAGGGTACATCTCTTCACTCCTCTGATATTTGTCGTTGTAATCCTTCAACGTCTTCAGAGAGGTGACGGGTCCCGACAACCATACATTTCATAGACTATGACGTCTTTAAACTGGACTGTGGGGTCCTTAAGCCCATAGACTATGATGTCCTTAACCTCGGACTGTGGGGTCCTTAAGCCCATGGACTATGATGTCCTTAACCTTGGACCGTAACGTCCTTAAACTAATTATGGACCGCAATGTCCCTAAACTAAACAACAGAGTCCAAATGCTCTTTTGTTGGATCTAAACGATCCCGTTAAGTTGATCTTAGTCTAAAATTAGACTAATGTATCCTTAACAAACGTTTAAGTTGATCTTAGTCTCAAATGAAACTAACGCATCCTTAAACCCAACCCAAAACCCAAATCTAAGAAAATACGGATTTGGACTAATCCACGCCCTACGGGCGACAACATAAATTAGTCTCCGTATACAATCCACGGGCAACCAAAAATAAAACAAACACCCACGACACGAAGTGACCATCTGGAGAAGGAGAAAGAGATTACCGCGATGCGGTAGTGTAATTAACTGCAAGGGCTTGCGCCTGCAGGGAAGAGCGTCCCCACAATCAAAAACCCCTTAACGAGGGGGAATCTGACGAAGTATGCTACATCGGCCGCATCCGTTAAGACTTTCGATACATGGTGTCATAAATCAACTTGGCATCTTCGGAGAGGTGGACGGATAGCACCAATTAGCATCTGCCCCCGAAATTCAGACCCTGACGTCCCAATGTCCCGGTCGCGTCTTTCGGCGGAGAACAGTACACTAGAGGATGGTATATACATGTTAAATCAAGCTCAGGTTTTCAACGTCCAGAACACACTTATAAGAAAGTCTCCAGAATTAAATATGGCTTTCTTATGGTATTGTACACTGGATCACATCAATGAAACACGGTTGTCAAAGTTACATAGAGAGGGATATTTAGATCCGTTCGAATATCATCTTATGCAACTTGTCAATCTTGTCTCATAGGAAAAATGACAAAGACTCCGTTCACTAAACACGAAGTAAGAACGAGTGAGCTCTTGGGACTTATACACAGCGACGTGTGTGGTCCAATGTCTACAGATGCACGAAGTGGTTATCCCTATTTCATTACTTTTACGGATAATTTATCTTGGAAAGGACGTGTCTTCTTAATGAAGCATTAATCCGAGACCTTTGAGAAATTCCGGAAATATAAGAATGAAGTGGAAAAATAAACGGGCAAAAGTATCAAGACACTGAGATCGGATCGAGGTGGTGAATACTTAAGTGCCGAGTTTCTGGATTATCTAAAAGAGAATGGAATTCTCTCTCAGCTTACTCCTCCCTACATACCTTAACACAACGGTGTATCGGAAAGGTGGAACAGAACCCTATTGGATATGGTTCGTTCCATAATGAGTAATGCCGAGTTACTGTGATCCTTCTGAGATTATGCACTAAAATCAGCTGCAAATCTTTTGAAAAAGGTTCTTACCAAGACTGTGCCTACCACACCATATCAGATGTGGAGTGGGAAGAAACCCTATCTTCAGTATCTGAAGATATAGGGATGTCCAGCTTTTGTAAAAAGGCAGAATGCAGACAAGTTCTAGACACGCTCAGTACTGTGTAAGTTTGTGGGATACCCAAAGAACTCCAGGGGTATCTTTTCTATTGCACAGAGGAACAAAGGGTTTTTTGTTTCTCGTCATGCCCACTTTTATGGAAAAACATTTTTTGAAAGGAAAGTAGTGGGAGCGCAATAGAACTGGAAGAAATTCCAGAACCACAAAATATTACTGAAAGTATGGTAGAACCAGAAGTTTCGAAAGAACAGGACGTTCCCACGCCACTTCGCAGAACTAGTATGCAGTCTCATCCGCCCGAGAGATACTACGGCTATCTCATAGACGGGGATAGAGAGGATTGCATCATCAACGATGATGAGCAAACTAGATTCCAGCAAGCCATTCAGAGCGGCGACTCGGTAAAATGGCTGGATGCAATGCGGACCGAGATGGAGTCCATGTACACCAACAAATTAAGGAATATGGACTTTGCTCCAGAAGGGATAAAACCCGTAGGCTGCAAATAGATCTTCAGAAAGAAGATTAGTGTAGATGGACAGGTTGAAAGCTATAAGGCTAGACTTGGTGCAAAAGGTTTTTTGTCAAAAACCTGGTTTGGACTATGATGAAACCATTTCTCCAGCGGCTATGCTCAAATCGATTCGGATCCTTCTTGTCATTTCTGCCTTCCACGATTAAGAGATCGACAGATGGACATAAAGACGGATTTATAAATGGTGATTTGGAAGAGTGCGTCCGTATGGATCAGCCAAAGGATTTCAATCAGAGTGAGAGCAGCGATAAAGTGTGCAAGTTGCTTAAGTCCATTCATGGACTAAAACAGGCATCGCGGAGTTGGAACATCTATTTTGATGAAACGGTCAAAAAATTCGACTTTATCAAAAATCCAGATGAACCATGTATATATAGTAAGATTGTAGCGAGAACTGTGGTATTCCTCGTCTTGTACGTGGATGTCATTCTCTTGATAGGAAATGACATTCCTATGCTACAATCAGTCAAAAGATTCTTGTCACAGAGGTTCTCCATGAAAGACCTGGGTGATGCTAACTAAATTCTGGGGATCCAGATCTATCGTGATAGATCAAAAAGATTGTGAGACTTTTACAATCGAGGTAAATCAACACCATACTAAGAAGATTCAGTATGGAAGATTCAAAGAGCTGTAGTGTACCGGCTTATCACGGAATCACCCTCTCCAAAGAGATGTCTCCCAAGACTGATTTGGAAAGGACTCGCATGTCGATTATATCCTACGCTTCTGCGGTAGGCTCTATAATATATACGATATTGTGTACCAAACTAGATGTTGCTTATGCACTTAACGTGGTAAGCCGGTATCAGTCAAACCCAAAGAAGAAGCACTGGGAAGCAGTAATGAACATTCTAAAGTACCGGAGAAGGGCTAAGGAGATATTCTTGGTGTATGGCGGAAAAGTCCTCCAGATCGAGGATTTTGCTGACTCCAGCTTCCAGAGTGACAAGAATGACTTCAAGTCCATGTCGGGTTATGTCTTTACCCTCAATAGAGGGGCGGTCTGTTGGAAGAGCTCCAAGCAGAACACCGTTGCAGACTCGATGATGGAAGTGGAATATATCGCTGCATATGATGCCGTGAAAGAAGCAGTCTGGATGAGGAAGTTCTTAACTGAACTTCAGGTGGTTCCTTCCATTGTTGGTCCAATACTTTAGTGTTGCGACAACAATGGTGCTATAGCTTTAGGGATGGAACTCAGGTCCCATCAGAGATCCAGACATATCTTGAGGCAGTACCACCTGATCAGGCAGATCATTGATCGCCAGGAGATCGAGGTGAGGAGAGTAGATTCGGATAACAACACTGCAGATCCACTCACGAGGGCAATCCCTCAGACATGTTCGAGAGGCTATTCGAGATCATAGGTCTGCGATATGCTAATATATGGTTTTAGTGCAAGTGGGAGATTGTTAGTGATATATGCCCTAGAGGCCATTATTGTATCATATTGGTTTGTATATTACTTAATGGAAGCTTGGGATATACAAAGATATAGTAGCAATCTTGCTCGAAATGGTAGTATGCTACCTGGTTTGTTTCTACCTCAATATGTGCATGTGTTTCTTAGCATATCGCTTATACATATTGGTAGAGCTCTTAGGATCTTTTGCTTGATTACCAGCGTTGTGATGGCAGTCACACTAGTGGGGGCTGGATAGTCTATAAGCGCGTCCTTATACAGGTCTCTAGTCGTAGGATTATTTAGACGGGGCATCGATACTCAAGAGTAGACTAGTGTATATGCTTCTCACCCAGCATGGGAGATGGTCTGTTCCATAGTCATTAGTATGTTGTACTGGAGATAGTATGCAGGTGCTCATTGGGTTATGAGTACACTGGACAGGACTCGTAGGGAACTGTTGGTGGGTATTATACCTATCGTCGGGTAGCAGTTCCCAGGTGACATGAGTACAGCTTAGTCCGTCGACTTGACACTGCTGCTTCACCTCGAGTGTGTTCCTACCGTTCTTTGATTACTACCCTACCATGGCTCAAAGGAGTCGTGCAAACAGGTAGTAGTTGGGTGCAATCCCGAAGCACTTGGAGGCAGTGGCGGTTAGATAAGTTTCGTCTCTCCCGGTATTGTGGGTTGATATCGCGCTGTGTTCATAAATCCATTACACAAAGTCCTTGGCCAAGGCAACCGAGATTTACTGGTAGGTACTCCAGTAGTTTCTCAGGGTGTTTTGGGCTATTCTCCGACACGACTTATTGCGCTATTGGGGGTCCGACCTTTACCACCCCTAGGCCCGATATGCGATACTCTTAGACGAACATACCGGACTATACGGAAATTGTCACATATAGGCTCAGTGAGAGTTTGGATGAGTTTTTCTCATCGGCCTTCTTATCGACAGATACCTGGGTAGTCGTTACATGTAGCTAGTACCGCTTGCGGCTTGTGGTTAAACCTACTGCCAGCGTACTGTCGAGTCTTTAGAGTCCCACACAGAGGGTTTCCCTGCATCGGGAAAAACATGTAGAGGTCGTATGGTTTTACGACAGGGTTCGATCACGTACGTGTACTTGTACATGGATGATGATTCGGACAGATAATACTAGTGGGATTTGGTTTAAGCCGGATCCTAGTATTATACTGATGGATTGTTTTCGTCTCTTTTTTATTCGTATTTTTCGGAATATGAATATGGGTATGTATATATGGACGATGTGCATTTTTGTAAATTGTTCAAAGATGCTTCTAGAAGATGACACATCGTATTTGTATTATTCATTTTAGGTTAAATGATAAATACATTATGAGGTGGATTATGCATGATTTTGAGCATGACTCTTAGTGACAGATGGTGGGTTTTCAAGCCATCATTCATTAGGTTGAAAATTGAACCTTATTTTGATAATTCATGAGATTTATTCCATGGATAATTAGTTTTGGTTCAGTTGACAACAAGAGCTTATTCTCATTTTCTATGCTAAGTCTTGACTAGCTCTTTCTCAAGCCATCATCTTCTTCCTCTAGCCTTTCATGTCTCATGTGTTAAGAAACCTAAGGCTATGAGAGACATCTTAATCTATCTATATTCTCTATATCATCTAGGTCATCTAGTGTAGCGAACTAGGTACCCTAGTTACTTTGGAGCTCGATCTACAGACTCTCGGGTGGATCGTCTTTAACTCGAGGAGGCCGACGAGGAATGCCCGATCCAAACGATTTATGGAGCCTATGACGAGGAGGAGGACAGCGACAAGAAGACCCGAAGGACATGAATTCATGAGGTATAACTTCTTTCCGAGCAGTTTACCTCTTTATCGTTTGCTAGTTAGGGTTTAGTATCGATCCCGGGGTTCAAGTCGGTGTCGCGGCGTATTTGAAAATCGTTTTTTGAATATTTCGCCTTCCCGCGGACCCGCGGGGTGTGCGGCATCGACTTACAACTTGAACTATCCAAGATGAGATACCTTAGTGTATGTTATTTGCTGATAATATTGTTTTAGTAAATGAGACGAAAGCAGAGCTTAATGACAAATTGAAGTTATGGAGGCAAACGTTGGAATCTCGGGGGTTCAGATTGAGCAGGTCCAAAACAGCATACATGCATTGCAAATTTAGCAAATAAAGAAGTCGAGACCACATTGGTATAACACTGAAAGGGCAAGAGATATCATCGAGCGATGAATTTAGATTTCTAGGTTCCATCATCCAAAAGGATGTGGAGATTGATAGCGATGTTAATCAAAAGATCCAAACTGGTTGGTTGAAATGGAGGAGTGCAACAGGGATTTTATGCGATCGTAACTTTCCGTTAAGACTGAAAGAGAAGTTTATCGGAGCGCTGATCGGCCTGCCTTATTATATAATATAGAATGCTGGGCTCCTAAGAAGCATCATACACAGAAAACACACATAGCGGAGATGCACATGCTTCGTTGGATGTGTGATAACACTAGAAAAGATAAGGTGCGAAATGAGGATATTCGTGCAAAAGTTGGTGTAGCACCTGTGGAGGAGAAGATGCGGAAAAACTGGCTAAGATGATTTGGTCATGTGCGATGCAAATCTATGGAAGCTCCGGTTCGACGAATGGATACTATCAATATAGGAAATGTCAAAAGGGCGAAAAAGAGACCGAAGAAAATATGGATGGAGGTGATACGAAAAGATATGGTTGCCAAAGACCTCGATGAAAGTATATTGTTCGATAGGAGTGAGTGGAGGCGGAAGATTCATGTGCTGAACCCGGCGTGATTCTCATGTTGGTTGATATAGCCTACCCCATATGTTTGGAATAAAAGGCTCGGTTGTTGTTTGTGTGCCCATAGCACTGCCCAAGTGAAAAAATAACTGCTTTCGATGGGAACAAGCTGAATGGAATGTAAAAATTTAGGCCTCTTCGATTGGTACGCTGCCGTAGAATCAACGCTCTTAGTAAATCTTAGCGTCGCATTGACCGCAGAAGGAAACAACCCAAATCTCCAGGTCTTCACGTTTTAACCTCGGGTCCTATCATTGGATTTGATAGCAGGGCCAAAAAACAGCATGGACCCATAATCCGTGTCTCTCAGGTTGCATGTGGACTTTGTAGTATATTTATTAGAAAAGAAAGAGAAAGGAAGCAAGAGCTGCTCCTTAAAGCATGTTTCTTCCCCTGTTTGTCATTAGATGCTTGAATTTTTTGAACAATCTTGATTATAACATCCTCATGTATCTTTTGCTTTCTTTTTATTTTTAATTTATATATATTTTTGGTACAAAGACTAACGAGTTACATAGACTTTCCTTTGTGATACGTCTCGACTATCATAAAATCAAGAAATTATTCCGTGTTCTAGCAACACACCGCTCGGGCATGCTTAGTTGGTATTTTCGGCCAAGTCTGAGAATTACATTATATACTTATTTCCTTCGTGATGGAGGTCCTTTTTGGGTCTCCGTCAGATGTTTTCTTCCGTTGATCTCCCGGTGGATTTTGGAGATAATTTCCTGTTGCGTGTGGGTCTCAATGGGTTTGAGGAGATTTGTGATTTGAGGAGTTGGACGCCGAGTACCTGCAAAGAAGTCCCGGGATGGTTTGGTACCACCGAGGACCCTCCGACGATCAAGTTAGCACTAGATCCGAGCAGAGTAACGGCTAAGTGGAATAAAAAATGGTTTACTTGACCCCTCTGTGATGGGGGTTTATATAGCGGCGGTAGCACGCGGCAGCAGGCGCGAGAATCTCGCCGGCAGTTACGCTCCCGACGTCACGCCCGCGTAATAAGCGGATCTTCCGTTATTGGGGATCGTGATGGCATGGAACGTGGGATGTTGCTGGCAGAGAATCCGCGCATGGCGAGATTCGCGGAGCGGCGGTTACGCCTGTAAGTGGTGGAGTTGGTCGATCGGAGGGACCGAGGAAGGCGGCCTCGGCTAGGGAGCTCGAAGACGAGCAAGAGGGCCGAGGAGTCTTGGTCTTGTGGCAGCTCGGGGCGAGCTGAGAGGCCGAGGAGGCCAATTTGCAAAGGGGCTCTCAGGAGAGCCAGCTAAAGCTTGCGGGTCGGGTACACGGACTGCCTGGTCGGCCTCTGTGGGCCCCTTCTTCTGAGTTTTGGGACACGTTATCTGCCACGTGTTGCGATCTCTGGGATCGCAAATATCGAGCATCATCATTAGCCCCCCACTCTTGTCCCGACCAGCTGGCGGGTCGGGTTAAGAGTGGACTGCCGGGCCGCCCGGGGTGCACTCACTCCTAAGATTTCGTTGGGACGAGTCACCGGGCTGTCAGCTGTCTTTTCTGCCAGCGAATTGTGGCGAGATCTCTGCTTTTACGGAAGGTGCGCCGGTTCGTGTATCCTGTCACTGAAGCGACGGTCCGCGTGTCGAGCGTCGGTTGGCCGACGCGACGTGTGCAGACCTGCGGCGTCTGATGGGATGCGGCCTAGTGCAGGAATGACAAGCGGAGCGATCGGTCGTCGAGTTGATTTCGATCACTTGCCAAGTGTGCCAAGCGCTGCTGAGAAGGAGGCATCTCTATGGCCCCGAAGTCGAGGGGGGATTACTCAGGCTTGGATAGACCGGATGTCTCTTGTTGGGGCTTCGGATCCGCTGCATGTGATGGGCTCAGTGGCCTCGTTATGAAGGCTACAAACCCACAGCGTCTGTTGGGTAGGAGGATGCCTGCAGGGGATGACCGAGCAGGGAAGCTGCTTGGTTTGATCTTGGCGAGGGCCTTGATCCCTGGCGTTGCGATTAGGGAAGCTACCGACCAGGGATAGCCGAGCAGGGAAGCCGCTCGGCTGCCTCTGGGAGGACTATGATCCTTAGCGTTGGAGGGGTTGTAAGAAGCCTACTAAGGATAACCGGTCAGTGAAGCTGCGCGGTTGCCTCTCGGCTAGGGCTTTGATCTCTGGCGTCGTGGGTAGGCAACCGCCAGCCTGGGATGACCGAGCAGGGAAGCCGCTCGGCTGCCTCTAAGGAGTACTTTGGTCCTTGTCTTTGTTGGGCAGGAAGCTACCCGCCGGGATGCGTCGAGTAGAAAGGGGCTCGACGGCCTCGCGAAGAGGGCTTCAGATCCTCAGCGTCTGATGGGTAGGAGGACACCTGCTGGGGATGCGCCGAGCAAGAAGAAACTCGGCGGCCTCACGATGAGGGCTTCAGACCATTAGCGTCTGATGGGAAGAAGGATGCCTACTGGGGATGCGCCGAGCAGGAAGGAACTCGGCGGCTTCACGATGAGGGCTTGAGATCCTCAGCATCTGATGGGCAGGAAGACGCCCGCTGCGGATGCGCCGAGCAGAAAGGAACTCGGCGGCCTCGCGATGAGGGCTTCAGACCATCAGCGTCTGATGGGCAGGAGGATGCCCGCTGGGGGTGCACTTGAGCAAGAAGGAACTCGGCGGCCTCACGATGAGGGCTTGAGATCCTCAGCGTCTGATGGGCAGGAGGATGCCCGCTGGGGATGCGCCGAGCAGAAGGAACTCGACGGCCTCGTGGTGAGGGCTTGATCCCTGGCGTTGTGGGTAGGGAAGCTACCAGCCAGGGATAGTCGAGCAGGGTAGCTGTAGGGCTGCCCCTTCGTGAGGGCTTTGATCCTTGGCAATGGATGGGCCGTTCGAGGCCTGCGAAGGTTGGCCGAGCAGGGTAGCTGCTCGGTGCCTCCTGGCGAGGGCTTTGATCCTTGACACTGGAGGGGCCGTGAGAGGCCTGAGAAGGATTGGCCGAGCAGCACTGGAGGGGTTGTTTGAGGCCTGCGAAGGATGGCCGAGCAGGGTAGCTGCTCGGTACCTCTTGGCGAGGGCTTTGATCCTTGACGCTGGAAGGGCCGTGAGAGGCCTGCGAAGGATGGCCGAACCGGGTAGCTGCTCGGCGCCTCCTGGTGAGGGCTTTGATCCTTGACGCTGGAGGGGCCGTGAGAGGCCTGCGAAGGATGGCCGAGCGGCACTGGAGGAGCCGTTTGAAGCCTGCGAAGGATGGCCGAGCAGGGTAGCTGCTCGGTGCCTCCTAGCGAGGGCTTTGATCCTTGACGTTGGAGGGGCCGTGAGAGGCCTGCGAAGGATTGGTCGAGCAGCACTGGAGGGGCCGTTTGAGGCCTACGAAGGATAGCCGAGCAGGGTAGCTGCTCGGTGCATCTTGGCGAGGGCTTTGATCCTTGACGCTGGAGGGGCCGTGAGAGGCTTGCGAAGGATTGGCCGAGCAGCACTGGAGGGGCCGTTTGAGGCCTGCGAAGGATGGCCGAACAGGGTAACTGCTCGGTGCCTCTTGGCGAGGGCTTTGATCCTTGACGCTGGAGGGGCCGTGAAAGGCCTGCGAAGGATGGCCGAGCAGCACTGGAGGGGCCGTTTGAGGCCTGTGAAGGATGGCCGAGCAAGGTAGCTGCTCGATGCCTCTTGGCGAGGGCTTTGATCCTTGAGGATAGCCGGGCGAGGGATCCTCGAGCTCGACTGCCTATGGGAGGGCTTTCTGATCCCTGGCATTGCAGTAGGGAAGCTACCCGCCAGGGATAGCCGAGCGAGGGATCCTCGGGCTCGACTGCCTCTGGGAGGGCTTTCTGATCCCGGGCGTTGCGGTAGGGAAGCTACCCGCCAGGGATAGCCGAGCGAGGGATCCTCGGGCTCGACTGCCTCTGGGAGGACTTTCTAAACCCTGGCGTTGCGGTAGAGAAGCTACCCGCCAGGGATAGCCGAGCGAGGGATCCTCAGGCTTGACTGCCTCTGGGAGGGCTTTCTAATCCTTGGCGTTGCGGTAGGGAAGCTACCCGCCAGGGATAGCCGAGCGAGGGATCCTCGGGCTCGACTGCCTCTGGGAGGGCTTTCTGATCCTTCGGGACGGGGACCGAGCAGGGTTACTGCCCAGTGACTCTTGGCGAGGACTTTGATCCCTGTCGGTGGTGGTAGGAAGCTACCATCCGGGGATAGCCGAGCAAGGACTCGACTGCCTCTGGGAGGACTTTGGTCTTTAGCACGGGAGGGGCTGTAAGAAGCCTACCAAGGACCCTTGGCCGAACAGGTTACTGCCCGGTGCCTCTTGGCGAGGGCTTTTTTCTTGAAGGATAGCCGAGCGAGGGATCCTTGGGCTCGACTGCCTCTGGGAGGGCTTTCTGATCCCTGGCATTGCGGTAGGGAAGCTACCCGTCAGGGATAGCCGAGCGAGAGATCCTCAGGCTCGACTGCCTCTGGGAGGGCTTTATGATCCCTGGCGTTGCGGTAGGGAAGCTACCCGCCAGGGATAGCCGAGCGAGGGATCCTCGGGCTCGACTGCCTCTGGGAGGACTTTCTGATCCCTGGCGTTACGGTAGGGAAGCTACCCGCCAGGGATAGCCAAGCGAGGGATCCTCGGGCTCGATTGCCTCTGGGAGGACTTTCTGATCCCTGGCGTTGCGGTAGGGAAGCTACCCGCCAGGGATAGCCGAGCGAGGGATCCTTGGGCTCGACTGCTTCTGGGAGGGCTTTCTGATCCCTGGCGTTGCGGTAGGGAAGCTATCCGTCAGGGATAGCCGAGAAGGGTAGCTGCTAGGCTACCTCTTAGTGAGGGCTTAGATCCATGGGCGAGGTGGCCCTCGAGCCGCCATGGCGAGCCCCTTCTGTGCGACCCCGTCAAGAGAGGGGGCGTCGGTCGCGAGGAGGCTCGAGGCGAGGCGCCATGGAGGAGGATCTTGGCGTGGAGCTGTGGGGCGCCCAGCGGGCCTCAGAGAGTATCGGCCCATGAGACCCGTGGCCAAGGGACGCTGCCTGCCGGTGGCCAGACGCGCCGATGAGGGCTGAGTCTCCTGGAGGCGGAGGAGCGGCGATCTGGGGCCCTGGCCCGGCCATTTGGACACAGACGAGCGCCAACCGATGGACTGTAGTCGGTCTATTCGGCCGGGTGATCGCTTACCATGTCGATGGAGATCGGAAGGCCAACTTTGTTTATTGTGGAGTTTCGTTTCCCACAGATGGCGTCAACTGATGGAGGTCTTTTTCGGGTCTCCGTCAGATGTTGTCTTCCGTCGATCTCCCGGTGGATTTTGGAGGTGATCTCCTGTTGCGTGTGGGTTTCAATGGGTTTGAGGAGATTTGTGATTTGAGGAGTTGAGCGCTGAGTACCTGCAAAGATGTCCCGGGGTGGTTTGGTATCACCAAGGATCCTCCGACGATCAAGTTAGCACTAGATCCAAACAGAGTAACGGCTAAGTGGAATAAAAAATGGCTTACTTGACCCCTCTGTGATGGGGGTTTATATAGCGGCTGTAGCACGCGGCAGCAGGCGCGAGAATCTCGCCGGCAGTTACGCTCCCGACGTCACGCCCGCGTAATAAGCGGATCTCCCGTTAATGGAGATCGTGATGGCGTGGAACGTGGGATGTTGCTGGCAGAGAATCCGTGCATGGCGAGATTCGCGGAGCGGCGGTAACGCCTGTGAGTGGTGGAGTTGGTCGGTCGGAGGGACCGAGGAAGACGGCCTCGGCTAGGGAGCTCGGAGACGATCAAGAAGGCCGAGGAGTCTTGGTCTTGTGGCAGCTCGGGGCGAGCTGAGAGGCCGAGGAGGCCAATTTGCAAAGGGGCTCTCAGGAGAGCCAGCTAGAGCTTGCAGGTCGGGTACACGGACCGCCTGGTCAGCCTCTGTGGGCCCCTTTTTCTGAGTTTTGGGACACGTCATCTGTCACGTGTTGCGATCTCGGGGACCGCCAATATCGAGCATCATCACTTCGTTTGTGTTGGGGTAAAAATTTACACCCCGGTTGACCAAGTCAAAATCCAAGTCAACCCCAAGCCAAGTGGGCCCATGCCCGGGTCGAGCCCGAACATGAAGCGGCCGGCCTCCCCCCATGCCAAGATAAAATTTTTGTAATAAATAATTTTGTTGCATTTTCTTTTATTTTATTTTATGGATAAATGTAAAAAAAATAGGCATAAAGCCAAATTTTTGTAAAGCCCATGGCTTATGTGCAAAAAGAAATGGCACATGAGCCATAGGATAGGCAAAATGCCATTTTGTGAAGCCCAAGGGGCTATGTGTAAAATGTATAGCCTATAAAGGCAAGGATAATGAAATATCCCAACAATTTTCTCTCTCCAAAAAAAGAAATTTCTAGAGCTGAGCTCTTTCCTTCTTCTTCAAGGTTCCAAAAGCTTCTTCTTTCTTTTGAATTAAATCAAGAGTTTTACTCTTCCTTTTTCAAAACTAAATAGTTTTCCACCACAAAACCTACATAGGGGAACTTGGATCTGTCATCAGATCTTAAAAAGGAGAGATTTTGAGATTTCACATCTCTTGATCTTCAAGATCCAGCAAGCAACAGGAGGAAGAAGAAGAACATCTTTCACTAAACCCCCCCAAAAAAAAGAAGAAAAACACATTCAGGAGTCCAACTCCTCTCTGATTTCTCTTCTGAGAAATTTTTTTAGGCTAAAAGCCTGTTGTGCCTCACCTGCGCGCTTGCGCAAGTGCGCAAGGCGCCCGCGTGCCGACACGTGGCGTGCGCGCTTGCGCACCTGCGCAAGACGCCCGCGTGCCGACACGTGGCGCGCGCGCCTACGCAAGTGCGCAAGTGCGCAAGTCGCCCGCGTGCCGACACGTGGCGCGCGCGCTTGCGCAAGTGCGCAAGTCGCCCGCGTGCCGACAAGTGGCGCGCGCGCTTGCGCAACTGCGCAAGTGCGCAAGTCGCCCGCGTGCCGACACCTGCGCATCCCTTGGATGCCTTTTCCCTATCTTTTGTGTACATACATACATATATACATATGTATACAAATTTATACACACACATACTCCGCCACACTCTCCCCCTCAAAAAAAATTTTCGGGCCGGGGCGCTGCCCCGAACCCCGCAAGGGGGCTGCTAGCCCCCTTGACCCCCAGCCCGCTATCCGGGTAGCGGGACCCCCGTAAAAACTCTGCGTGGCTCCCGATATATCCAAAACCCCCTTTCAAAACACACGCACACTGCACATTGAGTTCGCATGACCAGTTTAACCCGTTAATCGGAGGTTCCCTCGCCCCAAAGGCGATGGGTAATTAACGGCAGCTTAGTCCGCGGCCGCCGGAGATTCGGATCCCCACAATCATTAAACCCCCGCCTACCCTAGGCAGGGGGAATCGGTAGTACGCTTGACAAGCGCTCGCGTATTCCCATCTCACTGGGGTGACGAAAAACACCCTATAGATTCTGGCACGCCCGGTGGGACTAATCTCTCCTCCCATATTTCGGGTTAAACGTTCATGCGAACTCAATCAATATGCATATCGATTGCCTATACTGAAATGATGTTTTCTTTTCATGCAGCAATCAACTTTCGATGACGATGTCTCTCAAGACGATTTCAACTTCCAAAGCGACCCCGATTCCGTACGTGGTCAAGATCAACGCTCGTGTGGTTCTCCCCGCAAGCCTCAGTCGACAGTGGGAGGAACCGCCCCGCCAGTTCGGCTCCGTCATCATCTACCCTGCCGGAAGCGCTCATCTGGCAGAGATCCCAGCGGAACAGGTGGCCAAGCCGGTCTCAAGGGGTAAGAGGCCGAATGTCGTGATCGCCAAGGCACCACAACCGAAACTTAAGATGGTGTCTGAACGAGTCCCTGGTGCTCTGGCTGGGGGCAAGACTTCCGATGTGAAGGGCAACATTAAAAGTTGCGGACGAGCTCAGGCGATGACTCTAACAAATGCACAATCGGGCGTATCTCCAAGGCCTTCCATCAACCGGTCTGCGGCGTCTTCCCAAAAAGCCGAAGTCTGCCAGGTGCTTAGAACAGAAAAGTTAAAGCAGAAGCGGCTCAGGTATTGAGCCAACAAGAGGGACAAGGCTTCGGCCAAATGGAATCGTGTGAAGTTCCAAGTGCAAGGTTGCCCCGCGACGACGGCTGAGTCGGACGTAAGAATCAGCAATTCCTTCGAGCCTCTGAAGTGGGTTCAGAAAAACGCCATGACCGCCAAAATCAAGAAGACAGCGGTCCTAACAGTGCCACAAAGAGACGTGTCCCGGCCCCAACAGAAAAAGTATGACACTGTCTCTTCAAGAGTCTATCAAGCACTCTGTGCCGCGCGAAAGCAGCGGGGAAAACCCAGAAAAGAAGCGCCAGCACCATTCAAGAACCTGGTTAGGCCAGCCGTCTTCAATCGACTACCGGCTACCGAAGCAAAGGGGTCAAGACAGCGATCCGTGAAATCAGCCGCCAATGATAGAAAGACGGTCGGATATATCATCCATACGGTCTATATGGCGGGCGGGCGCCCCAGCGACAACCTTCGCAGCAAAAGCAAGGATGGGGCCACCACATCCCAAGCCCAATCTAGCCTGAATGTGGTTGCCGCCACCCAAGAACAGCCGCCCCTGCTGGATGAAGAAAACCCTCTCGATGAGGATGATAGGCAGATAGACCCCTCGGTCCATGTAGAGTCAAGCTCGGACAGCGAGGAAGAGCCGACTTTCCGCCCTAGGACTGCGGAGCAAGAGCTGCTTCAAGAACTTCGAAAACAGCTCAGGAGCAAAGATAAAGAGATGGCCAAGCTCTATTCAAAGATTGACGACTTAACGAACGTGGTGATGCAGCTTACGGCTCAAATTGCTCGAGCGCCTCCTAGTCAAGCACAAGCCGCTACTAATCAGCCTGGTGATGACAATCCGAGGCAGCCAATGCCTGTTCCTTTGGGACCAAGACTGGTCGAGCCGAATGAAAGCCGGCTACACTCTGCTTCTGGGGACGCCTTGGCCCCAGATAGCACTATCCCGCTAACACAGGATCGGATAATGGATTTGGTCACCAGCAAGGTTAAAACATTGGTGGCCGAAGCTGAAGCTCAGAAAGAAATCGGCAGTAGTGGGCGGCCATATCCCGCGCAGTACGATCTGATTGAGTTCCCAAGCGGTTACGTCATTCCTAAGTTCGGAAGATTTGATGGAACGGGGAATGCAAACCAGCACGTCGCCCACTTCAAAGCATCTTGCGGAAATACAGGGGGCAACGATGCGCTCCTTCTTCGTCAGTTTGTCAACAGCCTGACCGGTGTCGCTTTCGACTGGTATGTGAGTATACCGGACGGGTCCGTCATTACCTTTGCCCGAATGGAGTCTCTGTTCCGGCAAAGGTTCATGAGCGTCAGTGATAAAATCTCCATAGCCGATCTTGTGAGGACCAAGCCGGGGAAGAATGAAAGCAACACCGACTTTATCGCCCGATGGCGCAATCTCACAGTCAAGTGCGAACCGCCACTGGAGCAGGACCAGTCCGTCAGCCTTCTCATTGGGAACCTCAGCAATTGGATGGTCCCATTCTTGTGTACGGCGGGCCTCAAGACATTTCAGGAGCTAACCAAGAAAGTCCAAATGCTAGAACGCTCGAAGCAAGAGTCCCCGCCAGACTCTCAGAGAGACAAAATCTGGAAAAGCAAGCGGGACGACAACCGTAGAAGCGGGAGTTCCAGCAGTACCAATGTCTTCAATGCCTCCGACAATGAAGAAAAGCGAAGGGCGGGCGAATCCAAAACCAACCGGTCTCGAAAGCCATTGCTGGGAGGAGATGGGCCTTCCCTAGAGGAGAAAAAGAACAAGGTTTACTCTTTCAGAAGGGACAAGGTCCGCAAGATATTTAAAGATGCCTTGAACAACGGCCTACAATTGCCGGAGTCGAAAAGACCCCAAGAAGCAAAAATGACCGACAATCCCCTGTATTGCCCATACCACCGAGTAGTGAGCCATGCGATCGAGGATTGCTATATCTTCAAGGACTGGGTCGAGAAGCAGTACAAGGCTGGAGAGATCGAGCTGTCCAAAAGCGTGTTGGTGAACAATCAAGTTGCAACCGCCAACTTTATACAGACAGAAGTTGAAGCCTTCTGGGAGCAGACAGCTGAACCTGCTGCCCTGATAAACGAAACTGACTCATCGCGGCCTCCGTGGAGTACGCACATATCTAATAAGACGAAGAAGATGATAAAGCTACTTCGGAAAGAACCCAGGATGGAATGGGAAGGACAGAAGAAGCCTACCAGTCCAGCTGCCAATGCGGTTCCATCAGGCTCAAAATCCAAGAAGCTCAAGAAGAAGAAAAGTGCAGCTCGGCGCGAAAAAGAGTCTGCAGGGAGATCGACCATTCAAAAATATATCGACTCCCTCAAAGAATATGAACAAAAGGAAAGAACATTGATTCAATTGAAGGAGTTCTTCCCTGTACAAGCGGCTGAAATTCTGGAGGAGTTAGAAGAAGACTCCAATGAAGAGATCCCAGTAGTGACCTGCTACGCCATCCATCTTGGCAGCGACTCCGAGGATGATCTCTGTTTTCCGGAAGAAGACGAGGAGCTCACCACAAAGGCCAATCAAATCCAGCTCAGAAGCGGCAGGGCTCTACCGCAAAATCAGAGCAACGCCCCAAAAGGGAAGGAAAAACAAGTCGCTAATGAAGAAGATGGCAGAGAACCGGCTGATGAAAACATAAGTCCTTCCTCGGTGGACTATAATGTCTTGGCGCATCTCCGGAAGCTTCCGTCTCTCCTGAGCATCTACGACGCCTTGGTCCTATCTAAGGAGCTTAGAGATGTTCTCATCCACGCTCTGCAAAATCCCGAGCGGTATCAGGCTCACTTTGCGGAAATTAACATGAAAGAAGCCCAGCATGCTTTGTATGCCGCCGCAGTCACATTTAAGGATGAAGACTTGCTACTGGGAACGGCTGAGCATAATCGGCCGCTTTACGTGACCGGGTACAGCGACGGAGATCGAATTAATCGCATATTGATTGATCCGGGGTCCTCAGTGAACATCATGAACTTGCGAACTCTGAAGAGTTTGTCAATGGACGTCCGACACCTGTCAAGGGAAAGGATTGTCATTCAAGGCTTCAACCAAAATTGCCAGCAGGTTCTGGGGTCTATAGCTCTGCCAATCAAATTTGGGGATCTGCAAACTGAAGCTAAGATATACGTGATCGACGCCGACACGTCTTATAAGATTCTCTTGGGGCGGCCGTGGCTCCACGATTATGGCATCATTCCGTCAACTCTCCATCAATGCATGAAGTACACTAAAAATGGCGAAGAAAGACGCATTGACGGAGACATCCAGCCGTTCGGTGTGCATGAAATCCGATATGAAGATTCTCGGTACTTTACGAACCACCAAAATGCTAAGCCACAACTGACTGAGGATAGAACGGCCCCAAGACTCAAAAGCAAATCTGCACCGGCTATCACTTTCAAAAGCAAAAATACCCAAGTGCGCCCGCATTTCGGCAGCGACACTGATGAGTCCGACGCTGGAAGCCCGTCCTTCCGTAAAACTCGCCCACGTTTCGGCAGCGATACGGACGAATCTGTTACTGAAGGCCCATCTAGCAGCAAAGTCCGCCCTCATCTTGGCAGTGACACTGAAGAGTCAGAGGAGGAGGACCTGTCGTGCAACAGCGGTGCAAATTGGACCCCCACGCAACAAGCGAAACTACGAGAGACCTTCGAAGTCGCAGAAGGGTCCCTAGCCGTTACAAGGGTACCAGAGCAAATGTGCAAAGAGCTCGATGCATTATCAATCTCCACCGTGGACCAGCTGAAAACTTTCTACGTTCCCGGGAGGAAAAGTGGACAGAAGGCCATCTTGTTTTATGGGTCAAACCCCGTTGTGCACCCGGACGACCTTTCTGTCGCGTGCCTTCCCTATGAGAGAGGCATAAGAGCCGTCCTCAATCCCAGATACTATGCGCCCGAGATGCGGGAATACTTTAAGAAGTGCGGATGCCGGTTATATCAAACGGAGTCCGAAGCAAAGTTTTACGAAGGGCTATGGTATCCGCCCCAGGTCCGAGCACTCATCGATGGACGGATTCCAGATAGACGGGGCATAGGCTACATTCAACCTGATTCCAAAGCGTGCTACATGATCCATGTTGGTGAGACCAGCGAAAGATCAAATGATGATGACGAGATAGCCGAGCCAGAAGAAGCTCCTCAAGAGCTCGAAGATGGCGGACAAGCAACCTTTGATGAGCTAACCGAGATTGACTTAGGAACGCCCGATAATCCAAGGCCGACCTACATCAGCTCACTCTTGTCGGAGGAAATGAAAGAGCAGATAATTGCCCTGCTGCGTGAGTTCGTCGACTGCTTCGCGTGGACGTACAAAGAAATGCCTGGCCTTTCCCCTGAGGTATCCGTGCATAAGCTGGCTATATCTCCTGATGCTAAGCCAGTCAAACAAGCTCCTCGAAGAATGAGAAGGGAGTTGGAAGAAAAGGTCATCGAGGAAACCAAGAAACTCATCGATGCCGGCTTCATCAGGGAAGAGAAATATGCAGACTGGATCGCATGCATAGTCCCAGTGAAGAAGAAAAATGGGCATATCCGAGTTTGTGTCGATTTCAGGGACCTCAACAAGGCATGTCCTAAAGACGACTTCCCGCTACCGGTCATGGAAATGATGGTCGATGACACCTCAAATTACGAGTTGTTCACCTTTATGGATGGCTCGTCTGGATATAATCAGATCAAGATGTCGCCTGAGGATGAGAAGCACACAGCATTTCGAACCCCGATCGGAATATATTGCTACAAGGTGATGCCGTTCGGACTAAAGAACGCAGGTGCTACATATCAAAGGGCGATGACTAATATCTTTGATGACCTAATCCATAAAGTCGTCGAATGCTATGTTGATGATCTGGTCGTCAAGACTAAAGATAAGGCCGATCATATCCAAGATCTCAGGACCGTTCTCACCAGACTGAGGGAATACGATCTGAAGATGAATCCTCTGAAGTGCGCTTTTGGCGTGTCATCGGGAAAATTCCTGGGCTTCATAGTTCGACATCGAGGGATCGAAGTTGACCCATCAAAGATAAAGGCCATCATGGAGATGCCCCCTCCGAGGAGTCTGACGCAGCTAAGATCTTTTCAAGGCAAGCTTGCTTATATACGGAGGTTTATCTCAAATTTATCAGGGAGATGTAGGCCCTTCTCAAAGCTCATGAAGAAAGGAGCTCCTTTTATCTGGGATGCCGAATGTCAAGTAGCGTTCGAAAGCATCAAACAATACTTGTTGCACCCTCCAGTGCTGGCCGCTCCCATTCCAAATAAACCACTGATTCTCTACACTGCCGCGTTGGACGAGTCACTCGGTGCGCTCCTTGCCCAGAATAACGAGGAAGGAAAAGAAAATGCCCTCTACTACCTCAGTCGAACTCTAGTCGGGGCGGAACACAACTACTCCCCAATCGAAAAGCAATGCCTGGCTCTAATATTCGCTGTGAAGAAGCTGAGGCACTATCTGCTCGCTCATCGGGTTATGCTGATCTCCAAGGTCGACCCGCTCAAACACTTGATGACCAAAGCAAGCCTAGCCGGCAGAATGGCAAGATGGGCTGTCATGCTACTTGAGTTTGACATAGTTTACACTCCTCAGAAAGCAGTAAAAGGGCAAGCTCTTGCAGACTTTCTCGCTGCTCATCCCATACCAGAAGGGTCGCCGCTAAATTGTGAGTTACCCGACGAACAAGTGCTGCACCTCGAGAATGACGAGCCATGTTGGGAGCTCTACTTCGATGGGGCCTCATCGATAAGAACCTCCAGTAAATCAAGCGTCCCGGAGATAAAAGCAGGGATAGGATTGGTATTCATCACACCATCAATGGGAACCCTACGGCGTTCTTTTGCTCTCACCGAGCCTCGGACAAACAATGAAGCTGAGTATGAAGCTCTGATAGCTGGTTTGGAGCTCGCCATAGAAATGGAAATCCGTCGGCTACGAGTTTACGGTGACTCCCAGCTCGTCGTCAACCAAGTAAGCGGCGATTATAAGATATACAAACTCGAATTAGCTCGGTACAGAGGCCGAGTGGTGGAACTCATGAAACGGTTCACTCATATTGAACTAACGAGAGTCCCTAGAGCGTTGAACGGAAAAGCCGACATACTCGCTCGCCTAGCCAAAGAGCTGGCTGATCCTGAAATGGACGAAATTCTGATCACAGTCAGGAGCCGGCAAATTCTACCCCCAGTCTCTCTACGAGAAGAGGAAAGCGCGGAACAGAAGAGCAGTCCTGCGGAAGAAGCTTCGATCATCCAAGACGAGCCCGATTGGAGAGAACCCTTCGTAGAGTACCTCCGGTACGACAAGCTGCCCGAAGAAAAATCTGCGAGGATTCAGCTGAAGAAAAGAGCTCTCCGATACGTGTTTGTAAATGACACGTTATACCGCAGGTCATATGACCAACTCTGGCTCAGGTGTCTGTCATTGGCCGAAGCCCAAAAGGTCATGAAAGATGTCCACTCGGGCGTTTGCGGTGCTCACCAATCTGGCCCCAAGATGCGACTTCAAATCAAACGGCTTGGGTATTACTGGCCCACCATGATACGGGATTGCGGAGAGCATGCAAAGAAATGTTATATCTGCCAAATTCACGGTGATTTTATTCACAAGCATCCCAACCCATTGCATCCTACAGTGGCGTCGTGGCCCTTCGAAGTTTGGGGCACCGACATTGTTGGCCCAATTGATCCTCCGTCATCTAAAGGCCACCGGTTCATACTGGCCGCGACAGACTACTTCTCCAGGTGGGCTGAAGCTGTCCCGCTAAAAGAAGTCAAGACAAAGGATATTCTGACATTCTTCCAGCATAATATTCTATACCGCTTCGGTACACCAAGAAGAATCATTTCTGACAACGGGCCTTCTTTCAAGAGCTTCAATGTCTCAAGGTTCGCTACTCAGCACAAGATAGACTGGAGATATTCCTCCATCTATAATCCAAGAGCCAATGGGCTAGCCGAAGCCTTCAATAAGACTCTATGCAAGCTCCTGAGAAAAAATGCTTCAGCCAACAAGAGAGACTGGAATCTCAAGCTTCACGAGGCATTGTGGGCATATCGTACCACGCACCGTACTCCAACTCAGTCCACTCCATACTCATTGCTCTTCGGAGTGGAGGCGGTCCTCCCCCTCGAAGTCGAAGTTCCAAGCTTAAGAATGGCCGTTCAGCATGAGTTGACAGAAGAGGAAAACGTGCTCCTTCGACTTGAAGAACTCGATGCCCTCGAAGAAAAGAGGCTCGCGGTGCAGCAAAATCTGGAGCTATACCGAGCCCAAATGTCACGGGCCTATGACAAGATAACTCGTCTCCGTGCTTTCAAGAAAGGTGAATTGGTGTTGGTCCTTAAAAGACCGATCATCCCCAATCGACATGCCAAGGGAAAATTCGAGCCGAACTGGGAAGGACCATACGTCATCGAGAAAGTGTTCGACGGAGGATCCTACCAACTAATAAGTGCCGAGGGAGAAAGGCCCATGCCGCCCATCAATGGCCGATATCTCAAGAAATACTACACATGAATGCTCCAAGTCGCAGGCGAATTGAGCACATCAGCCCTACGGTCTGGATCAGACATCCTGCAAAACCGTATACAATCCACGGGCGTAAATAACCCCTATTTCTCCCAAATCTTGCCGGTGAGACTACTTTTAAAGTCCCACCAGCGGCAAAAATTAAAAAAAAAAAAAAAAAAGAAGAAGAAGAAGAAATAAACGGTATGTCCACAAGCAAAACGGGCACGGATGAAAACCCGAAAGGGCTCCGTGAGTAAAAACAGCAGGACTACCGGCGAGTCTGTGAAAACCCGAAAGGGCGCAAACTCGTGAAAAGAGATGCAATACACTCGCAAAGTCCTCTCGACCTTGTGAGGAGAAAACCCCTGCGTGAGATCCTTACGACTCACAATGGAGCAACACACTTAGGAATCCTCACGATTCCTAAGGAGAAAATACACCTGCGGGATCCTTACGACTCGTAGGGAGAAAATGTTTTATGGGACCCTCACGGCCCATAAAATTGAAAAGCCTTAGGTGATAGGGACCCAAACCTATCTCCTAAGCCATCGTTCCCCAACAGGCAACGGCAAATGATGATTCTCTCCTGGCATTTCGCTTCAGTGTTAGCGGTGCTGATGCCGACCAAAAACCCAAATCCCAAGTCCTCCCGAGGCAAATGATGAGTTGCTCCTGGCATTATTCCAGTGCAGCAATGCTGATGCCAAACAAGATCCAAATT
Organism: Agapanthus africanus; assembly: GCA_030015575.1. NCBI lineage: Eukaryota > Viridiplantae > Streptophyta > Magnoliopsida > Asparagales > Amaryllidaceae > Agapanthus > Agapanthus africanus. Next base: position 601,158,432 of record JASDDO010000031.1, on the reverse strand, counting down.
CCAAGTCCCCAAACGGCGAATGATGAGTCGCTCCTGGTACCACATTCCAGTGCAGCGATGCAGACGCCAACCAAAATCCTATTTCTCAAAATTCTCACGGCCCTACGGTGGGTCCCCAAATTGACCATCGTATACAATCCACGGGCTCAAATAATTCTCATCATACCCATGCCCCACCGTAATCACCAGTTACGCGGCCGGTCTCCGCTTTGGGAATGATGCTCCATTGATAAGACCCACTCATGTGTCCTCACGATATATGAGGAGAACAAACCTTTGTGGGATCCTTACGACTCATAAAGGAAAAACACACTTAGGAGTCCTCACGACTCCTAAGAAGAAAATACACCTGCGGGATTCTTACGACTCGTAGGGAGAAAATGCTTTTATGGGACCCTCACGGCCCATAAAATTGAAAAGCCTTAGGCGATAGGGATCTAAACCTGTCTCCTAGGCCATCGCTCCCCAACCCCCAAATGGCGAATGATGAGTCGCTCCTGGTACCATATTCCAGTGCAGCGATGCAGACGCCAACCAAATTCCAAATCCCATACCCCAACGGCGAATGATGAGTCGCTCCTGGTACCATATTCCAGTGCAGCGATGCAGACGCCGACAAAATCCCGAAATTTTTCCGGCCTTACGGTCTGGATCATACATCCTGCAAAACCGTATACAATCCACGGGCGTAAAACAATCCCAATCTCTCCCAAATCCTCTCGGGGCAAATGATGAGTTGCTCCTGGCATTATTCCAGTGCAGCAATGCAGATGCCAAACAAAAAAAACAACCAATCCCCAAATCCTCTCGGGGAAAATGATGAGTTGCTCCTGGCATTATTCCAGTGCAGCAATGCAGATACCAAACAAAAACCAAAATCCCAAAATCCTCTCCATGACAGATGATGATTCGCTCCTGGTACCATATTCCAGTATAGCGATGCTGATGTCAACCCAAATCAAAATCAGCAAGTCAACTTCTACTCCGACACCGCAGAAAGCGGAGCAAGTCAGAATCCAATCTCGACACCGCAAGAAGCGGAGCAAGTCAAGTCTACCCCTGACACTGCAAGAAGCAGAGCAAGTCAAATCAAGCACCGACCGTCCAAGTCGCTAAAAGGGCAGAACCGACCGTCCACGTCGCTAAAAGGGCAGCATCGACCGTCCAAGTCGCAAAAAGGGCAGCATCGACCGTCCACGTCGCTAAAAGGGCAGAACCGACCGTCCACGTCGCTAAAAGGGCAGCATCGACCGTCCAAGTCGCAAAAAGGGCAGCATCGACCGTCCACGTCGCTAAAAGGGCAGAACCGACCGTCCACGTCGCTAAAAGGGCAGCATCGACCGTCCAAGTCGTGAAAATGGCAGCACCGACCGTCCAAGTCGCGAAAATGGCAGCACCGACTGTCCATGTCGCAAAAAGGGCAGAACCGACCGTCCAAGTCGCTAAAATGGCAGAACCGACCGTCCAAGTCGCAAAAAGGGCAGAACCGACCGTCCACGTCGCTAAAAGGGCAGCACCGACCGTCCACGTCGCTAAAAGGGCAGCACCGACCGTCCAAGTCGCAAAAAGGGCAGAACCGACCGTCCACGTCGCTAAAAGGGCAGCACCGACCGTCCAAGTCGCAAAAAGGGCAGCGCAGGATTCCTACAAAGCGGGAACCAGATAACTCCGGGCTAGGGAAAACGCCTATCACGGACACTCCGTCTCGGAGACATGACAAGCAACGACCGTCCATGTCGTAAAAAGGGCAGTGCCAGCTTCCCAAAAAGTGGGAACCAAATCAAGTCGCCTCCACGTGAAAGAAGATCCATCAATTTCATGCACACGACCCACATGTGTGGTGTGCATTTATTGATGGGGGGCAATTTGTTGGGGTAAAAATTTACACCCCGGTTGACCAAGTCAAAATCCAAGTCAACCCCAAGCCAAGTGGGCCCATGCCCGGGTCGAGCCCGAACATGAAGCGGCCGGCCTCCCCCCATGCCAAGATAAAATTTTTGTAATAAATAATTTTGTTGCATTTTCTTTTATTTTATTTTATGGATAAATGTAAAAAACATAGGCATAAAGCCAAATTTTTGTAAAGCCCATGGCTTATGTGCAAAAAGAAATGGCACATGAGCCATAGGATAGGCAAAATGCCATTTTGTGAAGCCCAAGGGGCTATGTGTAAAATGTATAGCCTATAAAGGCAAGGATAATGAAATATCCCAACAATTTTCTCTCTCCAAAAAAAGAAATTTCTAGAGCTGAGCTCTTTCCTTCTTCTTCAAGGTTCCAAAAGCTTCTTCTTTCTTTTGAATTAAATCAAGAGTTTTACTCTTCCTTTTTCAAAACTAAATAGTTTTCCACCACAAAACCTACATAGGGGAACTTGGATCTGTCATCAGATCTTAAAAAGGAGAGATTTTGAGATTTCACATCTCTTGATCTTCAAGATCCAGCAAGCAACAGGAGGAAGAAGAAGAACATCTTTCACTAAACCTCCCAAAAAAAAAGAAGAAAAACACATTCAGGAGTCCAACTCCTCTCTGATTTCTCTTCTGAGAAATTTTTTTAGGCTAAAAGCCTGTTGTGCCTCACCTGCGCGCTTGCGCAAGTGCGCAAGGCGCCCGCGTGCCGACACGTGGCGTGCGCGCTTGCGCACCTGCGCAAGACGCCCGCGTGCCGACACGTGGCGCGCGCGCCTACGCAAGTGCGCAAGTGCGCAAGTCGCCCGCGTGCCGACACGTGGCGCGCGCGCTTGCGCAACTGCGCAAGTGCGCAAGTCGCCCGCGTGCCGACACCTGCGCATCCCTTGGATGCCTTTTCCCTCTCTTTTGTGTACATACATACATATATACATATGTATACAAATTTATACACACACATACTCCGCCACATTCTCCCCCTCAAAAAAAATTTTCGGGCCGGGGCGCTGCCCCGAACCCCGCAAGGGGGCTGCTAGCCCCCTTGACCCCCAGCCCGCTATCCGGGTAGCGGGACCCCCGTAAAAACTCTGCGTGGCTCCCGATATATCCAAAACCCCCTTTCAAAACACACGCACACTGCACATTGAGTTCGCATGACCAGTTTAACCCGTTAATCGGAGGTTCCCTCGCCCCAAAGGCGATGGGTAATTAACGGCAGCTTAGTCCGCGGCCGCCGGAGATTCGGATCCCCACAATCATTAAACCCCCGCCTACCCTAGGCAGGGGGAATCGGTAGTACGCCTGACAAGCGCTCGCGTATTCCCATCTCACTGGGGTGACGAAAAACACCCTATAGTTTGCTTGACAGTTACCAATCGGGTATGTCTCATTCGGTAAGAACTTTCTCTCCAAAATGAATGGTCGCCAGTTCAATCCTAAAATATACATTTGGTTAGCAGTATGGGAAAAACCTACTAAAAATATTAAAATTATCGTGAAGAGAATCCCCATTGTTCAATTTAATAAACTCCATCAATTTCAATCTAAAGGTATTATATGTATAACCGAGTTTAAAAAAAAAAAATTGCAGTCAGTACATATAGTAAAACGGAACAGGGATGAAATTTTCTAAGAGTTCCCGAAGTGCCGGTACAGTCAAACCAGACATAACTCGCACTTGGCGAAATTAAAATTATTGCACAAAATAATTTAGCTTTCGAATCAGTGTTCATCAATTGCTATCAACAGCCGGCAAAATAAACAAGACTCAGAACCCTCAAAATTATCTTGATCAAACCATGTTAACAGTTATCAAACTTTTCAAGATATTTAGAGGCGCTGTGTGTAGTATGAGCCAGTGGCTCATTTTTTGAACAACGAGATCTCGTCCCAAAACATACATATCTCCATGTATTTCACCGATTTAAACCGGCCATTTTGATCTATGCATCATGAAACCCCTATGTAAAAAAAATCTCGGGATTTAAAAACTTTTAACGCGTTCATTAAGCGACCGCAATTTTCCTTTATCGATGAACGTTCATCGATACATTTGTTTAATCTAGCCTGTTCTATATATCACTTGAAGCATGCATCCATATGATGCAAAATAATACATAAGTTTTAACATGAAAAACCAATCATTGGATGAACCAGTAAACTAAACTGGAAGATGCTATGATTAAAACCCTCAATGCGATACGATCCACATGCCCTTTTGACATATGACGTCAACCCAAACCATATAATATATACGTCCATCGAATCAAATTCTGTAGATAACTTCAAAGCAGAATCAATAATTTTTATATGAATGATCATAATCTAAATTCTTATCAACAAACAGTCCTACATTTTTAATTACAGTGTTTACAAAAATCAAAACTTTAGCCTTCGATGTTTTGTTTCTCTAATTAAGCATAAAAAAAATAGGGGGATTTCTGCATTTTCCCCAAACGAACTACAAACCGCGACGCGCTCTCTCTCGCTCTCTCACAAACTGAATTCTTGATTCTCTCCAAAATTCCCCCAAATCTCAACACCCAAGAAGAAAATTCGCCACCCTCAACAGACTTTCCGCCAAATCGGTGAGAAATCTCTACTCATTCCCCTAAAAAAATGCAATCTTTTGTAGGTCCTTTTGCTTCGATCACGAGAATGAAACGCTGTGCTAGGTTTTTTACCCACAAAATTTTGATCTTGTCCTATTTGTTTCCCTATCAATTTCAATTGGGTGTTATGCCCATGTTGATTGCAAATGTGTAGGTCAGTAATTTGATTTCATCATTAGTTACTTATATCTGTGTTTGAAAATTAGGGTTTTAGGTTTCTGCCATGTGAAATATACTCCAGGTATAAGAAAAAGAGGATTATTGGTTGGATAATTTGCCATATCAAAATTTTAGCCCCAAAGAAATTGTTTGATCAATTGCTTGTAATGTGTTTGGTTGCTTATAATTTGATGGGGGTGGTGGGGGTGTGGGGGTGTGGGGGGAGAGAAGAAACATACCTGCTTTAAGATAAAAAGAGAGAATGTGGTTATAAGTTGAAATTTTTGCGTGGTTTGTTTCTATCTGAAAATGGAAAGTAAGTGCCTGATATATTATGGCTCTTGATAGCTCGATGGGTATCTTACAATTTATCCAACTGTATGGATAAGTTCAAGAGATCTCTATTGAAATCTCTCTTTTCCTCTCTAAATTTCTGAAATAATTACCAACAGAATCCATTGAAGTTTATCTTTAAAGCTTCATTTTCTTTTAATACTTCTTTATTAGCAAGATCGTGCCCGAACATATGCAACCACAGCCATAGTCAAGCACCTACTAATTGATTATGCGCAATTAGTTGGTGTTTGTTGATCTGTTAAAGAGGTTAACTGTAATGGTTATTTAGTGATATTTATCTTAATGGTTTATCTCCTCATTTATTTTTTGTTATAAACCCATCATTTTCTCGCATTTTCCACTTTAGCCAAATTTTCATATGACATCTGAATGCCAATCGACCTCAATCTGTACATTACTTTATAGAGAAACTTAAAGAGAGTCTATGCTTGTAGAAGGTGACAATTTAGAAGTAAAAACTAGACCATCTACATTGGTTGTTAGAGTTCAACAGTTCAACCCACAAATTGATTTATTAGGTACTGCAAATTATAATATGTTCTCCCAAAACTTGGATTCAGCAGGAGGGTCCAGTCCTAGCTTTGATTAGTGCAATCTTTCCCCCGCTTAATTATTCGAGACTAAAATGACTATCCTTGTTCCTTAATCCAGAACGTATTTGGCATCCTATGTTCTACTTACCAGTAAAACTATAATGTCCCCCCTCCCCCACCAAAAAAATAAAATAATGATGATGATGATGATGATGATAATGATGATAAAAAATAAAATAAAATAAAATTGCGATGTTAGCTTTCCGCAATTTATTCAGCACAGACATGTTAGCAAATAATGCTCTGAATTTTCATCAAATGCTTTGGTGTCCAATGGAGTAAGAATTCATTTGAGCTAGTTGGACAAGAGTGATCATGATTATAAGGGCATAGTTGTTAATTTGACCGAATCCAAATATCAGAATAAAGGGTATCTAAAATATTAAGTAAAAATTATATAGACTCATCTGCCGTCAAAACATCCGGCCATTCAATAGTATAATATGTTCTATATATCTTATCTTCTATAGATTCAGTGTCCATATGCAGTTGTTTTACTTGGAAAGTTAAGAATGTATGGAAAAAAATAGACCTTTCTATTAAGCCATAATAAAACATCTTACATTATACTGTAATCAATTAACAATATTGTGTATATATTATGAGTGAACGGGATCTCAGGTGGCATAGGAGGAAATTGCCTCAGATTTCATCACAAAAAGTCAACCGGCAATCATTTTTTTGACGATCAACATCCACCATCGCCATCTTCATCGTTTAAGATTTGGATACACCAAATTTCATGTGTATCTAAACACCATTTCACTGTTATTTTTGTGATGTAAAAATACTAAAAATTTCCTATTAGCGGAATACTGTTAATTTTGCACCCACTAAATCAACTGTGAAATGGTGCTAGTTACACATGAAATTTGGTGGTGTCCATATCTTAGACAATGAAGGTGAAAATGGTGGATTCCGATTGTCGAAAAAATGGTGGATAGTCGACTTTTTGCGACGACATCTCTGAGGAAATCTCCTCCTATGCCACCTGAGATTCCATTTTCTCATATATTATAGGTTATGAATTTGCATTCACAGACACTATTTGGCCGTTATATTCACTGTAGGAAAATCCTCAGGTTGTTTTTATTTCATTCTGTGCGCCTAGATTGTGGTCTATTTATTTTCATATTTGTGTAGGATTTAGAGAAGCCTGGTGACATCAAGCATTCCTTGCTAGAAGATATTCCTAAGCAGCTATTTAAATCTGTTTTTAATGGTGATTGCTGTTTCGGTTTTTGATACTGATGGTTATATTGTTGATCATTGTAAATCGAGGGAGAAACTCATGGATGTCACACAACAAGTCAGTACTTGCAAGTTATATTGCTGGAGCTGATGATTTTAGAGTTGGGCTTACCCATGTGATAGAAATTGATTGAAATGGTATTTTGTCTTTTAAATACTTCTTTGATTTTAACTACTTACTCAAATTTAAACCTTATCTATCTGCAGGCGTGACATATAGTAGGAAACCTTGAATATTATTTGAATCTGATTCCATGGTTCATTTGTCAACCTTAGAGTTTACTTGTATAAACCTAGATGTCAAAGAGGTTAAATATAGGCAGTTTGGCGAACTCGGAGGATTAATCACTTCAAATTATACAGTTTGATGGCTTCTTCATGTTAATCATTTTCTTGCATCATGTCAAATCTTGGTGATATTTGTGAGAATGTGCTTGATTTTTGCTCTTGCTGCTTTCAAGTTGAACATACTTTTGTATAGCAAATCTATCATCTTTCTCCTTCTAAACTCTTCCCCCCCCTCCAACAACAACCCCCCCCCCCCACCCACCCACACGCCCGCGCGCAAAATAAAAAATAAACCCACCCACCCACAAGAAAAAATTTGGGGGGGGGGGGGGGGCGATCTAGGATAAGTAGAAGGATGCAAACTTGGTGGTTAGGACTATAGCAAACCTCTTTTGTCCGTAGTGTCTAAGGCCAGGAATCTGGCATTAAGTAAGAGGGTTACATTAGTTGATAGCCAGCGGTAAAACTTTAGTAATATTATCATGACTCCTTGCTTCATAGGCGATCCATTTTGATAAGATGATGAAAATGATGAAGCCGATAGTTTAGACTTGGGCTTATCCATGTGAAAGAAACTTATTGAGAAAGGTATACCTAATTTCTAACTGTGAAATTCCCATTCGTAGGCTCCATTTCTATCTAGAAGTTTCTATTTGAAGAACAATCAATTTCATCTTTTGAAGGCTAATCAATTTCCATCTATATCCATTTTAGCTCTAGAATTTTGACGTGTAGAGTAGAGGTAGGTGCCTTTGAACTTTGAAAGCTGCAGAGAGTCATGGTGGGGCCTGAGAATGGGCTGCTGTTGTTTTTCTTTTTTAATTTGTGTATGCCAAAAATTTCGGCCATCTCTAGTCAAAATTGACAGCTTTTAACTACTTGGATTCTATGACTAATTTCATGCATATTTTAGTTGATGCATGACTTTCAATTTATTATTGCAACACACTTTTCTTTTCTTTTTTGGTACTGAAACTTTTCTTTTCTTTTGCATATTATAGTTATGTTTGCTTCTTTTAGGCTAAATTGGGAGAAGCTCCTCATTTTTCCCTGCATACCACTAAACTACCTTAACTATTAAAATCTACACTTTACTCCCAATTTATTAATGAACAATTATTTTTAATCCTGTTTCTGCAACCCTTTTCGTCCCAAAATGGCTTTTTTTTCCTGCCACTTATTTTAATAGCGTATGTTTAATGTTTTCATCGAGGGTAATTAGGGAAGAAAAAAAGAAGAAATAGAAAAATTATATGGTGATGTTAAAGTATTTGGCAAAGGTGGGAAAGCTTTCTTGCAATGTAGCATTTCTTTTAGTGGGCAGAAGCATATCAGCATTTTCCAAGTCTTTCTTTTCAGGATCAGCTCAAGGGAATTGGTCAACCCTTAAGAAACAAGAAGCCAAAACTTTTCCAAACCTACATATAAATGGAGGATAGAAGAGAAGCCAAAGGATACAAACCAATCGTTACATCAAGAATGAAGCAATGCATACCTCCAGACTTCCAAGACACCCCTCCTACTTTGTACTCCGAGGTCAATAACCGATTTCATGATCGCATACTCCCGAAACGAATAATCCTCATCCGCCATGGTGAGAGCCAAGGAAACCTAGACATGTCGGCCTATACGACCACCCCTGACTACCGCATCCCTCTCACCCCGCTCGGTGTCCAGCAGGCGCGTGCTGCCGGCAGACATATTCGCCGCCTGGTGTCCGGCGGGCACGGACAGGAGGCTGAAGAGTACTGCAAGGTTTTTTCTTCTCCATTTTTCAAAGTTTCATAAATGGTTTTCAGCTAGCTTTTTTAAGGATGTTTCATAATATTTATTTTTTTATGTTTCACAAAAATCTATGAACTTATTTTTTGTATGGCCTGTTTGGGTTTGGTATTTGGATCACTGAAGTTTATTTTAAAGTGGAGGTATAGGTTATGCAAACTAGTTTGCAAACTTAACACGTAACTATATATGATGAATTGTTTGGCTTTGGATTTAATCTCTAAAAAGACTTGTTTTGGAGTTATCTAAACTACAAAATGGGCGTTTAAATAATCTAGTTGTTTTGAACTTTAAAATGAAAGCTTGATACTGGGGTCTCGCTTGCTGGATGGGTGTTTAAAAATATTTGCGGAAGCGTAAAAACGAAGTATTCCATACGAACAAGATCACCCAATCACTAGAATCATCCATAGACTAAAATTTGCAAACTAAAGAATGGAACAAGGAGAAAATACAACTTTTGAAGCGCCTTCACATGCCCCAACGGTTGTACTCCGGACTCCGACTAAGCTCCGCGGTGCTCTGGATTTCATTTGGTTTGCGATCGGCCCCGTTGAAGATGATTCACGCAAAGGCCACCGGTTCTAGCTCCAACATAAAGAACTTGATGTAACTCTCTCTTCATGCTTGCTAGACATCAGTTGAGAGAGATGTAGAAGAATGGAAGTGTATTCTCAAACTCTCTCATCTCTTTTCTTTTTAGCTCTCTTATCTTTTTTTTCTTTCATAGTTAGGATTGTGAAGTTAAATCTAAATAACTACACAAATCCAGTTATTCTAACTTTTAACTACAAGGCCATACAGGCATTTGGGCATTTCCCTCCCTGTAGGATGTTAGCCAGTCTAAACTAGAAAATGGATGTTAAGTACAGATGCTAGATGGACATCAACACTGAGAATTTATTTGTGGCAGGAAGCTGAGGAGAACTGGAAGGTGTTCTTTTATGTGTCGCCATACGAGAGGACGAGGGGGACGTTAAGGGAGATTGGAAAGGCGTTTGGAAGGAGAAGGGTGATTGGCGTGAGGGAGGAGTGTAGGGTGAGGGAGCAGGATTTCGGGAACTTTCAGGTGGAGGAAAGGATGAGGGCAATTAAGGAAACGAGGGAGAGGTTCGGGAGGTTCTTCTTTAGATTCCCAGAGGGGGAGTCGGCTGCAGATGTGTTTGACAGGGTTGCTAGTAAGATTTCCTTTCCTTTCCTTTCCTAACTGAGAAAACTTTGACAAGAGAGATATTAATGCCAAATTCATAGATTTGCTACAAAGAATCATGTTCAGCTCTAATGCACTGATGCAAGCAATTGGTTCAGTTAGTATATTCTTTTTTCTTTTAAAGTCTCCTCATGTGTCATTCACAAGAATCTAACCAGTGAACTTCCCTCATTGGATAACAAAGTTTTAGCATAGGAGCTAGTTCTGTATTCTTCATGACAAAAACACTCAAACAAAACTCTGTTATTGTTTTCCCCCAGGCTTCATGGAATCCCTATGGCGAGACATCGACATGAAGCGTCTCAACCAAGACAACGCCTCCCAGACCAACCTGGTGATAATCTCCCATGGGCTCACCTCCCGCGTCTTCCTGATGAAGTGGTTCAAGTGGACGGTAGACCAGTTCGAGCGGCTCAACAACTTTGGCAACTGCGAGTGCCGGGTCATGCAGTTGGGCCCCTCCGGTGACTACAGCCTGGCAGTCCACCATACGAGAGAGGAGATGGAGCAGTGGGGTTTGTCGCCGGAGATGATCGCGGATCAGGAGTGGCGGGCGAGTGGGGTGAGTGGCAGGGGGAGTTGGAATGAGGTGTATTCATGTTATCTTGATACCTTCTTTGATGAGATGAAGGTTAGTTCAGAGGATGAGGTTGAGGATGGGGAGTCGTGATGTTTTTTTTGGTTATGTTTACTAACATGGCATGGATTGATTCTTTTTTCTTTTGAAATCATTATTTTCCTTTGGTCTATGATTAAGGTTGATTGTAAAATTATTTATTTATTTTTCTTTGGTGTCGGTTAGGAAAGGAAAGTTGGGAGATATGTCGTATGTGGCTCACTTCTTGTCATCTTGATTGTTTGTGTTGTGATTAAGAAAATTCAGTGACTGCTCTAATTTTTCAAATTATTTTTTATTTTTTTCATCAAATATGTATATTGAATACTGTATTGAAACAATATCCCCGATGTTCACAACTTCATATTTACAGTTATATCCACAAAATGGATTAAAAAATAATTACAAGTATACATCTCTCTCACTCCTATTCTTTGATAAAAAGGTATTTATATATTACCGCATTTAAAAGTTTACGAATACAAATACATCAAAGCAAGAATACATTGCATATGCAGGCTAATTATTAATTATACTACATGCAGAAAAACAGCAGCCAAGTCCTTTTATTCATTTAACAGCACGACAAAGTTTCTTTGTTCATAATTATACTGAGAACCACCACCATAAACAATGAAGTTTAGGAAGCAGAAGTGAACTTGATCGAGACGCTGTTGACACAGTGGCGTTCGTCGGTGGGTGTGTTGAAACCCTCGCCTTTGAAGACATGGCCGAGATGGCCCCCACAAGCCGCACAGGTAATCTCCGTTCTCCTTCCATCTGGATCCGGCTGCAAAAATAAGTGAAATTCGATCTCAATTAAAATGCAGATAATCGGAACAGAATAAATTGGTTGCACCCCAGTTTTTCGATTATGGCAAAGCTGTAGAAAATGCTGCAAGGCATTTCATCAACTTTAAAATAGTAGAAAGCTACTCTTAAAAAGCTCGAGAGAATCATTTTAATTTTCAGAAAGCAGCACATGTTGCAATATCCTTGAAACCCTGTCACGATGTAATCGCAATTTGGCTGCCCGTTTTGGATTGATCGTACTGACCTTGAAGGAAATAAATGTGACAACACCTAAATCTCAAATGATTTATGCACGAAGACTAAAAAGGAATTGAATGCACTTCGTTGTTCGTGGAGAACTTAGCATACGAATAGTACGAAAAAGTTGATTGTTAAAACTGAACCTACGATGATAATAACTACTAAGTCTAGCACACAAATATTAGATTGCATCTAACTGCCAATTTAATAGAGGTGATAACCCTCACTAGAGCTGAATGAAAGTATATGATTCTATGTAACCGACTCCAAAATAAATTTTGGGATAACGACTAGTTTTTGTAAGTTACAATGCATCTAAGTAGGCTATGGCCGCACCACACGCAAATAGGCAATACCCCTCTTTTTTCACAACATGCATTTTACACCCTTCAAGTTTAACAGTAGCATTAATCCCGTCAAATCAAATTCATGGTCCCAAAATACCCCTACACTTTTGTTATTTTCCTACAATTGTTTCATTAGCGGTTCATAACTAATATCTGTAGTTAGGGGTATTTTAGGAATAAAAATTGATTTTAAGGAAAAATTTAACTCCCTTAAAATAGGAAGCGGAAAAATACAGGCTTTGGAAAAAAGAGTGTTAATTCCTGCTATATGGCCCAAAGAGAGTTGTATTTCCTGCAATTTAGCCATCTCAATACAGTATCTATGCAAGATTGCGAGGCTTCTACCAATTCCAACCAATTTCAGTATTTCTTATAATATGCAGGTTAACAAAAATAGAGTTTCTACCTACATCACATATCTAGTGAAGTCTAAATGTGAAAGACCATGAATAAACGACAATTTTGCAACTCTTCAAAAGATAAATGAAAATCATCATAAGAAAAAAAATGAATGAAGAGGGTTAACGAAAGGAACCGTGCGAGATATGGCTCCAGGAAGACCCTCAAAGAAAGCTGGCCAACCGCATCCAGAGTTGAACTTGGTTGTCGATTTGTAGAGAGGGGTTCTGCAACCAGCGCATGCATATGTCCCGTCCTTGAAGACCTTGTCATATTCACCAGTGCCTGGAGGCCTGACTTGCATCACCAGAATAATATCAGCAATAAGAAAAATAATTAAAGAAGAATGTATCTTGAAAATTTATATAACATATAGCCAAACATTAAGGAATTGCTGGCGGCCTGATGTTGAAGAGACTGCGATATATACTACTAAAAGCCTTTTTTTTCCGACTAAGACATTAAATGATACAAAAAAGAGGTCTTAATCATATGAATCAACAAATGCCGATCGGGCAATTTCTCATGACCATTGGGCTACTCCTGATGGAAAAGACTGGATGCGATTCACTATGAACAATGACCAAACAATCACAGCAATCAATTCACACGTTTTGATCATTATAACGCAACTCACCTCCAAAGGATTTGCAACTTGAGTTTGGTCTCAAACTCAAAATGAATGCCTAGTGGCACACTACTCTTCATCATGGATGGAAAAAAAAAAGAAGAGAAGCAAACACCTTTCTTATCATCTATATACATCTCTCGTCCAAAAATCAGTACTACATCTCATCTATATACCCAGATAATCCCTTCAAAAACAATAAAATTGCATCGATAAACAGATTTTGTAGAAGTAAACATCATCCATATCTATGCAAAATCAATTTTAAAAGTTTGTTTCACATGCATATTGCATACAGAAAAACTAGTACGTATACATATGAGTGAATAACGAGACTTATTTCCTCCATCCACTTTTCAAATATGAGCATTTTCTAATCTTCTTTATATCAATCTAGTTTTACAAGATGACAAGAAGAACAAGGGATCTCTCTCCTTAATATAAACACCAACTTCATAATGCTCCTGATAGAAGCCCAGATGCCATCACCTAAGGTTCATGCATTCTTCTACAGTTCTATGACACATAAAAAGAAAGACCAAATCAATCTCACCCAAATAACCAAGACTACTGCATGATTCTCATAATCACAAATAATCATGAGCTTTTATGGATTAGAGTTTAAGAGGGCTGTTCCTGCCTAAAATTTGGGCGTTCATGTCAAGCACAAGTACAACATACAAGCAAAAGAGCACAAAAAAACCCCAAAGCATGAAACGGCCTCAATATGTTCAAGAGAATGTAAAGCAGTTTTTCCGGACTATATTTTGCCGTACTCCCAAATGAGAATCAGATAGATTATGATGGCATCGAAAGCGTCTCAAAAAGTAGGGCTCACAACTCTTTCAGAATCAAAAGTTATGAGCAAACGTGCGATACAAGTATAGCTTAAGCAAAGCTCTTTTATAAGAGGGGATGTATTTTAGTCCCACATCGTCTACACTAAAGTATTGAGAAGTGTTTATGTAACACTTCTATCTTTTATTGCATTAAGACCAATGAAAGAGAATATGATGAAACCACACGCACGTTGTCGCCGCTGTGCCGTGCCGTGCTGAGCGAGCCAGCCGTGTGTGCCTGCACCTACGGACACGAATGCCGCTTTGATTCCAGTTCAAGATGTCTCGAGTACTCGGGATGCGCAACATATACGTGTGCACGCACATAGAAGTTTGCCCCGACAACAAGTGCACATCACGTGCGAACACTTTTCAAAAAGATTAAATATGCATACGCACATCCCAGACGTGCTTGTGCACTTAAAACAGCAAGCCCATTGCTTTATCACTTAGTCAAAAATAACCTAAATACAGAAGCTTTGGCAAAGCTTCTCATGTACGGACATGAATGCCGCTTCGATTCCAGTTCAAGATGTCTCGAGTACTCGGGATGCGCAACATATACGTGCGCGCACATAGAAGTTTGACCCGACAACAAGTGCACATCACGTGCGAACACTTTTCAAAAGATTAAATATGCATACGCACATCCTAGACGTGCTTGTGCATTTAAAACAGCAAGCCCATTGCTTGATCACTTAGTCAAAAATAACTAAATACAGAAGCTTTTGCTTCTCATGTACGGACACGAATGCCGCTTCGATTCCAGTTCAAGAAGTCTCGAGTACTCGGGATGTGCAATATATATGTGCGCGCACATAGAAGTTTGACCCGACAACAAGTGTGCATCACGTGCGAACACTTTTCAAAAGATTAAATATACATGCGCATCCCAGACGTGCTTGTGCACTTAAAACAACAAGCCCATTGCTTGATCACTTCAAAAATAACCTAAATACAAAAGCTTTTGCTTCTCATGTATGATCCATTGATCAAAGCATCAATATAAGTATACGTGTACACATAGAAGTTGACCCGACAACAAGTGCGCATCACGTGTTTGCAATATATACGTGCGCGCACATAGAAGTTTGACCCGACAACAAGTGCGCATCACGTGCGAACACTTTTCAAAAGATTAAATATGCATGCGCGCATCCCCAGACGTGCTTGTGCACTTATAACAGCAAGCCCATTGCTTAATCACTTAGTCAAAAATAACCTAAATACAGAAGCTTTTGCTTCTCATGTACGGACACAAATGCCGCTTCGATTCCAGTTCAAGAAGCCTCGAGTACTCGAGATGCGCAATATATACGTGCGCGCACATAGAAGTTTGACAGTTCAAGAAGCTTTTGCTTCTCATGTATGTCCATTGATCAAAGCATCAATATAAGTATACGTGCGCACATAGAAGTTTGACCCGACAACAAGTGCACATCACGTGCGAACACTTTTCAAAAGATTAAATATGCATGCGCGCATCCCCAGACGTGCTTGTGCACTTATAACAGCAAGCCCATTGCTTGATCACTTAGTCAAAAATAACATAAATACAGAAGCTTTTGCTTCTCATGTACGGACACGAATGCCGCTTCGATTCCAGTTCAAGAAGCCTCGAGTACTCGGGATGCGCAATATATACGTACGCGCACATAGAAGTTTGACAGTTCAAGAAGCTTTTGCTTCTCATGTATGTCCATTGATCAAAGCATCAATATAAGTATACGTGCGCACATAGAAGTTTGACCCGACAACAAGTGCGCATCACGTGCGAACACTTTTCAAAAGATTAAAAATGCATGCGCGCATCCCAGATGTGCTTGTGCACTTAAAACAGCAAGCCATTGCTTGATCACTTAGTCAAAAATAACCTAAATACAGAAGCTTTTGCTTCTCATGTATGATCCATTGATCAAAGCATCAATATAAGTTGATCTTAGTCTTAAAGATGACTAACGGTTCTTATATTTGATATTTTTAAGTCGATCTTAGTCTAAAACAAGATTAACGATTCTTAAACCTTTGAACTGATGGTGAAAATACCAAAGTTCATCCCAAATATGAGATTTACGGATTTGGACTAATCTGCGTCTTACGGGCAACGACAAAATTAGTCTCCGTATACAATCCAAGGGCAACCCCATAATAAACAAATTATAACACGATACGAAGTGATGTTCATGGAGCATGAGAAAGTTAAAGCGACAACGTAATTAACTGCAGGGGTTTGCGTCTGCATAAAAAAAACGTCCCCACAATCAAAACCCCTCACAAATGAGGGGGAATCTGGAAGTCTTTTACAAGGGTCGCATCTATCCAAACCTCAGTTATACAGTGTCATAAATCAACTTGGTATTTTCGAAGAGATGGACGGATATGTTCTATACAGCATCTGTCCCAAAATTCAGACAAGACGTTCTATCTCAATTCATTTCTGTTTTCGACGGTAGACAAGAGCCGCCATAGGGAATTCGATTTAATGCAACATTCAGTCTAGTCCTAAGATCTATCTTTGCATCTAATTTTTTTAGTAACAAATAACCAAACTGAAATCATCACACAACACCCAATCACAGGCCGCTAAAAACCCAATCTTAATCAAGCAATTGAAATAGTGGCAAATAAAAAGTCTGCATTTGGGTATTTTATTCATATTTTCAACAATGCGATTTCAGGAGTTTCATGGGCTATAAGGCACAAACACGGATACAGTCGTGAACACGGAAAAAGGACAAGACAAATTTTGTAAAAAGGAGGACACAAGGACACATGTATAATTATATATATTAAACAAAATATTATTCAGTACGAGAAGAAACATGTGCTGCTATAACTTTAAAAGCACAATAAAAATAAAACCAATGCTATAACTTTCATCCAAAACCATAAATCTTATTTTGCACAAACCGATACATATATAAAACTAAAAGCAAAACACCCAAAAATACAATCCACAATAGTTAAACAAAAAAAATTAACCCGTTTTAATCAGAGCCGACTTTCATAGACCCGACTTCATTATTTATATCAATTTTCACCTTTATTTGTATTAGATGTTATCCATCATGAGCAAGATTTGTAATATAATATTTAATATTCCTGTATTTTTTTAAGGTAAGTTAGGTAACAAAGCTGTCTACACGTATATTCCACATTCTTATTTCTCACCTACGCAATGTAGAAGTGTTGAACATGCCCGATATGGATGGACACTGCCTAAGTGTGTTAGACAAGTGTCAGACCGACCGTTCGAGTGTCCAAGTGTCCAATATATGTCGGACACCCGGAGTAAATAAAGGTGTCCGTACTTCCTAGTTCATGGGAAATATAATACCCAAGGCTATAATGTGCTTGTAAAATCTAAGCAATAGAGGGTTAAATACAACCCAAATTATGAGAAAATAATATGATGAAATAGGATGAAAGAAGAGAC
The DNA here is from genome assembly GCA_030015575.1 of Agapanthus africanus. Taxonomy (NCBI): domain Eukaryota; kingdom Viridiplantae; phylum Streptophyta; class Magnoliopsida; order Asparagales; family Amaryllidaceae; genus Agapanthus; species Agapanthus africanus. Next base: position 601,140,952 of record JASDDO010000031.1, on the reverse strand, counting down.
ATAGAACAAATCTGAAATCACCAAATGAAAACCCCAGTACTTGCCATTAAAATTCCAATCTTTATGAAGAATCAAATTAATGGCCCCCAACATAATTCTAGTATTAAACATTTAGATATTTATCTTCAGCAGTATGCATGAACTATTGATTCTAAAAGGTCCACTTATGAGATTATCTAAAGTTTGATTTTAAAAAATTGTTTACCCAAAACATCGTTTGCAGAATCTAAACAAATAAAGCAAATCAACACATATTCTGATAGAAATTGATGAAATATAATTAAAGACATGCCACTAAATAAAAATCCAATCTTTATTTTATAATGACTCCCAAAAAATTCTTTAATTCTAAGTTTCCACTATTCTAAAGTTTGATGAAAAATAATGTTAACACATCAACAATAAAAAAACAACACAAATCATGAAATAAATTGATTACAAAACATAAATTTTTAGAATGGGTCTCACTCGGTTCCTTTTTCTCTAAGGATTCGAAATTGCTCAGGAGAGAGCACCGCTCTCCATTCTTCTTCAGATTTGAGGACAGACCCAGATGAATCAATGGATTCCAACTTGTTCTTGGTGTTGGATCAAAAGGCAAAGGTGGGATTTCTTCTTCTTCTTCTTCTTCTATATATTTTTGTGGGGAGTTGCTGTTAGAATCTAGGGTTATGGCAATGAATTGGGCCTTGGTTTGGGGTTAGATGCAGTTCTTGAGGTGATTTATTTATGCATATGCTTGTCTTTATTTCAATTTAATTTAATTAAGAGGAATATTCCAAAGAATTTTTACCGAGAAAAATAAGATATTATTTATTACAATATTCGAAGAAAACAAATTTCTTATGATCAATACTTTTCCAGGCCGCAGCTTGTCTACCCAAAAGTTTATCCAAAATATCTGTCTCTTGGGTAAACTTTTGGATAAACAAATTGCGCTAGAAAAAGTATTTTTGATTTCTTATATAAAAATCTAACTTCTTTATTGGAAATTTAGGATCGATAAGCTTGAGTTTGGCTGGGTGGATCCTTTCCTGAGGTTGAGATCACAAGGTTCAATCTCATTTCCTTTTATACATTTCTCTCTGATGGAGGGCTTGATCTCCTTCAGATGCTGTCCTCCGTCGATCTGTAGCGAGCGATCTTGAGTGGTGGAGATTTGATTTGAAGGTTGTCTCCTCGAGTGTGTGGATCTCAATGGGTTGAGTTTGAGATGGAAGCCGAGCTATCTGCAAAGAAGTTCTGGGATGGTTGTACCACCGAGAACCCTCCGACGATCAAGTTAACCGAGAAAAATGAGCAGAGCAGTGGCTTATTGGATTAAGATGTCGTTATCTGAGTCGTCTAAGAAAGGGTTTTTTTTACAGTGGCTGCATGGAGCGAGCAGGCGCGAGATCTTCGCCTTCGGTTACGCCCTTGACGTTATGCGTAACATTTCAGAAAAATAAAATATTATTTTTGGAAATTTTTATAATTTAATAATATTATATTGAATATTTTAATAAGGCGGTATAATTAAATACCGATAAATTTGGGAAAAATTTGGAAAATTATAGAAATTACTAAAAAGAGGGTGTTCTATGTGATTCATGCAAATTATAAGTTTTTATGATTCATTATACACTTTTTTAATGCTAATCGCGATTAAATATCGCTAATCGCGCATTAAGCTTGTTTTGTGCACATGACATGTATCGTGTCGTATTTTACACTTGTGTTACATTTTATAACCATGGTTTCATTTGAGATTTATGTGTTTGGTTTTAAAAATGAAATGGAAAAGAAAAGATAAGAAAAGAAAAGGAAAATGATAATGTTAAACAATTGAGGGATGGGCATGAGAGAGAAAGAAGTGAGGGCTCAAACCTAAGTCATGGTCTTTGTCTCCCTCTTCATTTTATTCATCCTTTTTCCTCTCCTCTCTCCCCATTGCTGCTGTGCATCTCCCTCTCCCTCTTCATCCTCACAACCACACCCCAAATCAACTCAAAAGTCCATCTCCATTTCAAAGAAAATGTGCACAAGCTCACAAGCAACCCTTTGGACCAAGAAAAATTGGATTTTGAGGACTTGGGGCAACTCAAGAAAATTCTTGAGTTGCCAAATGAGGTAATTTCTGCACCTTTAGAATAGTATTTCAATTCTTTATGCATCCATACATGTTTAGTATCGATATTATGTAGTTTGGCGAACTTTGAAAATTCCAAGTTAAGCTTAGGGTTTTGAATTGAATCCAAAGGTGAATTTGAGCTTAATAGTGTCCTTAAACCTCTGTAGGGATAAAATGGACTGAAACCAGAGAATAGAACCCCAAACCCAAACTTAGAAACCCGATATCGGAGAATTGTGGATTCTGTGAGGGTATAATGAAATATGCTTACACCCGTGTGACCTGAAAATTATTTAGCAAGTACAGAGGAGTGTGCAGGCACCTAGGAAGCTAACCCCAAGACCCCAGCCCCTACACCCTTATTTGGGCCGCAAATAAAACCTTTTTGGCCGCAATTTGCGGCCAGAGCTTGAGCATTAGGCTTCGTGCTTCTTCTGTAGCTCCATCTCCAGTAAACTAGACCCTTTAAATATGCAAAATTTGTCAATTTGACCTAGGGTAAAATCTGGGGCTAAATTCATGAGTTGCTGTTTTGATTCGGAGTTATATTTTTCGTACTTTGGATTCTGGATTTTAGTATTTGTGTTTTACCTCGATCACATGACGTTTGTACGACGATATCGAGGGTTGTTTGGTGGTTTTGAAGGCGTAGTCCATAGGTTCTAACCTATAGGCTTTTAGCGTGTTGTTTTGGTTTTGAATTGGGTTTTAATGCGGCACGATACGTTATGATGTGTAGGTACCCCCATGAGGACTTCAAGACGACAAGCAAGCGCGTGGCGACGTTGGCGACGACAAGCAAGCGCGTGGCGACGTTGGCAACGACAAGCGAAGAGCAAAGTGAGTAGATTATATCTACGGGGGAAGTCGGGTGGATGGCGTATAGCACACCCGCAGTTCGTAGTGTAGCTTATGTTATGTTATACTTTTACATATGTGTTGTGAATTTGGAAGATAGTGTCGTGATTGATTTCTTAGTCGCGAACCATAGAATAGGTTTGCACACACGCACACATACACCCTTGCATGCATTATTATTATTACTTGTGCGTATATGGGGATATGTACACACATACAGGTATGGGACTAGGTATATATAGATATGTACACCTATACATGGATAATAAGGATAGCGGATGATATTTGGAGATGAGTCGATGAGATTAGGCATGATGCCACGAGATCGGTGATATGTTTTGATTCGTATTAGGAGATACGGCATGAGATTATAGCGGGCCTTTAGGCGTGTGTTTTCATACACGCATATATATATATGTATGTAAGTATGTATATATGTATGTATGTATATATGTATGTATGTATGTATATATATGGTATCAGTTGATATTAGACTTAGATCAGTACCCCAGTTCATGAGATATGATTATAAGGATACCAGATAAATGATGAGATGAATGTGATATTTCGACCCGTACCCAGATTTGGGATGCCGTACGACGGATTTACATACGAGCTATACATTGATGATAGATCCGCACTCTTGACTCGAGGATGTCATATTGTATATTGTATCGTATGTAATACTATTGAGGCGGGATCACCGACTATTATATTTATATATATATCGACTCAGATTTAGGTGGTTTCCCTTACCCTTTCGATTAGACTGTTCATTTAGTCCTGTAGTACTTATAGATGTTAGACTAGACTCGAGTCATACCTATTTCAAAACTAACGAATCGTGAGTATTTTAAAGACAGGCCAAGGGATTCTACGGATATTTTCAAAAGACACATCTTTTCTTAAAAAACACCGTAGCCCTTATTTTTCTAAACACCACGATTCGTCTTATTTCAAATGGCAAAACTGTATGACATATATATATTAATGTAGATTCTTCACTGTTGTGTTTATTATTCATTTTCCGTATATTCTTGCTATTCGCACCGCGTTGCATGTTTAAATGTGTTTATTGTTATATTAAACCCTGTTCCCCTCCGAAAGACGGCGACGACGTGAGGACGTCTTGCCTGAGATTCGGGGCAGATACTATTTGGTTTTATCCGTCCACCTCTCCGAAGATGCCAAGTTGATTTATGGCACCGTGTATCGGAGGTTTAGACGGATGCGGCCGATGTAGCAGATTTCGTCAGATTCCCCACTGATCAGATTTCAAAAGATCCTTCGCCCGTCACTTCTACGCTAGAGAGGTTTTTGATTGTAGGGACGCTCTTCCCTGCAGGCGCAAGCCCCTGTAATTAATTACGCTACCGCATCGCGGTAGCCACTTTCTCCTTCTCCAGAATTTCACTTCGTGTCGTGTGTGTTTGTTTTGTTTGTGGTTGCCCGTGGATTGTATACGGAGACTGAGTAATGCCGTCGCCCGTAGGACGTGGATTAGTCCAAATCCATATTTACTTAGATTTGGGTTTGGTGTTTTTAGTTTAAGGATACGTTAGCCGTATTGAGGTTAAGATCAACTTAAACGTTCGTTAAGGATACGTTAGTCCTGTTTGAGACTAAGATCAACTTAACGTGGTGATCCATTTATTATATGACCGTCAGGACTCGTCACCTCTCTGACGTTGTTGAAGAATTACAACGATAGGTGTCAGAGGAGTTCAGAGATGTACCCTTGAACCAAAGTTGATTTGGAGTTTTATAGTCCATTTGAATGTTTAAGGATACGTTAGCCGTGTTTGGGGCTAAGATCAACTTAAACGGGACCGTTTAGATCCGGCAAAAGAGCATTTGGAGGCTCTATTGTTCCAGTTTAGGGACGTGGTGGTCCGTGTTCCAGTTTAGGGACATGGGGGTCCATCGCCAGTTTAGGGACGTGGTGGTCCATCGCCAGTTTAGGGACGTGGTGGTCCATTGCATGTATGGCCATCGGGACCCATCACCTCTCTGACGACGTTGAAAGATTACAACGACAGATGTCAGAGGAGTTCAGAGATGTACCTTTGAACCGAATGTAAATTGATTTAAGAGAGCAACTGTGCTCAGTCAATTTAATTTGAGGACTTACGGCCATGATTGGGCTAAGTCCAGTTGAAAAATGTTCAACACTTTTATTTGTTTTTGGCCTATTAGGCCTGTGCTAGGGCTTGGCCCCTTTTTAATAATGCAGAGCATTAATCTTGGTCTCTGTTGGGCCTTTATTTGGACTCTGCCCCTTTTAAAATAATGCATTGCATTATTTATTATTTTGTTTGGGCTTTGCCCATTTATAAATGATGCAGAGCATCAATTTGTTTGGGCTCTGCATTACAATTTAATTTGGCCTGCTAAGCCTTTCTGATTTGGGCCTGGCCCTTTAGTAAAAGAAATGCATTGCATTTGTTAGACGCTTTGCGCTAATCACTGAGCGCAAGCGCTTGTGGTGATGACACGTGTCACGCTCTGGTGAGCGCAAGCGCAGTGCGCTGCACCAGTACGCTGCGCTGCTGACACGTGGTGCGCTCTGGTGAGTTGCGCCAATTTCAGAGAGCAAAGCTCTATTTTAAAAGTGCATAGCGCAAGTTGTTCTGGAGCTGACACGTGGCGCTCTCTGGTGGCTTGCGCCAATCCAGGAGCGCAACAGTGCAATTTTGCAAGTGCAAGGCACTATTTGATTTCTTGATCCAATTTAGATCAAAGAAAACAAGTTTTTCTTGTTTTTTCTTGTTTTCAGAGAACCAGTGGTTCATAAAAAAGTGCAAAGCACTGTTTATTATATGCAGATCATTGATCTTGTTCTTAGATCAATGATCTATTAGAAGAAATTCTTCTATTTTATGAAGGTTTTTACCTTTTTCTCGAAATTTCTTCAGAGTTCTCTCTGTTTTGAGGTTCTCAATCTCTCACAATGTTGATGATCTTTTGAATTGGGGTCTAGGGGTCTTTATATAGTGCCCATAGATTTGTTAAGTTTGTTAAAGAGATCTTTCTCTGAGTGATTTGGGGAATTTTCCTCACCGTTTGATCTTTGATCCAAGGGCTTCTGTTTTACAGAAGGCAATCTTCTTGTTTTAACAAGAACAGAAAAATCTTGCTAGAATTTAATTCTGTTTGGCGCAAACGCCTCAGCGCTTGACACGTGTCAAGCAGCGCACAGCGCAGCGCAACTGTACTAACGCAACTGCGCTGACACGTGTCGCGCAGCGCACAACGCAGTGCGTCTGCGCTAGCGCAACTGCGCTGCCACGTGGCGCGCAGCGCAGAGCGCAATTCAGCTGAAGCGTTGCTTCTTTGATTTTTTTTAGTTTTTATTTTAATTTTAAGAACAGAGTCTTGCTCTGATTGGGGGAAACAGAAACGTCGCTTCATTTCCCGTCTTAGAATTTGAACAGAGCTTTACTCTGATTGGGGTAAACAAATGCCCCCCCCACCGTTGCGCTTACGTGGCCTTCCAAACGTGAGCGCAGCGGTGGCAGAATTCCAACCATCACGGCAACTTTTGGAAGTTGAAAGGGCATTTGATGCATATAAATAGGACCTTTGGTCCCTTAGATGATTTTCATCTTCACAATTTTACTTTCAGAACTCAGAGCCCTGCTCTCTTGTTTAAACACTTTTAAAAGTTCAAACTTTAGAGAATTTTAGGTAAAAATATTAATTTTGATTAAATTAAATCAATTTTAGGAGCCTTGCTCTCAATAGATCCCTGATCTAAAGAAGACCCATTTAGGGTTTCACTTAGCAGAGTTTTGCTCTGAAGGGGTCTAAAGAGAACTAAAGGGAACCCTATTAGGATTCCATTAATCGAGCTCTGCTCTCTAAAAGATTTTCCTTGGATTTTCTTAATTAATGGAGCTTTACTCCTTCCAAATCATATAGAAGAACTCTTAAGAGTTCTTCATGGCATTTGATACTATTATTATTATTATATCATTTTTTCCCAGAGCAAGGCTCTCAATGTTCTTAGGGGATTTTCCTTAAATTCTCCTCATAACTGATTTTTGACAGGTGTCACTCCTGTCTATAGAGCATTGCTCTCGAGGAGTTTTAACTCCTTATACCTTTTCCTCATTGCTAATCTTCCAATGTTGCTTCCTTCAGGCATTATGGCGGTGCATCTATACAGTCTGCACGAGTTCATTACTTATGAGGATATCCGTGCACAGGGCCGTCAACAAAACCAAGAGTTTACAGACGCCCAATGTGCAGAGGTCATGGGTCATCTGAACGCACGCACCGGCTGGCTGCTCCCTCGCCGTTCTGCTTTCTTGAAAGTCGTGCTGGGAGCAATCTGGAGAGCACTCCCGGGGTTTCACGAGGCCTTACCGCTCAATGCGCTGGACGATGCCGAAAACAAGGTGCATTCAGTGTACCTATCGGGGCTGATCTCGAAGAAGCGGCGGGATAGCCTTATCGACATCCTACATCAAATTTTCCAGCAGACGACGATAATCGCTGCTTTTCGAAGACTGGGGAGCCTTGCCGAAGATCTTGACACACAGGAGCGCGAGAGGCTGCACATGAGAATCATTAGAAAGGCCAGGAGAACTCTGGATGGCCTTACTTTTGAATTCCTCAATCCGTGCCCTGGATCTAAGGTTATTCCATTGTAGTAATTTGAATAATGTTTTTGTTTATGATTGTAAGAATCCTTTGTAATGGAAAATTTCTCCTTTCAGCTTGTCTTATTTCTCGCTCTGAGTCTTTTGCACATGCATGAATGAGTGTGTCTCGAATGCTTAATCTAATGCCAATCAGATGTTCTCTTTTTCGCTTTCTCCTTTCTTTTATTATCCGAATGTTACCTTAGTGAACATGGTTTACAGACAATAGAGTAAGCATCTCGATTTCTTCAAGAGATAATGATGGTTTAGGTCGCAGGTTCAGGTCTGCTGCCTAAGACTTTTCAACTCTCTAAGCCGTGAGGGTCTCATAGAGACTTTTCTCCCTACGGATCGAGAGGATCTCGTAGGTGGATTTTCTCCTTAGGAATCGTGAGGATTCCTAAGTGTGTTTTCTCTTATAAGTCGTAAGGATCTTAGAAAAGAATTTTCCCTCTTACGAGTCGAGAGGACTTGTAAGCGGTTGTTTCCCTCCTTGTCGAAATTCGACGTTGGAGAGTGAGACCCATGGATAGTATGCAAGAGACCGTTTTGGGCCGACTTGCAGGGTCCCAGTGCTTAGGAAACAGGCTTCTTTTATGCCCACTACCTAAGGCTTTATCTCACGAGTCGAGCCGCCTCAAAAATTTCTCGCAAAGACATCAATTTCTTCACAAGTCGAGACGAATCGAGCGTTTCTCGCAAGGACATCCTAACGTCGCATTTAACCTCTGCTCTTTACGACAGAAGTCCGTTAGGGTCTGTGGTACTTAGGGTTTTGGCCATCGTACCGTCGCATAAGCTGATATATTCCTCGATAGGCAGTCGTGCTGTTCGAGTAGCCCTGCGACTGCCGTGTCTCTGATCCCTTCGGGGGCTGGACAAAACGTCTTCAAGCAATCTTCCTAGGCAGTTTGACCGTCGGAAGAGCAAGCGTTAGGAATTTGCCATGTTGCTTTTTACTTGAGATTAGGCTCATTTTGGCGAGTCCCGATGAGTCATAACCACTCCGCGCTGGTGTGGGATGATCTCCGATAGTCTTTCAGGTTTTATGCGAGTTGCCGTCAAGACCCTGAAGCTAGGAATTTGTCCTTTGCTTCGTTTGCTAGCATCGTATCTGCTGTATTGAGACGAATGTCGCGGTTGTCTTTAGGTCGTTGGTGAACCGTCGAGGTTTGGAACTAGGGATTTTGCCGTGGCTCCGTTTGTTTGATTGCCGCGTCCGAACCCTGCTGGAGGAAGAACGCTGGAGTGACATCTCGTCTGCTGTATCGAGACGAATGTCAAGGTGGAGCTGGGATTTTGCCGTGGCTCCGTTTGTTTGATTGTCGCGTCTGATCCTTGCTGGAGGAAGAACGCTGGGGTGACATCTCGTCTGTTGTATCGAGACGAATGCCAAGGTGGAGCTGGGATTTTGCCGTGGCTCCGTTTGTTTGATGATGTTGTGTCTGCTGTGTCGAGACGAATGTCGAAGTGGTGACCATTCCGTACTGGTGTGAGACGATCTCCAGTTGTCTTTCTGGCTTTATATGGGTTGCCGTCAAGACCCTGAAGCTAGGAGTTTGGCCTTCGCTTCGTTTGCTTTAGTGTGTCTGAATCCTGTCGAAGGAAGACACTGTTGTTGACATTGCGTCTGTTGTATCGAGACGAATGCTGAGGTGGAGCTGGAATTTTGCCGCCGCTCTGCTTTGTTTTGACCGTGAGGTCTTTTGTCGGTGTTGTATTCGTATCTTGATGGACTGCGAAGGAACGCCGTTGTTAACATCTCGTCTGCTGTATCGAGATGATTGCTGAGATGAAGCTGGGATTTTGCCGTCGCTTCGCTTTGTTTCGACCGTGAGGTCTTTTGTTGGCGTTGTATCTGCATCTTGATGGACTGCGAAGGAGCGTCGTTTGTTGATTCTTAGGCCGTAGATATTGCCGTTAAGATTTGGCTCCGTTTTCTGATGGAGCATTGGGAGGGAAAGGGTGCCTCCTTCTTTATTTGTGCCCCTGGATTGTATACAGGGATTGCTGTGCTATCGCCTGCAGGGCCAAAGTTTCATTCATTCATCATTTTTTTATTTTATTTCCGCGATGCTCTATCATTTCAGCTCTTATATCGCGAAGGTCGCGATTGCCCAATCATGTCGGCTATTTTTCGCGGTGCCCAATCATTTCGGCTATTTATTTTATTTTTACTCGCTGCTTTTTATTACGAGTTGCCCAATCATTTCGGCTATTTTGCATGCATACATTTTTACTTGCTGCTTTTTATTGCAAGTTGCTCCATCATTTCGGCTATTTCGTATGCATGTGTGGCTCGCTGATTTTTTATCGCGAGTAGGGGATTTGGGATCTGATACCAATCTTACATCATCATCGCTGCGACTGGAATACTGCCAGGAGCGAATCATCATTTGCCATGAAAGGATTTGGAATTTGATACCGATTTAATCATCAGCATCGCTACAACTGGATATTGCCATGAGCGAATCATCATTTGCCTCTGTCGATGTTGAACAAAGGTGGCTTAGCAGACAGGGTTAGAATCCCGTCGACTAAGGCTTTTGACTTCATGAGCCGTAAGGGTCTCACAAAGGTATTTCTCCCTACAAGTCGTGAGGATCTTGTAGGTGTATTTTCTCCTTAGGAATCGTGAGGATTCTTAAGTGTATGTTCCTCTGTAAGTCGTAAGGATCCTACAAGAGGGTTTTCTCCTTGTAAGTCGAGAGGACTTACAAGGGTTGTTCACCATGCAGAGTTATCACTCGTCCATGGTGGGACTCTGTTGGGGAGACGTTTATTCGCGCCCATGGATTGTATACAAGGGTCAGTGCTGAGCCACTTGTAGGGCAATATCGAAGATTATGGGGATTGCTTAAGCACAGGTTTAGGTTTCTGTAACTCAAGACTTTCAAATCTTATGAGCCGTGAGGGTCCCATAAGAGAGTTCTCCTTACGAGTCGTGAGGATCTCGCAAGTGTAATTTCTCCTTAGGAATCGTGAGGATCCCTAAGTGTGTTGCTCCCTTGTGAGTCGTAAGGATCTCACGTGGGTGTTTTCTCCTTACAAGGTCGAGAGGACCCTGCAAGTATCTTCTAACAAGGTTGCGCCCTTTCGGGTTTTCATAAACACTCGCCGGTAGTCCTGCTGTTTTTACTCACGGAGCCCTTTCGGGTTTTCATCCGTGCCCATTTTGCTTATGGACATACCGTTTTTTTAATTTTTTTTTATATTCATATTTTTTTTCTTTTCCCTTTTTTTTTTATCTCGTCAGCCTAAGGATGTTGCGGTAGTAGTTTAAAGACGTTTCGGTCGTTAGCAAGTTTTAGGACATTGTGGTCCATCATTAGTTTAAGGACGTTTCGGTCCGCCATTAATTTAAGGACGTTTCAGTCCCCTTTCACCGTTTTTGAGGCGAACCTTTAGTTTACGGACTTTTCGGTCCATGGGTCTTTCCGCATGAATGAGCATGATGCCCCGGGCGTATCCATCTTTCTCGGAGCGTGCGGTTGTGGCGGGTTCACCTTTCAGTTTTCGGACAATGCGAACTTGCCCTGTTGATATTGGTCTTCAACCCAGTTCTTGAGGACGTAGCAATCCTCGATCAGATGACCTACCGTTGGTGGTAAGGGCAATAATTGAGAGCGTTAACATCTCCTGGCCGTAACGGACATTTTGGACTCGGCAGATTGATGAGTCTGTTGCGCACTGCCAGCTCGAACAGTCTTCTTGTTTTATCTTGCGGAAACGAGTAAGGACGTTTCAACTTTTGCTGGAGAGGTTGCCGCTTGTTGTTTCGGCAAACGACCGGTCTAGGGCCACTCGATTGTTGTTGAGTGTTGGCGATGAGGGTCATTTTCCCCTTCCCTTTATCCTTTTTGCTCGATCCTTTGTTTACGGGGCCGAGATTTTTTCCGAATAGCGTGCGATTGCACGGTTGAACGTTCTCGCGGCTCCTCAATTCCTTCATTTTTGAAATAGACTCCCCGAGGTAGGGGTTGGGGGTAGCTTCTTCGTCAGAGTCGCTTCCAAAGGTGATAATTTGTGATCCCTTGGAGTCGGCTATATGACAATCGTCGGCGGCTCTTTTGCGCTCATCTATCGCATTTTTTCGACGTCTACGAGCTTCACATTTTGTCCTGTCAAAGTGTTGCTTTTGAGCGACGTACCCTTGCCACCAACAGTTAAAGGATTCGCAGTCTTCGGTAGGATGTATGATCTTCTGATGATATAAACAGAAGTTATGGTGCATCTCTATCTCAGCGATAGTATTTTCTTCAGAGGGCGGTAGCTTCATTCCTACTGATAGAGCTTTGGCGAACCTTTTCTTCGTCTTGAATTTGTTTTTATCCGCATTGGATGGCTTTTGATTTGACGGGAATGCCTTGGCTTTTTCCAGTATGGCCATCTCACGCTCTTGATTGGCTTTTGCTTTCAAACGAATTTCATTTAGGAAGACATCGATCAACTCGTCTGATGGTTGTAGAATCTCTGGTTCAGGGTCCGCCCTCGGTTTCTCGGCGCAAGGAGCCTCTTCATCATCCTCCAATGAGTGAGAGATCACATGACAAGTCATTATGTAATCTTCGGATTCACCTGATGAGTCTTCTCCATTGTTTTCGTCCTCGACAAAAGAACAAGTTGCCCCCGGCGTGTCTGTCTTCTTTGGAGTGTGCGGCTGTGGTGGGTTTACCTTCCACTTTTCAGACAGCGCAAACTTGCCTTGTAGGTACTGATCCTCGATCCATCCCTTAAAAACGAAACAATCCTCGATCGGGTGACTTACCGTTTGGTGGTAAGGGCAATAATTGGGATTATTAAGATCGCCTGGCTGCGACAGACGCTTTGGACTCGGCAGATTGATGAGTCTGTTGCGTACTGTCAGCTCGAACAGTCTTCTCGTTTTATTTTGAGGAAACGAGTAAGGACGTCCTAGCCTCTCTTCGAGGGATGGGCATGGACGCACGTTGTTTTGGCGAACGATCGGTTTTGAGTTGCTCGGCTGTTGTTGAGCATTGGCGACGACGATCGCTTTCCCTTTTCCTTTCTCATTTCGATAATCGGGTTTTGGAGGAGACGGTCCATGGCCCATCTGATCCATTTGGGCTAATTTGTCGATCAAGGCCTGGAAGGTGGTCGGCCTGAAGAATATCATGAATTGCGAGATGGTCGCCTGCGGATCGAGAGTGCCCACGAACATGCCTACCGCAGGTGCCTCTTCTATGCGTTGTTCGCATTTTGACCATAGGTTCCGCCAGCGTGATGCGTATTGGACCCATGTTTCGCTTGGCCTTATCCTGGCATTTATCAGTGCTGTAATCGGAGTGCGTTCACTAGCACTCGCGAATCTTTGTGTAAACAGCAGCTCCATCTCCGCAAATGTTTTGACAGAGTCATTAGGTAGCTCCGAATACCATTCAAAGGTTGTTTCTGCTAAGCTGCCGACGAATTGGCGTAGCAACAATTTGTCATCGCCTCCAGTATTGCCGCATAAGGCCCTGAATTGAGCGACATGCTGATGCGGATTCTCTGTCCCTTTATATACGTGGAACTTAGGGATCATATATCCCGGCAGGTAACTGATTTGGTCGTACCAGCTCGGATAGGGCCGTCCCGTTTTTACGACCTGACCGGCTGCTTCGGTCGCCTGATGAACTCGTATTTGCTGGGCTATATAGTCATCCAGTGTGGCCTTGGGAATGGTTTCTTCCTTGGCTGCTGAAAGAGCCGGAGGAGGATTAGATGTCTCCCCTCTATCGTTTTCAACAATGATTGGAGGGTCATCAGCTGGAGGGTCCGGCTGTAACATCATCCCTACCATATCTTGGAAGAGGAGCGCCATTTGTTTTATGTTAGCCGCTTGCTCTGCGGCTTCTCTGTCCTTCTTTTCGAGGACTCTGCGTAAGAAGTCAACGTCATTTTCTTGTTCATGACGCTGCTCTGATGATGCCTCCGAGCTTTCTTTTGGCCCGGTAAGTGCAGCCATTATAGTCAGCATCTCCTGAAGCTTCTGTTGTTGCTCCTGGGCTTTGGTCACGGATCGAGTGAGCGGTCAGTGACGCGATGAAGCACGGCTTTCCTCCTTTCCGGAAGCCATATAAACGGTGGGCATCACCATGCCCCCGGACTTAGGGCATTTAGGCTTACTGTCTTTGACATTTGCCGCAGACGTGGGGATTTTCTCCGGCCTTCTCCTCTTGTGGGCAGTTGACGTTGAGGGGGTCGTTGATGCGGGCACCCAGGTGGTTATCGTCCTTTGCGGTTTGATCGGGCGGTTCTTTTCTTCCTGAACTTTCACCCTCTTTTGCCGGTGAGAGTGATCTGGAATGATTACTGAGTCCTGAACTCATCGCCAGACCTTGTAGATTTTGGAGGACAGCCGTGAGAGGGCTGCTCTGGCTTTTCTGGTTTTGCTTCCATAACGGTCTTTACCGGTGGAGGAGATCTTTTGAGAACCGCAGTTGGCGAATTTTTGCGTACCCTATTTAGCAGCTCAAAGCTATTCCCGGTTGGAACAGCAGCCTCAATTTCCACCGTTGGAGCTGGTGGAGTTAGCCCGGAGGGGGAATTGCCCCCAGTCTTCCTTATCCGGCGCCAGTGACGACGGCGAGCATGTCGAGCGGACGGCGTTGGTTCAGCGATGGGGATGGCTTTGTCTTGCCCCCTGTCCAGATGAAGCGCTGCTGGTGCCAGTCTCTTGAAGACTGACGTCTTTTGAGTAGCGGTATCCAATCTGTCAAAGACAGACCTTCGAGCAGGAACGGGAGCCGGAATAGTCAGTCTTGTAAAGACCGACCCTTTGGCAGGAGAAGCCGCCTTGACGACTTCAGGAGCAGGATGGCTATCCTCTTCGGAACAACCTTTTCTGATATTGTAGGCTTCTTCATGGGCCTACATGAGTTTTGGCCCAGTTTACTGAAAGCTGGGGCATTGGGCTTGGGCCACCCGTTGAGAGGGGCCGCGATAGTTGTAAGCCGATCGAAGACCGACTTCTTCGGAGCTTCTTGCGATGGTAATGGGGCATTGAAGCTCATTGGTGGGATCACGGTCCCAAAGAATAGCCCAGTGGTGGCCTAAGTCACCTGTTCCACCGGCATAGCGAAGATGGAGGCCGCTTGAGGCCCGCAAGTCACTCCTTCAGACGGGACGAAGCGAGAGTTGCAGTTGCAGTTAGTGCAGTTTGAAGCCATTGATCTTCTGTTTTCTTCACGGAGCAAGACACCAAATCTTAGTACCTCGAATCCACAGGCAACCACAGCAAATCGCGATTCGTTCGCGAACACGACACACAAAGTGTGGAGTGGAAAGAGGAAGAGGTCCCACCGGGCGTGCCAGAATCTGTTCCCCTCCGAACGGCGGCCGAGACATTAGGACGTCTTGCCTGAGATTCGGGGCAGATGCTATTTGGTTTTATCCGTCCACCTCGTCAAAGATGCCAAGTTGATTTATGGCACCGTGTATCGAAGGTTTAGACGGATGCGGTCGATGTAGCAGACTTCGTCAGATTCCCCATACACCAGCTTGCCGGCTGTCAGGACACCAGCACCATTATCGATGATGCGTATATTCCACGTACACCTGCTTGCCGGCTGTCACGACCCAAATATGACACGTGACCGGCACTTAAAACACGTGACATCAAAAGACATCGATGCAATCTAAGTAAGCCGAAACCCGGAATCTAAACCCTTTTTGAAAATATTGGAGGTGAGGTTTAAATAATCATCCGATAAAATCAATTTAAAATAACAACTAGTTTTACTTAAGTATGTTGAAAAGCAGTTATGACGTTTTGAAACTTGACATCACCTCCTTTGCATTTTTATAAAAACCCGATACCACATAATAAAATAGCATCCCAACGGAAGCTAGTCTCCACGTCCAAACAATGGAGCGATCAAATAACCTAAATCAGAAGTCGACTCCAAAGAGTGCAACATCACCACACATAAATTCTACGTCTTGCTTCTAAGTCCATAATATACCACTTCTAAGTTGATGGAGTTTCCACTAGATACAAGAATATATGGAAAATCAAGAGTGAGTATAACACAATAATAACCCACTTACCAATCAATTTCCGAAAAAAATGTATGCCTAAGCTGCTGATAATCCAAGCAGTAAAACCTGCATGAAACTGTGGCACAACGGGGATGAGTTGCCAACTTAATGAATAAAAGTACATCTAAGGGTAGAAATCGAAATGCATGACAATACCTAGGTCATAAGTATAGTCCTATCATAATCTGTATCGATATACTATATGATATGCATATGTGTAATACTAACTATCATGCAATCCCAAGTATAGTATCTCAATGTCATATGAATCAAAATCATGAATCTATTATCCGTATTGGAATCCCCTTTTTGTCTATGAATGTCTGTACAAATATATGCAGGTACTGTCCCCCGGATCAGTCCTGGTGGAATCCAATAAATAAATATCTAACTGTGTACCTCATGATAATGATCACATCAATATACATATAGATGTCCAGCATCGACATCGAAATCCGAAATCTCTCGTGTCCAGCATCAACACGTAAATACAGATACCGTCGATACCATCTCAATAGATGATCGCCACCCGATATCCTGGCTACGATCAGTATCCCCTGGATATCTGCCGTACCCCATCGAACCCCGGTCAGTATCCCCTGGATAGCTACCGTGCTCATCTCAATCTCCAGTCAGTATCCCCTGGATATCTGTCGTGCTCAATTCTATCTCCGGTATCGATTATCCTCGCTAGGCTCCCCCGCCTCAATGCGGCTGTCCTGCCCCTCGGTCTCGACCGGGTCCACCATGTATCCAACTGTATATCTCCCCCACTCAGTCTGGATAACGTAAAAATCCGCGACCGTATATCTCCTCCACTCGGTCCGGAATAAAACCAGAAAACACAAAACTCATGGTGGACGTTTTACTCATCATATCAAATATTAAGTAAGGAATAAGAATAATTGCATAGATTGTATTGATGATATACTATATATGTATATATATAACAATGTTCCATACCACTGATATATATATTATCAGGAGTAAAATACCCAGAAATCCCAAGAAATCAAATACAACATTTATAGTACTACAACATGAATAGGAAAAAGACTACGTACTCATATCACATAACATAATAATTTCAATTCAAATGTGTCATGGCACTACTAATGATGTGTAGTGTAGCATACGCGTCTGTGCTCGTGCAACATGGAAATCATTAGTATTTGTGCAGGTGTTCTACGGTGTAACAATTTATATATTAACACATATATAACAGAGCGATTCTACAGTGACATGGCAGTACCAATGAGGTGTAATGTAATATATATTCACGTGCTTGTGCAGCATGGAAATCATTGGTATTTGTGCAGTGCTCTATCAGAGTGTGCATATCGTAGAAACGTATAATTTTGATAATATAATGCAAACCTATAAATTAATTAAAGCACAATTATTGTAATTACTTGCTATGAGCTATACCATTATCTTTAGAAATGAACGAAACGTTAAGTTTGAAATAAGGAAGCCGCCCTAGATTAAATACTCGTTTTGAAAATCGGCACCGCATCCTAGTATTTTATAAAAAAAGGCAACGAATCGTAGTTTTTAAAAGAATATAGCTTACACAAGCATTACCTCTTAAAAAAGAATATAACCCAACTCTACGAGTCAAAGCATAAATTTGCCATTATTCGGCATACCAATTCATCATTTCCAATACGTATCAACTCTTGTATTATATCTCATCATATAGCTATATCCAGATCATCTCAATTACGGCATGATCTCTCGTACAAATCCACCAAACTATATCCATATCATACGGACCAAATATCACGTATATCTCATTTAAAAACTACATATGAAACTTTATGCAAATGGAGGGCATATAAGATGCAATACTATATCAATGCTTTGAAGAAAAGCTAAACTTAACTAGATATCATAATAATAGTTATAAAGTTGCGGGGGTGGTATACGCCATCCACCCGACTTCCCCCGTAGATGTAAATCTACTCACCGGAAATACGTCATATCTACTCAGGAATCGCCAATCCTTTTCCTTTCCTTGTGGCCTCCGAAGTTCCCGTATTTGAATCTAACATTGCAATAACTTGTATAAGGAAACGGCTACATTCCGATACGTCAAAATCAAGAAAACACAAGTTATACGTGCTAATTATATTACATACGACTATAGCAACGATCTAACACTTAACCTCACTGAAACTTAACCCAACGCTGCATCACGACTGAAAACAGAACGCGTTGCGTTTTAACCATGTCGTATTTTAGATTTTTGATACCTTTTTCCGATATTAGCTCCCAGATTTAGTATACAGTTAAACTAACTTAATTAAACAATACCAAATTATCCAAACACATACAAGGAGACCTACTCAACAACCCAAAACTCCTTAGCTTCCTACAAATCCGGCGACGCCGGAATTTCCCTATTAGTCGCCGGCCCAAAACCGATCCCACTGGTTCGTGCTCTATGGTTTGTTCTAGGTTCAAAACACATCATTAATACCATGTTTAGTTAAGTTAATATTTATCTAAACAATAGCATATTCAAACAGAATTTAGTTGTACCTAAAATACGATATTATAGACTTTTGATTTCAACTTAAACCAATTCCAGAATTTAAATCTCTACTGTGAATGAGGATTTTACCTACAATAACTTGTTGGAATAACACACTCCAAGATGCACAAGCTCCTAATCCTAACTTGACGATGAACTCCCTGTCTAGTTCTCTTCTTCACTTCTTTTCTGCTTTATTTCCCTTTTTGAATTTTAAGTGTTCTCTTTCACTTTGGTTTGAAATTTTCAGAAGTTTAATTGGATTAATGATCTGAACATGGGTTATATGTGACAAAAATGAAGGATAAGGTGAAGGAGGAGGTGTCAAAGGCAAAAGGGTGCTATCCTCATGTAAGGAGGATATATGGTGCGGTTGTTGTGCATGAAAGGAGGTGGTGTCAACACCATATCACACCACTATGTTTTATTTTTGTGATATATCTGAACTAAAACATTATCTACCCTTTTGCACTTACACCCTCCACATTTCTTAATTTGCACAACTTTCCTAACTTTTTATACAAAGACCTCTCACTAACCATGTCATTGCATAACACTCTTTTAACTAAAATGAAGCTAAATTTCTCATTAAAACCCTTATAATTTATTTATGTTACATATTAAAATTTTAATTTAATTTGTTTTACATACTACTTATGGAAACGTCTCATTTGGTTTTGGTAACTTCTTAAATCGGCATTTTATTATTTAATTAATTACCTTTATTTATTTCCAAATTTTGAAAATGTTACACCGGCTCACACACTTCATCATCGATAATTGCCATGCCACTACACAGTAGGTTTGTTGCATCAGGATATGACTCCTTACATGACATACTTGTGTACAGACATATTGTACACCCATACTTGCGTACACACATATTGTTAGTTGTATGTATGCCCTAGAGGCCAGTATTGTACAGATGATGTATATTATATTGGATGCTTGGACATATATAGAGAGGACTTTCTTGCTCGATATGATAGTATGCTATCTGGTTGCTCTTTATCTTAACATGTATACTTGTCTCTTGATACTGTCTTATAGCTACATGTTGATAAAGCCCTTAGGATGTGTACTTGACTGCCTGGACTATGATGCAGATCATACTAGTGGGGACAGTGTAGCCCATAAGTACATCCTTTAATGTTCCTAGTCGTGGGTGTATCGAGACAGGGCATCGATATACCAGAGTAGACTAGCGTATATGCTTCTCGACCCATGAGATGGGCGATGGATGATCCCATATCCATTGGTGTTTGACATCAGAGATGGTATACGGGTGCTCAGTGGAGACTGGGTACACTGGACGGACTCGCCGAGAACTCCCAGATGGTATTATACCTCACGTCAGATGGCAGTTCTCTGGTGACACTTATGCAGGTTAGTCTGTAGACCCGAGATCGTCATAGAGTCTTGTGTGATTCCCATCGTGCTTTGATTTCCACCTTACCACGTCCATGAGGGCGTGCAAAACGGTGGTTTTTGGGTACAGTCCCGAGTCACATGGAGGCAATGAGCGATAGGAGGGGTTTCGTCTCTCCCGGTATTGGGGGTTGATGTTGCGCTGTGCTCGATTGGCCATGATAGGGAAGTCCCTGGCCAGGGTTGATTTAGAGATTTACTGGTAAGTGTTACCAGTAGTTTCTCGACCCGTTATGAGCTTCATATCGGCACAACTTATCGGTTATTGGGGTCTGAGGTTTACCACCCCTAGACTTGATATGCGACATATCAGACGAGGAGACCGGACTGTACGGGAAGTGTTACCGGCAGGCTTTTACAGGAGTTAGAGCGGGATTGCTTGCTGATCTTCTGATCGCTCAATACCCGGGTAGCCGTTACGTCCAGCTAGTACCGCTGACGGCTTGTGGGTGCGTGATGTGATCATCACCTACTGCCGGCGTATTGACGAGTCTTTAGAGTCCTACATAGAGCTTTTACTGGTTCAGGCAAAACGAAATAGGGGCGCATATGTGATATGTGCGGGACCCAGAATAATGCGTGTATGTGATACCGTATTCTATTCTCGCGACTTTTTGTATCGGTCGGTTATATATGATATAGCCGGATTATCGAATCAAGTGTTGATTCGATAAGTCGATACATTGGATGTTAGTCGGTTATATGTGATATGACCGGATTATTAAGTCAAGTGTTGATTTAATAATTTATTGTATAATTGTATATTTGATATACTATTTTACATTAACTAACACATGTTCACTTAGGGTTTTTTTCTCACATGTACACATCTTTACTATATATATGATATATATTAAAATGTGTTATATTTTTGTATCATGGTTGATGATACATCATCCATGGGTGTATGAGACTTACACTATGCTAATTTTTAGTTTGGGTTTTTAATATTTAAAGTAATTACAAAATCAAGTGGAGGATTAGAAAATGCATGAAGCTTGTAGAAGCTTGTGGATGCATTGACTAATTCAACTTGAGTTTGTTTTTACTATGGATTTTTATTAACCCAACCATAACAATTAGCCTAGGGTTAAGTCTCTACAAGAGTTAGTATATGATACTCACTCACCATGGTTAGCTCACTCACTTGATCATTATCCTCTCCTCTTTCTTTTGTTCATCTTCTTCATTTATTCAAAAGAAAAGCTAGCTAGGGTTTGATCCAAAGTGAGAAAGCTTGTGAGAAAATAAATTCTAAAGAGAACCCACTTCCTATTTCTCCATCCTCTACTAGACTAGCACTTTAGTATAGAGTGTTTGCTTCACTAATTCTCAAGTTAGTGAAGTAGAAGCTTGAGTCGGAATTCCCTCGACGTAGATCATCTTCGGCCTCGGAGACTTCAAGTAAGGTCGCACCTTTCGTCTCGTGAAGCCATGCAAAAGCTCGGGAGAACCATGATCGCAGAGAAGGGACTTCAACAAGAAGCTAAAGAAGTGAATGACCGATCTACAAAGGTTGTATTTCGTATTCACTTAGTTATAAACGTAGTTTACATGCATATGAAACCCTAATTTTCTAGCAACGATCTTGTTTAGGGTTATTCGGCACGGCTAAAATTTTAAACGGGCATGTTTGATACTTCCTTAACCTTTGTTAGAGTGCCTAGTAACCCTACAGTGGTATCAGAGCCTAGCTAGAGCATTAGGCGATGTGTTAACGAAGTTAAAACTCCGAACGAACCCGAATACGTCAAAATGAACCCTTCTCTGTACATTTTTTAAAATCTGTGTTTTTTCAGAATTAAAAATGCTCAAAAAAATCAGCAGAGAATTCTAAGGGTTACCATGAAAAATGAGCTCCCAAATCGCCCACATGGCCGCGGAACCGCGGCACTAAGCCACATGTTGCAGCGATTCCGCAGCAAGAAAATGGTTTTGGGAACGGTTCTTTATGTTGTAACATCCGTAGCTATTCCTTATATTTTCTGGGTATTTTGTTTTCTGACTCAAGTGTTGAGTAATTTGGGGTTTATTTTGTAATCGTCGATTCGATCGGAGAATTTAATTTTTTTATGTTATTCCGGATAATTTAGAAAGTACTAAAATGTTCGAACGGATATCATTAACTCAATTTTTCCCGGCACGAAAAACATTCAAGTGTTGAATTTTTCTCGGGTTTTAAATCTTTCGGAAAAACGTGCATGTGACGCGATGGACCCTCTAGAAGACAACAAACCTTAACTCGATTATGTGACCGTCTTGAACTGCATTTTGAACCTTAGGGTTTGGGGCAGTACGGCGTGCCACATGTGAGGCGTTGGCTTGACCCTTCTACGGCTGGACCGTTGCTACTGTGACGTATTCTGGAATTTTTGAACTCTGCTCAAGTGTTGAGCTATTAAGGAAATCTTGGGTATTTGATTATTCGATCGGAAAGTTTAATACTGTCTATTTATCTGGAATGTGATACAATATGTGGAATTCATACAGTTAGACATGAAATGCGAAGTATGTGATATTTCGGATTTACGATGTCTAAAGAGATTGTGGATTCCAAATGTTGTAGTTTTACACTTTCTTTTCTGTGACCATAAGTGTAATATGTGATATCGCCGGTTTCGTTGCTATATGTCAACGACAATTGGGATGCGCATATTTACTTACGTTGATGACATGTGATATTATGTGTTGCTGGATATGTTATATTGGATCGTCGCGTTTTGAATAGTCGGGGGTTCTTATGTGAGATGAGAGTTTTTATTTTCATTCATGTAAAATTAAATTTTCGTCAAAAACGTAGATGAACCTTGTATCTACAAGAAGGTGGCAGAGAGTAAGGTTGTCTTCCTCGTATTGTACGTGGACGACATACTCTTGATAGGAAATGACATTCCTATGCTGCAATCGGTCAAGCTCTTCTTATCACAAAGATTCTCAATGAAAGATCTTGGTGATGCCTCCTGCATATTGGGAATTATGATCTATAGAGATAGATCTAAAAGGATATTGGGATTATCCCAATCCAGGTACATTGACACCATACTAAAAAGGTTTAGTATGGAAGAGTCCAAACGTGGGTTTTTACCCACGATCTCAGGGCTCACTCTCTCCAAAGAGATGTCTCCCAAGACTGATTTGGAGAGAGCTCGCATGCAAGGGATACCCTATGCTTCGGCTGTAGGCTCTATCATGTACGCGATGCTATGTACTAGACCCGATGTAGCATACTCACTAAGTGTAGTGAGTAGGTATCAAGATGATCCTGGAGAGAGTCACTGGACAGCTGTGAAGAGCATTCTCAAGTACTTACGAAGGACTAAGGAGATGCTCTTGGTGTATGGTAACGGAGAACTCCAAGTGGAGTCCTTTACCGATTCTAGCTTCCAGAGTGATAAGGATGACTCTAAGTCGCAGTCGGGATTTGTCTTTACCCTTTACGGAGGGACGGTTAGCTGGAAGAGTTCCAAGCAGGAAACCGTGACAGACTCAACGATGGAGGCTGAATACATTGCTGCCAACGATGCTGCCAAAGAGGCTGTCTGGATCAAGAAGTTCATTACTGAACTTGGAGTAGTTCCATCCATTGAGCATCCAATACCTTTATATTGCAATAACAATGGAGCGGTGGCTTTGGCCAAGAAACCCAGGTCCCATCAGCGATCCAGACATATTCTGAGGCGGTATCACCTGATCCGGGAGATAGTTGATCGCCGGGAGATCGAGGTCAGGAGGGTTGACATGAAGAACAACACAGCGGATCCACTCACGAAGGCCATTCCCCAGATACAGTTTGAGAGACTCTTCGGGATGCTCGGTATGCGATACTACAGCAGCTGGCCCTAGTGCAAGTGGGAGATTGTTAGTTGTATGTATGCCCTAGAGGCCAGTATTGTACAGATGATGTATATTATATTGGATCCTTGGACATATATAGAGAGGACTTTCTTGCTCGATATGATAGTATGCTATTTGGTTGCTCTTTATCTTAACATGTATACTTGTCTCTTGATACTGTCTTATAGCTACATGTTGATAAAGCCCTTAGGATGTGTACTTGACTGCCTGGAATATGATGCAGATCATACTAGTGGGGACAGTGTAGTCCATAAGTACATCCTTTAATGTTCCTAGTCGTGGGTGTATCGAGACAGGGCATCGATATACCAGAGTAGACTAGCGTATATGCTTCTCGACCCATGAGATGGGCGATGGATGATCCTATATCCATTGGTGTTTGACATCAGAGATGGTATACGGGTGCTCAGTGGATACTGGGTACACTGGACGGACTCGCCGAGAACTCCTAGATGGTATTATACCTCACGTCAGATGGCAGTTCTCTGGTGACACTTATGCAGGTTAGTCTGTAGACCCGAGATCGTCATAGAGTCTTGTGTGATTCCCACTGTGCTTTGATTTCCACCTTACCACGTCCATGAGGGCGTGCAAAACAGTGGTTTTTGAGTACAGTCCCGAGTCACATGGAGGCAATGAGCGAGAGGAGGGGTTTCGTCTCTCCCGGTATTGGGGGTTGATGTTGCGTTGTGCTCGATTGGCCATAACAGGGAAGTCCTTGGCCATGGCTGATTTAAAGATTTACTGGTAAGTGTTACCAGTAGTTTCTCGACCCGTTATGAGCCTCATATCGGCACGACTTATCGGTTATTGGGGTCTGACGTTTACCACCCCTAGACTTGATATGCGACATATTAGACGAGGAGACCGGACTGTACGGGAAGTGTTACCGGCAGGCATTTACAGGAGTTAGAGCGGGCTTGCTTGCTGATCTTCTGATCGCTCAATACCCGGGTAGCCGTTACGTCTAGCTAGTACCGCCGACGGCTTGTGGGTGCGTGATGTGATCATCACCTACTGCCGGCATATTGACGAGTCTTTAGAGTCCTACATAGAGCTTTTACTGGCTCAGGCAAAATGAAATAGGGGTGCATATGTGATATGTGCGGGACCCAGAATAATGTGTGTATGTGATACCGTATTCTATTCTCGCTACTTTTTGTATCGATCGGTTATATATGATATAGCCGGGTTATCGAATCAAGTGTTGATTCGATAAGTCGATACATTGGATGTTAGTCGGTTATATGTGATATGACCGGATTATTAAGTCAAGTGTTGATTTAATAATTTATTGTATAATTGTATATTTGATATACTATTTTACATTAACTAACACATGTTCACTTAGGATTTTTTTCTCACATGTACACATCTTTACTATATATATGATATATATTAAAATGTGTTATATTTTTGTATCATGGTTGATGATACATCATCCATGGGTGTATGAGACTTACACTATGCTAATTTTTAGTTTGGGTTTTTAATATTTAAAGTATTTACAAAATCAAGTGGAGGATTAGAAAATGGATGAAACTTGTGGAAGCTTGTGGATGCATTGACTAATTCAACTTGAGTTTGTTTTTACTATGGATTTTTATTAACCCAACCATAACAATTAGCCTAGAGTTAAGTCTCTACAAGAGTTAGTATATGATACTCACTCACCATGGTTAGCTCACTCACTTGATCATTATCCTCTCCTCTTTCTTTTGTTCATCTTCTTCATTTGTTCAAAAGAAAAGCTAGCTAGGGTTTGATCCAAAGTGAGAAAGCTTGTGAGAAAAAAAATTCTAAAGAGAACCCACTTCCTATTTCTCCATCCTCTACTAGAATAGCACTTTAGTATAGAGTGTTTGCTTCACTAATTCTCAAGTTAGTGATGTAGAAGCTTGAGTCGGAATTCCCTCGACGTAGATCATCTTCGGCCTCGGAGACTTCAAGCAAGGCCGCACCTTTCGCCTCGTGAAGCCATGCAAGAGCCCGGGAGAACCATGATCGCAGCGAAGGGACTTCAACAAGGAGCTAAAGAAGTGAAGGACCGATCTACAAAGGTTGTATTTCATATTCACTTAGTTATAAACGTAGTTTACATGCATATGAAACCCTAATTTTCTAGCAACGATCTTGTTTAGGGTTATTCGGCACGGCTAAAATTTTAAACGGGCATGTTTGATGCTTCCTTAACCCTTGTTAAAGTGTCTAGTAACCCTACACATATTGTACACCCATGCTTGCATACATACACATGTGCATATACATAGATTATTCTGGCTTGATTTTGGAGATTTGGGAACCGCATGATATATTTTTAAACTGGATTCTTTTAAAGGAGCGGTTTTCCCTTGATATGTGCATATTACTGTTTTATGTTGCATGATATACTAATATGCTTACATTTCTATTATATGTCGCATATATCATGCTTTATGATTATACGCATTGAGACATGTTGTTTCCATGATATTTCTGGATTTGAGAACCGTGGGTATTTCAAAGAAAGTATGTACCGTTTTAAAAACCCGGTTTCTCCTGATATGATATTTCAGCAGCCACCATGAGTTTTATCGGTTCTGATATATATATACCCCATGCGAGGAGGAGCCGTGGGTCGTGTGCGGGTACATGGCGGGGCCCGGTATGGTACCCCAGGACAAGAAAGGGATGCTGTGTATACAGACGGTGAGCCTGGCAGAGGGATTACTATCTACCGGTGATAGTATTTGAGCTCGGCGGATATCCGGAGGATACCGACCGGAGACGAGAGATGATACGGGCCGATCCAGACTGACGGAGCCCCTGGGCCGATCCGGACTGACGGAGCCCGATATATGAGGATTTACGTGTCGACGCTGGGCACATGTTTCATGATGATTTCGAGTGTCGATGCTGGACACTCAGATTCCATGATTTTGATGTGTCGGGAGGGTCACATTGATTTATATCCTCATACTTTCATGCATATGCTTTTATGACTTTTACATGCATGATGTTGTTATGTCACGGGTTGACACGTGGACGAGATCCATAAGCATACATGCATTGTTTCATAGTTGGATGATATCCATATACTTATTGACTTCACTGATTTCATGATGACTACATTGATCACACCTCATGTTTATGATATGTTGCTACCTGCGGCACTGACACGAGCACTTGGTATTACACTTATGTTTAGATGTTTACCCTTACCACCTTATCATGCTTCAGACTTTATCATATTGAGGATATATATTGCTGATCGTATTGACCTAGGATTGAGTCATACATACGATTTCTGCTCTGTGATGTTTTCTACTCACGAATTGGAAACTCACCCCCATTGTGCCACAGTTCTTGCAGGTTTTTGCCGTACAAGTTTCATTGCGGCTTTCTGGTATACTGCTTCCATTCTGGGTGATTGCTTTGGTAGGTGGGTTCACTCGCATCGTGACCACTCTTGTATATTATTTTCATTGTTGTATCTAGAAACTCCATCAACCAGACTTGTATATTATTTCAGACTTAGAAAACCAGTTGCTATTCTTTCGACCTTAGAGTCGCGCATTGTATTATTATGGTTTTCTTGTTGTTTTGAGTTTCCTTTTTGAGTTTTGATGCTCGCCCTTCGGCGTTGTATATTATATTGTTTGCATGGTTGTGACCGTCAATTGACGAAGAGCTAGCTCCCGCTTGGGATGCCTTTATTCATATTATGCATGTTGTACCCCTTTTGGGGCCAGTATTTACAAAGGAAACTCTGCCGAAATTTTCTGAAAAGACTTGAGATTTTAAAATGCATATTCGGCTTATGTTATTTAAAAACCCCTTGTTTTAAAACATGTTTTCTTCACTTCTTTTTTTAATGGTTTAGCTTTCTGGGATTTTCTTGGCTTCCTTGAATTAGATGGGGTCCTATAGACTGTAGGTGTTTTTCGTCATCCCATTGAGATGGGAATACGCGCGCGCTTGTCAGGAGCATTACAGATTTCTCCTGCCTAGGGTAGGCCGGGGTTTATTGATTGTGGGGATCCGAATCTCCGGCAGCCGTGGACTAAGCTGCCGTTAATTACCTCTCGCATTTGAAGCGAGAAAACCTCCGATTGACGGGTTAAACCGGTCATGCGAATTCAATGTGCAGTGTTGTGTTTTGAAGGGGTTTGGGATATATCGGGGGCCCCGCAGAGTTTTTACGGGGGTCCCGCTACCCGGATAACAGGCTGGGGATCAAGGGGGCTAGCAGCCCCCTTGCGGGGTGCGGGGCAGCGCCCCATTAGAAATTTTTTTCTAACAGGGACGGTGTTGTGAAGTGTGTGTGTATGTGTGTATACGTGTATACATATATATAAAAAGGGGAAAAGCGCCCAGAGGACGCGTGGGGCCAGTGCCTCACGTGCCTAGCACGCGAGCGTTGGGCGCTTGAGCGATGTGCGCTTAGGCGCTAGCGCACCACGTGTCCGACACGTGGACGCTGAGCGCTTGATGTAGGGTTACTAGGCACTCTCACAAGGTTCTATAAGGCATCAACCATGCCCGATTTAATATTTAGACATGCTGAACAACCTTAACCAAGATCTTTAAACTAGAGATTAGGTGAACAAAGCAAGTAAACAACTTTACTTCTAAGTGAAAAGGATTACAACCTTTTGTTGTCCGGTCCTTCACTTCATAAGCTCCATGCTATGGTCCCTTCGCTGCGATCATCGAGTACTCGGACTCTAGAGAGGCTCCGCGAAGAGAAAGATGCAAGCTTGCTTCCGATCTTCGATAACAAAGATGATCTACCTTGAAGTTTCATTAACACAAGCTCTCACTCACCAATGAAGTGAACACCCTAATCTAAATGGCTAGGATAGATTAGGATGATGAAGTAGGAATTTAGCTCTCTTTTGTTTTCATAATCTCACACTAAATCATTACAAAAGAAAAACCTAGAAAGCTTTTCAAGAGCTCAAAGAAGAAGAAGAAGAATGAATCCTTTTGTGATGAACAATGAATAAAACCTATGGTTACAAATACAACCCTTGAGTTACTTTAACTCATGTAGAGATTTAACCTAGGGTGAAGGGTTTGGGTTGGGTTAAATAATATCTTTCAAAAATATCAACACAAATATCTTTGTAAGAAACAAAACAAAAGCTTCTAGAAGCTTCAAGAAGAGGTTAACCCAAATCAAACCCTAACCATGTTTAATCTCCACTAATCATGTTGCATTTGTAAACATAACATGCTACAATATTATATATCACATATATAATATATTTTTGTAACAAAAGAAAATAATACAATTAACATATATCGCATATATATCAATGTATTATCCGGTGAGAAAATGAATCGATAAAGCGAGCCTATATTAGTTAATGTAATTTAATATATCAAATATATAATTATACATTAAATTATCGAATCAACACTTGATCCGATAATCCGGCTATTTCATAAATAACCGACTAATATAATCTGTATCAGTTCATCGAATCAACACTTGATCCGATGACCCGGCTATATCACATATACCCGGCCGATATCTCATATCGCGAGAATCTAATACGGTATCACATACACGTATTGTTCTCGGTCCCGCACATATCATATATGTGCCCCTACTCCGTTTTGCCTGAGCTAAGAAATCTCTGTGTAGGACTCTAAAGAATCGTCAATACACCGGCAGTAGGTGATGATCATATCAAACACCCACACGCTGCAAGCGGTCAGCTAAACGTAATAGCCACCCAGGTATTGAGCGATTAGAAGATCAACAAGCAAGCCTGTACATTCTCCTATGAATCCAGTCAGTAACACTCCCGTACAGTCCGGTCTCTTCGTCTGATATGTCGCATATCTCGCCTAGGGGTGGTAAACGTCAGACCCCAGTAGCTTGATAAGTCATGTCGATATGAGGTCTATAACAGTTCGAGAAACTACTGATAACACTTACCAGTAAATCTCAGCAACCCTGGCAAGGGATTTCCAGTTATAGCCAATCGAACATTGCGCAACATCAATTCCCTATACCGGGAGAGACGAAACCCCTCCTATCGCTCATTGCCTCCATGTGATTCGGGACTGTACCTAAAAGCCAACTTTTTGCACGCCCTCTTGGACGTGGTATGATGGAAATCAAAGCACAATGGGAATCACACAAGACTCTATGACGATCTCGGGTCTACAGACTAACCTGTACCAGCGTCACCAGAGAACTGCCATCTGACGTGAGGTATAATACCATCTGGGAGTTTTCGGCGAGTCCGTCCAGTGTACCCAGTCTCTACTGAGCACCCATATACCTTTTCTGATGTCAAACACCAATGGATATGGGATCATCCATCGCCCATCATATGGGTCAAGAAGCGCATACGCTAGTCTACTCTGGTGTATCGATGCCCTGTCTCGATACACCCTCGACTAGGAACAGTTATAGGATGTACTCGTCGATTACCGTGGCCCTACTAGTATGATCTCATCATAGTCCCAGTAGTCGAGTACATATCCTAAGGGCTTTATCAACATGTGAGAGTAAGACAGTAAACTAATATAAGTCAACATGTTAAGATAAAGAGCAACGAGATAGCGTACTATCATGTCGAGCAAGAAAGTCCTCCCTATATATGTCCAAGCATCCACTACAATATACATCGTATGTACAGTAATGGCCTCTAGGGCATA
Source organism: Agapanthus africanus (assembly GCA_030015575.1). Classification (NCBI taxonomy): domain Eukaryota; kingdom Viridiplantae; phylum Streptophyta; class Magnoliopsida; order Asparagales; family Amaryllidaceae; genus Agapanthus; species Agapanthus africanus. Next base: position 601,110,819 of record JASDDO010000031.1, on the reverse strand, counting down.
CATATAACTAACAATCTCCCACTTGCACTAGGGCTATCTGTTGTAGTATCGCATACCCAACAATCAGCTGTGGTTGAATTATCTCATCCTCAACCATCCCATAAAAGTCTCCACTGGGAAATAGGCCTTTTTGAGTGGATCCGCGCTATTGTCCTCTGTGTCTACTCTCCTAACCTCGATCTTCCTGGAGATCAACCATCTCCATGATCAGGTGATACTGCCTAAGAATTATATCTGGATTTTTGATGGGACGGGGGTTCCTTGGCATAAGCCACAACTCCATTGTCACACAATGGTAGGAACGAAGTTCATCTTATGAACTAAAATATATCCAGACTGCCTCTTTGGCAGCATCTTTGGTAGTGATTTATCCTGCCTTTATCGTCTAGTATGTCACGGTATCTAACTTGGAACTCTTCCAACATACCGTCCCTCCACTGAGGGTAAAGATAATGCCTGCGACTGACATTCAGTTGTCCTTATCACCGTGGAACTTTTCCAGTGATTCTCCCCAGGATCGATTGATACCATCTCACTACACCTAGTGAGAATCCTAACATCCAATTAGATCTATCTCATAGATCCAAAACCCAGGATTTAGGAGGCATCGCTTAGATCCTATATGGAGAATCCTTGTGATAAGCGGAGATTGACCGAGCGTAGTATAGGAAACTCCTTTCCTATCAAGAGTATGTCATCCACGTACTCTACGAAGATCACCACCATACTCCCTACTACCTTTTTGTATATACAAGGTTCATCTACGATTTTGATGAAGTCAAACTCTTTGACTATCACATCAAAACAGATGTTCCAACTCTGCGATGTCTGATTTATCCTATAAAGCAACTTGCACACGTTTCCGCTGCTCCCACTATCTATGAAGCCCTCTGGCTGTGTACTTATAGACGCTCTCTTCCAAAACATCATTTAGAAAAGCAGTCATGACACCCAACCACCAGATATCGTAGTCATGGTATGTAGCAGTGGCAAGTAGGATCTGGATGGACTTAAGCATAACTTTGAAAGTCTTAACTTTTCCACGTACACCAAGTAATCTTCTCAAGATATATTTGCTCCTGATGAGGATTTAACCCTTCAGATAAAGCAACCAAAGTCCATACTTTGTTGGTGTATAAGGATTCCATCTCAGATCGCTAATCATCCAGCCATTCTTACAGAGTCCCACTCCTGATGGCCTGCTCGAAACTAGTTGGGTCATCATCTCATGATACAATCCTCGCTCCCACTGTCATAGAGAAACCGAAGTATCTCTCAGGTGGGTGAGGAACCCTACTAGATCGGCGGAGAGGCTGAGGTTCGTTGGAAACTATTGAATCCTTCGGGTCTACCAAATCATCTGCTGTAGTTTGTATAGCTGGAACTCCTTCCAGTTCTACCCCATGACCACTAATTTTTCCACAAGAAATTCCCTTTCACAAATGTGGCATGCTGAGAAACAAAACATCTTTTGTTCCTCGGTTTGGTAGAAGATATTCCCTTGCGAATGCTTGGGATATCCAACAAACTTCTACAGAACTAACTTTGCCTCAAGCTTGTCCGAATTTTGCTTTTAGACATAGGCCGGACAACCCCAAATCTTAACTTACTTAAGATATGGGCTCTTCCCATTCCATATCACATATGAAGTGGTAGGCAACTGATTTGATTTGAACCCTATTCAATAGGTATGCAGCTTCTCAAGTGCATAACTCCCAAAAGGAAATAGGAAACTTAGTAATACTCATCATAGAGCGCACCATATCAAATAGGGTGTGATTGCTCCGCCCCGATACACCGACGTGCCGTAGTGTATACGGAGGAGTAATGCTAAGAGAGAATCTCATTCTCCTTTAGAATAGTCCAGTAATCCCGTGCTCAAGTATTCTCCTCCCTGATCTCATCAAAGGACATAATACTTATACCCGTTTTTGGTTCTCTACTTCTAACTCATATTCATTGAATATCTCAAAAGCTTCGGACTTGTGTCTCAACAGGAACATATGCCTGAATCTTGAGAGATCATCAGAGAATGTAATGAAGTACAAAGAACCGGTCTTGGTATGTGTAGACACGGGACCTTCATACATCAGCATGTATCAATCCCAAGAGTTCACCAACTCTTTCTCTGTTTCCAATAAACAGAGCTGTGGTCATCTTGTCTTTGTGACATGACCGGCAAGTTTCACAAGATGTAAATTCAAACTAATTTAAATATGTATCTAAATGTAACTTCAGCTAGTCGGGTCACATTGATATGACCTAGTCTACAACACCTCAAGAAGGATTCGTTCATTTCTGAACTCTTCCTCTTGTGTGTATTCTGTATACTAAGAACTGTAGTTTGATTTAGAATGTCAATACTTTTAGATAACGTGCCTGAACTGATATAAGAAATGTTTCAAAACATTATCCAACAATACAAAATTATATCCTTCTTTATTAAATAAAGATACTTGATATGGTGTTGTATATCAGGTTCGGTATCTAATAACATTCGTTCAGAATCAATGTATTCTGGTAATACAGGGTGATAACTACCAACAGACTTGGCTGCAACACTTGCACCGTTTCTATCTCATGAAACTTATCACCCGTTCTCAGTCCTCTACTTATCTGTAGCCTATGTAACAGATTACATATGCGGGATCCTGTTCCGGTATCTCATACTGAGGACGTAAAAGATACTGAGAAACTGTTCTCTGTAATGAACACACCCGAAGAAGATGCATCAGCATGCACTTTCTTCGTTTGGGCGGCACGGGAATTCTGGTAATCCCCTAATTCCTGCTCAGTCTTATAACATTTATAAGTTGGAGCGGGACCAACGTTCCCTAGCGCAGTATAACAAGCGGGTTCGGTCAATATATCCGTATTATTATCTTGATTAAGGTGTGGCATGGTCGCTACCTAGAGAGAGAGAGAAGAAAACACCCAGCGTATGCTCTTGCAAGATTAGATTGGTTATTAATATACCTAATCAGGATGTCTCCCACTGTTTTAGTCAAATCTTCCTTCAAACCCTAAAAGGAAAGACTAGCCGGGATTAATTACACCCTACAAGTTCGCCAATCTTTCAGCCAGGCTAGTGCCGGTACTTTGAGGGAGGTTCCCGTACTTTCGCACGGACCTAATTAAAGTAAACCTCGTTTTCCCAGGGGCGTAACCTCGTTGACACCTTTCTAGACACCTACTTGATCGACTAATTGTAATGTGTAAAACTCTCTCAGGAGTAACTCTTACTCGCAGCGGGTATCGGGATCCAACTATCTCATAGAAGGTATGCAATCTCATTGCAAATTTCAACAACTGAAATTCCCAATAATATTTTACCCCTAGCGTGCTATGACCTTGACGCATGCCAAACAACCCATAGTCCACTAGTCAAGTTCAACCTGTACATTTCCTGATTGAATTAAACCCACCCGTACGACCCTTGACACATGCCAAACAATGCCGTACGAATACCCTAATCCAATCGCATCGTATACTAGCAGATAAGCACTAGTTAGCTACCGCACACTACGCCTTGACGCATACCAAACTACCGCAGCACGAATACTAAGTAGTACTTATCTGAAATGACGGAGGGCTACGACAGGTTTTTAAGAAAACCTTTTGCGTAATGAACTTGATATCGTTGTAGAATCGAGTGAATTTAAATGGAGTGTTTTTGAGGCTTTTCTAGTTTTGCTAAAGAGGTCACTCCCGGTGAAGGGATCGTCGGCTCTTTTCTCATCGAATAAGGTGCATGATATTTCACAAATACCACTATGCAAAGCAAAAACTATAGAAGCAATCAAAAGACAAACCGAGTATGCAGCATCTGCTAGTTTCGCTAAATAGGTCACTCCCGGTGAAGAGATCCCAGCTCTTTCCTTATCGAATAAGGTGCTGGATGTTCTACAAGGAACACCGCTATGCAAAGCAAGAACTAGAGCTACCAGTTTTTAAACAAGTTTCTACAACATCTTAGGTTTCTTTTATTTCATTAATCTCGTTAATAAAGTCCCATTTTATTATGCTTCACAAGCATCACATTTGAAACGCAATCTGCAATATAACATATATCCCATATATATAATATAAACATTCGTCTTAGGCAGTAATATGATCTCATCACAGAACATTGCAGTAGAAGAACATATATGAAATATTGGATATACTAGGACGTCCGTGTTTTTAATACGAGCCTGTATAAAACACGGATTCCACGGTCGCAATGAATAGCCAAACCCACATGCCTAGACCCCTACGAGAGCGGCAAGCAACACTGCCAATTCTAGGGTTAGAAGACCCAGTCTCGACTTCTCGAGATGGTCTCCTACTGGACCCTTGAACCCGGTTACTTGTTCTCCCCGCCTTGGGTCTATCCTAATGCGGAAAAGTAAATAATATATAATGGTGACATCATCCTCAGCCCGGAAGTGCCCCAATAAAAGAATATTACATACAAATGAATTTTACATGAATGAAAAAGAAAAACTCTCATCTCACATAAAACCCTCGGCTATTCAAAACACGACAATCCAATATAACATATCACAGCAACACATAATATCTCATATCATCAACGTAAGTAAGTATTCATACACCGATTGTCGTTGATGTATAGCAATGAAAACCGGTGATACAACTACATACTACACTTACGGTCGCAGAAAAGAAAGTGTAAAACTACAACAGTTGGAATCCGCAACCTCCTTAGACATCGCATGCCTAACCAAATGAATTCTTTAGACATCTCATGCCTAACAATTATAAACCCCGCATTTTAGTCTCATTATCGAAAACTCTTTTCAATATCAATTCGGGCAATTCAATAAGATTCCCGACATCCTGATCGAATGCTCGTCGCAAACTTTAGTAGACGGCCGCACCCCCAGATGCCGTCGACGAAGTGCACTAAGGCGGAACACCGCTGCCGCGAGCACCTGAACGGATGCTTTTGGTGACGGGGTTCTCCTACAGTCACTTGGTCGGGGCTATGGGGCATGGCTATCTATTAAGTTTACCCGGCGAGTATCCGCGTACACTACGTGATTGCGACGGACTTTTGATCGCATCAAAATTCCGTGGCAACCGATCATCTGAGACTGAACTGCTAGATTTATAACATTCAAATTAGTTATCTCATAACTACTTGTGGATTCCAAATATTGTATCACATTCCAGATAAATAGACAATGTTAAACTTTCCGATCGAATAATCAAACACCCAAGTTTTCCCAAATGGCTCAACACTTGAGCGGAGTTTAAAAGTATCCATCACATGCCACAGTACCAATGGTCCATCCGTAGAAGGGTCAAACCAACGCCTCACATGTGGCAACGCCAAACTGCCCCAAACCCTAAGGTTTAGAGGCGGTTCAGACAGTCACATAATCGAGTTAAGGTTTGTGTTTTTCTAGAGGGTCCACCACGTTACTTGTACGACTTAGAACGTTTTTTTAATTAAGGAAAAAATTCAACGCTTGGAAATTTTCCGGCAGGGGAAAAAGTGAGTTATTGATATCCGTTCGAACTTTTTAACACGTTCTAAAATTACGTGGAAAAATTTTAAACGATGTTAAACTTTCCGATCGAATCAATGAGTTCTCAATACATCCCAGAAAACTCAACACTTGAGTAGATTTAAAAATTCCCAGAACAATGAAAAAGGAATCAAGAATAAAGACCTGAAGCAGCAGCCCCCAACTCCAACTTTTAGCAGTGGAACCGCCGCCAAAGGCATGGTTTGGCCGCGGTTCCGCAGTCAAAGGAGAGAGTTATTGGTCCGTACTTCATAGTAATTCTTAGATTTCCCTGCTTAATTTTCTGAGTATTTTTAATACGAAAAAATCAACATTTTAAATTTTTTTCCAGAAACTAGGTTTTATCGGGTATTCGGAGTTCGATCAGACTTCAAACTTCGCCTAAAGCTCTAACTTGGCTCTGATACCACTGTAGGGTTACTAGGTACTCTCACAAGGTTCTATAAGGCATCAACCATGCCCGATTTAATATTTAGACGTGCCAAACAACCCTAACCAAGATCTTTAAATTAGAGATTAGGCGAAACAAAGCAAGTAAACAACTTTACTTCTAAGTGAAAAGGATTACAACCTTTGTAGTCCGGTCCTTCACTTCATAAGCTCTGTGTTGTAGTCCCTTCGCTGGGATCATCGAGTACCCGGACTCTAGAGAGGCTCCGCGAAGAGAAAGATGCAAGCTTGCTTCTGATCTTCGATAACAAAGATGATCTACCTTGAAGTTTCATTAACACAAGCTCTCACTCACTAATGAAGTGAACACCCTAATATAAATGGTTAGGATAGATTAGGATGATGAAGTAGGAATTTAGCTTTCTTTTGTTTTCATAATCTCACACTAAATCATCACAAAAGAAAAACCTAGAAGGCTTTTCAAGTGCTCAAAGAAGAAGAAGAAGAATGAATCCTTTTGTGATGAACAATGAATAAAACCTATGGTTACAAATACAACCCTTGATTTACTTTAACTCATGTAGAGATTTAACCTAGGGTTTGGGTTTGGGTTGGGTTAAATAATATCTTGCAAAAATATCAACACAAATATCTTTGCAAGAAACAAAACAAAAGCTTCTAGAAGCTTCAAGAAGAGGTTAACCCAAATCAAACCCTAACCATGTTTAATCTCCACTAATCATGTTGCATTTGTAAACATAACTTGTTATAATATTATATATCACATATATAATATATTTTTGTAACAAAAGAAAATAATACAATTAACATATATCGCATATATATCAATGTATTATCCGGTGAGAAAATGAATCGATAAAGCGAGCCTATATTAGATAATGTAATTTAATATATCAAATATATAATTATACATTAAATTATCGAATCAACACTTGATCCGATAATCCGGCTATTTCACAAATAACCGACTAATATAATCTGTATCAGTTCATCGAATCAACACTTGATCCGATGTCCCGGCTATATCACATATACCCGGCCGATATCTCATATCGCGAGAATCTAATACGGTATCATATACACGTATTGTTCTCGGTCCCACACATATCATATATGTGCTCCTACTCCGTTTTGCCTGAGCCAAGAAACCTCTGTGTAGGACTCTAAAGAATCGTCAATACGCCGACAGTAGGTGATGATCATATCAAACACCCACAAGCTGCAAGCGGTCAGCTAAACGTAACAGCCACCCAGGTATTGAGCGATCAGAAGATCAACAAGCAAGCCTGTACATTCTCCTGTGAATCCAGTCAGTAACACTCCCGTACAGTCCGGTCTTTTCGTCTGATATGTCTCATATCTCGCCTAAGGGTGGTAAACGTCAGACCCCAGTAGCTTGATAAGTCGTGTCGATATGAGGTCTATAACAGTTCGAGAAACTACTGATAACACTTACCAGTAAATCTCAACAACCATGGCAAGGGATTTCCAGTTATAGCCAATCGAACACTGCGCAACATCAACTCCCTATACCGGGAGAGACGAAACCCCTCCTATCGCTCATTGCCTCCATGTGATTCGGGACTGTACCCAAAAACCACCTTTTTGCACGCTCTCTTGGACGTGGTATGATGGAAATCAAAGAACAGTGGGAATCACACAAAACTCTATGACGATCTCGGGTCTACAGACTAACCTGTACCAGTGTCACCAGAGAACTGCCATCTGACGTGAGGTATAATACCATCTGGGAGTTCTCGACGAGTCCGTCCAGTGTACCCAGTCTCTACTGAGCACCCATATACCTTCTTTGATGTCAAACACCAAGGGATATGGGATCATCCATCGTCCATCATATGGGTCAAGAAGCACATACGCTAGTCTACTCTGGTGTATCGATGCCCTATCTCGATACACCCTCGACTAGGAACAGTTATAGGATGTACTCGTCGACTACCGTGGCCCCACTAGTATGATCTCATCATAATCCCAGTAGTCGAGTACATATCCTAAGGGCTTTATCAACATGTGAGAGTAAGATAGTAAACTAATATAAGTCAACATGTTAAGATAAAGAGCAACGCGATAGAGTACTATTATGTCGGGCAAGAAAGTCCTCCCTATATATGTCCAAGCATCCACTACAATATACATCGTATGTACAGTAATGGCCTCTAGAGCATACATATAACTAACACTTGAGTGCTAGGCGCTCGAGCGCTAGCGCACCACGTGTCCGGCACGTGGGCGCTGGGCACTTGAGCGCTTGGGGGGATAGGAGCTCGGGCGCTTGGGCGCCGGCGAGAAAAAGGGCTTTTAGCCCCAGAAATGGGATTTAAACTCTCGAAAGGGAAATTAGAGTGGAGTTAAACTCCTAAGATGTTTTTGGAAATGATGAAAGGGGTTTCTCCCTTGAGTTCTGGATCTTCCCAAAGTGGGATTTTTAGGAGAAGGATCTCCTTCTTCCTCCTCTTTTGGCCGGATCTTGAAGAACAAGAAGTATGAGATTTTAAAAATCTCTTATTTTAAAGATCTGATGGGAGATCTAAGTTCCCCTTGGTGGGTTTTGTGGTGAAAAACTATTTAGTTTTGGAAAAGGAAGAGTAAAACTCTTGATTTAATTTAAAAAGTGAAGGTTTTAGAACTTTGAGGAAGGAGAAAATCACAGATCTGGATTCTTTTTTTGGAGAGAGAAAAAAGTTGTTGAGATATTTCATTATCTTTGCCTTTATAGTCTATACACTTTACATATAGCCTCTTGGGCTTTACAAAAATGGCATTTTGCCTATCCCATGGCTCATGTGCCATTTCTTTTTGCACATAAGCCATGGGCTTTACAAAAATTTGGCTTTCTGCCCATTCATGCATAAAAGATTACATAAAAATTATTTATTACATTATTTCATTTTGGGCATGGAGGAGGGCCGGCCGCTTCATGTTCGGACTCGACTTGGGCATAGGCCCACTTGATCTGGGCTTGGGCCTACTTAGCTTGGGGTTGACCTTGACCTTGACTTGGTCAACCAGGGTGCAATTTTCGACCCCAGCAAAGTGCCCCCCATCAATAAATGCACACCACATATGTGGGTCGTATGCATGAAATTGATGGATCTTCTTTCGCGTGGAGGCGACTTGCTTTGGTTCCTATTTTTTGGGATGCACTGCCCTTTTTTCGACATGGACGGTCGACGCTTGACGCGTCTCCGAGATGGAGTGTCTGTGATAGACGTTTCTCTAGCCCGGAGTGATTTGGTAGACGTGCCCCCGGCACGGAGTGTTGCTGGTCGACGTTTCCCCTAGGCGGAGTGTCTGTAGTCGACGTGCCCCCGGCACGGAGTGTCTGCTTGACGTTTCCCCGAGGCGGAGTGTCGGCTGGTTAACGTATCCCCGGCACGGAGTGTCTGCTTGACGTTTTCCCGTTACGGAGTGTCGCTGTTGGACGTTTCCCCGGTACGGAGTGTCGCTGGTCGACGTTTCCCTGAGGCGGAGTGTCTGCTTGACGTTTCCCCGAGGCGGAGTGTCGGCTGGTTAACGTGTCCCCGGCACGGAGTGTCTGCTTGACGTTTCCCCGTTATGGAGTGTCGCTGTTGGACGTTTCCCCGGTACAGAGTGTCACTGTTGGACATTTCCCCGGTACGGAGTGTCGCTATTCGATGTTTCCCCAAAGCGAAGTGTCGGCTGGTTGACGTGTCCCCGAGATGGAGTGTCTGCTTGACGTTTCCCCGAGGAGGAGTGTCGCTGTTGGACGTTTCCCCGGCATGGAGTGTCTGTGTTGGACGTTTCCCCGGCATGGAGTGTCTGTGTTAGATGTTTCCCCGAGACGGAGTGTCTGTGTTGAACGTTTCCCCGAGACGGAGTGTCTGTTTGTGACGTTTCCCCGGTACGGAGTGTCTGCTTGATGTTTCCCCGAGACAGAGTGTCGCTGTTGGAATTGGTTGGTTTGATTTGTTTTGGGTTGACATTAGCATCGCTACACTGGAATATGGTACTGGGAGCGAATCATCATCTGTCATGAGAGGATTTGGGAATTGGTTTTCTGTCGGCATCTGCATTACTGTATTGGAATAATGCCAGGATCAACTTATCATTTGCTCTGGGAGGATTTGAGAATTGTTTTGTTTAGCATCTGCATTGCTGCACTGGAATAATGCCAGGAGCAACTCATCATTTGCCCCGGGAGGATTTGGGAATTGGTTTTTGTTTGGCATCTGCATTGCTGCACTGGAATAATGCCAGGAGCAACTCATCATTTTCCCCGGAAGGATTTGGGAATTGGTGGCTTAGGAGACAGGTTTAAATCCCTATCACCTAAGGCTTTTCAATTTTATGGGCCGTAAGGGTCCCATAAAAGCATTTTCTCCCTACGAGTTGAAAGGATCTCGTAGGTGTTTTTTCTCCTTAGGAGTCGTGGGGACTCCTAAGTGTGTTGCTCTTTTATGAGTCGTAAGGATCTCACACGGGAATTTTCTCCTCACAAAGTCGAGAGGACTTTGCGAGTGCATTTCATCTCTTTTTCACGAGTTTGCGCCCTTTCGGGTTTTCACAAACTCGCCGGCAGTCCTGCTGTTTTTACTCACGGAGCCCTTTCGGGTTTTCATCCGTGCCCATTTTGCTTATGGACATACCCCTTTTTTTTGAACCTTCATCGTCGGTGGGACTTTGAATGTGGTCTCGCCGGTAGGACTTGATAGAGATTGGGATCATTTTACGCCCGTGGATTGTATACGTTTTTTGCAGGATGTATAATCCAGACCGTAGGGCCGGAAAAATTTCGGGACTTTGTTGGCGTCTGCATCGCTGCACTGGAATATGGTACCAGGAGTGACTCATCATTCGTCGTTGGGGTATGGGAGTTGGAATTTGGTTGGCGTCTGCATCGCTGCACTGGAATATGGTACCAGGAGCGACTCATCATTCGCCACTTGGAGATTGGAGAGAGATGGCTTAGGAGACAGGTTTATATCCCTATCACCTAAGGCTTTTCAATTTTATGGGCTGTAAAGGTTCCATAAAAGCATTTTCTCTCTACGAGTCGTAAGGATCCCGTATGTGCATTTTCTCCTTAAGAGTCGTGAGGACCCCCAAGTGTGTTTTTCCTTTGTGAGTCGTAAGGATCCCACGAAGGTTTGTTCTCCTCATGCATCGTGAGGACACATGAGTGGGTCTTCCCAATAGAGCATAATTCCAAGGGCGAAAATCAGCCGCGTAACTGGTGATTACGGTGGGGCATGGGTATGATGAGAATTATTTGAGCCCGTGGATTGTATACGGTAGTCAATTTGGGGACTGGCCATAGGGCTGGGAGAATTTTGGGAAATTGGATTTTGGTTGGCGTCTGCATCGCTGCACTGGAATACGGTACCAAGAGCGACTCATCATTCGCCTTTGTTTTGTTTGCTTTTTTGTTTTTGTTTTCTTTTTTGTTTTTGTTTTCGTTTTCGTTTTACCGCGATTGCTCTATCATTTCAGCTTTTCTTATCGCGAAGGTCGCGATTGCCCTATCATTTCGGCTTTTATTCACGGTTGCCCTATCATTTCGGCTTTTCATTATTTTTGTTTTATTTACACATTTTTGCATTCCCAGTTTAACGACTTAGAGGTCAATTGTTCCCAGTTTAATGACGTGGTGGTCGACTGTTCCCAGTTTAACGACGTGGTGGTCATTGGTTTGCTTATCCCAGCTCCTCGAACTTTGATCTTTGTTTCCTGATTTAAAATCAGAAAAGCTTATGGAAAAGGCTTCAGAAAAGGGTCACATGCTTACACGTGACCAGCAGTCACGTGTTGGCACGTGACATCTAAAAGCATTAGCAAGGCAAATTCAGCTTCCCGACTACATCAAAGAAAAGGGCTTCAGAAAGGGTCACGTGCTCCTACGTGACCAGGGTCACGTGCCGGCACGTGATATTTAAAAGCAGCGGCAAAGGCACATTGGTTCCCTGATCAAATCAA